>CM046881.1:226544497-227765547 GCA_025667525.1 Glebionis coronaria
CATTTTGGGCTTTTTGTTAATTAAATTGATTTTTTGGGCTTTAATTAGCATTAAAAAAATAATATTTAATAAAATAAAAGGTTTGAGTGATTTTTGATTTTGTATACTCTAACTACATTTTTGGATTTATTTCAATTTTCTAGGAATTTTTAGGTTAATTTTTAAATTTAGTCACTTTTTAAGGTTTTACGTGCACGACTTCATCTTAGTTTAATTCATAATCGTAACCGTCTTCCTTTTCTAATCTATTTTCTCATTTTCTTTCTTCATAAACATAATCACAATTATTAATCAATTCTTACACAACACACTAGCCTCCTTAAGAACGATCCCCACTTTTGGGTTATTTACTTGTAGTTTTCCTATATCACTTGTTAACGCTTGCCCTAATTACCTTGTTTTCAAACAAGTGTAAAATTATAACTATCATTTTTGGCGCCGCTGCGGGGGAGGCGTGTTGTGTTTTGATTTGAACAATTGTTGTTTTTATACTAGCCATAATATCTATTTGTATTAGTAGCACTCTACTAATACGTATTATCAGTTTTCGCTTTTGTGTGAATATTACTATATTGTATACGTAGAACAATAAATTCACAATTACTCCAAAAGTGTGAAAACACAACCTTGATTCGGGATTTCATCACTCGATCATTGTATTCAAATCTCAAACAAGAAAAAAAGGCAAAATAGATAATTACTTTCGTGAAGCTTAATTTTGACAAACACAGACTATAAGGTGGGTATAAGGCGTGTATTATAAAATATACCCTAAGGAAAAAGGCTCTTAAGTTCTTCGCGCCGCCTTGTTTCCCCGCTTGCTTTTGCGTGTTTAGATAAAAAGGGCTAATAGAGGGTTTCCCAGCCAAAGTATTATCTAAGTATCATATATATTTTCTTGGTTTCATTTGATTAAACCCTCTTGGACGTTTTGGTGTTCCACCAACGTTCTAAAGTCATCGAAGGCGTTCACTTCACGTGATCGTTTTCATTCCTTGAGGCTCCTTTAATCAAGAGTTTTGATTTGAGGAGAAACTTGTAGATTTTTGTCTACTTAATACATTCACCAAAATCCAAAAAAAGTAAAAACAATCAAAAACCCCAAAAAAATTGGAAAAATTAAAAACACCAAAAAGAATCTTCTTTGCTCATCCCCACGTTGTACGTGACGTTTATGCTTACTCGTAATCAAGCAAGACGTGCACGTAAACGAAAAAACCGAAAGGAAACCACACCTACCCTTGCTAGGGAGGATTCTCCTATTGACGAACCTATCGTAGAAGAAGAACCAACCATGGCGAATCGAACTTTGATGGAGTTACTTCAAGCACCCACCGAGGGTTATGGAGAGGCTATTGTGATTCTCGCCATCCTTACGGAGAATTTTGAAGTGAAAACGGGTTTGTTGTCGATGATCCAAAACAACAAATTCCGTGGTGATGAAAAGGACAACCCACACAACCATATCCGCCAATTCAATCGTCTTACCGCCACTTGCAAGTTTAAGGAGGTTGCTAATGATTCGATTAAGATGATGATTTTTCTGTATTACTTAGCGGGGCCCGCTAAAATTTTTTTAGAGAAAGAGCCACCCAATTGTATATTGACGTGGAAAGATCTCGTTTCAAAATTTGTGAACTAATTTTTTCCGCCCTCTAAGACTACGCATTTGAAAAACGAGATTTCAAAATTTTCACAAGAATTTAATGAGAGTTTTTCTACGGCTTGGAATCGGTTTAAGGAAATGTTACATGAGTGTCCTCATCACGGTTTTTCCGACTTGCATCAAATTAACACGTTTTACAATGGATTGAATGATCATGAGAGAGATTATCTTAATGCCTCCGCGGGTGGTAATTTTTTGTGTAAAACGGTTGAGGAAGCTTTGTTGATTATTGAGAATAGATCTAAGGTGTATAGTCCTCGTAACACATCGAGTGTTCGTAAGGCTTCGTCTTCGTCTTCACCTTCATTGTCCAATACCATCGATGCTTGCCAAATTGAGGCGAACATGGAAATCAAAATCTTTGATAAGCTTAAAGGTCTTTTAATTGAATTTAAAGTTGGTGAACGAAGTGCTCCCGCTACGGCTAAAGCGGTTGAGGTTTCTTGCATGTATTGTGGTGGAGGTCATGATTTCTCCGAGTGCATTACCAACGGTGGTAACACTTCGACTGACTACGCGGCCACGAGAACTTACAACCAAAACGGTCAAGTTACCCGCTCTAATCAAATGACTCCACCGGCTTTTGCTCCCAATCAAAATGCTAACAACAACTATCGAAACAATCAAGTTGGTTTCAAAAACAATTACAAAGGGAACAACTATGGGAATCAAGGGGCAAATAACAATCAAGTTTCAAACAAAAATCAAAACAATGATTTTCAAAACAACAACAAGAGTTTGCAAACTTTGAAAGATCTTCCAAATGAATTTATTGAATACGCTAATGGAAACGATGCTAGGTTTGATAATATTCAAAGAGAGATCATTAGCCTAAGATCCGAGTTTAAGAATGACTTGAAAAAGGAGTTGAAAAATGAGTTAGAAAATGAGCTTAAGATCCATACAAACAAAATGGAGGGAAATGTAACTAGGTTACAACAAAACCAACAAAAAATGGAACAAGGGCAACATGAGATAAAACAAGAGATGCTTAAGGCCGACAAGAGGCAATCTATGTTTGAGGATAAAATTTCATCCATGTTTGAGGCTATAATGTGTAAACCGTCTTCGAGTAGTCTTCCTAGCAACACCATATCTAACCCTAAGGGGTAGATGAAAGTGATTACCACACGAAGTGGTAAGACACTTAAGGAACCGACTCCTCAACCAATTACTCCAACGGTGGAGGAAATTGAGGAAGAACCCGAGGTGGTGGTCGAAAAGGAGCATGTCCCAAACCCACGAAGTACCGCTCATGCCACACCTACGGTTGACCCATTACCACAATTGGAACCCGAGATTCCAAAGGCTATGCCTATGCCTCAACCCACACCACCTTTGCCCTATCCATAGAGACTTAGAAAGGAGAAACATCAAGAGCGCGACAATTACCAATTTGAGATTTTTATGAAAATGTTTCGTGACATGCATTTCAATGTGAGTTTTGCCGATGATTTGGTCATGATGCCTCGATTTGCCGTTAAGTTTAAGTGTAACACCCCATTTTGGTAATGGAATGTCACGCGTAATTATGGCGTGTCATCAAAGCATACGAGGATAAATGTATAAAACATTACATGACCATAAAAAGGAAATACCGGAATCAAACATCGGTAGTCCAAAAGTAAAGCTCATCACACACAAACATAATTATTGTAAATGAAAGGACTAAACAATGTCCATGGAAAGAGTATCAAAGTATAGATAATGCATAAAGTAAAGAAAGGCTGGAAAGCTTCCAGTCCATATGCACGTACGCTTAAAGTCTACGAGCGTCGCTGAGTACCTGCCGTTTTGGGAACATGAAAAGGAAAACGGCTGAGCAATACACTCAGTGCACGGATATACGATAAAGCATGAATAATATAAGCATATAAGCATATAACAGCGGAAGAAACTAAGTCTTGAATAACCCGGTTGAGTCTTAGTAAAACTGGTTTTATATCATGTCTTAGCTTATTTTATACGTTCATGTCATGTTTTACTGTTTAAGTTTTCTACTGTGTTTATCTTATATTCTGTCTATTCTGATTAAATATTACTTGTATTTCATGTATTATTATACTTACTGTGTAATAATAAGTAACTTTATAAAAATAGCAGGTTTCCTAAAATAGAAATTTTCCAAAACTAGAAAGTTACCAAAAATAGAAAGTTTCCAAAAATAGAAAGTTTTCAAAAATAGAAAGTTTCCAAAAATAGAAAGTTTCCAAAAATAGAATTACTGCTTAAAATTGATAAGTTTCTAAAAATAGAAAGTTTCTATAAATAGATTAGCTGCCTTAATAAATAAGTTTCTAAAAATAGAAAGTTTCCATAATTAGATATAAGCAGGTTAAATAAGCTAATTATATAAGTTTAAGTGTTTTCTGATTATTTTCTAAGTCATATTGTTATAAAGTATAGTTTATTAATTATTACATGTAAATTAAATAAACTATAGGTTAAAAGTATTTAATTAAATATATCATGTTTTTAATTAAATAAAGTTAAAATACTTAGGTTAAAACATGTATTATTAATTACAATAATATAACCTAAGTTACGTTAATTAATTAATTATAGTCATGGTTTTAAATAATTAATTAATTATAAAGTCTAGAAAAATATAAATACTTAGGTTAAAATTCATGATCTAATAATTAAATTTATAACCTAAGTCATGTTAATTAATTTAATTATGTCATGTTTTATTAATTTAATTTTTAACACATAACTATTAAAATCATAACTTTAAAATGATCTATGAACCGGACCCGTGACTAGAAACCATGAACCGGACCCATAATCAACACCATACCCCGAACCAATGTCGGGGTTCCCCTTGTTTGCTGCTGCCGTGGGACCACCACCACCCTACCGATACCATGAGGTCTCGGTGGTGGTTAATACGCCAAGTCGAGACCCCCCTTGGTCTCGGTTAGGCGTCGGCCAACATCAAAACACCCCTAAAAACCCTTGTTTGATTTACCCATGATCATTTACATGTTTTAATAATTGTTTTTAATTAGTTTTTAAAAACATCATAATTTTATGTGATTCAATAAATCAAAACACAAAAGAAAAAGGTTAAAAAGGTTATACCGATTACGTGGATCGATCAAGGATGAACACACACGAATGCTTGCACAATATTCAAGATCAAAAATCAACCGAACACCCCTTTTGGATGATGTATATCTGGCGGCCAAAAGAGAGAAGGAAGAAGAAAAAGAATTTTAGGGTTTTAACTATTTTTCTTATTCACAAATAATAAAACATGTTTTCTAAAATCCTTATTTTAGTAAAAACTAAAATGGGCTTGGCCCATTCCTTCTTGGTGTAACCGCGGGTAAGGGGCCCCACATGGGGTAACCCGTACCTTTTTCCGAGTCTAATTATTGTAGTGTGTTCGTGTTTTATCGTGTTCGTGTTTTTATGTGTTCTAATTAATTATTGATCGTGACCTAATATATTTATTCGTGTTCGTAGTAAATATATATACGTAATTAATATTAGCTCGTGATTAATTTACGTTCATGATTTCATGATCGCATGTTCGTGATTATAATTATTATTTGAATAATTATCGTGTGTTCATACGTAATAAATACTTATCGTGTTCTAACACGTACGTAATACTTAAAATTCTTATACGTGAACGTAAACATACTATAAAAGGAAAGTTTTAATCTAGTACGTACGATCTTAAGGGTACTATTCATGGTAAAAGCATGCGGGTTTTACAACTCTTCCCCCCTAAAAAGAATAATTCGTCCCCGAAATATAGATAAAGTAAACTAGAAAAGAAGAACATACCCGAATTCAAATTATGAAATGAGGGTAAGAAGCCCGGATAGACTCCTCTGTTTCCCAAGTGGCTTCCCGCTCGGTATGATCCCTCCAAAGTATTTTGACGAATGGAATCGTCTTCCTTCTCATGACTCGTTCTTGTCTGTCAAGAACTCGTTCGGGTTCTTCTATGAAAGTGAGATCTTCATGTATCTGTTCCAATGGATACTGAACCATGTGAAGGGGATGATACTGGTACCCTCTGAGTAAGGACACATGAAACACATTGTGTACATGCGAAAGCTGTGGAGGTAACGCTAACCGGTAAGATACTTCACCGACTCGTTCAATGATATCAAACAGCCCGATGAAACGAGGACTGAGTTTCCCTTTAATCCCGAAGCGTCTAACCCCACGTGCTGGGGAAACCTTAAGAAAGACGTGATCTTCTACGTTAAAATGTATGTCCCTACGATGCTTATCGGCGTAACTCTTCTGACGTGACCGTGCTTCCTGAAGTTTCTGCTTAGCTACTGCGACCCTCTCATTAGTCATCTCAATGATCTATGGTCCTTCAAGTGTTCGCTCGCCAACCTGATCCCAGCAGATTGGGACGCGACACTTTCTACCATACAACATCTCGAAAGGAGCACACTTGATACTTGGGTGGCAACTGTTGTTGTATGCAAACTCCACCAAACAGATATAATCGTCCCAATCACCCGTCCATTCCAACGCACATGACCTCAACGTGTCTTCCAATGTCTGAATCGTTCGTTCCGACTGCCCGTCTGTTTGAGGATGAAAAGCCGTGCTAAGCTTAAGTTGTGTACCCCAAGCTTTCTGCAGACTCTTCCAAAATCTCGAAGTGAATCGAGGATCTCTGTCTGAGACGATGCTGGATGGAGCACCGTGGAGTCTCATGATTTCTCTTCTATACGTATCGGCGAGTTTACTTACCGAATCTTCCTTACGCATCGGTAAGAAATGAGCTGATTTGGTAAGTCGAACTACGATAACCCAAATTGCATCGT
Source organism: Glebionis coronaria (assembly GCA_025667525.1). Lineage (NCBI taxonomy): Eukaryota > Viridiplantae > Streptophyta > Magnoliopsida > Asterales > Asteraceae > Glebionis > Glebionis coronaria. Next base: position 226,550,969 of record CM046881.1, read on the forward strand.
GCTTCCTCTTGGTTGGCGGAAGACCAGTAACAAAATCCAGGGTGATTTTGTCCCACTTCCACTCTGGAATATCTAACGGTTGAAGGAGACCGCCAGATCGCTGATGCTCGATCTTAACCTGCTGGCAGGTAAGACATTTGGAGACGTAAGTGGCAACATCCTGTTTCATACCACTCCACCAAAAGTATTGCTTGATGTCATGGTACATCTTAGTCGAACCAGGATGTATAGAGAATGGGAAGCTATGAGCTTTAGCTAACAAGGCTTCCCGGAGTTTTTGATTATCAGGAACACAAAGTCTCGTGCCCTGTCATACGATACCATCTGCATCTATTCTGAATTCCGTCTGCTGCTCCAAATTCTGAACTATCGCCCAGATTTCTCCATCATCTTTCTGAGCTTCCTTGATCTTAGAGAGTAACTCGGGTTCTACTCTAAGATTAGCCAAGTAACTGTGCTGTCCACGTACCATGATCTCTGTGTCTAGTCGCTCCAAGTCTCTTATGATTTCCTCCTCAATTTTAATGTCGTTGATCATTCCGGACTTCCTGCTAAGTGCATCTGCTACTACATTCGCCTTTCCAGGATGATACTGTAGATTAATGTCATAATCCTTCAACAGCTCTAACCATCTCCTCTGCCTCATGTTCAATTCACGTTGAGTGAAGATATACTTCAAGCTCTTGTGGTCCGTGAAAATGTCACATGATTCTCCATATAAGTAGTGCCTCCATATCTTCAATGCAAACACGACTACAGCAAGTTCCAAGTCATGCGTAGGGTAATTTTCTTCATATGGCTTAAGCTGCCGTGAAGCGTACACGATCACTTTCCCGTGTTGCATGAGAACACAGCCAAGTCCCTTCCCCGATGCATCACTGTAGATTTGAAATCCACCCGTACCAGATGGGAGAGTAAGAATAGGTGCAGATACTAGCTTCTGCTTCAGGTCTTCAAAGCTCTTCTCTCGTTCTTCAGTCCAGACGAATTTCTCCCCTTTCCGCATCAGTTTGGTCAATGGTAGTGCTAAGCGGGAAAATTTCTCCACGAACCTACGGTAATAGCCAGCTAAGCCCAAGAAACTGCGGACTTCCCGTCGCTGATGTCGGCCTCGGCCACTTAGTAATAGCCTCAACCTTCGCTGGATCCATAGTGATTCCTTCTGCTGATACAATGTGACCTAAGAATGCCACCTTGTCTAACCGAAACTCACACTTGGAGAATTTAGCATACAGCTGCTTCTGACAAAGAATCTGTAGTACTGTACGAAGATGGTCTTCGTGTTCCTCCTTGGACTTAGAGAAAATCAGGATGTCATCGATGAAGACAATGACGAACTTGTCCAGAAATTCATGGAAAATTCTGTTCATCAAATCCATGAACACTGCTGGAGCATTGGTCAGGCCGAATGGCATGACTTCAAATTCATAGTGGCCATAGCAGGTACGAAAAGCAGTCTTGGCGATGTCCTGCTCCTTAACCCGTAGTTGATGGTAGCCTGACCTAAGATCAATCTTGGAGAAGTGTTTGGCCCCTTGGAGTTGGTCAAACAGATCGTCTATTCGCGGCAGTGGATACCTATTCCAGATAGTAATCTTGTTGAGCTAGCGATAGTCTATGCAAAGACGCATACTGCCGTCCTTCTTCTTAACAAATAAGACCGGAGCGCCCCATGGAGATGCGCTCGGTCGAATGAAACCTCGTTCTAGAAATTCTTGCAAATGATCCTTCAGCTACTTTAACTCTATGGGAGCCATGCGATAAGGAGCTTTTGAGATCGGCTCAGCTCTTGGAATAAGCTCGATATTGAATTCCACTTCTCGTGCAGGTGGTATGCCCGGAAGTTCTTCTGGGAATACATCTTGGAATTCCGACACTATTGGTTGATCCTGAATTGATGGAGATTCAGCATCCATGTCGTGAGCCGTAGCTAGATAACCCTCGCAGCCATGTGACAGTAGTGCACGCGCTTGCAGGGTAGATATGATTTGTACAGACCTTCCGGGTACGAACCCGTTGTGAATGTACTCTGGTGCATTAACATCACCGAAGATAACTCGATATGAATGGCAGTCTATGGTAGCATGATGCTTGGATAGCCAATCCATGCCCAAAATCATGTCAAAGTCATTCATGTCCAGCGGAAGTGCGTCAACAAGACGAACCTTATCGTCAAATTCAAAGGGAAGACTCTTGTATACATGGGTTATGCGTACAGAGTCTCTCAAGGGCGTGGAAATACTCAGTATATTATCTAGTGGCATGGGGAGCATCCTAATGTTCTTAGCATAAGCAGTAGAAATGACCGAGTGAGTAGCACCCGTATCAAATAGAACACACACAGCCTGACCATACATATACAAGATTCCAGTGATGGTACCTGTAGACTTGTTGGCCTGATCTCGAGATGTCGTGTAGAAACGTCCAGTGGTAGGAGGCGGCTTGGTATCATCATGTCCTGATGTGCCCTCCATTTCGCCCTTAAGGCATTCCTTCATGAGATGGCCAGGAAGACCACACTTGAATCATGCGTCTGTGTTACGACGACATGGCCCTGGGTGCCTACGGTGGTAAGTAGAGCAAAGAGGATGAGTATATCCCCCAGCCGGTGCTCTGGCTGGCTGAGGACCTGATAAAATATTTTACATGAGACATGATAATAGGGTACAAAGGACAATGGGAATAATCATAAGATTGAATACCAGTGATAGCTGGACAGCTAGGCTGTGAACCTCTCTGGTTCAGGTCCCTACCGTTTCCATGGTTCCTAGTAGAAGATTTGCTAGAGTGTCAGAATTATGAGTTATAACATGAAATCATAAGAAAATGCGTAAGTATTAGGACCTGCTGCTGTTGGAGTGTCCAGCGTTGTTACGGTAATTATTATTACCGCCACGCCTATCCGTAGCAGAACGGTCGTTAGTCTGACCGTTTCCCTTTGGCTGACTAGGCTGCTGTTGAGTAGCCGGCTGAGACCGGTCCCCAGTTTTCTGCCTGGAAGATACAATTTAACGAGATGAATAATTGACATAAATAGGAAGAATACGGATTGGTCACCGCTTGAATACGAATGTTTACCTCTTGTCGGGTTTCTCAGCTTCCCCGAACTCATCTCTCTCATGCAGCATCTCCAGCTTACGTGTCGCATCGGCCACTTGTGCTACTGTGTTGAACGTAGCACACACCAGATTGTTTGCGACCGATGTGCGAAGAGCCCACCTAAAGTGGTGTGCCTGCTCTTCAGGAGTACCTGCCGCTGCACCAAGGAAACCAGCTAAGCGAAGAAAGCGTTGCATAAACTCATTGCTATTCTCCCCAGCTCTCTGTCGGATCCCATGGTACTCCCTCTTAAGCTTGTCTTGCTCAGCCTTGGGAAAGAACTGCTCCATCACCCTATCTCTGAACTGAGCCCATGTCAAACCAGCCACCCAATTATCACCTCCCTCGGACTGCTTCAATGCTAACCACCAATTTAATACATCGCCTTCGAACCGGTAACATGCCAACCTCGCCTTGAACACGGGGTCACAACCCATAGCATCGAAGATCTTCTCGATGTGAGCCAACCAGCTTTCAGCTTCACTGGGGCTATCTGTTCTCTCGAAAGCTCGAGGGCGGAGCTTGTTAAATCTCTCCAGCCATATTGCCAATGTCACCGGAGGAGGAGGAGGAGGTGCTTGGTTTTGCTGTTGATTGTTGGCAGCCTGAACCTCAGCCCTTATGTCATTCCTCAGTTGAGGAAGCAAAGCTTGCATTGCAGCTTGGATTGCTGCATTGAGTTGTTCCTGCTCGTGTGTGAGAACCATCTGACAGTATAACATAAAACATATGATTAAACAGATCAAAACATAAAATATAAATATACATGAAAAAAATTTATACCAATAAATCAAGAGAAAAATTTTATGCAAGAAAATTTGTATATAAATGCATGATGCGGTTTTATGAAAACCTTTGTATGCTCGAGAGTGAACGCCTATGGTCAGTTCACCTAAAATAAAAGACATGGCGAGGGGACGCCTATGGGTCGGTCCCAAATTTAAAAGTTTCGATAAAACACATGCGACTAAATAGGGCCAGTCCTGTACCAACCATTACTTAGTCATAAACCTGCGACAATGACATATATATGTATGCATAAAAATGATGAATGCATGAAAAACGACTGTCAGTTCTAGGAAGACCATAGTGACTACCCACTAATCACATGTCATGTTTTGAGAGCCTACAGGTCGAAGCCTTGGCTCTGATACCATAATTGTAACACCCCATTTTGGTAATGGAATGTCACGCGTAATTATGAGCTGTCATCAAAGCATACAAGGATAAATGTCTAAAACATTACATGACCATAAAAAGGAAATACCGGAACCAAACATCGATAGTCCAAAACTAAAGCTCATCACACACAAACATAAGTACTGTAAATGAAAGGACTAAACAATGTCCATGGAAAGAGTATCAAAGTATAGATAATGCATAAAGTAAAGAAAGGCTAGAAAGCTTCCAGTCCATATGTACGTACGCTTAAAATCTACGAGCGTCCCTGAGTACCTGCCGTTTTGGGAACATCAAAAGAAAAACGGTTGAGCAATACGCTCAGTGCACGGATATACGATAAAGCATGAATAATATAAGCATATAAGCATATAACAGCGGAAGAAACTAAGTCCCGAATAACCAGGTTGAGTCTTAGTAAAACTGGTTTTATATCATATCTTAGCTTATTTTATACGTTCATGTCATGTTTTACTATTTAAGTTTTCTACTGTGTTTATCTTATATTCTGTCTATTCTGATTAAGTATTACTTGTATTTCATGTATTATTATACTTACTGTGTAATAATAAGTAACTTTCTAAAAATAGCAGGTTTCCTAAAATAGAAAGTTTCCAAAAATAGAAAGTTACCAAAAATAGAAAGTTTCCAAAAATAGAAAGTTTCCAAAATAGAAAGTTTCTAAAAATAGAATTACTGCTTAAAATAGATAAGTTTCTAAAAATAGAAAGTTTTCATAAATTGATAGCTGCCTTAATTAAATAAGTTTCTAAAAATAGAAAGTTTCCATAATTAGATATAAGCTCGTTAAATACGCTAATTATATAAGCTTAAGTGTTTTCTGATTATTTTCTAAGTCATATTGTTATAAAGTATAGTTTATTAATTATTACATGTAAATTAAATAAACTATAGGTTAAAAGTATTTAATTAAATATATCATGTTTTTAATTAAATAAAGTTAAAATACTTAGGTTAAAACATGTATTATTAATTACAATAATATAACCTAAGTCATGTTAATTAATTAATTATAGTCATGGTTTTCAATAATTAATTAATTATAAAGTCTAGAAAAATATAAATACTTAGGTTTAAATTCATGATCTAATAATTAAATTTACGACCTAAGTCATGTTAATTAATTTAATTATGCCATGTTTTATTAATTTAATTTTTAACACATAACTATTAAAATCATAACTTTAAAATGATCTATAAACCGGACCCATGACTAGAAACCATGAACCGGACCCGTAATCAACACCATACCCGGAACCAATGTCGGAGTTCCCTTTGTTTGCTGCTGCCGTAGGACCACCACCACCCTACCGAGACCATGAGGTCTCGGTGGTGGTTAATAAGCCAAGCCGAGACCCCCCTTGGTCTCGGTTAGGCGTCAGCCAACATCAAAACACCCCAAAAAACCCTTGTTTGATTTACCCATGATCATTTACATGTTTTAATAATTGTTTTTAATTAGTTTTTAAAAACATCATGATTTTATGTGATTCAATAAATCAAAACACAAAAGAAAAAGGTTAAAAAGGTTATACCGATTACGTGGATCGATCAAGTATGAACACACACGAATGCTTGCACAATATTCTAGATCAAAAATCAACCGAACATCCCTTTATGATTATGTATATCCGGCGGCCAAAAGAGAGAAGGAAGAAGGAAAAGAATTTTAGAGTTTTAACTATTTTTCTTATTCTGTAAATAATAAAACATGTTTTCCTAAATCCTTATTTTAGTAAAAATTTAAATGGGCTTGGCCCATTCCTTCTTGGTGTAGCCGCGGGTAGGGGGCCCCACATGGGGTAACCCGTACCTTTTTTCGAGTCTAATTATTGTAGTGTGTTCGTGTTTTATCGTGTTCGTGTTTTTATGTGTTCTAATTAATTATTGATCGTGACCTAATATATGTGTTCGTAATAAATATATATACGTAATTAATATTAGCTCGTGATTAATTTACGTTCATGATTTCATGATCGCATGATCGGGATTATAATTATTATTTGAATAATTATCGTGTGTTCATACGTAATAAATACTTATCGTGTTCTAACACGTACGTAATACTTAAAATTCTTATACGTGAACGTAAACATACTATAAAAGGAAAGTTTTAATCTAGTACGTACGATCTTAAGGGTACTATTCATGGTAAAAGCATGCGGGTTTTACATTAAGAGTATGTTAAACAACAAGGAGAAATTGCAACAATTGTCTAGTTGTTCCTCGGTTTATCTTAACCGCATACCTCAAAAAGTCGGTGATCCCAGTAAATTCTTGATTCCAAGTGCAATCCAAGATATGGAAGAATGTTATGCCTTGGCCGATCTTGGTGCTAGTATTAACTTGATGCCACTTGCAATCTTCAAGTCGCTCAATCTTCCTAATCTTACTCCTTCACTAATGTCTATCGAATTGGCCGATCATTCCACTATTCCCGCATGTGGATTGGCCGAAGACGTTTTTGTTAAAGTGGGAAAGTTCTATTATCCGATAGACTTTATCGTTGTCGATATTACCACGGATCCTCAAGTCCCTCTTATTTTAGGTCGTTCATTTTTAGATACGTCTATGGCTTTATTTGATGTGCATGCAAGAAAGATCACCTTACGTTTCAATGACTAGGAACTTGTTATAAACGTAACTCAAAATTCTCCAATTTCTCATGTTTATTCTGTCGCGACCATAAACCTCGGTTATATGATCGACGTTGTTTGCGAGGAATTTTCACAAGAAGTTTTAGGTTTTGGTGACGATGAAAATAGTGGCAATCCCACTATGCTTGATCCCATTCTTGAAATCACCAACCTTCACTCCATTTGAAGGTGGTGGTTTTACGTTGGAACAATTTGATGTTCCACGTACTTGTGACGAAGACCTCGACAACGATGAGGACTTCTCGATTATCAAGGATTTTCTTAAAGATTTCCCATTTCCTCCACCCGAGGAGGTTATGAGTTTCGAGCCCAAATCTTCAATTGAGGAACCACCTATCCTCTAGTTGAAAGATTTACCTCCTCATCTTGAATATGTATTTTGGAGGAGGACGACAAGTTGCCAGTTATTATTGCGAAAGATCTTTCGAATGATGAAAAAACCGCACTTGTCGATGTTCTAAAGGATCATAAAGGGGCAATTGCGCGGAAATTATCCGACATTAAGGGGATCGATCCCAAATTTTGTACCCACAAAATCTTAATGGAGGAGGACTACAAACCCGCAATCCAATGTCAAAGGAGGGTGAACCCTAAAATTTACGACATCATCAAAAAGGAAGTCCTTAAACTCCTTGACGCGGGAATGATTTACCCTATATCTGATAGCCCGTGGGTAAGTCCTATTCATTGTGTCCCTAAGAAGGAAGGAATTACCGTTGTGCCAAAGATGCCAACGAGTTAATTCCAACTCGACTCGTGACCGGTTGGAGGGTGTGTATCGACTATTGTAAGTCGAATGACGCCACTCGTAAAGACCATTTTCCCTTGCCCTTCATGGGCCAAATGTTGGAGCGTCTTGCGGGAAACGATTTCTATTGCTTTTTAGATGGTTTTTCCGGTTACTTCCAAATCCCCATCGATCCTCATGATCAAGAAAAAACTACGTTTACGTTTCCATATGGAACGTTTGCCTATCGCAGAATGCCATTCGGACTTTGTAATGCACCGGGAACCTTTCAAAGTTGCACGATGGCTATTTTTCATGACATGATCGAGAAGACGATGGAAGTCTTTATGGATGATTTTTTCGTGTTTGGTTGTTCGTTCACTTCGTGTTTGTCGAATCTTGAGAGAATGTTAAAACGTTGTGAGGAAACCAACCTTGTGCTCAATTGGGAAAAATGTCCATTTATGGTTAAGGAAGGAATCGTCTTGGGGCACAAGGTTTCGAAAGCGGGGATTAAGGTAGATAAAGCTAAGGTAGACGTCATCGCCAAATTACCTCATCCCAAAACCGTTAAGGGAGTTAGGAGTTTCCTAGGCCACGCGGGCTTTTATCGTCGATTCATCAAGGATTTTTCAAAGATTTCTCGACCTATTACACATCTCCTCGAAAAAGATGCTCCGTTTGTCTTTAACAAAGATTGTGTACGAGCCTTTGAAATCCATAAGAGGAAACTTACCGAAGCTCCCATTCTTGTTTCTCCCAATTGGAACCTCCCCTTTGAGCTCATGTGTGATGCTAGTGACTACGCTATTGGGGCCGTTTTGGGGCAACGTCATGAAAAACACTTATTCCCTATTCACTATGCTAGCAAGACGATGACCGAGGCTCAACTTAAATACACTACAACGGAAAAGGAATTCCTTGCCGTGGTGTATGCTTTTGAGAAATTCCGACCTTACCTCGTCTTGACTCGATGCATAGTGTATACGGATAATTCGGCTATCAACTATCTCATGGCTAAACAAGATGCAAAGCCGAGATTACTTCGTTGGATTCTCCTCCTACAAGAATTTGATGTCGAAATCCTTGACAAAAAGGGAGCCGAGAATCTAGCGGATGATCATCTTTCTCGTTTGGAAGATCCTCACCAAAGTGTTTATGAGCCAAAGGAAATCACCGAAACATTTCCTCTCGAGACACTTGGTGTAGTGAATTCTAAGCTTGATTCATCCACTCCATGGTTTGCGGACATCGCAAATTACCATGTGGGCAACTTCATCATTAAGGGTATGACGACTCAACAAAAACGAAATTTTTTCGTGACGTCAAGTTCTACTTTTGGAACGACCCTTATCTATTTCGGACTTGTGCGGATCAAATTATTTGACGTTGTATATTTGGCACCGAAGCTTCTAATATCCTTAGAGCTTGCCATGAGGGACCCACGGGTGGTCACCACGGTGCTAATCTCACGGCTAAGAAGGTCTTTGATGTCGGTTTCTTTTGGCCTACTATTTACCGAGATGCACATGCACTTGTGAAGTCATGTGACTCATGCCAACGACAAGGAAAAGCCTCACAAAATGATGAAATGCCACAAAACATCATCCAAGTGTGTGAGATCTTTGACGTTTGGGGATTGATTTTATGGGGCCGTTCCCATCATCTTGTGGTAATAAGTACATCCTTGTCGCCGTTGAATACCTATCTAAGTGGGTGGAACCTAAGGCTTTGCCCATGAACGATGCTCGTGTGGTAGTCAAGTTTTGGAAAAGCTTGTTTTCTCGGTTTGGAACCCCTCGTGCGATCATAAGCGATCGTGGAACCCATTTTTGTAACGACCAATTCGAAAGGGTCCTAAGGAAATATGGGGTTACACATCAGCTTTCTACGGCTTATCACCCACAAACGAGTGGGCAAGTCGAGGTTTCAAACCGAGCGTTGAAGAGGATCTTGGAGAGATCGATTGGGGAAAACCGACAATTGTGGTCGGATAAGTTGGACGATGCTTTATGGGCCTTTTGGAACGCTCATAAGACGCCCATCGGGTGCACTCCTTATAAGCTTGTGTATGGTAAGAACTGTCACTTGCCAGTTGAACTCGAACACAAAGCTTATTGGGCCCTTAAGCATTGTAATGATGATATTGATACCGCGGGAAAACACCAGAAAATGCAATTGAATGAATTAGATGAATTGAGAGACATTTCTTATGAAAATTCATTGATTTACAAAGAAAAAACTAAAAAGTTTCATGACTCAAAAATTAAAAACCGGGTTTTTAACATTGGAGATCAAGTGTTACTTTTTAGCTCACGTTTGAAAATATTTTCCGGCAAGTTGAAATCCTGTTGGTCCGGTCCATTCACCGTTACCCAATTTTTTCCTTATGGGACCATCGAGCTAGCTCAAAATGATGGCCCCAATTTCACGGTGAATGGACATAGGTTGAAGCACTACTTTGGCGGGGTTGTTCCGTGGTTGTTTGTGATATGTGGATTTTTGATGATCATGATCTTCACGATTGGAGCCTCGCGTGTTTGTTTTATAGGAGCACTCGATCGTTTGCTTTGAAGAATTTCTCAATATCCATGATATATCCTTATATGTTCTAACCTTAGGCTTATAGCACACTTCATAAACGACTTTAAATTTAACGGTTCCACCCTTTCCATGCTAGATTATGCATTCGACTACGTCTCTAGTTGTTGGGAATAAATTATGGGTCAGTTCACTAGACGCTGATAAGAAGAGTTCAAGCACTGATAAGATGACATTGGACGCTGACAGCCAAGCGTTGACAGTTAGGAAAGTCAACGCTGATAGCCTGGAAGACAAGCACTGATGGAAGTTATCTTATACGAATCTTTTGTTTCTTTATTTGTATATAGTAAAGATAAACTCGACATTGTATTTTCCATTATTATCTTTACCTAGAATAGTTGATTCGTAGCTTCTTGTACAAGACTTCTTAATCTATAAAAGAAGATCTTTTAGGCTAATGTTGATCATCAGTTATAATAAGTTTTCACAAGTATTCGATTGTTAAACCTCTTTCATTGTAATCAAGTTCGTTTATTCTAATACAAGTGGAAGTTTGTTTAACATCTTTGTGTTTTATATTAAGTGTTAATTCCGCATAACACTTAGTTACTTCATTCATAAGCAAAGGTTTCTCTACGTGTATTACTTGATCTAATCTCGTATACACAAAGCTTAATCGATCTAAGTTTGGGATCAACAAGTGGTATCAGAGCTTGTTGAGAAACTTTTGATCTTTAAGTAACACAAGAACCCTAAAACACTAAAAACCCTAAAACAACGAAACCCTAAATTTCTCAAAACTCTAAAAACATCATGTCTGGCGCAGAACAACCTCCTGCTCCTGTTTTGCTACAAAGCAACACCACAAACCCTAGTATCAAAATTCCCATGTTTGATGCCAGGAACTTCGAGCTTTGGAAGTCGAATTTTGAGCAATATGTAGCCATCCATGACTACACTCTTTGGGAGATTGTTGAATATGGGAACACATTCAACAAAGCTCAAAAGATTACTAATGCTATTGCTGCAAGGGTAGCTGTTCCTAATTGTCCTGAAGCTGATAAGAAGGAAAGGCCTGAAGATGGAAGAGCTGTGTCTGCTGAAGATATAGCCAAGAAAAGGGTGGACATGAAAATTTTGAACATCATGAAACACGCCTTGGGTCATGAGAATCAACACAAGTACAAACGATTTGAGTCTGCAAAAGAGCTTTGGGAAGCTCTTGAAGTAGCACATGGTGGCAATGCTGATACTAAAGAAGAAAAGAAGAAGCAACTCATGCATGAGTATGCTGTCTTTAAGGCTCAACCCAATGAGAATCTTAGCAGTGTGAGAAGTAGACTGCTTGACATTACAAGTCAACTTTCCTTCATGGGAACACAGATTGATGACCCTGACTTGAATGCTACTTTTCTCAAAAGTCTTGGTGATATATGGAAGATTGAGGTAAGATCCATTCTTGTCAATAACACCCACAAAACCTCTAGGTTTGATGACATCTTCAACAAACTAAGACTGTTGGAGAATGAATGGCTTTTGGAGAGTGATAATAAACCTTCCAGTAGCAACATGGCCTTCTTCTCACAAAGTGAAGGTCAATTTGATTCCATGAACTCCTATGGACATCCAGTCACTGGATCTGCATGTGTCAACGCTGGATCACATCCTATCAGCGTTGGAACACATCCTGTCAGCGCTGGATCATATCCTGTCAACGCCTCATACTCAAGCGTTGACACTCACAACTTTGGCGCTGATGGAATTAAACCTGATGGTTTAGATCTAGATACTGTGTGTGCATTCATTGCTTCTTTGCCCAGTGATTCAAGGATTACATATGAGGATCTTGAGCAAATAAGTGATGAGCAATTGGAAGAGATGGACATCAAGTGGACTATGGCTCTTGTAAGTTTAAGAGCAAACAGGTTTAATAAAAGGTTCAAGAAGAAGATGACCTTTGATGCTAAGGATGTTGCTGGATTTGACAAATCCAAAGTTGAGTGCTACAATTGTCATCGTATGGGGCACTTTATGAGGGAATGTAGATCTCCAAGAAGATCTGATGCTGGTAAGCCTTCAAGCCAAATGGTTAAGAGCCAAGATTCCAAGGCCATGGTAGCTGTTCAACAAATTGATGGTGTTGGAGGATGGGACTGGAGCTGGAACTTTTTGGCTAAGGATGAGGAAGAGGACAAAGCATTGGTTGCTGAAGTTAAAGAAGAGCATGTTGAATATGCTCTCATGGCACACTCCTCCTCTTCATCAGATAATGAGGTATATGATGATGCTTTCTGTTCTAAGGGTTGTCGTTTAAATACTGAAAAACTAAATCAAGAGATAGTAAAATTATTAGATGAGGAAAGTGCTGAAAGATGCAAAGTATCTAATTATCAAATTGCTCTCACCCAAACAGAAAGGACAGTAGCTGAGTATAAGAAAATGGAGTTTGATTTAAAGGATAAAATAAATATCTTAAATCATGAGTTACATCAAAGTAAAGATATTCAAGATATCACAAACAGGGTTAATCTTGATTTGATAGCTAAGTTAGATGAGGCTAACAAAAATAAAGATAATGTGAGTCTTAAAATCCAGAGATTTGATAAGGCCACACAAACCCTAGGAGAGTGTGTTAGTAAACAAAGAGACTCTAAGGACATGAGTGGGATTGGGATGAAAGATTATACTGGTGTTCCACCACCAGCTGGGGATTTCTATGGTGTCCAATCAAAGGACTTATCTTGGACTGGCTTGCCAGAACTCCAAGAGAAGGAATTCATTCCTCCACCTAGAGTGACTTCCCCAGTTGAAGAGTATAATCAAAAACTGACTGACCTAGATGAGTGGAAGAAAGCTAACCACACTTTGTTTGTTAAGGGAGGGTTGTTGTGTGAAAGTCCAAATGAGCCCACACCAATCACGAGCCATGATCCTACACCTATTAAAATCACACACCCAACCACTGGCAAAGCTGTTGACCTTGGCTCACACACTGTTAGAAAACCTAGTGTTAAGTATGCAGAGATGTATAGGAATACTAGGTCACCAAAAAGCCAAGGTAGTAACCATGGAACAGGCTTCTTTGCTTCTAGACCTAAGACCATGTCTAGAAAAGCCTGTTACACTTGTGGTAGCTTTTCACATTTGGCATACAAATGTGTCAACGCTTCAAATGTCAACGCTGACAAGAACCATTTCAGCGCTGACAAAAGTCAACATAGGTCAAACTCTGTCAGACCCAAAACCTTTGTGAACAAAAGTTCACAAGTTGTTAGACCAGCCCCATTCTTTTCTAGAGGGTCTAACACACATGGCCTAAGACCTTTCCAAAAGTCAAACACTTGGTCCAATAGGCAATGGGTTCCTGTAGCAAAGCCTAGGTTCAACGCTGATAAAGGCAATCGGGGCACTGACAAGAACAATTTCAGCGCTGACAGACACACTGCCAAACCTAGGTATTTGCAACTACAGGGAAATGGGTCTAAAGCTTCTACTAGCTTCACATGGAGACCAAAACAAGACCAAAACCCTAATTCTACTGGTCTTTCTATGACATGCAACAGGTTTCATTATATTTCAAAGGTCATGTCAAGACCAATTGGGGTTAACTGGGCATTTCATCCAAAAAGGGATGAGAATGGGGTTGTTGTGAGAACTAAGTCTGTTCTTATTGAACAACCAGATGAATCCAAGTCTTCTGAGACTTGGGTTCCCAAAGAAAACTAATGTGTTTTCTTTATGTGCAGGGCATTCAAAAGAAGATCAATGATTATGGATATTGGGATAGTGGATGCTCAAGGCACATGACAGGAAAGGAAGACTATCTGACGAACTTCACTCCTATTCAAGATGGTGATAAGGTATACTTTGGAGGGGGCTACGGCACCATCACAGGAAAAGGAACCCTTATCACCAATAATCTACGTTTTGAGAATGTCTTCCTGGTAAAAGAACTGGATTATAATTTGTTTAGTGTATCACAAGTGTGTGATAACAAAAATAAGGTTCTTTTCACTGATACTGAGTGCTTGGTGTTAAGCAAAGATTACAAGCTCCCTGAGGAGAAATACATAGAATTTAGAACACCAAGGCATAAAGACATATATAATGTGAATCTTAATGGAATTAAGATGAATAATAAAATGATGTCATGTTTTTATGCTAAAGCTTCAGTAGATGAAAGTAATCTTTGGCACAGGAGATTAGGGCACATAAATTTTAAAAATATCAATAGACTTGTGAGACTTGGTTTAGTTGATGGTTTGCCTGAAAAGGCTTTCCACAATGACCACTCTTGTGTTGCATGTCTTAAGGGCAAGCAGCACAAGGTCTCATTCAAATCTAAACAGGTGCACTCTAGTTCTAAACCACTTCACTTATTGCATATGGACCTCTTTGGTCCAACTAATATAGAAAGTTTGAAGGGTAAATCATATTGTTTTGTCATCACTGATGATTTTTCCAGGTTTACATGGACTTTCTTTTTAGCCAAGAAAAGTGAAACTGCCCAAATTTTGATTGATTTCATTACCCAGATTGAAAAGAAGAGTGGTAATGAGGTCAAAATTCTTAGAAGTGACAATGGGGGTGAGTTTAGAAATCAGTTACTAGAGGATTTTTGTGCCAAGAAAGGGATTACTAGGCAGTTTAGCATAGCTAGAACCCCACAGCATAATGGGGTTGTTGAAAGAAAGAATAGAACCCTAATTGAAGCAGCCAGAACCATGTTGGCTGATGCCCACTTTCCTATAGCCTTTTGGGCTGAAGCTGTTAACACAGCTTGTTATGTTCAAAATAGGGCATTGGTCAACAAAATACACAATAAGACACCTTATGAGTTACTTTGGGGAAGGAAGCCAAATATTGGCTTTCTCAAGCCTTTTGGTTGTCATGTAGTTGTTTTAGAAACTAGTGATGCCCTAGGTAAATTTGATGTAAAAGGTGATGTAGGCTATTTCATGGGTTATTCAGTGCAGAGCAAAGGATATAGGGTTTACATTAAAAAGGAAAAACGTATACTTGAAAAAGTACATGTTAGGTTTTTAGAGAGTAAACCTAGTGATCCTGAAAGTGGTCCAAATTGGTTGTTTGACTTGGAACCTTTATCTAGAGCTTTAAATTATATGCCTGTTACTAATCCAGACATTGTGAAGGTAACTTCAAGTGTTTTGGAAAAGAGAATTGGTAATGTTTCAGGTACACAAGTTGCTAAGAAGGATGGACCACAAGCAGTTGAGTCATCTCCCACACAAGAATATGTTACATTTCCTATATGGACAGATGAGTATTATGCTGCTGCTGCTGCTAGAAAGGATAAAGGTGGTTCTTCAATACCACCAGTTGATAACATGCATGGTCATTCAGGCGCTGACAAGCACAATTCTAGCGCTGACAAGACCAATTCAGACGCTGATGGCTCAAACGTTGACAACAATGATTCTGGCGCTGACAAAAGTAATTCCAGCGCTGACAAGCAAAATTCCAACGTTGACAACACTTATGAGCATTTCGTATCTTCCAATTTTGAACAAGGTGAACCTTCAAGAATAAATGAAGAGGTTCAAGATGGAAGAGAGTCTGAAGAAGATATTAGCAACATGGAGGATGATATTAAAGACAACAGAATTCTTGAAAATGGAATTCCTAGATCTACTTTAAAGAATCATCCTCCCTCTCAAATCATTGGGAATATCATGACTCCTGTTCAAACTAGAAGATCTCACCAGACTCATGATAGCTTCATTGCTAATATCCACAAGAAGGTTGATACCCCTCTTGTACAAGCATGTTTGTTTGCCTGTTTTCTGTCACAACAGGAACCCAAGAAGATTTTTGATGCTCTCAAAGAACCTAGTTGGGTGGAAGCAATGCAGGATGAGCTTCACCAATTTGCTATACAGGATGTTTGGGAGCTGGTTGATTGTCCTAGATATGTGAGACCAATTGGGACAAGATGGGTTCTAAGGAACAAGAAAGATGAAAGGGGTATTGTGGTCAGAAACAAGGCACGTTTGGTAGCTCAGGGATATACACAAGAGGAAGGGATAGATTATGAAGAGGTATTTGCTCCTGTTGCAAGAATTGAAGCTATAAGAATTTTCTTAGCTTATGCCTCTTGTATGAACTTCACTGTTTATCAAATGGATGTGAAGAGTGCTTTCCTCTATGGAACAATTGTTGAGGAGGTATATGTCATGCAACCTCCTGGTTTTGAAGATCCTGAGAATCCAGACAAGGTTTATAGAGTGAAGAAAGCTATGTATGGACTTCATCAGGCCCCAAGAGCATGGTATGGTACATTGTCCACCTACTTGGTGGAAAATGGTTTTAAAAGGGGCACCATAGATCAGACATTGTTTACAAAGAAGAAAGGTAAGGATGTCTTACTTGTTCAGGTCTATGTTGATGATATCATTTTTGGATCCACAAATCCAAAGATGAGTGAAGACTTTTCCAAGCTTATGACAGATAAATTCAAGATGAGTGCAATGGGTGAGATGAACTTCTTTCTAGGATTACAAGTTCAGCAGAAAGAAGATGGTATCTTCATCTCCCAAGACAAATATGTAGCTGAAATCTTGAAGAAATTTGGTTTTTCTCCACATGAAAAGAGTGCTTCCACTCCTATGGATAGGGAACACCCTTGGGGAAAAATTGGAGCTGGAAAAGATGTGGATGTTAGGCACTATAGATCAATGATTGGCTCATTGATGTATCTTACAGCCTCAAGACCTGACATCATGTTTGCTGTGTGTGCTTGTGCACGCCATCAGGTGAATCCCAAAGAATGTCACCTTTTTGCTGTGAAAAGAATCTTTAGGTACCTAAGATGTTATCCAGATCTTGGCTTATGGTACCCAAAAGATTCTCCATTGGAGCTTATTGCATATTCGGACAGTGACTATGGTGGTGACAAGTTTGATAGAAAATCCACAACTGGTGGATGTCAATTTCTTGGGAGTAGATTGATATCTTGGCAATGCAAGAAACAAACAGTGGTGGCAAACTCTACAACTGAAGCAGAATATGTAGCTGCAGCTGCTTGTTGTGGACAAGTCTTATGGATTCAGAACCAGCTGTTGGATTATGGGTATAATTTCATGCATACCAAGATTTTTGTAGACAATAACAGTACTTTATGCATTATTAAAAATCCTGTACATCATTCTAAAACCAAACACATAGAAATTAGGCATCATTTTATAAGAGATTGCTTTGAGAAAGGTTTAATACAACCAGATAGGGTAGACACAGAAGATAATGTGGCTGATTTATTAACTAAACCTTTTGATGCTGGAAGATTTCAATATTTGGTAACAAATATTGGAATGGTTAATCTCAATTAATATGTGTTTTGGAACCTTTTTGTAAAAGTATGTACAGGATAATGCATTGTTATTGGTCTTTGTGATGATTTAGATTTTTCCACTTTATTTTTCTAACACTGACAAAGGTAAATGTAACGCTGACAAGTGTTATTTTGCCGTTGTTAGAGATATTATTGTCTAACGCTGACAAGTGTTCCTTCAATGCTGATAAGTGTTGTCGGGGCGCTGTTAGCAACAATGTTAGTTTTGTGGTTTTCAATCTAAATGTGTAGGTGGTGTTAGCTTTATGCCATTGGATACAGAGTTGCTTATGGATCTTTGAAGAGCTATTTGGACATGTTTTTGTTTATGGATGATGGTTGGAATATTTATATTCCTATCTTGACATAAATTTTTAATGTTCATATATATTTTGAGAAACTCATGTATCATAGTTTAAGGGGAGGTTTAAGGAACCTTTAGGACTCTTGGGTATTCTTATAATACTCTTATCACAATTCTAGATTGTGTCCACAGGTGAGTATGGGTTAGTTTTACTAAACCATGAGGCACTGTAGCATGCAAAGTTGACAAACTATGCATGCTGCCGAGACATTTTTGGCCTAGAATTGGTTGTGGTCTGTTGGGAGACTTGGGAATATCTTTGTTATGAGTTTACCTGGGAGTTACAAAGGATTTTATGAAATAACTTTGTTGGTAAGTATTTTGGTTAGCAAGGGACACTTGAGGACATTTGTGTCTATCTTGCTTAAGCAAGTGTGCATAAGTGGACAGTGCTTGCCGCCCAGTAATTATTATCAACTTGCAAGATATTTCCCTTAGGATAAATTACTTTGTTAAGGTCTTTTTCTTTTTAAATATTTTTATTTTTAGACGCTGACAAGTTTTTCTCCAAACGCTGTTACGACCAATCGTGACGCTGACAAGGTCTTAGGCAAACGCTGACAAGAAAATATAGCCGTTGGGCGTTGATGGCCTATTTTTGACCGTTGACACCTAGTGGGCACTACCTAGTTGTTATTTTTGACTAATCTTTGGCCGTAATTTTTGGGGAGTTGTTACTTTTAATTAATGCATGAGATAAGTTATATTTGATTCAATATTTTCATCATTACTCTTTGAATATAACTGCCTCATTTTTGACCAATCATAATCATGCATCTCTCCTATAAATTTGGCTAACTTTTCATTCTGGGTATTCATATTTTCTTGTCTAACATTTTTCTCCTAGATTTTTCCCATATCACATAACCTAAACAGCTTTCAATATGGCACCAAAGTTCAACTCAAACAATCTGACATTGGAGTTCAAGAGCCAACATAATATGGTAGCTTACTTGGACGCTGATAATGATTTGTTCCCTCAGTATTCATAAATGGTGGCATTTTTAAATGCATCCTCCATAAGGTATGCACTTTCTCATGAACCACTAGTCCCTGTCGCACACATTAGACAGTTTTGGAATAATGTAAGTTCCACAACAGCTAATGGAGTGACTACATTAACATCTACTGTTCATGGAAGAACATGGGTGGTCACTGAAGCCTTGGTTCGCCAAGCTTTGCGTCTTAATGACGCTGATGGTGTGACTACCCTTGCCATTGCAACAATAGAACAAGGTCTTAGGGAATTGGGTTATCCTATTCCTGCTGGTAAAACTTTAAATAAATATCATAAGCAGGAATTTCCTTCGGATTAGAAATATTTGATACATGTCCTTCTTCAATGCTTAAGTCCAAAATGTACTGCTTTTAATGAAATAAACAGGTCCATTGCAAGTGCTTTGGTTTGTATGTCACGTGGGCTTAGGTATAATTTTTCAAAAATGATTTTTGAAGGGATGTGTAAAAATAAGGGAAGTAAAATGACTTTGGCTTACCCAAGATTTTTGCAAATGGTGTTTGATTTACAAGAATATTGTACTAGGGATCATGACAATTTTTATGAGATCCCTAAGCAAAAGAAAACCATTTTTGACAAAATGATCTCCACAAACAGACCTATACCTCTCACCCAAGCCATGCTTGAAGTAATTCAGGCTGCCCAACCACAACCAGACCCTGCATCTCAACTTGAGCCTATCCTTGAACCATTACCTTCATCTGAAAACATGAACGTTGACCAAGCCAATGTCAACGCTGACACTCAAAATGTTGGCGCTGACACAGCCAATTCCAACGCTGATGACATCCCTGAACAATCCCAAACACCCCTTATCCAACCAACACCCACACAATCTACATCATCTTCCACCCCCTTACAATCTAGGTTGAGAAAACGCCAAAGGACTACTGGAGTGTTCTCCTCTAGTGGTCCTAGCCTTGTTGCAGAGAGAACCACCTCCACAAGTGTGGCTGGTGACATGGATGAGGCTGGGGCTATTGACACAAGCTTAGATGCTGGTCAAGACAGTCCCAACATCATTAAGACCTCATCCATGCCCCATGATTCTATTTTGGGAGGTCTAATCCCCATTCTAGCTGAGGGCAGATTGGAACCTATGACATTGAATGAATTGACGGCTGCTGTCATTAGCTTGCAAAAGCAAAATGTCAGCCTTGTACAAATTGTCAATAATCAGGGCCGTGAACTCCAAGCATTGAGGGAGCGGGTAACTGTTTTGGAGAATCCTAGTAGCAGGAGTAGAATGGAGGAATCTTCCAAAGGGGAGGATGAAGAGGATGAGCTGATTCATACAGCCAGTGAGAAGAGTTCACAATTTAGTGAATCTTTAAATGTTGCTGAAGCACCCACCAACTTGAAGAAGCACCCTGTCATTGATACATCCAAGGTATCTCCATTAAACTTGGAAGGATCTTTCACAGCAACAATGGGCGCTGATACAGGTTTGGACGCTGACACATCCAGCGCTGACAAAGGTAATCGGGGCGCTGATAAAGGTAACTTGAACGCTGACAAAGTTGCAGGTGGTGTTGATGTATTCCAGTCATCAAAAATCATCAAAGATGTGTCTACACAGGTATCTTCATCTACTTTACCTATCATTGATCCAAAAGACAAAGGTAAAGGAATTATGGTTGAAGAAGATGTTCCAAAGAAAGATGCAGCACAAGTTGCATTTGATGAACAGTTGGCTGCACAACTTTTGGAGCAAGATTTGAAGAGAAGTGGGACATCACCATTTGTTGCCACTTCTGAGAGTGAGGAAGAGAGTGATGATGAAAGAGAAGGAGCTAGCTCAGATTCAAGTATACAAATCATTGAAGATCCGGAAAGACTTGAATATGGGGATGAGTTGGCAAAAGAAAGATTGAGTGATTTGAAGAAGCAGGTTGATTTTGACCTTCCAGAAATCACCAGAATGTACCATGCTTGGGAAGATAAGGTAATGGACAACCCAGGGATGAGTTTGTCAGATCAAATTTGGGGGTTGGAAATTCTTCTCAGGGTACAAGATGATATAAAGGTGATTTTGAGGTATAATGCACAAGAGGTCAAGACTTGGCTTAAAAGAGATAGAAGGCAATTATATTACAAGTTGCTTAGATGCCATCAACCTGGATGGACATACAAGAAGTTGATGGCTTTATCTTTTGAGGAGCTAGAGTACAGGGCACATCCTATTTGGAGGCATGTGCAAGAAAATAATGTCTTACAGTTTCTTTCAGAAGAAAGGAAACAAGAGCTTGCTGAGGAAATGCAGATTCAAAAGGAGATGAGGATTGCTCAAAGACCAGTGAAGAAAGGAGATCCTCTCCAATTTCCCAAAGATATGGATGTGTATTATCCAAATGAAACTGTCATAAGGAAGCATCTCAAGCTTTCTCCATTGGAAGCTTCAGATTTGGTTAATGTAGTATCTCTAGATGCCAGAAATCCAATCATAAGTTTTGATGAAGATGAGTGTGGATTTTGGAAGATTGGCAGATTTGGGAAGGAGGTACACACTTTCACTTCAATTATTTCTATCTTTGCAAGCATAGACAGAGAAGACTTGGTGCATCTATGGAGATTGATAGAGGCCAAGTATACGGCTGAAGCACCTACTTCAGCAAATGGAATAAGACTATGGCACACATTTTTGACTTTGTGTGGTCCAAGGGAAGCAGATCCTACCATATGGAAGGATCTTGAAGATGACCTCAGTGGTCTTCATTGGAGGCTTTATTCTACTTGTGGTGTGTTTCATTTGAGCTCTACAAAGTTTTCAGAGTATCTACTTGTGGATGCTGACTATTTCTTGTCCAAAGAAGTATTGGAGAAGATGAAGGAGACACCCTTGGAGATTGATTATACTAGTGACGTGGCCAAAGACTTGATTAGATATGTTTATCACCAACATAAGAAGTTTTTGTAAGATTCCTCCTAGCCTTTAGTATTTATTCAGAAACTTGATCATTAGAGTGGATATCAAGTTTAGGGGAGGATTGTTGGGAATAAATTATGGGTCAGTTCACTAGACGCTGATAAGAAGAGTTCAAGCACTGATAAGATGACATTGGACGCTGACAGCCAAGCGTTGATAGTTAGGAAAGTCAACGCTGATAGCCTGGAAGACAAGCACTGATGGAAGTTATCTTATACGAATCTTTTGTTTCTTTATTTGTATATAGTAAAGATAAACTCGACATTGTATTTTCCATTATTATCTTTACCTAGAATAGTTGATTCGTAGCTTCTTGTACAAGACTTCTTAATCTATAAAAGAAGATCTTTTAGGTTAATGTTGATCATCAGTTATAATAAGTTTTCACAAGTATTCGATTGTTAAACCTCTTTCATTGTAATCAAGTTCGTTTATTCTAATACAAGTGGAAGTTTGTTTAACATCTTTGTGTTTTAGATTAAGTGTTAATTCCGCATAACACTTAGTTACTTCATTCATAAGCAAAGGTTTCTCTACGTGTATTACTTGATCTAATCTCGTATACACAAAGCTTAATCGATCTAAGTTTGGGATCAACACTAGTATGGGGGTTTCCAACTCTTAGACTCGAAACATTGAGGATAATGTTTAACTTTAGTATGGGGGGGGTGAATAGATACTTGCCTTGCCAAACCTTCACGCTTTTCAAAGTTTATCTTTTGTTTATCGTTTTGTTGCAAAATAAGGCTAAAAATGGCCAAATTTTAAAAAGTTTCTCATGTTTTATAAGTGTTTGAAGACACGAATGTAGGTTTTCTGATGGCGAGAATAAGAGTAATTTTTGACTCGATCGTGCGTGTTGAGCACTTAGCTTCGATTCCTTAACTTTATATTAGGCTAAGTCTTTTAAATGAGGAGGAGAAATGATAGAGTTAATTATAAGTTGCTATTCTAAACGTAGAGTACTCGTATTCTTTCAAAAACTCATGTGTTCTCGTTGTTTTCTTATTCTCCCTATGCTTGTAAATATATTTTGCTTAATAAGTATTGGCTTAGCGGTTTAGTCTTGATTGTTGGTTTCTAATCTTTTCTAGTAGCTTCCATGTAATTAAATTGGGAAGACATTAAGGTATCGCCAGCGTCACGGTTTTGAAGTATTGGCAACCCGAATAATCGAAAGCTTCACCTAATAATAAGATTTCAAGTGCTCACCTAAACCAAGCAAACAATTTGAAGCTCACAAGACCGAAAAATCTATGCAAAATTGAAAGTGAATAAAGCCTTAATCTTTGAAGCTTTAAAGATCCAAAATTTGCTTTTAGCGTGAGGATATACGTCTTTGGCCATAATAAACACCTCATGGCGAGATTAAATAAAAGGCAAGGCAAGACCGAAGTCATAATAAAAGATGGAGGTAAACCTATGATAATAAGGCCCATCCGTTAGGGGGCGTATAAAAGTCTTGGTAATAAGTCTCATGTTCAAAACCGTTATAAAACCGTGTTTATCGATCCTTCTTTTTGACTTAATTGTTTTACATCGTTGTCTATTAGGGGGGGGGGGGGTTATTAATTCGATGGTCTTGGTTACACCGTTATGACTCTATTTTTATACCTAAATCTCTATCATCGCATAAGTAAAAAATGTATCCTCGTGAACATTCAAGACAAAAATAAAATATAAGAGATACAACTTAGGAGAATGGGAGGATAAGTACGTGATTAGGGCATATGAGTAGTGTTAGCATTACTAACTTATAATGACAATGATCTCGTTGCACGCTTGGCATGGAATTGGGGTAAAAATCAAGGACGACGAAATTATTTCTAACGAAGCATTCACGTGTTCTTGTTCTATGAACCTAAACATCTCATTTTGCGATGAAAATCATACATTATGTCTAAAACGCAAGTAGTAGTAATAGTAGTAGTGTAGCTAGTTTATCATTCAATAAAAGTGAATAAAAATGAATTTTGGAGATGCTACGATACTTTATTCTAGCATTGCGTGAGGGCACGACAATGATTTAGTATGGAAGAGTGATGAGACTGCTTTTATACATAGTCTCATCGTCCAAAACAGGCTTAATATGCATAAAATATCATGAAATATACCAAATATATGCTTGTGTTTGTTACATGTGTATTTTAGGTACGGATATTGAGAAAATGACAAAAGATCACAAGAAACAAGCAAAAACGAACACGGGAAACGAAGCCGCACAATGAACCAAGCCCTAATGGTGATTTTCCAAGAATAACCCTTGAAGATTTGAAGATTATACAAGAAGGGTCCTCCAGTACTGAAGAATTGACACTTTAAACCCTTGTTTATTCATAATTAAAAGATTGGTCCTTAAAGTTTGTCAAATTTACAAAAAGGGCCCTCCACTTTGAAGAATTGGCAAGAATGGTCCCTCAAAAATGAATACTTGTCATTATTAGTCCTCCAAGAAGTCAATTATACAAGTCAATACCATAAAGTTTGAAGAAAATGCCAAAACAGCCCCTCAAGTATCAAGAAATACCCTTGATAAACTTTTGGAAAAGTTTTTGTTGCCAAAGTGTGAAAAACAAAAGTTGATAACAAAGAATATTGGCGTTGTTACATGTTTAAATTGAATTGAAAGGTGAAAAGAAAAAAAGGGACCAAAGCTGCATAGACATGGAAACTTACCTAGACCAACCACCATCCACCACGTGTCCCACTAACCCATTTCACCCAATTAAAACACTCCCCGCTGCCATGTCATTCTCCACTCACAACCGTTTAATAAACTAATCTAATTTAGTTTATAAAACTCGCGCTAAACACGTATTCAAATCCTAATCTGAATCAAAACCATCACTATTCACCGTATGAACACAATTGGGTTTTCCTTAATTACTTGTAATTAGACCATGAAACTGTCCAGAATTATGGTTAAAGGTCCCATAAACATAACCCAAACCTTAAACATGACACCTCATCAACCAAAGTGTCACATGAAAGGTGCCCTGCTACAAAGGTTGAAGAAAAAGCCAAAAAGTGCCAGCCATCCAACGAATTGTATTCAGCTTTGTTTCTAAGCTTCACAATGGACCCTTGATCACATTCCAACCTTTACAACTCACACAAACTGCCAAGATATCATCACATGTTCAAGAGAATTCGAACATCATCAAGGGAAATTTTGGACTTCTACGCATTAGGGTTTACATTTTTATTGCTTTCCTAGAACTCATGTAGCCTATATAAGGCATTAGGGATGTAACATTTAGCCCTGCTCTTGGTTTTTCCTTTATCACAAATCTGTAAATCCTCTTTTCATTTTAATGAGAAAGTGTTTGATATTGTTGATGAAATCCAAGTGCCAATCTTATTACTTGCTTGTTACTCATATATGTTTGTGCATTTGAAATCTTATAACCTGTTTTCTAACCTTGTGCAAGAAATTGTGCAAGTGTTCAAAACTTGATATTTTGCTAAATCTTGGTTCAAACCCTAAAATTTTTTGGCTATAAGTGGTTATAGCACCCTGATAAGAGGATTATCGAGGTGTGCTAAGCTTATAGGGATATTCAAGGAAATGGGAACAAGTTTGCATTAATCAAGCCTTTTGTTCATTTTTTCATTTTTCTGTTTTGAATATCACTTGTTCTAACCTTGTTACTCTTAGCAGCTTTGTGGAAGCTTATGCCTTGTTTTGCTAGGCACATAAGCTCAAAAATTCGTGAGTGTGGATGTACATTCATGAGGTTTGAGTCCTTTTACCCAAAATCTGATAAAAGTCTTGATTTTTGGTGAATTTATGTTCTGCTGTTGTTCTTGTTGTTTTTGTGGCTTAAAACTGCTTGATACTGCATGATAATGATGTTATTGTGTTAGATTGGTCTTGGGATAAACTGAATCACACATTTAATTTGTTAATCTTGGATTGAAAAAAGTTAATGGGTGTTTGGGTTAAACTGTTTAAGTATACAAATTGGATTTGAGTTATTGTTTGTTGGTTATTTTTGTTGGAATCTGATAAATACTTGGTTGTATGCTATTTGCTGCAAGTTCTTGGATTTTGAACATCAAAAGCTTAATTGTGCTATAAAAAGTTAAAATCTGCTTGTTTTGACCTAAGACTTTGGAATCACATAGATTGTATGCATGCTTAGGGATAACAAGTGATTAAACATAGTTATTATAACCTGTTAAGAAGATTTGAGGGTTTGAGTCTGGTCTTATGGTCAAGTATATTAGCAAAGTATCATATATGCTTGTTCTTGTTCATCAGTAACATTTAAGTGCTTGAATCTTGATCTAAACTTTGAATCAGTGCATGAAACTAGTTTATTTGTATTCATTTGAATTCTTTATAGCTTGTGTATGCATTTGGTGAAGTTTGGCTGGCTTATTCTTGCTTAAATTGCTTATTGGTTGAAAACTTCTTATTGTTCATGTCTGATGCATATCTGGTGATCTTTTGATTAAACTGTACTATTTGGCTTGGTGAATTTGTGATATTATTGTTGTTATTGACTCCTTGTGATCCACTGATTACTTGGGTGCCTTTGCTTAACTTGAATCCAACAAAAGTAACATAAGACAAAAAGTCAAGAAAGTCAAGCAGTGGGAACTCCTTTCCCCTGTTGCTAGCCACTGCTAGTGTTATTTGATCAACAGCTTTTTCATAAGCCTTTTTTGCTTATCCAGACTTGCAACAACTTATTTTTGTGATAGATCTTCCTTATTTGACCCATTGAACTAATCTGGAGCATATTAGGGTTTGACTTTTAAGTTTGACTAGAAAACCAAACAGTTTGACTTTAACATAAGTGCTTATTTGCTTATTCTAGTTTATTATTTGTGCTTATTGGAAAACGTTTTGATTATTTTTCTTAATTAAGTAATTTAAAACCTTTTCCAACTTGAATTAGCACTTGAGGTAGCCTAGAACTCAAAAATGACTATTTTGTCCTTTTCTATAGAGAGCTTTCGCTTATTTCAGGCTTATTTCTTGTGCTTTTTCAAAATTTCTTTTCACATATCTCTTTGGTGTCCCAAAAGAAGCTTGTGTGTCAAATTAGAGCTTATGGCATTAGCTTATGGCTTAATGGGCCCAAAAGCCCATTAAGAATAAATTGTTGATAATTAAGCGGTGATAAGCACATTTTCAACTTTTGGGCCTTCAGAGTTTTGTGCTTAAAATCAAATTTTGAGTCAAGTAGGTGATTTTGGGCTTATTTGGACAACTTTTTACTTATTGGGCCAAAAAGCCCAATATAGTGGACTGTTTTTTATTTAGGCCCATTTTAAGGCCCAATAGGGGTAGTTTGGTAATTTCAAGTTCATTTATGTGTTTATTAGGTTAAAATAAACTAGTTTGCTACTTTTTAGAATTTTTTATTAATTTTGGATTTTTAATATTATTTTATTACTATTTTATTACTAAAAATTAAAATTTAGATTTTTGCAAGTTTTTCATTTTTCCTAGTTCAAATACATTAAGTTAGGAATTATAAAAAATTTAGATTAATTTTATTGTCATTAGATTAATTTTTAGAATTATTTTAAGTTTTATTAGTTTTAAATCATTTTTAAATAGTTTTAATTAATTTAAAATTTTCAAAAATAGTTTTTAAATTAGTTAAGTCATTTTAGAGGTTTATAAGTTAAAAAATCTCATTTTGGGCTGTTTGTTAATTAAATTGATTTTTTGGGCTTTAATTAGCATTTAAACATTAATATTTAATAAAATAAAAGGTTTGAGTGATTTTTGATTT
The DNA here is from genome assembly GCA_025667525.1 of Glebionis coronaria. NCBI lineage: Eukaryota > Viridiplantae > Streptophyta > Magnoliopsida > Asterales > Asteraceae > Glebionis > Glebionis coronaria. The sequence goes on from CM046881.1 coordinate 226,578,605, forward strand.
TTTGTAAACTCTAATTACATTTTTTGGATTTATTGCAATTTTCTAGGAATTTTTAGGTTAATTTTTAAATTTGGTCACTTTTTACGGTTTTACGTGCACGGCTTCGTCTTATTTTAATTCATAATCGTAACCGTCTTCCTTTTCTAATCTCCATTCTCTTTTTCTTTCTTCATAAACATAATCACAATCATTAATCAATTCTTACACATCACACTAGCCTCCTTGAGAACGATACCCACTTTTGGGTCATTTACTTGTGGTTTTCCTAAATCACTTGTTAACGCTTGCCCTAATTACCTTGTTTTCCTAAACAAGTGTATTACTACCACCTATCAGTAGGATATTTAAAGTCCAATGATTCTTCCAGCACCAGAAGAATCTTCCCAAGGACATTCCATAGCTAGAAATAGTAGTCCTTTGGAAAGATGGAGAAAGGTTGTGAACGTAGTTGAATGTCGACCAAGTACTTAAGTTAGCACTGGAACAATCACAACAAGGTGCTAGTTATGACGTATTGGTAAGCATTGAAGGGGTTGAAGAATGAAAAATAATTGTAAAGATAAAGGGTGTAAAGAAAGTAGCCATCCTTACAACTTCGGCAGAAACCGGGTCAATACATATGCTATTGAGATCATTTTTAAATGATGCTTGATATTGAAGATAAGACATCATGGACCCAGTGATGCAATGCATAACCCATCCCAGCTAACTCAGATATCTCTCAAAAGATATTTGTTTTAATCAAACGGATACAACGCATTATCTATTGATTTATTCACTCCGAATAAATTGGTATTGAAATGGTGGCACTCCTCTCCAGCCTCCGATCACTAAAATCCAAAATGCACGATTGAGTCTAGAGCCATTTGAGATCATCAAAAGTCTCATTAGGACACACTTTCATAATTCCTTGCTTCTTCACACACTGTGAAAAGTAAGAAAGATCTTAAGAGTCCTACGCAAAATCTTCATGATCTTGCCTGAACATCTGAGTAATACGAAAGTATTTACAATGAAGATGGAAATCCTTCTTGAGCGAATATTAAAAATCTCATGGTAGGTGACTTGTGCGATTCTTTATGAATCAAGCTTGTGATAACTGGAAAGCAACAGTGGTTTAATTCTTAACTGAATTTAAACACGTTCCAAGCCTCTACGCAATATCTTAGTGATCTTGCCAGAACACTCAGAGTGATACCTTAGTGTTCACAGTGATGAGTGGAAATCCTTCTAATGTTAACCTCAAACAGCACTATGTAGTTAACTTGCAAGATTCTATACGAATCAAGCTCGTGACAACTGGAAAGCAACGATGGTGCGGTTCTTAATTAAATTTTACTTGTTCCAGGAACATGAATTGACGGCTTCAATCATGCAGATAATTCTATCCAAATGATTCACTCTTTACGTTCGCAGTCAGCTTTGGATGGTCGAGTAAAGAGAACGGGTTTACCCGCGAAATCTTGTAAAAGAGGTTCTTAATTGAAACTACCTGCCACAAGTACGATATTTTATATCGTCCAACGGTCTTAATCGACCGGAGGTAAAATGCTACCGAATTAGAATGAAATGTTCAAAGCCATTTCATCCGTGTATATGTTTTGTTGCTAACTGTCTTATGCAGCGTAACAAGAAGGTGGCATTGCGGTATACAATCCAGAAGAAGTCGTCCCGGCATGCTTATATTTTATGCACTTTATACTTCAACAAATTCAAGAAAGTATAAAAGTTAAGGCTTCCGATATATCAAACTCCGAAGCTTTCAAGAATTATAAAGGTATAAGTATGTGGAACATGAAGTCACGAGGAGGCGAATATCACAAGTGATGAATGCACAAGGTCAAGGCAAGGAAACATGCTCATCAGCATATTCACAAGAACAGGATCGAAGACTCAAGCATAGTATGCTAGGTTTAAGATTTTGTAAAATGGCGTGACCTCCCTTAGGGGGAGATTGTTGGAAATATGTTTTTCCAAAGAAAGTCTCGGTCACATCATTGTTAGCATAGATCACGAGCTATAGACTATTTAGGACATTGTAACTTGGAGTGGCCTCCCTTAGGGGGAGATTTTTGGAAATACGTTTTTACGTGTTTAGAAAGGATCGGTCACTCTAACAATATATACGTAGTATGGGCTCGTGATCCAATATTTAGACAATATAGCCCATCAAGCCCACATGAAGGGTGGGCTATATATACCCCCTCCTAACATGTTAGGATGGGTTGGTTGTTAGTTGTTCATTTCACATTTCATCAATCACACATATTTCTCTCCCTCCTCTCCTTTCTTTTCTCCTATCTTCACACAAAAGTAAACTCTCAAATCCTCCCCTCAAATCCTCCGATCAGTTACAGGCACAACTTCACCATGCAAAACCCACACTACATGAAAATGAAGCTTTAGTTCTTCAGCACCCTAGCATAACTTTATATGGATGTAACCTGCACCACCTTCTTTTTTGTCCAATTGGCCTTAGCTTTTTAAGTTACCTCAAGAGCCCCTATTTTGCGCTTTTTGTTTTGAAATGAGACATCAAAGTCCTGAAACATGATAATCCAAACAATCGCGCTCCATCATAGTCTTTCTTCACCCTAGCCCTCCAACTTTTCATCTTACTCCCAAAATAATTCAGAACCAAATTATTAGAACCGATGGAAAATCAAATCTATCCCAGTTTTGCTATGACTTGCTTGTTGTCGGTTTGTCCACTCAAAATTTGACTAGTTGTATATTGGGAATAGCTCGACTAAGCTATGCAGAATCATGGTTTGGGATGTTTGTGAATGGTTGTGGTGTTGGGTTATTATCATGGTTTAGGAAGTCTGTGAAAGGTTGAAGATGGTGATGAAGCAACATGATGTCTAACTCTCAATGTGTGTGACTCATTGGCGGGATAATTACTTTTGGAGACACCGAGTATGACACTGAGTCAGATGGAGACAATGATGATGAACAAACTTCAAGGGATAAGAAGATTGAGGAACTCATGTCTTTACTCACCACAACTTATAAGAAGATCTATAAACCTACCAACAACAACCTCAGATCATCATCCAATGCTAGATATAAGGAAGTTGATCATGCACCTAGGTATGATCGTGATGCTAGGTATGATAATCAGAGGATGCCGAATCAAGTTGGGAATAGAGATACTGTAGGCACTCCGGTTGTGTAGAAGACTGGGATTCAATGCTTCAATTGCAAAGGATTTGGGCATATGCCTAGGGAATGCAAGAAGCCAAAACGGGTTAAGGATTCTGGATATCAAAAGGAAAAGATGTTGTTGTGTAAGAAAGAAGAAGCAGGGATTCCACTCACAGCAGATGAAGTTGATTGGTGTGATGACACTGATGATGAAGCCGATGATCAAGAGTTGGAGGCACATTATGTGTACATGGCAAAGATTTAAGAAGTGATTCCAGAGACTGCTGACAAATCTGGACCTATCTTTGATACTGAGCCAATTGATAAGGTACCATCACACGATAACTATAATGTGTTTGCTAATGAATGACGGCATCCTGAGCAACCTGAAAGCATCAATGACACATATGTAATGGACATGGAGGATAGCAATATCTCTACGGATTCACAGCATATGTGTAATGATGACGAAAATGCTACTCAGGATACTGACTCGGAAGAGGACCGTGATTTGCTTGCGTCTATTGTTTATTCTTTAAAACGTGAAATTGATGAAAACAAAGAGGCTAATAAACGATTGAAGCAAGCAAACACATCCTTAGCCGAGTAGATAGACAGGCTCAAAGAGTGTGATTATGTAAAAGAAGCTGATCGACGAGTTGCAGTAGCTAATGGTTTGGTATATGAACGTAAGGTGCTCAACGAACAATATTGTTCTGAAGTAACACATGAAATTCATATGTCAAAAAAAGATATTGGAACTTGAAGAACAACTGCTGTTGCATAAACTCTAAATTTCTGAGTTAGAGTCGGTTAACAAAGAACAAACTGAGCTTTATAAAACTCATGAAGAAAAGGACATTGAAAAAATTCTTGCTTTGGAAAAGAGAGTCGACACGTTAAACAACATTGTTTACAAAACGGGTCAGTCTATTAAAACTATGAATATGCTCAATAGAAATATGAAAACGAGTTTTGTTAAGCCTGACTATCTCAAGAAAGTTCAAAGTATCAAGCCTGCTCTTTATGATATCGGTTCTTATGCTGATAATCTTGCTCTTATGCTTTCCCTTGACTGTGACGAAATCTTTCGTCGCCATGAAGAAAGTCGATCGAACTTACCTGATTTAATAAACCTTTCTGATTCTAATAATCATATTAAGTTTGTTCCTCAAAAAGAACTTTCAAAAGAACAAAAGATGTATACAAATGTTCCACCACCGAGTGATGAAACGGAAAAGAAAGTTTCTTTAAAAAGGGGTTTCAAAAGCAATCAATTTTGTTAGAAAAACAAATTTTGGATGAAAAGCGTAAATGGGATGAAAAAAGTACAAGTGTTCAGCAATTTGAGTTTATAAAACAAGGGGTTTTAAATTTATACAAAGGTGTCGTCGACTATGAAAAAGTTTCTTGGGATACCGTTTGGAATATTAAACCTAACCCACAAGTAGAAGTCGTCATTCAATAATGCATTGTTCTAACCATTGATGATCTTTCAAATAATGTGGAAATGTTTTATAACGCTCTCACTGAGGAAATGTTAACTGATTTAAGATATGTTAAATCTCTTGAAGATGAAGTTGATTTTCTTCAAACTAAATTAAAGACACAAGAACACCAACTTTCTAACGAAATTGATCGACTTTCGAAGGAATACTTTTATACTGACCATATGAATGCTATACTTGGTGTGTATACCGATCTTGATCAATATGTCATGTAGCATGTCTTGTGTCAGAAACGGATGAGAAATGTCAACATCTTGAAGTTGAGCTTTCGAAACAAATTCAGTCATATAACAAACTTTCGAAAAGTTTTTCCCAACTTGAGAAACACTCAATTTCTCTTGAGCTTGCTTTACAAAAAGGTGATAAATCTCATAATCATAAAAAGTGTCAAGAACTGGCAGCCTTGGTTTAAGAATGCGTTTTGCGATCCATTGCGCTAAAGCTCCCAAAAGCCATTGTGTGATGCGTGATGCGATTGCGAGCGTAATTTGGACGCGATGCGTTTAGCATAAAAAATATTTAGAAATAGTATATAGTCTACAAAGTACCAAGTAAATGCAATAAAGTTATTAAATAAGTTACTAGAATATTGAAATTAGCCCTGTAATCCCTTGTAAAACAAATAAATTGAAAGTAAAGCTTGACAAAAAAAAATACTTAACAAATGCAAGATACTATATGTTGTTATTGTGTTGGTTTTAGATGTTTTAAACAAGTATTATCTTTAAAATGGCATTCAAATATGTAGGTCTCTTTTATATGATTTAAATTTGACAAAAATGACCTAAGTACTAGATTGAGACAATTGCTACCGTTGCTAGCATTATACAAATGCGATAAATTTCGTTTTAATGCAATCTCATTCTGGGATGGTATTGCATTAGGCACTTTGATGCGAAATTTTAAAAGCAACGCATTGATGCGTGCAATTTACGCATTGATGCGTGCATTTTTAAACCAAGCTGGCAGCTTCTTTGGTTCGTCAATTGAACGAAAAAGGTTTCAAAATAAATGATTTGAAAGCTCAGCTACAAGAAAGGGACATAGCCATCAGTGAGTTACAAAAACTCATTGAGAAAATGAAAGGAAAGTCTGTATTGGGTAAACCATCCGCCGTTCGTCAACCAAATGCGGTTAAATGCCCTAAATCATTTGTTTTCGGACAAACCCCACATACTCTGGCTAAGATAGGCAATGATAAGAGCACAAATGTGAGAGCACCAGGAATGTATAAGTTGAACACTAGGCCCACTCAAACTGGAACATCGCGGTTACCTCAGTATATTAGGAAAACTAATAACGTGTGTCTTCTTCTACAGGAGTAATTCCCACTACTAGCGTTAGCGGACCACAGCTTAAGAGCACTAGAATGCAAGATAAGGTCATGCCTAACAATAGTCAAGGAAAAAAGTTGGAAGTAGAAGACCACCATAGGAATTTTAAGTTTTATAAGAATAAAATGTCTATAACTACATGTAATGACGGTTTGAATGCTAAGACCTCAAATGTTGAAATTGCTTGTGTTGAATGTGAAAAAAGTGTTTGTACTTTCAATCATGATGCTTGTGATTTTACTCATAATGGCGTGAATGCTAGAAATAGGAAGCCTACTCTTGTGCCCACTAGTACTAGAAAACCCACAAGAACTTTGAACCAATCCACTGCTCAACCACTTAAGAATCTAAGTACGTTAGAATCCACTACTCTGCGTAAACAAAACAGGTTAAAGAAGCTTTATGAGAACATGATTAGGACATGTAAATGGGGTACTCAAGATTCACACCACCCGGATACAAATGGGTACCTAAGAATACCATTATTCTAATTGGGTCTACGAATGTTAGCCTGCCTTTTGAATGTGTATCTAGGCCTACTAATATTTTAGAACCCACTTCTTATGCAGCTCGTCGAGATCATTCTCTTCATAATAGACTTTGGGTGCACAAAGCACATGACGGGAAATCTCAAGCTTCTAATTAACTTTGTGGAGAAAATTCTGGGTACGGTACGGTTTGGAAATGATCAGTTTTCACCAATACTCGGATATCGAGATTTGGTTCAAGGAAATATTACTATTACATGAGTTTATTACGTCGAGGGACTGAATCACAATTTATTCTCGGTTGGTCAATTCTGTGATGCGGATTTGGAAGTGGCTTTTCAGAAAACTACTTGCTATGTTAGAGACTACGATGGGAATGACCTTCTTACAGGTTCTCGTGGTTCTTATCTCTACACAGTAACTCTTCAAGATACATCTTCATCAAATCCAATTTGCTTAATGGCTAAAGCTTCTTCATCTCAAGCAGGGTTATGGCATCAACGATTGTCACATCTCAACTTTGACACCATCAACTTGCTTTCGAAGAATGATATTGTGACCGGTCTTCCTAAGTTAAAATTCGTCAAAGATCATCTTTGTTCTTCTTGTGAGTTGGGGAAAGCAAAACGAAAGTCTTTCAAAACCAAGACTACCCCAAGCTCAAAAGGACGATTGGCACTTCTACACATTGATTTATGTGCTCACATGCATGTAGAGAGTATTAACGGGAAAAAGTATATTCTCGTGATTGTTGATGATTATTCCAGATACACATGGACTTACTTCTTAAGGTCCAAAGATGAAACACCGGAGGTTCTCAAAAACTTTCTCAAGATGATACAACGCAATCTTCAAGCACAAGTCTTAACAGTAAGAACGGATAGGGGTACTGAATTTTTGAACAAGACTCTGCAAGCCTACTTTCAAGAAGAAGGAAGCGAACATCAAACTTCAATTGCTCGAACTCCTGAACAAAACGACGTTGTCAAAAGACGGAACCGTACTTTTGTTGAGGCGGCTCGAACAATGCTTTCTGCATAAAATTACCACTATTCTTCTAGGCTAAAGCAATTGCAACTGCATGTTATACTCGGAATCGTCCTCTCGTCATACCTAGACACGAAAAGACACCTTACCACATCATCAATTGCAAGAAACCTACTATCAAATTCTTTCACGTATTTGGATCTTTATGCTACATTCTTAAAGACGGTGAGAATCTCGAAAAGATAAAAGAAAAAGGTGATGCATGTATTTTTGTGCGGTATGCTACATTGTCGAAAGGATATCGGGTCTATAACAAGAGAACAAAGATTATTGTCAAAACAATTCATGTGAACTTTGACGAATTACCACAAATGGTACTTGATCACTGATAACTAGGCTTTTGCCCGTATAAAAATTAAGTTCGTTGTTGTGGTCTAATCGAATTGATCCTGGTTTAACTATGCGACTCAGTCGTTCTTTGGTGAAACAAATAGTTGTTTCGTTGTAGTAATTAAAAAGTGCAAAACTTTAAGGTAAAGAGCAGTTAAAATAAATCTAAATCTAATTTAAAATAAATGACGAGAATTTAAAAGCGTGACAAAAAGTAAATGGGACTAAAAGTAAATACGCAACTTAAAACTATCTAAATCAAACTTAAAACGCAACTAAAACTTAAGCTAAGGCAAAGCTAAAATAAATCTAAGGCAATTAAACTTAAAGTGCGACTAACGAAAAAGGCGGGAAAAATAAAGCTTGAAAAATAAAAATTAAAAACTAAAACTAAAAAGAACCTGAAAACAGCTCATTCGGAATAATACCCTCATTCGGAATAAACATTCATCCGGAATGTCACCTTCGTTCGGAATGTTTTTCTTTACTCGGAATATTTACCAAAACCTTGATCCGGAATAAATTCTTTATTCGGAATATGTCACTTATCCGGAATAAATCCTTCACTCGGAATATAAGCCTTGATCCGGAATATTGCCTTGGTTCGGAATATATTCCGAATAAACTCCTTTACTCGGAATGTTCCGAATGAGCACCTTCACTCGGAATAATAAATTATTCCGAATAAAAACCACTGATCCGGAATATCCTCTTGGTTCGGAATATATTCCGAATGAACCACCTCTTCCACTGATCCGGAATAAATTCGAATGAACTCCTTCGTTCGGAATAACTTGGATGTTCCGAATGAACTTGCTGATTCGGAATACTTCCACTGATTCGGAACTTCTGCTTGATCCGGAATGTTCCGAATGAACCCTTGATTCGGAATGTTCTGAATAAAAACTTTGATTCGAAATACAAGTATTCCGAATGAATGCCTTTGATTCGGAATGTTCCGAATGAAGATGCTTGATTCGGAACAAACAACTGATCCGGAATGTACCTGGGAAACAGATGAACAGCGAAGAAAAAGGGGAAAAAGAATAACACGAATCTAAACAAAAACTAATCAAATCAACCAAAAGATTAAGCAAGACTAACCACAAATGATCAACTAATAATAATCAAACAAACCAAATCAATAAAACTAACAATAATAATCAAACTAATCAAAACCCACTTTAATCAAATCAATAAAACATCAAAAACATAAACATAAACATAAAGCATAAAGATCAAAGATTGACAAGAAAGGTAGATAGGAGATGAACAATAAAAATAAAGATTGACAATAATTAAAAGGAAACTTACTTGAAATTAAAGGTATTTAAGGTGCAAGATAAGTATTTAAATTTGACAATTAAGTAAATGACATGTATTTAAATGTGCAAGGAAATGAAAATGGAAGAACTAGTGTCACTCTAGCCAACAAGAGAAAATGAAATGAAATCCTAATCTATTTATAGGAGGATTAGGGAGGTGCTTAGGAAGCTTCCTCCCCTCTTTCTTCTTTCTTTAATTGCGTCATTAAGTCCTTAATCTTCTTAATTCTTTGACTTTAATACCTTTGTCTTGGGATTCTTTTAAACTCGTCTTGTAATTCTTCAATATATCAGACTTGAGTTCTTCGGCTTTTAGTAAACTTCCGTCTTTTGACTTTTTCTTCGATAAATCTTCAGAATTGGTCTTGGACTTCTGTTCTTTTTGCACTCTTGATTTCTTGACTTCGTCTTTTGTCTTTTTCTTCGATAAAAGCCCGTGAATGCCCGTGTTTTCTCCTTTTTCCACATTTTCGTCCTAAATCACAACAAAAACACAAACCACGCATAATTCCGACATTTACGACATAAAATACACGTTTTTGGTCCGGTTATTATTGTAATTAAGTGGTAAAAAGGATGGGTGTTTACACACCTATCAAATCTCCTACACTTGACCATTGCAATATCCTCATGCAATGCATTAGTTACAAAGCACGTTTACACTTTTCATCACAATCAATCCACCTTGGCCTTTATTAAAGAGATAGTAAATTATAAACATTCAAAGGAAGAAAGTAAAGAAATCACAAACATACCTTAGGGTTTTGGAAATGTTGTGAATGATCATCATCCTCAAGTTTCACTTTCTCCATACCAAGCTTAAAAACGAGATCATTGTTATTATAAGTTAGCAAACTAACACGAACTCATGTGGGCCAGTTATTCACTTAGACTCTCTTATTCCTAGGTGTATCTCTTATATTTCATTGTTGTCTTGAATGATCACGAGGATGCATTGTTGACTTATTTCGATAGTTATTTAGGCTGAAAATAAAGTGAACGATTTAATCAATAGTTAGCTAAAGGAAAAAATCTTTTAAAACTACTTCTCGGGACCTCATAAAGTTCATATCTTGGCATAACTCGCTTCGCGATTTGAGACCTTTCTCGGACCAATATTTGGCAGCGACTTCATACTTTAAACCTTGAGAGACATTCATGAAATAATGGTCTTCTCTTCATAATAGGAATTTCTTCACTTGATGTTTTGAGAGATTCTTCATATTTGGACCACGACTTCTTCATTTTTATCCAATATTTTATTTGGACTTTGATATACAACGATCCACCTCCTTTTACGACTTGGATCTATTTATCCTCATACCTTGCTAGGGTCTTTTCGGATACACTTCTCCATGATCTTTACGGGAGTATTTGCTTTTCGTCGTGTGTCTCGATCCTTCATATTGATTTTTGATAAATGATTCTTCACATCACTTTGGATCTTTAGCAACAAAATGCAGCCCTCATGCCTTGTTATGGCCTTTTCGGACTCGCCAATCTTCGCATCCCGCTTCAATAAGTTATGCCTCGGCTATGAACTCTAATCCATACCGAGCAACTTTTAAACGATCTTGGGCTAGAAGCTAAGTAACTTTTCAAATCGTACAACCTTATTTATTGCAGATAAATTTATTAAAAAGCGATAGGAGAATAGGCTCATAATTAACTCACATAAATTCACGAAAGAATACCAAACTTATAATTGACTCTATCATCTCTCGTCCTCCACAGTTTAAAATCTAAAGGAATGAGACTCGTGGATGCTTAGCCTATTAAATCAAAGTTTTGGGTTTTCGAGTCGTCTATAGGATCTTGCAAACTCTTAGACTTTTTCAAGTTTAGAAATCGCATTTTAAAGTTCCCTTGATTAACGACTCTCTAGGATCAATTATAGGAACTTGCGAAAAGTTCTTGTTCTTAACCGTGAGAGTTAAGACTTTCGCGTTTTATAGCTCCCTATATAAAAGCCTAGCAAAACTTGACTTAAACACGTTAAGGATACTAGCTAGAGTAAACTTAGATAAGTAAACTCGGGTTGATTCAAAAGATTCACAACGTTTGAAAATTAAAACCACTTTATTAAGATTTATTCTAATAAGGAAAGAAAATAACTATACAAAGGGAAAAACTAATAGGCCAAAATAGATTAAAAATTTTGAAAAATGTCGAAAAATTGATTTTCCGGTTAAAATGAGGACAAATACAAGGAAAAGACCACTTAACTTCGATAGAAGTCCCCCTACACTTAATATAAACATTGTCCTCAATGTTTAAGTATGTGGGAGTAAACTCCCCTACAATTAGGACATTGTGCACTTTGTTTAAATCTTGCTAAGGAAAAGACAACTAACGAGATTCCTATTTTAATATTGGAAAATATAAAATAGTGAATCGAAAAGAGTTTAGGATAGAACCGGGAAGAAGGGAACACGGAATCACGGGTCGTCAAAAATCATCAAGAGTGGATCATTGAGCGCTCGAATCCCTGAATATTAGAAGAGATGAAATAGCAAACACCAACGGGTCTCCCCTACACTTAGGATAAAGAAAGCTAAAAGATAGAAACATGGGTTGCCTCCCAAGAAGCGCTTGATTTTTTTCACCGACTCGTGAGTCTGACTCGACCTTGATTAGCATAGGAAGAAGCATGAAACATATCCACCGAGATCAAAGACATAGTTTTCGTCCATCAAATAGCACACGCTTAAGGCGAACAAGGCAAGCCAAAGAAGAGTAGGCAAGGTTCCCTTAAGCATAGACGGAGCACGGTGGGAGCAAGGGTGAAGAGGTGCAAGCATATTTCCATAAGTTCCAAAGATATTTCCTTTTATTTCATCAGACGGATACTGAGATGGCTGAAGAATATCGATACCGGGGTCGAACACCTTTTCCTTTAGGGGAAAATAGCACTCAGGCTCAGCAGAATTTGAAGATGATCCGCGAAGAAAATGCACAACCTCGTCCTCAGAAGGTGGACAAAGAGGTGTTAAATCATACGTGTTGCGGATGTCGGTGTCGTCCGGTTGCTTCTCCTTTGAAAGAATTTTCTTCAAATCCAAAGTAGGATCAAGACTATAATCATCAAAGTCTAAAGGAGGAGCATCACTCTCATGTGGGAAGTAAGTATTGAGAAAAGTAGAGAAGTCTTCCTCAAATGAGTAATCATCCAAAGTAGGATCAAGTGATGGCGGAGGATCTTCATCATGTGAAGAATCACTCGATAGAGTATCGGCCTCATCAAAATCATCATACGTGGGCATGTCGGGATACTCGGAAGTAAAATCATCATAATCATCCGTATCTGAGCTAGAATCATCATCATAAGCATCAAAGATCGGTGGAGAATCATATATGGGTGAAGGTTCCAAATTGGATAGAGAATCATCCACATCATATTGAAAAAGTGGATTATCAATGCAAGAATCGAATAGAGGATTGTTGTAGACGACAAAATCATCAAGCATATTAATCATATTCGCGGATTCTCTTCCATAGGATTTGCTTGTAAGCTTCCCCATTTTGAACACTTGTTGTTCATTCCCGACCCTTAAAATTAATTCACCTTCGGCAACATCAACTAAATCTCTTCCGGTTCTCAAGAATGGCCGACCAAGTATTAAAGGAATACGAGGGTCCATTTCATAATCAACAACAACAAAGTCGACCGGAAAAGTGAAGGTGCCAACTTTAATGAACACATCTTCGGCAATACCAACGGGGTAAGCGAGAGTGCGATTTGCAATCTCAAGAGTCATCTTTGTTGGAGTAAGGTCGGGTAGTGATAGTGTTGTCCAAACACTTAAAGGCATCAGATTGATACTGGCCCCGAGATCAGCTAGGGCAGTAAGTTCTTCGGTTTTGTTAAAAATTCAAGGCAACACAAAACGACCGGGATCTCCAAGTTTTTCCGGAAGTTCTTTAAGAATAACTGCAGAACAGTTTTCATTTAAGCGTGTGTTGGCGAGCTCAATCAGCTTCTCCTTCTTGTTAAGCAATTCCTTGAATGCTTTGACAAATTTGGGCATGTGGACAAGTGCTTCAACAAGGCTAATGTTAAAATTCATTTGAGATCATCTTCAAATAATTCGACACTTGAGTGTCATCCTTAGTGAGCAAGTTAGGCTTGTCCCAGCGAGAAGGATATGGGATGTTGGGTTTATAGGTGGAAGGTGTAGGTGTAGCAGGTAAAGGTTGAGATGTTGAAGGGTTCTTCTTGGGTACTTCGTCACGACGAGGCGGAGACGGTAATGGTGTACTACTAGGTGTGGGAGTAGTAGGGATAAATGGTGGTGGAGGAGGTGTAGATGAATGGGGCGGGATAGGTGGTTCTACTAAAGTAACTCCACTACGGGTAGTAATAGCACTCACATTCGCTCTCGGATTGGTGACGGTGTTTGAAGTTAGAGAACTCGAGGTAGAGGGTTGAGTGGTGGGCAAGAAACTAGCCATTATATTCTTCAAATCATTCGTTTGATTGCTGAAGGAGGATTGAATATTATCTCGAAGCTCGGATCTAATGTCATTCCCTTGCTAGGTGATATCCCCTTTCAAATTTATAATTTGGCTCTGCAGATTCTTAATTTTCTCTCCTTGGGTTCTCATTAAGGCTTCAACATCTTGATTTATGGGTGGGGCTTGTTGAGCGGGTGGGTGATAAGGATTAGAAGCTCGAGGTGGGATTTGGTTGCTTCTATTGTAGTTGTTGTTGAGGTTTTGGTTTTGAGGAGAAAAACCGGGTGAAAGATAGTTGTTTGACCGGTAACTCAGCAAATTTCTATCCCCTTGAGGTCGGGCTTGGTAATTTTCCGGTGAATAATTACCATAAGCCGCATACACGTTTTCCAGATTTCCTTGAGTAGAAGGACAATCAGTGTATGAGTGTGGACCGCCGCATGTCTCACAAGGATTGGTTACTGCTTTAACTTGTTGTTGGTTTGTAGCGAGAAGCAAGATATTTTTGTTCATTTCGGCCATCATGCGGGTGAATTCGGTCATGTCGGGGTTTGCTGAAGTAGAAGAAACATTGACTCTTGGGTTGTTCCTTGAAGAAGCGGAGGAATCCCATCTTTTGTGATGAGTAGTCATGTTCTCAATAAGCTCTCTACATTCCTCGGGTCTTCTTTTCATAAATGTGCCACCGGCGGCTGCATTAATCGTATCACGATCACGAAAAGTCAAACCGTTGTAGAAAGTATCAATTAAGGTCACAGGGAGCATGTTGTGGTTTGGACAACGATCGATCAAAACATTATATCTTTCCCAAGCATCAAAGAGAGATTCATCGGGTTCTTGCATGAAACCGCTGATTTGATTACGAAGGCTCGTGACCATGGATGGTGGAAAGTAGCGCGACAAAAAGCGTTGAGTCATGTCATCCCAAGTATGAATTGAATTCTTTGGAAGACGATCAAACCATTTCTCGGTGTGGTGTGATAAAGTATGTGGAAAGAGTTGTAGGCGAAGAACATCCATTTTGGCACCGGGCAACTTCATGCTTTGAGTGATTGTAATGAATTTGTCGAGGTGTTTGTTGGCATCATCATCAGGCATTCCTTGGAAAGGATTTGTTTGCACTTGCTGGATCATATGATGCTTCAACGAAAACTCCGGATCCGTGATTTGCATCAGCGCAATCGGTCCTCCTCGTCCAAACATGGTAGGTTGACAAAGCTCCTCCATTGTCCGAAGATCGGGCTATGGAAGAACATTGTTGTTGTTGTTGTTGAGGTGCGGTGGATTATTGTTGTTGTTGACACCTGCCATAGCTAAATCTTCTCGAGTCTCGGGTTCTTGATAATTAGAAGATCTAGTACGCATACACCTGCGAAAGCAAAAGAAAACAATACCAAGCACAAAGAGAATATATATATACACTATAAAGAAAATAAAATCTTTTTGGATTTTTGAAAATTTTTAATTTGTATGGATTTTTAACAATTTTTTTTGGATTTTTGAAATTTTTAAGCACGAAAATAACGCTCACGAATGAACGGATCCCAAAAAGCAACGCGTCTCTCACAGAAAACCGTTAATCTTTACGAAAAGAGCCGGCAGCGGCGCCATTTGATAACTAGGCTTTTGCCCGTATAAAAATTAAGTTTGTTGTTGTGGTCTAATCGAATTGATCCTGGTTTAACTATGCGATTCAGTTGTTCTTTGGTGAAACAAATAGTTGTGTCGTTGTAGTAATTAAAAAGTGCAAAACTTTAAGGTAAAGAGCAGTTAAAATAAATCTAAATCTAATTTAAAATAAATGACGAGAATTTAAAAGCGTGACGAAAAGTAAATGAGACTAAAAGTAAATACGCAACTTAAAACTATCTAAAGCAAACTTAAAACGCAACTAAAACTTAAGCTAAGGCAAAGCTAAAATAAATCTAAGGCAATTAAACATAAAGTGCGACTAAGGAAAAAGGTGGGAAAAATAAAGCATGAAAATTAAAAATTAAAAACTGAAACTAAAAAGAACCTGAAAACAGCTCATTCGGAATAATACCCTCATTCGGAATAAACATTCATCCGGAATGTCACCTTCGTTCGGAATGTTTTTCTTTACTCGGAATATTTACCAAAACCTTGATCCGGAATAAATTCTTTATTCTGAATATGTCACTTATCCGGAATAAATCCTTCACTCGGAATATAAGCCTTGATCCGGAATATTGCCTTGGTTCGGAATATATTCCGAATAAACTCCTTTACTTGGAATGTTCCGAATGAGCACCTTCACTCGGAATAATAAATTATTCCGAATAAAAACCACTGATCCGGAATATCCTGTTGGTTCTGAATATATTCCGAATGAACCACCTCTTCCACTGATCCGGAATAAATCCGAATGAACTCCATCGTTCGGAATAACTTGGATGTTCCGAATGAACTTGCTGATCCGGAATACTTCCACTGATTCGGAACTTCTGGCTTGATCCGGAATGTTCCGAATGAACCCTTGATTCGGAATGTTCCGAATAAACACTTTGATTCGGAATACAAGTATTCCGAATGAATGGCTTTGATTCGGAATGTTCCGAATGAAGATGCTTGATTCGGAACAAACAACTGATCCGGAATGTACCTGGGAAACAGATGAACAACGAAGAACAAGGGGAAAAAGAATAACACGAATCTAAATAAAAACTAATCAAATCAACCAAAAGATTAAGCAAGACTAACCACAAATGATCAACTAATAATAATCAAACAAACCAAATCAATAAAACTAACAATAATAATCAAACTAATCAAAACCCACTTTAATCAAATCAATAAAACATCAAAAACATAAACATAAACATAAAGCATAAAGATCAAAGATTGACAAGAAAGGTAGATAGGAGATGAACAATAAAAATAAAGATTGACAATAATTAAAAGGAAACTTACTTGAAATTAAAGGTATTTAAGGTGCAAGATAAGTATTTAAATTTGACAATTAAGTAAATGACATGTATTTAAATGTGCAAGGAAATGAAAATGGAAGAACTAGTGTCACTCTAGCCAACAAGAGAAAATGAAATGAAATCCTAATCTATTTATAGGAGGATTAGGGAGGTGCTTAGGAAGCTTCCTCCCCTCTTTCTTCTTTCTTTAATTGCGTCATTAAGTCCTTAATCTTCTTAATTCTTTGACTTTAATGACTTTGTCTCGGGATTCTTTTAAACTCGTCTTGTAATTCTTCAATATATCAGACTTGAGTTCTTCGGCTTTTAGTAAACTTCCGTCTTTTGACTTTTTCTTCGATAAATCTTCAGAATTGGTCTTGGACTTCCGTTCTTTTTGCACTCTTGATTTCTTGACTTCGTCTTTTGTCTTTTTCTTCGATAAAAGCCCGTGAATGCCCGTGTTTTCTCCCTTTTCCACATTTTCGTCCTAAATCACAACCAAAACACAAACCACGCATAATTCCGACATTTACGATATAAAATACACGTTTTGGTCCGGTTATTATTGTAATTAAGTGGTAAAAAGGATGGGTGTTTACACACCTATCAATCACAATAGCTCAAGTCCCGCACCTAATGTCCAACAATGGCACCTACACAAAACAGTGTACGTCCCGTGCAAGAACGTCAAGAAAGTACTCCTGCGACAAAGTCGACGTAAACGACACAAATGAATGAGTTGGTTGATTTATATGATCCAATGTTTGATGAATATCACTATGGAAACAATCAAGTTGTGTCAAAGCCATCCGCTATCAATACTGCTGATGCACCCGCACAAAGTCAAGAAGACACAACTGCATCTACTTCAGCAACCGTTTCTTAAGAGACAATTCCATTGGATACTCAACAAACTCAAGAAACCATCATACAACCAACATCACCAACCCGCCAATGCTGCAAGAAGAAACAATAATCAAACAGTCGATGCACAGTCTGACGAAGAAGAATTTATCAACCCATTCGGTACACCGGTACGCGAAGTCGGAGAGTCTTCTACTCAACACGTTGATCCGTCAAACATGCACACATTCTATCAATGATATCCATCCACTCACCATTGGACCGTGATCATCCATTGGCTTAAGTAATTGGAAATCCTTCACAACCGGTTCGAAGACGCAGACAACTCGAAACCGATGATGATGTATGTATGTATGCACTCACCGTGAGTTTCACTATACCTAAAAACATCAAACAAGCCATGACTGATCACGTGTGGATTGAATCAATGCAAGACGAACTTCATCAATTTGAAAGACGTGGAGTATGGGAACTTGTCGACAGACCATATGGAACATCGGTTCTCAATTTTAAATGGATCTGGAAAAACAAATTGGATGAAGAACAAACAATCATTAAAAACAAATCTCATCTTGTGGTTATGGGATACCGTCAACAAGAAGGAATAGATTACGATGAATCATTCGCTCCAGTCGCTCGTTTGGAAGCAGTCAGGATATTCTTTGCTTATGTTGCACATAAAGGCTTCACGGTTTATCAGATGGACGTTAAAACTGCTTTTCTCAACGGTCATTTGAAGGAATAAGTGTATGTGAATCAGCCGGAAGGATTCGTTGATCCTCATCATCCTAACAAAGTCTACCGTCTCAAGAAGGCTGTCTATGGACTTAAACAAGCTCCAAGGGAATGGTACGAATAACTATCAAACTTCTTGGTTTCCAAAGGATTCTCCAAATGTTCTATTGATCCTACTCTCTTTATTAACAAATATGGGGATGAGATACTGCTGGTGCAAGTTTATTTTGATGACATTATTTTTGGTTCTACGAACCCAAAACTCTCAAAACGTTTTGAAAAACTAATGCATAGCTGATTTGAAATGTCAATGATGGGGAGCTAAAATTCTTTTTAGGTCTCCAGATTAATCAATCCCCACATGGTATCTTTATTAACCAAGCTAAGTATGCTCAAGAGATACTTCAAAAGCATGGTATGACCTCATGTGCTCGCGTTGATACACCTTTGTCGACCTCATCCCTAGATGCTGACTTATACTCACCTCCCGTAGATCAAACGCGATTTTGTAGTATGATCGGGTCTCTCATGTACCTTATAGCCAACAGGCCTGATATTCATCATGCCACATGCTATTGTGCACGCTATCAAGCCAGACCTACTTAAAAGCACCTCAAGGAGGTCAAACGGATCTTTTGGTACCTTAAGAATACCATTCACATGGGACTCTGGTATCCGAGGGAAACCAGTTTTCATCTAACAGCTTTTTTAGATTCTGATCACGCAGGTTGCCTTGATAGTCGAAAACGCACTTCTGGTAGAATAGAATTTCTAGGGGAAGACAAGCTTGTGAGCTGGTCGTCAAAGAAGCAGGATTTCACTTCGCTCTTATCAGCTGAAGCAAAATATGTGGCTCTATATGTGTGTTGTGCTCAGGTCCTCTGGATGAGAACTCAACTCACGGATTATGGATTCCACTTTGATAAAATACCTATGTATTTTGACTCAATGTCGGCCATAGCCATATCTTGCAATCTGGTTCAGCCCTCCCGTACCAAGCACATTGCAGTCAGATATCACTTCATCAAGGAACAAGTGGAACGTGGTAACGTGGAATTATACTTTGTCAGAACCGAGTACCAGATAGCAGACTTGTTTACAAACGCCCTATCTCAAAATAGGTTTCAGTATCTCGTTGGCCGTCTTGGTATGAAGTATATGACTACAGAAGACTTGGAGGTTTTGGCAAATGAAGCTGCTTGATATTCTCTCATGATGACTTCTAAGTACATCATAGCTTAGGACTCGGACCTCAAATAACGAAAGTGTATCTCAGACGATAACTTATCCTTCTAAACGAGAAATTAATATTTCTCGGTCATGAGCTTCTCATAAAAACATTCCAAGTTTTTAAGTTCATGAAAAACGACTTCTAAGTAAATGTCAACTTAGAACTCGGGCTTCAAAATAAGGAAAGTATATCAAGGATGATAACTTATCCTTCATAACGGGAAATTATTTTTTCTCGGTTATGAGCTAATCACAAAACAATCAAAGTTTTGAGTTCAGAAAATCGGGTCCGTTTTACCGAAAGATAAGTGTACGTTTCAGTGCGCTTTTCCGAAAGCAATAGAAGAGAAGTCTTCTATCATGATTATTTTAAAACCGTTGAACACAATTTTCAAGAATTTCTCAAAAGGTTTTTCTATATCTTTCAAAATTATGTGTTCAACACTCCCTTCCTCATAAAATGGTTTTTATATCTCAAAAATGTCATATGTTATTTTGATCAATTTTTGTGGGGGAGCGTTTTAAAATCAAGCCTTTTAATGTTGTTGGGTACATATCTGAAATTGTTATATTTTATGTATCCAACACATTCCAAAAACGATCTAAAACTGTCATATGTAATATACCATATCGGATAAGGCATCTCAACTCCGTACCTCATCATATTTTGTGGTGTCATTTTTCTAAAATATTGTCAAATTTTTGTTTCAAGACACACATATATTGTTGAGGGGGAGTATCTCGACTACAAAAGTTCCATGATTCATGCGTGTACACATGTTTCTCTCCCAATCGGTTTTGAAAATTGTCATATTTTAATCAATTGATATCTCTAATATTAAGTTTTTATATTAGAGATAGGCGGAGAAAATGTGATTAAAATGTAATATATCTCAACATGTGATCTTAAAGACTCAAGTGCAACTCTTTCCTTCACATGCTAAACTATTTCGAATATCGATGCATGTGTGTAGGGGGAGTATTTTGGAAATGTAAAACTTTCAAAGTGGTAAAAGTTTTGATTTCTATCAAGTACTTTGAATGGTTTTCAATGGTTTTATGGTTACGATCTATAACCAAATAAACCTACTATCCACGACGGAACGATGGAGTCAAAAGGTGGTTTAGGATAGGAAACTAAGTCCTATGATCCAACCAGAACCGGAGGGATCTACCCAAGGACATTCAATAGCTAGAAATAGTTGTCCTTTGGAAAGATGGAGTTGAATGAAGCTGAATGCGGACTGATTACTTAAGCTAGTACTGGAACAATCACAACAAGGTGCTAGTAATGACGTATTGGTAAGCATTGAAGGAGTTGAATATTTTATGCAACTTAGGTACAAACCGGGTTAACACATCTTTTGAAGACTAGTGTCATGGACCCAGTGATGCGATGCACAACCCTTCCCCAGCCATTCGAGTTTCTCTCAAAAGAAACTTGTCTCATTGTCACGAAGATCAGCACGTATCTATTGACTTTCTCACTCCGAGTTAGTTAATATTGAAAAGGTGGCAGTCTGCTCCAGCCTCCGATTAGCAAAATGCACTTATCGAGTCTAGAGCCAAACAAGATCTATTTATCATCTCATTAGGACACAATCGAGTCCTACGCATTATCCTTGTGATATTGCCAGAACATATGAGTGATACGATTCACAATTAAGATGGAAATCCTGCGTAAGTCAACATCAAACAAGCTTATGGTAGGTAACTTGTGCGATTCTACACGAATCAAAATTAGAACTGGAAAGCAACTAAGTTTGGATTCTTAACTGATTCAAACTTGATTCCAGACTTCTTCACAAAATCCGTGTGATCTTGCCAGAACATTCAGAGTGACACTCTTCAGTGCTCACAGTGACGAATGGAAATCCTTCCAGTGTCAATATCAAACAGCACTGCGGTAGGTAACTCGCAAGATTCGCTATGAATCAAACTTGTGACAAATTAGAAAGCAACAATGGTGCGATTCTTATAGAATCAAACTTGTTCCAGGAATTCTGAATTGACGACTCTAATCAGACGGATAATTTATCCTTATGATTCACTCTTTACGTTCGCAATCTACTTTGAGACGGTCGAGTAAAGAGAACTGGCTATTACCGCCGGGAAACCATGTCAAGGAGGTTCTTAATCAAATCTACCTGATCACAGGTACAGTATCTAATACCGTCTAATGGTATTCACCGACCGGAGGTAAAACCCTACCGAGTTAGGATGAAATGTTCAAAGCCATTTTATCCATGTCTATATATGTTGCAGCATATCAAGATGGTGGTGTAGCTGTGTACTAACCAAAGTCGTCTTCACATGTTCATACTACAAGTTAATGACTTACGGTACTCTGATAATCAATGGATACCTCAAGGTCTAACTTCAACTATATTTATGTGGGAGATTGTTAGCCTTTCGAAATCAACAAAGTATGAATATGTCGATTCATAAGTCACAAGAGCACAAGATGGAAATAATCAAGATACTTAAGAATGTAATAGGTCATTGTGTCACAAGAGCACAAGATGAACACTATCAAGTACAGACTGAAGATCTCAAGCACTCAAAGTTAAAAGACAAAGGCTCAAGATAAAGATCACAAAGGCATGAACGAACAAAGTCGTTACAAACAAGATCAAGACCAAGATACAAGACCTAAGAAGGAAGATCTCCTCCACAAGAATGTATTCACTCAATCATCTTATGCATTTTAAAGATGACTGATACATTGGGGGAGATTGTTAGCCCTATATTTTATAGTCGAATAAGATTGTAATAGGTCATCTTAGTCATTAATGGTCTTGTATTGTAATAGATTAGTCGGAAAAACCGGGCTTGGACTTTGAGCTAATATTGTCTAAGGTAGGGGCTTTATGCCCAAGATAGGCCAAGCCCGGCCCAAGAAACAAGCCCATGAGCCCACCAAGTTCATGGGTATATAAACCCTCTTCCATGTGTGGAAGAGGGTGTTGGTTCATTTTACTTTCTCTCT
Source organism: Glebionis coronaria (assembly GCA_025667525.1). Taxonomy (NCBI): domain Eukaryota; kingdom Viridiplantae; phylum Streptophyta; class Magnoliopsida; order Asterales; family Asteraceae; genus Glebionis; species Glebionis coronaria. Next base: position 226,600,987 of record CM046881.1, read on the forward strand.
CTAGTAAACATTAACCTTCCACCATTCTCTCTAGTTTCTCTCTCTAACTTTCTTCTCTTTCTCTATCTAAATCTACTCTAAATCTTGTGTTATGGATTAAAGTGGGATTAACAGGTGCTACTCGCATAAGATGTAAAAGATTTCAAAACTTTATTTTATCTAACTTTTTAAATAACATAAGTAAGAAGTTGGTTCTTGACCAAATATTTAATGTGACTACTATTCGGCCTCGCATGGCTCCTTCTAAATTACGCATAGGTGATCAGGCAATGCATAATTTAGGGATAGCAATGCGATGCTCAGCTTCGTCAAAGCCGTATTACATTTCATATAATTTAAAATATGTATGTAATGCCATTTGTAAAAACAGGAATCAAATAATTTATGAAACTTCCCGCCAGTAACTAATTGGCTAGATGTTTAAATAAAAAAATTGATTGTTACAAGAATTCTTTTATAAGACCAAGGTATCACAATTTGTTAAAATACATCGTAAAATTAAAGTCAATTAATTTTATAGGGTAACGTTCAAGTAATTTAATAAGGCCCAAGTAGAACATTTTGTAAAATGATTAGAAAACAATATCGGTTTAAACTCATATGGTGACACGATGATAGCTTACAAAATAGCGAGTGGGTTACATGAGGGTAATAAAGATTAGTTTAAGACAATCAATGAAATGGTTACAAGTTGATAAAGTTTCAAAGGTTTAGTCGGAATCTTCATGATACACGTGTCGAAAATGATAATGAAAATGTGTAAACGAGAACTTCAAATCTTGATCCAAATCTGTGGTACGATAGAAGCAAAGAAAGACAATATAAAATGACAATTAAGTCATATATAAAAGAAAGGATAGAGGAATCCATATGTGTTCACAACGTAATTTATTTGACATAAATATGCTTTTAAGAAAGTAAGGCATCCGCTCCCAAATAGTACAACTACTCTGAAAAGTTTCTATTTTAGGAAAGTTTAGAAATTTAAGACGTAAATAGTGACGCATAAAATGTACCCATTCTTCGAAACATATAGTTCCTCGTCGGTTTATCAAATCACTCGGTTTCAAAGGTTCAAGATATATGTATGTATGACCGAACTCAAAGTTACTATTTTTTAATGTTTTCAAATGCAATCAATGTTTCATAGTTATAAAATCCCATTCATTAGAGTTTTACGAGCTCAAACGAACTCAAAAACGCTCCAAACCATATTTTAAATTCTACCAGCCTTGACGTTTAAGTTTGAATTTTGGTTTGACCAGACCAAATGACTCACTAAATGACATTGTCAGATTCGAAGTCCAAAGCAGTTTGGTGTAAAACGATGTTTCAGACAACTTTCTAGTTTTACTCGAGACTTGAAACGGATAAAAAATAGACGAAAATGCCCTTGCATTAAATCTGTCAAAAACATGACATTTTAGAAATACGCAGAAATAAGTTCTTAAACTTTAAAATTTCAAATGAGCGTAACTGGCTCATTTTAAGATTTACGATTCAAGTTTTATGTCCTAAACGAGCGTCTCAACAAGTAGAAATATATTTTTATATCCAAAGTTTATAAAAATATTTTTTCGATATCATTAAATTACATGTAACTTTTCTGCAGAAAGTAAATTTTTCAACACACCTTGAAATGTAATCAAATTTCATAACGACCTGAAATTTATGTACACACATGACTTGTGGATTCTATAAAGACGAAAGAGAATAAATTGCATAATTAATCATGCAAAGAAAAACATAGTATAGAAATAGTTCAAGAATGACAATAATAAATTAAGAAATAAAAAATGGCACATGACATTCGTGTCTTCGATTTCAAGATGCAATGCAGGAAAGTCTCTTGGCAGTGTGATTTTCCAAAGTCACAAGACATATCGAGAAAGAAACGCGATATTAACAAGTTGCACTCCTGGAGCGAGGAGGTTTAATGAAAAAGGAGGATACAAGTTTATAGAAGTAGAATTGTATTCCAAACAAGCACCACATTATATAATAGGATATGAATTAGAAGATGACGGTGGTGACTCCAAGGTACAACAAACGTTGTAATTCGAAGTCGAAACGAAGAATGATCAATGAAGTAATATTTAATTGATATACAAGTGTCGCGTAAAATGATGACGTAAAGGTCAATCAAGGTTATGAAACCCACGATATTATTCAACACAAGTTCAAGGAATGCTTCGAGATGTGTGACTTACACGATGTCCTTTAGTCTTTTTCGGAGACACATTGAGCTACACAATGGTCTATAGACTATTTTCCAAGACATTCAATCACAAATGGTCGACAAGCAAATTGGATATCTAAATAGATATTTTAAAGAAGTTTAATAATGGAAGTAACGCACAAGGTAGTAAAATGAAAATCGGAAGTTTCATTCAAATCAACACTTATTTAATCCCAAACAATAGTATCACGAGAATATACAGAACATGTAACAGTGAGTCGAGAAAAACAGGCGGTTCAAAACGAACGAGTATATGAGATCAGTCGTATCACACATAAACAAGATAGCAATAGTACTCAGAAAAGTGAGTATAAAAAGTCGGCAGCATACGCGCTCTGAATACAAGTATGTAATGTCATAACAATATAAAATCATTGCAACAAGGTCAATTTACAAGAACAAGAATTCAAGAAATGCACTAAGAGCGTATGTAATCAAGTAATATTCAATGATAATTCATGAAGCACATAGGCTTTGAAAAGAGGTAATAATTATCGTCATTAGGATAACGTAATATTTCAAAATGTAATCAAGAGATGAAATACTACAACGATAATTAAAAGTAAATAATAAGGATTAGAGAGTTGCCCGCGCAGATATCGAACAACATTGGCGGATTCTGTGATTGACACTTAAAACATGAAATATTTGAACTTTCGGTTATAGACTAAGTTTTGAAAACGACTCAGTTTCCTATAACCATCGCTCTAATACCAATCTGTGAGACCCCTAGAATCAGACAAGGAAACAACTAGGCAGCAAGGGGGTAACACGTCATGGTATAAGAAACAATGAAAATCTGTTGACACAAAGTTGACGTAATAAAAACATATACATTACATCATAAAACATCAGACTTTTAAACAAAGGTCCCAGAGTTTTATATGCGGAAAAATCTATTATTTCATCATGATATATAACATATAGTTGCCAAAAAGACCGAATAAACTTCTGACTGTTTTTACTAAAACCAAACTTTTAAAAGCATCACATAAATCTCCAAGCTGTGATAATATTATGCGGGCTCCCATCCAAGCAAAGCTAAGTATTAATACCTGATATTAAACATGTAAAATCGTCAACACGAAGTTGAGTGATATTCATAGGTTTATCAGTAAAGGTGTGGAACACAAGCATTCATTTGTAAACAAGAAATAGGAGAAATGGTTATGTACATTAACCATAGTCTGAAACATTATTATTGTTGTTTAGTTCATGAACCATAGCTTAACTCATGTAAGTTCCTCTATTGAGTATTGAGCCTAAATACTTAAGTAACAAATCAAATGTTAAATGCGTTTAGGTAATCGGGACGGGGATTGTCAATCCCGATAGATCCATCCACCACATTCGCGCTTAGCAACACAAGTAAATTAACGGTTCATGATCAAGAGAGGGAACTTAAGGCTATTGACTAAAAGCAATAATATCAATGACAACTTTTTGGAAAGCATACAAATCTGGATAGCATACAAGTTCTGAATAGCATATAGTTTTTAAATGACTGTGTTCCACCATGTAAAATCTCACCCCGCGTTTAGAAACAATGTGCAAGTAAAAAGGGGCTATGAACTCACCTTATCCACGAGGTAAGTGAATCATTGAACTCAGAAGCTAAGTAAAACAAGTAGTAGCATGACGATCACCGACGATATGGATGCCCGGGAAACACGAAAACCGCAACCTATCAAAATTAGGCGCGCGTTAAGACTCGAACTCAAATATCGATATATACCAAGTATAATATGACTTTAAATATTTCAAAGTATTCATATTTCATGACCAGTTACACGAACCAAATCAATCCATACTAACCCATTTATCCAACACTACCCGTTTTAAACACTTGTACACTTGTAATTGACCCGTCATACGACGCTAAGTCAACGCAAGTCAAACTATCCCTTTACCTTGCTCGGACCAGTAGCTAAGTCATTTATATAACGACTAAGAACTTGAGTAAGTCACCATGTCCAATAGTGAATACTCATACTCACGCCACACGAGCATTGAACTATGTGTCCAAAATACAAATCAGCAAGTACACTCCGAATGTACACACCGATCTACCCTATCTAGACTTGTCCGATTTAGATGAAATTTGGTGTCAAGGTCACTTATAACATGTATAAGACCCCAAAATTTGAGCCAAAGTTCATATTTTATAAAACCGTTTATACCAGTATTATTCACTATCTAACCATGCCTAAATTTGGGACAGAATGTGTACTTACTCGATTCTAAATTTGGGACAGAATGTGTACTTATTTTATAAAACCGTTTATACCACTTTAAAATTACTATCATGACATTCCACCTTTTGAACTCACTACTAAACTCATCATATAAGGTTTATAAACTTTGAAAACCAGTATTATTCACTATCTAACCATGCCTAAAGTCCCCGAGATTCGACCCAAAATCAGCCACAATTTCGGATTGTCCCGATTTGCGTCTCCCAGTACACGAATACTAAAACTAGCATAACTTTTGATCTGTAATGAGTTAGAAGCTCTATCTTATGTCAAAGGAGCGTCTCGACAACCACTACAATACTACCCTATAATATAAAGCTTTTATCAAACTTTAACCCACGAAAAATCTGCTCTAACCTGTTGTACAAAGTACACTTTAGAAAATCATAGAAAAACATCATTTTGACTCAAATCCACCATGATACATACCTCTAATATTATCCTACTATCATACCCATCAACCAAACAACTCCTAAAACACTTGCATGTCAAACTTAACAAAATCAAAGATCAAAATAAAACCTTTTTTATGATCAAAACATCAAGATCATAGCATGATCATTACATGCATAATGATCAAAACACAACCCAACCATAAAATCATAAGAATTCTTTGCATGTGGTAAATTTTTGTACCAAAAGAATCACAAGATGGTTTTAGAGATGGGACCTCAATTGGTTTTCTTTGAATTTGGCTAAAAAAATGTTTTTGATGGTGCTTTATGGTGAGGGTGGTGGCGGAAATCACAAGGGGGGGGAGAGAAGATTTTTTTTGTGTGTGTGTGTTTTTCTTATAAAAGAATGAGAGAAAAATTTGGTGGAGGGTTTTTATAGAGTGGGTGGAGGGCTGGTTTTGCCAAATATGAAATCTTTGGACTTAAAATGAAATAAATAGTTTAGAGGGTAGAAAATGACTATTAGTAAACTTTGAAAATATTTACGAGGCTCGGATTTCGTAAAAATAATTTTCAAAAGTTAAAATGCATCAAAAATATGATAATATGGTTTCCCGACACGACTTGATACGTAATTAAAACGAAATCGTCGAAAATATTAATTATCGAAACAATTGATAATGAAATGTAAAATTTTGGGCATCTGTCGGTATCGCGATCATTTGAAGCCCTTGTTGTTCATTGATTTGAGTAAACTCGTTGTAAAATGTACGCGGGTGATTTTAAATCAAAAACATTGATTTAAATAAATATGGAAAAATAAAATAACAATTTTATATTTCCAAGTAAGTATTATCAATGATCAGAAAATACTTAAAAAGTATAAGTTATTAAAATTATCATGATCTCAGGATTTACATATAAGAATAAAAGAAAATGTAATACGTTGAAAAATTTAAGAAGCACGAATAAAAGAATAAAATAATACTGGGAAAAGTACGGGTTCTTACATACAATAACGACGCTAGCAATCCAAACGAGACTATAACCCTTTGACTAAACACGAGAAACCCAATACTCGAACAAATAAAGACCCACGTCAATAAACCCGTGTTCACTTACTGAAATGAAGCTATAAACCCTCGAACTACTACTCAGCGTGACACGTAACCCTAAGCCCTTGAACCACAACAAGGAACCTTCGAACAAGAAAACCCACGTCGTCTTGTACTCGCGTCGACGGTACCCGCGTCCACTTCACGTCTGTACAACCTTCGAGCAACGTAAACCCAGAAAACATTTTCCGACGTTTGTTTGGAAAAAAAAAGAGGTGTTTGGATGGTTACTGTACACATTTTTAAGAGGGATAGGTAGCCATCTATTTGTGTAGTATAAAGTTTATTAGAAATGAAGTTTGGAGACTTTTTATTCGAATAGTGAGGAGAAAGGGTGAGGGGGAGCAGTGATTGTAACTATGTGATTGATACTATGTTTTTTTTATGAAAAGTGAAGGTGAGAGAGTGATAAGTATTGTTGTGTAAATAAAAATGGAGTTTGAAGATATGATGATGGCTTTGAGGCGTTTAAGTGTGTGTAATTCTCAAGTGTGTGAGAAAAGTAGAAAGGCAACATGGGTATATGATGGACATAGAGAGAGGTAAATGGTGGGAATAGGAGGGTGGTTTGTGTGAGGTAGGGGACCAAAATGATCGGCTAATGGAAAAATGCATAAGACTTGTACTATGCCAAAGTTTTAGGTTTGACAGTATTTGTGGGTATCCTATGTTGAGACTTTTGAAATGAGGATTTGGCATAAGACAAATGGTAAGAGAAGTGCAGAGAATATTGTTTAGCTAAAATGAGTAAGAAACATAGATTTGGTGCATCATGCATGGTCGCAAGTCTTTGTATCCGATTTTATTTTACTCATGGGTAATTTATTAGTATGACCATGGTAAGATTTTTCCATAAGAGGTATTGTTTTAGTAATTGTTGTAATGTGATGTGAGTGGATGATACTTTGGTACGTGAATTAATTAGAAATGAAAGTATTTGGGAAAACTTTTAAGTTAAAAGTGTTTACTTGAGGTATTTTGACTTACACAGTGCGTCGAATAATTAGATCGATCCTAATTATTTTTACAGAAAATAAGATGATAAATCAAGAATCGTTAAAAATAATTAATAAAATTAATTATCATAATTATGAAAATAATTATTCGCACAGTATCAATTCGCCTAGATACGTAGACAACAATTCAATTACAGATAGCTAGCACAAACGCGACACAGATAAATCCCACACAGATGATGCACACGTATTGAAATAAAATTTCAGATACGTCTAAATATTGATCGTAAATTATTACGCAACCAATAGTGACACACTCGCAGTGTTCACAACAACGCCATACAGAGCAAAGTCTAAGCAAGATACACGCCAGCACACGTTGTTTCACAAAATAAGGGAACGCTTCCCACATAAATAGCAATTTAGCACATAGTTGACTAAATAGAAAGTCTAGGGGGAAAACTGTAATTTTAGAAGGTCTGAAAATTACCGTGTGTTACATATTTCTATTTGCGTTTTTAATCCTTGCAGATCTACGCAGAGGAACTAATTCCGGTGGAACCGCCAGACTTTCTAGTTCTACATGAATTATATCGCTAGTGTTTTCAAAAGGTGATGTATCTAATGACTCTCTTCAAGATCATAATTTCTCCCACTGAATTCTTGATTTACAAGATCAGGTTCAAGGAAGTCTCCATACCTAGCAACAATCACTTTGTTCTCAAGTGGATAATAAAAGTAGTAACCCATAGTTTCCTTAGGGTATCCTACAAAGATACATTTCACATATCGTTGTTGGAGTTTATCGCCCGAGTCATGTTTTACATACGCCTCACAGCCCCAGACTTTTAAATAAGACAAATATGGCTTTTGCCATGCCATAGTTCATATGGTGTTGTTATCCTTAAAATATTGAGTCAAACAAGAATGTTCGGTCATATGTTTATTATGTATCGTATTTAGAACGTTGTAATAGGTAGTAGATTAGTCGTCTTTTACGGGCTTAACTTTAAGCTAAAGTTTATTCATATGTAGCTAAAGCCTAAAAGGAAAGCCCGACCCAAACATATAGTCTATAATCAAGCCCACATGTAGGGGGACTATAAATACCCTTCCTAGCATGCTAGGAAGGGTGTTGGTTCATTATTCTCATTCTCTCAATCTAATATTCACCAAGTTCCAACCATTCTCTCTCTTTTCTCTCTCTACTTTCTCTCTCTAAAATTCATCTATCTTCTATCTACCTTTCTTGTTTAATCATCACATATTATATGGGAAAACAATTGGTATCAATCGCCATGGATAGATTTGTGATTGGTTGTTGTTATCTTATTTGGTTCGTATGATTTAATCCTTAAATCATCTCGGATTCAAAAAAAAATTGTGTTTTCCGTGCTCTAAATCTTGCTATAAATCTCCTACATAGTTGTGGTAGGGATTTAGTTGTTTTGGTTTGGTTAAAATCACGGATTTCTTGTCAAAAATCTCAACTTTTTACCTAAAGTTTCGGAATTATTCACGTATTGCGAAAGAAGTTTATTGCATTCCATCGCAAAGCTTAAGGGTTTTAATATTCCGATAGTGTTGTAAGGGTTTCTACATTCCGATCAAGTATTCCGATCGAATCTCTTTAGTGATATTCCGATCCAGATTCCAATAGGTATTCCGATCCAGATTCCGACAGATATTCCGATAGGACATTCTGATAGATATTCCGATTGCACATTCCGATAGAACATTCCGATAGATATTCCGATTGCACATTTCGATAGAACATTCCGATAGCACATTCTGATCCACATTCCGATACACATTCTGATCCACATTCCGATCCAGCATTCCGATTCCACATTCCGATCCAACATTGCGATGGATATTGCGACGGATATTGCGATGGACATTGCGATATGTTTGGCTAAATTTTGTTCAAGTACTTTTCAGACTTAGCCACTATCTAGACTAGTCCTGGAACATAGTTTACCAATATATATATATATATATATATATATATATATATATATATATATATATATATATATATATATATATATATATATATATATATATATATATATATATATATATATACACTAGCGTCGTAACCCACCCAACGGGCGGGGTCGTTTCTTTTCTTATTTCAGATGGTTTTATGGTTTGTGCGTTTTCCGTTTCTTGAAGTTGTAATTTAACTTTTAATATATTTTAATTATAGTTTACTTTTAAGTAATGTTAAATTTATGTTCAAAATAGATATTTTTAAAAAATTTAAAATTCAATATGAATTTAAAATAAAAAAGCAACATATTCGGAAATTTTAAAAACGACCCATTTTTTAAAAAGAAGTATAAAACACATTTTGTGTATTATTTATGTTTGATGGCGGTGCATTTAATAATTTGAAGTCATCGGTCATCCAACAGACGTGTTTTGTCTAAATCTATAATAATGTACTTATATATTTATATGAGACACATATATATATAGTTTGTTTTTATATCTTTTATTAAGGTTTGTTTGTGTATTATTTATGTTTCTGTCAGTGTGTGTGATTTGTTTATGCCTTGAACCATCAAACAGACATGTTTTGTTCCCTGTTAATTTTTGGTTGTACATATATCAGTTTGGGTTTTGTTTTTATTTTATGTTCGTTAAACGTAAGCTAACCTTATTTTGTAGTAAACCGACAGAATGTGTTTATTTGTTCTTGTGTCTAAGGTGATCGTTTAAAAAGAAGAGGCGTGGTCGAATTCCATAATGCAATAGAATGTAAAGCTTCATGTCATTGTTAATTGTTGAATTAGATATCGTGAGCATTTTTATTGTCAACGCAAAAAGCGAAGTTATTTAATTGAGCAACTTAAAAATAATAAGAACTCCACAAAAAATATATACCCAAATTACTCTTTACATTTACTATCACATAAAATTGTTCGGTTTGAGACCAGTTTTTTGTTAGATTTTAATGTCTTTAACTGGTTCGATCGGTTTAACTTGTTTTAAACTGACATGGCCCATTTTATTAAACCAGTTACGGAACCACCGGTTCATTTTGAAAAAAAATTGTTTAAGAAAACCGTTTTCTATTTTTTATCCTGTTAATGAACTAGGGTTTTCCCACCTCTGTGATTGCTGATACGTGTCACTAAAACATAGTCACTCTAAAGCATGTACCACCAGTACAAAAGAATGTTTATAAGTAGCAGATAAATAAGGGAGTTTTGTAGTAGTGGGGGTATACAAAAAAAATAAAAAAGTATATAAAGTCTTCAAAGTCGACTACAACCTTCCTCCCCATAATAACCTTAGAGAGCTTATACATATTCAAGTTATGATAATCGAATAATTAGCTTCTAGAGTTTAGTAAATTCCAACTACTTAAAGATACATTCATAGCCCAGAAGGCGTAACGAGCCCACACAACCAAGTTGGTCCAGCCCAGAAGCCAATGACGCCCTTCCTTTTACACACGTGGGAGGAAACCCTATCGCCCTAGAAAAGACTCGAACATAAGACCTTCACCTTCTTATTCCCTCGTGGGTAGTGACCAAATTATTTGAGCTGTTATCTAGAAAATAACGGTTGCTCGTACAAAATTTATACTTAAATACATAACATTTAGACTTAAAACTATTAAATACATAACATATAGGCTTAAAACTATTAAATACCAACGTTGTTTCCCTTTTTTCCGATTTTACCAATATGGTGACTAAAATACTATTATCACCAATGAAACCTGCTGGTTTCGACTATTATTACCAATATAACCTAATATGACCTGCTATTACCGATTAAGGACTCTTAGTGTAACTATTTAAAGATGATAATCATTTGCAAAGTTAGTCCATTAGTAGATAATTGCAAAGTTAGTATAAATCCCAAAAAAATATAAAAAATCATAAAAGATAAAAAAATTATAAGAAATTATAAAAATTTGAAAAAATTATGTTTTTAGAAAAATAACTTTTTGAAAATAAAATTAAAAAAATTGAAAAAATTGAAAAAATTGAAAAAAAAATTATGTAAAAAAACTATTACTTTTTTTAACTTTTTAAAAATTCAAAAAAAAAAATTTTTTATAAAAAATTGAATTCTTTTGTCAAAAAGATATAACGTTTAGTTTTTTAACTTTTTAAAAATGAAAAAAATAACTATTTTTATAACAAATTGAAACATTATTTTTTCAGAATTTTTAAAAAAAGGAAAAAAAAATAACTAAACTTTTTTTCTGAAAAAAAATAATTTCAGTTTTTTAAAATTTAAAATTTTTGTACTTTTTGTTCAAATTTAAAAATTTTAAAAAAAACTAAACGTTTTCTTTTCAGTTTTTTATAAATCTGAATTTTACTGAATATTTAATAAAAAATTAAAAAACGAAAAAATTAAAAATAGAAAAAGCATGTTTTTATTAAAATTATGAAAAAAAAAACTAATTTTTCAATCTTTTATTAAAAACTTTATTTTATTTTATTTTTCTCTTCGCATTATTTTTTCTGAATTATTTTTTCAACTTTATAAAAACAAATTTATGAATTTTTTTTAAAAAGTAATAGCTTTTCAGTTTAAATACTTTTAGTTTTTTATTTTATTATCAAAAAGTTATTTTTCTAAAAAAAGAGTTTTTTCAAAATTTATAATTTTTACAATTTTTTAAAAAATACTTTTATTTTTTTATTTTATTATCGAAAAGTTATTTTTCTAATAAAATAAATTTTTCAGCTTTTACTTTTTTTATAATTTTTATGATTTTCTATAAAAAAATAATCTTTAAGATTTTTTATAAAAAAATTTATAATTTTTCGGATTTTTATAATTTTTTTGAATTTGAACTAACTTTGCAATTATTTATTAATGGACTGACTTTGCAAATGATTTTAATCGTCAAATGGTTACATTGCAAGTATTTAACCGGTAATAACAAGTTTTTTTTTTTTGGGTAAAAGGGAGTAAGACCCCGGTAAAATATATTTCCAAAAGCAATGAAGTACCATGGAATGTAGCTGCAATGCTACATTAACCTCAAGCAATTGCTTGAACAACCTCTACATCATATGACATGCCATATTGGTAATAACAAGTTATATTAGGTCATATTGGTAATAATAGTCGATAACCAACATATTGGTAAAGTCGGATAAAAAGAAAAACCACATTAATATTTAATAGCTTTAAATCAAACATCTATAACCAAACATATATGTTTGTGAGAGAAATGCTTTCGCTAGCAAGTTTTCACAATTTACTTGTTTAGCCATGCTCTAAAGAAAAAGTTTAAGTAGTATTGCTAATACATCATGTACGTACATAAAACCATACAACTTATGTTATACTGAAATTCTTGAAAAAGCATGAAATTTATTCTATTTTACTCCCATATGCTTTCTAGAACATATACCCAACTATATATTCTACTAATCCAACTAATACATTAGCTTTATCCACACGATATGATATTGTTTTAAATCTTAACTAAATTACTAGAAAGATACAGGCTTGAAAATGATTGTCCTTTGTCCTTTTCGAGGGCTTTAGTCCCATGGTAAGTCGCTTCAAAGAAAGAGGCTTAAAAGGGTACCAGTCAATGAATTGTTTAGTCATTCGTGAGTATAATGATGCAACAAAACAAATAAAGAAAGTGTAATTTATTTCTTCTTCGTTTTTGATCCAGTAGCAATTTTGTTTTGCCCGCATATCAAAACAACGGCCTTGAAATCTTGTTAAACATTCCCTGAAGCCTATTCACAAAATTTTTTTTGGTTTGGCTTAGCAACAGCCCGTGAGAGCCACAAGGATGAATCTGGGAAATATACTATAAGTGGTTGCTCATTTCCCAATAGCTGCAAACACAATAAGATGGGTAACAATATAATAAGTGTTTTAAGTGCTTACTTATTATGATTTATAAACTGAACAGAAGAGATTAATAGGTAAATAAAAATTACCAAAACAGAATTTGCATTCTGTTTATCCCAGTGCATACTCCAAGTCTCCTGGAAATAAAATTATCAAGTACTTGATTTATGAAGAGTATTACTAATTTCTATCATGTTTCATAACAGAAAATCATATGCATCATTACGACAACCATGAGAGTGAGACACATACATGTTGATGTTTATGAAAAAACAAACATAATATACTTGAGAGATGCATACCTTGATTACCTATTGCATAACGAAGATATTTATCAAGGTGAGATTTGTATCAGCAAATAGAAGGGGTCACAAGAAGACCACAACCCAGTCCTAAACAACTCCAGCCACTCGAATTGTCAGGTCACTGTCCTCACCCTCTTCCATTGATTTTTGCAAAGTGTTTGAGGCCTTGGAACCAAATTCTCGTGCTTAAAACTAAGTACACGCCCACTACCGTTTTTACTTCCCCATTCAAGAAAAACATGTCTAACATGCTCTTTATCATCCATGCATATAGCAGGAGATTGCTGCAAGCACCAAATCCATTATCCATGTCACCATTCTGAGGTAGGCACATGGATTTTACACTCAGGTATTTATTGCAAAGAACAATGCCTAAACATGTGAAGACTTGCAAGTTCTGATTCAAGTATTTCCGCAAAACCGACACTTAAACCATCTAAACCCATCACGACCAACAGTAAGCACGTAAAAACAGATCTTCTTGGCACCACGCTCGCTAGCTTCTTTAAGCAACAACAACAACCGAGTAAAACACATGAAATAAAAAGGATACAAAGAGTCATATTCGATTGTGTTCTTCATATCCAAAGTAGAATTCGGTAAGTACTGACTTCTATGATCAAACCTACGACTATTAAAATACAAATAAGCCAAATACTTTTATGCCTGTTTTAATGTTCAATCTACAGAATGGGAGTTGCATACTCAATCTATAGACAGAGTTGTTTACTGATCAACTCGAGAAAACAAAAGGGCGGAACTAAGACATAAGAGGCAGACCCAACTTTGGAATTTGTAGCCTAACAGTTGGGCAGTACATAACATGTGCTTCATTTCTGGAACAGATATCGCACCTGCGATAAGTTAGATTTGTAATCCTATTGAAAATTAGGAAAAAAAAGCCAAACATACTGGATCCAAATATATGAATTTCCAACACGCACTTACCACTCTCAATAACTCTAGGGAAAATCGAGCAGACTCATATGACATAAATGGCGCAGCAACATTAAAACCCTATGAAATCATATTTAAAATCAGTAATATACTATGTAAGTAACCTGCAAAAAAGGAAGTACTCAAAAGTAGCTTAAACATTAACTTAAGAAAACAAGGATAAACGCCTTAATGAGTAAAATTTGACTATCAAGTCCATCATCAAATGGATAGTTTTTTTGTGTTACTGCCATTTTATCGATGAGATATGGTACCAGAAGATGCTACTGGTCCAGAGAATTGTTGCTATTAAGGGGTGTATGGTTGCTGACAATGGTAGTTTAAATCGCTTTTGTAACGGGGTTTGTGGTTGTTCCTATTTGTGTTCATTCATCAACATATGTCATCAATTTTCTTTCAACTTCATACAATGTAAATTTCGTGAAAACTAAATAAGCTCATAGGCGGGGTAAATAAGTTGTTCTAAACACCCTCTTAATAAATCTCAATGAATTTTTTTATGAAAAATAATTAATCAAAATCCCTTGTATCAAGTATAGTTAACGTTGTCGGCTAACAGATTTTAGATACAAAATAATTTGTGGTTCTAGGCATAAAATGTACCTTCAACAGGTTATGGTGTAGAACAGCAGTTTCCATTGTTACCCATGATTACAGGTACCTCTGTCGAGTAGACGCAACCCGTCACCACTGATTAAATTGGAATTAACCATCAGTCTTATAACTTGTGTTGTAACATCGAATCAAACCAACAAAAACATATACCAGATCCCTTAAACGGACCTGACCAAAGAATTAACGGCATCCTCTCTATGAGATACAATCCTAAAAAATATCAAGAAAATACATGGAGTACAAAAATGCTTCAAAGTTCTGTAAATTTACTACACGCCCGAATGACGCACACATATAACAGTAATATCACAAATCAAGTAACAGTAGTGTTAGTATACATACAACCAAAGTTCAATCATCGAAGATACGAATAAAATTTTAGATTTATATTTGGCTTACACTTTTCCGGTATCATCGAATTTGTGAAAGTTCCTGTATGCATGTTGAAGCATACAACGGTAATCCTCAAATGATGATATAATCACGAAAAACCTTATTCATGACATGATACGACTTTAAATGGTTCTGCTCACCGGTTGTATCTGTTACAGTTGCAGCATCAGCTGAATTTACTTTCCTGTATGCTTCAGCAAGTGCGTTTGTTGCAGCTCATATGTTTAATGTTTCAAATGTGTATGTAGGTGGATAGAGTGTGAACAATACTAAGAAGTAGAAAACTTATAGAATATGGAGAAGTTATGATTGGGTGCTCAAGAAGAGTGTGAATACGTGAAATCCGAAAAGCAAAGCTGCAAGAATATGCTAGAAATCTAATTGAAGAATGCAATACTTTTCAGAAGTAATATGAATAAAATGAAAAAAGGAAAGGAGGATTTATATGACCAATGTTCACACTTTAAGATTGAACTAATGGAAGCTCCGTTACCTTTCACGGGCAAGAAGTGAGGAGAGGAAAAGGAGCTTTGCTTGTGGCAAATATTTAGGGTCCTTTTCGCTCGGGTCCAAGTGGATCATTATAAGTATGGGGCGGTCAGTCTTGACTTTCTCATTAACACCTTTTTCTGTCCTGTTTTAAAAACTTTTGTACATACCTAAAATATGTTTTCATTGTTTAAAAAACAAAAACAAGAAACACTTAGCATCAAGACAACAAATGCCAATTCATACGGGTTTTTAAAAAAACTGCAAGGAAACAAAGAATACTCGCTCTTAGAAGGAGTACAGGGGACTCATGTATGTTTAGTATTCAAACATAGCAAGACACATCTAATGGTGGCCACTGTCTTCATGGCCAGGCGATAAACGCCCTCTGCCATTCCATAAATTAGGTCGAAGGCTGCAACTTGATGAGGACTCAGGCGGTCCAGAAACATCATAACTAAACCATAGAGCCATCACAATACATGTATAACAACAAAATTGTTTTTGTAAGTTCATGTGAAAGCTACATAAAATCCTTTAACATATTATTTAAAGTAAAAAAATCCAATATCTATATCTTCGCAGTAACTAAAACTAAGAGCAACAATACACATAACCTAACCAAAGAAGGCATCTGAAGCGGATTTTCCATATATCAAACCATTGCTTTCGAAACGACAAATTATCAAACCATACACTAATAATAAATATAGAAGCCAGAATAAAGAAGAAAAATAATGAATGTGTATGTTGGTATCTTACAAGCATGTACAATTGGAGGAGGAGGAGAAACGTACCCAGGTTGGTAAGGCTGCACAATACATATATAAATTAAACTTGTTTGCCATCTTGTATGCCAAAGAGAAAACAAAGTAAATATTTCATCAATTAAATACTTCAATTAAACCTTTTTAAAATTATGAATATAGTGGAAAAATGATATAACCAAATCTTCCACATGTCTGTGTACACAAACTGCTTAGAAGTAGTTATTAATCCACTGATTGCAGAAATTGCAAGATTCGCCCACCTATTTTTGTATATATTACAAACAAACAAAGGATATGCATTTTGTAATAGACTACACAGCCCATCACAGATAAGTAAACATAAACTAACTTTGTTTGCGTTTATGATAGTCTTCCCTGTAAATATTAAACCATCACGATCAGCCGTCGTCAGAAATCCATATACAAATTGCTATCAGCTGTATGTGTTAAGTGTGAAATTTTGTCTAGCCATATTAATAAGTGCAACCCAAACAAATCACATATTAGCTAAATGTGTGAAGAATGTTTGATACTTGATTAAAACCATTTAAAAAAACTACAAACCTATTTTCAGGTTATATCTTGGAATCCATACTTTTGAGTCCAAATAATCTTTGCTTTTTCAGATCCATATTAAGTTCACCAACTAATGAGGTTACTTGCTCTCCATATCAATATGTCTCATTAATATTCTTTCTAGAACTGATCTGTGAATTAAGCTAATAGTGTTTGAGTTAATAAGAAACTATAGCAAAATGACATATAACCTAAAAGCGTTGAACAATATACAGCAAGTCAAAAGAAAAAAGTTTAATAATTTCCATACATACCAGTGGCTTGAGGCAATCCGACATTCACATTCACCCAATTGTCATCAGTTTAAATAGGTTGCCTATGAACATCTGCAAAAATATAATCAAGCCCACAAATAAGTAACATTCAGTCACCATCAGTTAACATACACAAAAATCAATTAGAGTTACATAAGCAGATGGATGAGTTTGCATCCAAAATAAAGATCACCAAGAGAAGAAAAGGAAACCAAAACTATGAGCACAAAAGTGTATCTCGGTGTGCATACTAATTATACATACCAACATAAAAACGCATCTCAAAAAATTTATAGATTAAAATTATGAAGATTAGGGTTTTTCATTGGTGTGTGATAAAGATGAAGATTAGGGTTTAAAATATAACAGAGCTAATGTCTTTTAAAAATAATGAGTCGAATGTTTCTTAAACGTGATGTTGATAAAAAAAAGTCATAATACGAAATTTTAGAGTATATCCTGATGTACATAAATAGCATTAGTTGTTTTAGAATTTATTAACATTGCTTTGGATAGAAAATCATCAAAAGTAGTATTGCTTAGTGGTAAACCTGATTACTTGTTAACTATAGGTCACGAGGTCAAATCTTGCATTTGATACTTTTTTTACATAATTCCTGAAAATCTATATCAAAACTGCGTTTCAGAACGTGAATTTCAAAATTGCGTTTCCAAAACGCGATTAACCTACGATTTCAAATCATAAAAAACGTAGAAAATAAAGATCTTTTAGGGATTTCTGAAATACTATTGGCTAATAGCTGCCATGTCACATATGACATGGATTAGAGGTGTGGTATCAAATCATAATTATACCTATATATAATATAGAGATATACTTTTTTAGGCCATTTAAGCGTCGATTTCAAATTTTGGCGATGCGAAAAAAATTTCGACCAAAAATTCAAATTTTCGGACCAAAATTTAAATTTTTAGGCCAAATTTCAAATTTTTTAGGTTTTGTTTTTCATTAAAATTTTCATTTTTCAAAATTTTCCCTACTAGTTATTGGCTATTTCTAACTTGATTTCAAATTTTGGTGATTCATAATTTTTCGGTTTACCGTTTTATCGGACTGGGAATTTATTGTCGGACTAAAGAAAAATCACAATTTTTGAAATTTCAATCACAATCCAATCACACCATATCTACTTAAGATCCGAAGTCAATCCATCAACTGAGACACCATCATCATGGAGAAGAGCAATACGTGTTCAGACGTAACTGACGTAGAGATAGAACGACTACAACAACGGCTATGTATCTTGAGAAAAAACTTCATGGACGGTTTTAGAGTACTTCATGAGTCTTTTAAGGACCTTTCAAGAGTCTTGATCGAATTAGGTGAATCCACTGGCACATTCAGAAAAACATTTAGAACTGCCATGGATAAACTTGAAGACAACTTGTCAACGAAAGAATCATTCCTAGTGAATGCAAGACCACTTTCACTGATCTCAAGACGACACTTGAAAAGACTTTTACTTCTGAATTCATCAAGTCTTTGCGAACAAAGGACTGCTTCAAGAGAAATAATGAAGTGGATGCTTTATCATATAAAGACATGATAACCCGCAACCTAGACTTCATTGTAACATATGTGAACCTCGCCATACAGAACAACAAAAGATTGATGAAAGGCTCAATGCAAGTTGTGGAATATCATTAGATATTGAGAACACAAGCTGCAGATAAGAGACTCCAACGCATAGTTCAGAGAATGATAACAACAGCTCTAGCAAAGAAAGCAGCAGCTCTGGCAAACAAGGCACAGACTCTGAGAATGTCATCAGCAATACACCTTCCTACGACAATGGTCCTGTTTTTTATTCTGATCCATTGGACGAGGTACACAATGATGAATACAATGTGTTTGGCAACGCCAATACGCATGAGCATTATGATCAAACAACCCTTATTGACACATGTATGACAGAAAAGGTTGATAACAATACCACACCTGATTCATCAGACATGTGCAATAATGAGTTTGAGGATGATCAACATGCAAATGAGTATGATGATGAGGAGCGTGTCGAGCTTGCTAATTTAATTGCTAGATTACAAAAAGATGTCAATGAAAATAGAAAGAGTCAAAAGCAATTAAAGAAAACAAACGCAATGCTCACTCAAAATTTTGAAGAATGCAAAGCTGCTCTAATTAAATCTAATGAGACCCTTGAAAGTTATAGAGTTGAGCTTATTCAAAAGACCAAAGAGCTTGAGGGTTACAAGGGTAGTCCGTTAAAAAGTCAAAAGGATGATCTTGAAAAGAAATACAACGAAACTCTTGAGTTATTAACCAAAGAGAAACGTCAATTTAGTGTTGTATTAATGGATGAACGTCAAAAAACGTACCTTGATACCACCAAAGTTAATGAACTTGAACAACGGCTTTCGATGGATAACACCGAGACTACTAAAATTCTTGATGTTAAGAAACAAGAGGTTGAAACGTTAAAACAAGATTTCAAAAGTCGACATGAAAAAGATACTGAAAAAGTAACGGGACTAGAAAAACAAGTAGAATTTTTGAAGAAAATTGTTTATAAAATGCATGACTCTATTCAAACCGTAAGAATGATAGCACCTCCTTCGATGTTTAAGGGTCAAGCTAGCTTTGCAAGTCCTGATTACCTTGCCCAAGCTTAAGCTGCGAACCCCCGCCTATATATGGATGAGTCCGAATGGACCGATCCTGAATGTCTTCTTGTTAATGATGAGACATCCCTTTGGGAAGAGGAGAGTAGATCACCGATCAATAAAGAGTTTGTGAAACCATATAATTATGCTTATGAGAATAGCCTATATGGTCTTTTCACTACACAAAAATAGAAGTCTCGTGAGGAATTGTTTCTCGAAAGCAAACAACGAAGGATTCAATGGAAGAAAATTTTTGCCACTAAGAAATCTAACGTTTTTAAATATATCAACTACTTGCCTCTTGATGCGTCTAAAAGAAAACAGTAGGAAGACACTTGGTATTCTTAAACATCACATTGATAATGTTCAATCAATAGCTGAAAGCGATTGGCAAAAACGTGAAAACGACAAGTGGAAAAAAGAGATTCCTCCTGATATAACCTTGCTTGTGAAAGAACTCTTGATACCGAATACGGCGACGATAAAAACCACTGATTCTTGAATTTGAAACATTAATTCGATCTGAAATGTTTGATGATTTGAAATACGTAGTCTCTTGAAAAATAAATTGATGAACTTCAGACGGAAAAATCAGAGTTCTCGAACGAATATGATCTCCTCTTAGAAGAATGTCTCTCCAAAGATATTTTTGTGTGTTACTCTTCAATCTTGTGCTGATATCGATGAATATTCTGATGTTGCATGCAAATATCTTGATTAGATCAAAGAGTGTGAACGGCTTGAAACTAAGCTTTCGAAACGTAAAGAAAATGTTGATAAAAAGGCTTTTGCGTTACTTCAACACCGATCTGATTTCCTTCAAAAACATTGTCATTCTCTTGAACTTGCTTTGCAAGACAAAGTCGGAAAAGGTCCAAATGATAATAACTTGCAAGTAAAACTTTCCGCCTTGTGTCGAGAAATGAACGAAAAGAGTATGGAAATTACAGACTTGAAAGCTCAGTTGCAAGAAAAGGACATAGCGATAGAAGAGTTGAAGAAACTCGTTGCAAAAATGGGTGGGAAAACTGTGGAACCTAAAGTTGTGAAATCTGTTGTTCGACAACCCAATGCTTACAAGGATCCAAAGCCATCTATGTTAGGAAAACCGACTCCTTTCTCCAATTCTTCTCATGTAAAATCTAGGTTACCCCCTAAGACTGATGTGCAAACAAGTGTTCCAAAACCATCCATATCACCCTATGTTCCTCCATTTAGAAAGCACATTGTTGCTAAACCCAACCATGTGAATGTACCTAGCACTTATAGGACTCCTCTAAAACGTGTGACACTCGCATCCACAAAGGAATCTGTAGCTTCAAATGACTTTGTTCATACCAACAACCTAGAGGATGCTAAACAAAAAGGGAAGATTCAGAAAGACAAACCCGTGTATTCAAAACCTAGTTCACCAAATCCCGCTAGAGTTCAACACACTCCTAATGGTAGTCAACCAAAACCTAGGATCCTTCACCAGCAATCTAGGAATTGGAAACCATCCATGAATAGTCGTGTTTCGAACACTATGCCTGAACGATTTAGAAAACCAAGGAATACAAGTACTTTCGTAAATCCCAAATTCCATGTATGTCCCACTTGCAAAAAGGGCATTCACAATGGAAATCATGACCATTGCATTTTGCAATACCTAAATGAGGTCAAATCTCGTTCCTTTGAACGGAGATCGAATTCAGAATCCCATAAGACAACAAGGAGATACAAACCCGTCACAAAGAAAAGTGATGACGTATAGTCCCCAGTCGGGTCATGAACCCGACCCACGGGCACTACCCGTATCCGGCCCATCACAGATAGGTGGGAATAATGTCATTTGAGCTTATGGGCTTGGATGAACAGTAACCGCACACATGTGTGCGGCCCATGGCCCGGCATGACCGGTACAGGGTTAGACAGAATAATATTCTATCTATGAATAGGATTCACCCCAAAGAAGAAGATATTCACTCACCATAATTAGAAGATAACAATCAATCTAATTCTGGTGCTTATCCTTTCCTTGGGGCCGAAGCATCAGTAACAGCCCATTAGGGTTGTCACTGCCTATAAAAGGAACCCCCAAGGGTTCCACAAAGGTATTACGTTCTATACTCTCAACTCACTCGACTCCTATAAACCCTAACCGATTACTTACTCTCACGCCGGAGTCTAATCGTGGGAAACATTCCCACGGTAAGCCTAACGCGTGTTGTTTAGTGTGCAGGATCCCAACCATACAGTTTACTTGGTGCAGGAGCCGGAACCTAGCCAACCCGAATTAAGCCTAATTCGGGTCTAGCAAGGAGCACCCAACTTTTGCATCAACAAGTTGGCGCCATCCGTGGGACCCATTATACTAAGCTAGAGCAAAATCTCATATTGAACTCTCAATGACGAAGGGGCATCCGCAAGCTAATCCTAGGAACATAAATCCTGGAAATCGGAAGTCCTAAAGGGAAGGGATACTCATCCCCAATCAATCCCCTAGCCGTCCAACGGGCGGACAAAACAACCGCAGTGGTTTTCAGTCTATGGGAGTGACGAGCACGATCTCCATGACTCCTCCACCTACTTCGACCCTGACCCAGGGAGTGCGCCTAATCCCCCTAACAAGGAGCCGCGTAGACCGTCGATAGAGGAAGAAGTAGAAGTCCAACCACTCAGCGAGGAAGATCTCACTCGAGTTCTCACGCAGAACTTTGATAGGATCATCCCAGGGATTGCATCAAGGTTGAATCTAGGAAGGAACCTCCAATCTAGACTCAACTTTGGCAATGTCGGACCAAGCACCTCTTCCCAAAATCAGAGGAAAAGGAAGACCCGGCCTCAGGAGCGGAGCCTCTTCGAGGAAACTCCCCAACCTAGGAATGTGTTTGAGCGCATAGAAGATCGCCTCATGCAGGAACTAACGCAGTCTCGGGAAGGGGGAGAGAAGTCCGACGGTTCACCCGAGCGACCAGATCTGGAACTGACCAGAGCCACTCGCCGCACAAGTGTGTGGGATAGGATGAACACTGGGAAGAAGGCTCCTGGCTCTTCTCAAAAGAGCGGTCCTCACCCAAGAGATGGAGCACCACCTCCTTCTCCAGATCCATCAGGAGAGGACTCGGATGACCATCCGTCCAAGCGTCGTCGACCTAGGCGCACCCCTCCACCACCACCAAACAATGATGAGTATTATGGTGGCCCCTATTATCGAGAGGCAGAAGCGGAGGATCTTTCCCGTCCGTGGTGTGACCCGTGGGAAGACCCTAGGCTCACCCGTCCATGGGCGGATCCCAGGGAAGATCCTTTTACTCTCCGCATACAGAATTACTCCGAGGACACAAAACGTCACATGCCGGCGTGTGTCAAGACTTATGATGGAACTGGTGATCCGGATGATCACCTCAAAATATTTGATACGTAGGCTAAAATCGAGCGATGGCCCATGCCTATATGGTGCCAAATGTTCAATTCAACCTTGATCGGCAATGCTCGTGACTGGTTTGAGGGACTCCCTCATCGAAGTATTGATAGCTTCACTGAACTACGCACTACGTTCAAGAATAATTATACTCGGCGGAAGAAGTATAATAGGGATCCGGTCTCATTGGCAACTGTCAAGCAACGGCCGGGGGAGTCTACAGAAGCTTTCACTGAACGCTTCAACGACGAGTGCACACGCACAAAAACAATGCTGGAACTCCTGAAAATTTCCGACTACATGCATGCCATAACAGACAGGGAATTAATCAGGCGTCTCAATGACAAGCGTCCGGAGAGGTATGATGACCTCATGGAAAGGGTCAGAAACTTCATAGAGGGAGAAACAGCGGTTGCCGCGGCCGACCCTTCAAAAGGAAACGGCTACCGATCGAACTACCAGTCCAGGAGACAGGCGGGCGGTCAAAGCAACCAGAACAATAGTAGGGGCTCAGATTACAAGAGCCAAAACAAAGGAGGACGGCCGGACGATAAGTTTACCCCTCTAAAGATGTCCTATCGGGAGATCTTGCTGACGGAAGGGGCAAATTTTCCGAGGCCTCCCCCAATGACGACTCCGCTGGACCGTCGCCAAGGAAATCGTTTCTGCGAGTTCCATAACGACAAGGGCCATGGCACGGAGGAGTGTATCCAGCTCAAGAAGCATATTGAGTCACTGATCAAATCAGGTAAACTCAAGCATTTGGTTAAGGATTGGAAGGATGGAAAAGACAACAAGAAGTATGACAAGAAGGATCCCCAAAAGGACAAACCTTCGACCATATACATGATCCAATCTAGACAACGCCGCACGAGGCAGAAAATTGGTCAAAATTTTTCACGCGGCAGGGGAATCTCATTCCCTCCCATCACAGCAAGCGATGTGATTGATGCGCCTCTCACTAGTGAGATAAGCATTGGAACACACAATGTTCGTCGCATGTATGTGGATGGAGGGTCATCAGCAGAAGTACTGTACGAACACTGTTTTGTGCAGTTACGACCAGAAATAAGAAGCCAATTGGTACTGGCCACGGCGCCGCTCATTGGTTTTAGTGGAGACACCATCTGGCCGATAGGGAAACTGCGTCTGCTTGTAACCATTGGGAATAAGGAACACTCCACCACTGCGTGGATGAACTTTATGGTGATACGTTCACATTCTCCATACAATGGGATCATAGGCAGACCAGGTATTCTGGCCATACGTGCGGTACCTTCCACGGCACACGGGATGATCAAGTTCCCTGTAGAAGGAGTAATCGTCACCATTTACAACACAATCGTACCGGCATCCGAGTGTCATACCGTGACAACACCGGTCCCGCCTGTTCCACCCAAGGATGGATCACCACCTCCCAATTGGAAGGTGGCAATCCATCCTGATTATCCGGAACACGAGGTATCCATTGGAGGAACGCTCTCGGATAACGGCAAAAGGGCCATGTGCTCTCTCTTAAAGGCAAATTTAGACATATTCGCATGGGAGACAGGCGTATCATGCGCGATAGCAGAACATAAGCTCCAGATCCGCCAGGGGTATCAACCCGTCAAGCAAAAGAAGCGCGACCAGGCACCTGAACGCAATCGAGTGATACTGGATGAAGTACGGAAGCTAGTGGACGCAGGTATAATGCGCGAGGTATACTACCACGAGTGGTTATCCAATTCAGTCATGGTCAAAAAACATGACAGAAGCTGGCGCATGTGTGTGGATTTCACGGATCTGAACAAAGCCTGTCAACATGATTGTTACCCGTTACCGGAGATTGACTGGAAGGTGGAATCTCTATGTGGATATCCCTTTAAGTGCTTCCTAGACGCATATAAAGGATACCACTAGATCCAGATGGCGGAGGAGGACGCAGAGAAGACGGTGTTCCATACTAGTCAAGGCGTATATTGTTATACGAAAATTTTGTTTGGACTAAAGAACGTCGGGGCTACATACCAGCGGCTTGTGGACAAAGCCTTCGACTCACAGATAGGCCGCAACCTGGAAGTCTATGTGGATGACTTAGTCATAAAAAGTCATACGGAGGATGCACTTCTCCGGGATGTCCAAGAGACATTCGACACACTGAGGAGGATTAATATGAAGCTAAATCCAAAGAAATGCACGTTTGGGGCAACGGAGGGAATGTTCCTTCGATACATGATTGATCCAAATGGCATCAAACCCTGCCCAGAAAAAACGGACGCAGTAATACAGCTACCATCCCCTCAGACACGGAAAGAGGTGTAATCCTTAAATGGGAAGCTGGCTGGGCTAAATAGGTTCTTATCAAAGTCCGCAGAGAAGTCACTCCCCCTATTTAAAACACTCAAGAAGTTTATTAGGAAGGGAGACTTCCGGTGGACAAAGGAAGCCGAGGAAGCCTTTGGTCAACTCAAGCAACACCTCGCATCTCTGCCTATGCTAGTAGCTCCCCGGCCAAAGGAGGAGCTCATTATGTATCTATCAGCCACACATGGAGCAATAAGTGCGGTACTCATGACGGATAGGGATACAGTACAAACTCCGGTCTACTTCATAAGTAGAACATTACAAGGGCCGGAGTTGAACTACTCCTCTATGGAAAAATTGGTTTTGGCGCTAGTGTTTGCTACAAAGCGGTTGCGCCGATACTTTCAGGCGCACCCAATTGTAGTCATTACCGACCAACCAATAAAACAAGTCATCTCTAGACCGGATGTGGCAGGAAGGCTACAAAAATGGAGCATTCTATTGGGGGAGCATAATATATCTTATAGGCCAAGGACGGCTGTTAAAGGCCAAATCTTGGCAGATTTCTTGATAGAGAAGCCGGATGAGGAAGGACCAGTCGTAAAACAAGACGAGACTCCAGCAGAACCATGGGTGTTATTTACGGACGGATCTTCGTGTACGGATGGGTCGGGAGCTGGTCTCATCCTCACAAATCCGGAAGGAATGGAGTTTACGTACGCCCTCTGCTTTGAGTTCACAGCCACCAACAACGATGCGGAATATGAAGCATTAATTGCGGGTTTAAAAATCACCGCTAGAATGGGAGTCCGCAACCTTGAGGCCTACGTGGACTCACGGCTTGTCGCGAACCATATTCTAGGTGGATATGTGGCTAAGGAGGACAACATGGTCCGATACTTGGAGAAAGTCAAGTCACTCATCACGGCTTTCAGCAAGTTTTCCATCAAGCAGGTACC
This sequence comes from Glebionis coronaria, assembly GCA_025667525.1. NCBI lineage: Eukaryota > Viridiplantae > Streptophyta > Magnoliopsida > Asterales > Asteraceae > Glebionis > Glebionis coronaria. The sequence goes on from CM046881.1 coordinate 226,627,450, forward strand.
AAGAGGTGAGAAAAAGAAGGCGGACGCTCTTAGCAAGATCGCATCCACAAGTTTCGCCCACTTGTCCAAGCAAGTTTTGGTGGAAATACTCAAGGAAAAGTCTATAACATAAGGGGAGGTCGCTGCTATAGTTGAGGAGGATGGACCTACATGGATGACCCCGATCGTCAACTATTTGACTAATGAAACCCTTCCGGACGATGAAAAAGCGGCACGGCGCATCAGAAGGAAGTCGTAGCACTTCGAACTTCGAGAAGGTATCCTCTATAAGCGCTCTTTCTTGTAGTCGTGGTTGCGGTGTGTTGGACCACGTCAGGCCACTTATGTGATCACGGAGATACATGAAGGGTTGTGCGGCATGCACGTAGGTCCATGATCAGTGGTAGCTCGAGCCCTACGTACAGGATATTATTGGCCTACCATGCATAGGGACGCACGCGACATGATTCGTAAGTGCAGTGATTGCCAGGTGCATAGACCAGTGCCGCGACATCCGCAGCAGGAGCTTACACCTATTACATCCCCATGGCCATTCTATAAGTGGGGAATTAACATCGCTGGACCATTTCTTGTAGCTGCGGGGGGAGTTATGTTCTTGATTGTCGCAATGGACTACTTTACACGATGGATAGAGGCCAAGGCAGTCAAATCCATCACAGGCAAACAAGTTAAAAAGTTTGTTTGGGAGAACATTGTGTGTCGTTTTGGCTTACCAGGAGAAATCATCTCGAACAACGGTAAACAGTTCGCGGATAACCCATTCAAGGACATGTGCGCATCATTGAATATCAAACGGCGCTTCGCGTCTGTTAAGCACCCGTAGACAAATGGCCTTGTGGAACGAGCAAATAGAAGCTTGGGAAACGGCATCAAGGCACGCCTGGAGGAACGAAGTGCCAAATGGGTGGATGAGCTACCACATGTTCTATGGGCGCATAGGACTATGATCAAAACAGCCAACGGGGACACTCCATTTGCATTGGCCTACGGCACTGAAGCTGTTATACCAGCAGAAATAGGAATGCCTACCATCCGCACGGCGGAGGTTAATGTCGTCACGAACGACGAGCAACTGCGAATTAACCTGGATTTATTGGCAGAGAAAAGGGAGATAGCAGCCATCAATGAGGCTAAGATGAAGGCTTATTATGACGCAAAGGTTAAAGGTGTTTCTTTTCGACCGGGAGACTATGTCTATCGTGCTAACAAAGCAAGTCGAGCGGAGAATACAGGAAAGCTGGGCCCTAAATGGGAAGGACCGTATGAGGTCACGGAAGCCTTAGGACGAGGCACGTATAAGTTACGTGACATGGATGGCCGCGATCTGGAACGCACATGGAACATCTCCAATCTAAAAAGGTGCTATCTTTGAAAGATACGGCTTCCGCATGGATACTTCGCTACACTTGGCTTTGATGAAGATCCATGTACTCTATCTGTTTTGTTTCTTATGTTTTTTCTAGGTTCCTTTTTTGTTATAAGACTTCCCATTCTTGTTCAAACAAAAAACGTAAACGTTCTAATAAAATGCCGTGGTGCCTAGCTAGCTCCACGGCTTGTTTTTGTGCAAATTATTTTTCTTAGGATTTTGTTAGTCATGTGAATTTTAGTTATTATTATAATATGCCATGTCTCATTCATATGCATTCATTCAATCACCGTACATGTACTATACGCCTCCAGGCAGGGTAAGAGGATTAAGTGAACCTACTAATTCAACTTGTCGCGTAAGAGGGATGCAACCCCAGCGACGCGGATCACGTATTCTTACTAGACACCTTATTCACAAGACGTTGTGATAAGTTTCTATATGCCGCACTCACGAAGTGCTTTGCATAGTAAAGACGCACGCCGCACGTCTAGTAAAGTATAGACTTTGTTATATTTTGGGTAAGACGTGACATGTCATGCGACACAGATACATGATATCTAAAGATATAAACAAGTTTCCAATACATCAAAATTGCCATGCCTCCGCACGGACTTATACATAATAAAACAAATGTCTACAATCATGAGGTACCGTGGACATCCATGGACAAATGTTTAAAGGTTACAAACCAAATTGTCTGAAATAGATAACAAATTAGGGGAACCCTACATGGGGGAAGAAACCTACCTATCTCCACTTATTCTTCAGCCAAGCAAGGCAATCTCTCACCACGTTCCCTCCGCTTCAAGGCTTGTGCCGCATTCCTCTCCAGCACCTCGCTTAAAGGTTCTTCATCAAGTACGAGCCTGGTCACGTCCTCATAGATAGGAAGTGTAAGGTGGTTGGGCGAGGGAGTGAAGGAAGCACGGGAATGACCCTCATCTTGAGAGCACGCACCAAGGCTAAGCTTTTCCATGATCTCCATGTTTGATGCATCCTTTGTGGCTTCCATCTCGGCTAAGAATGGGTAATGTAGATCTCGCATTGCGGCCATGGAAGCAGTCATCTTGTTAGCAGCTTCAGGATTAAAGAAAGCATGCCTGGTGAAGTTCTCCTTTTTCTTGATCAGCTCTACGACCTTGACCATTCCTTCATGGCGGCCGTGATCAATGCCATCTGACACAAGGCTCGCAAACTGTTGTACAAATTCAGGGGCTTCCAGCACCTTGGTAACGGCCAGAAGTGCCCCGTGTCCTACCATCCACCTGCGGCCGGCAATGGCTGCTAGTAGTTGGGGGCATAGCACGTCGTCACGTTTGGTGGTAAGGGCATCTATTATCACATCTTTTTGGGCGGACGCCTCCCTTAGCTCCTTGGTCATAGACCTCTCGTAAGCAAGCTCTTCTTGTACCTTTTCCGCGCTTTGGATTATCATCTGGGCATCCTCAAGTTTTTTGGTAAGCACGGATACTTGGCTGGAGGAGGACTTGGCAGACGCCTCCGCTGCGGCCACCTATATGAGAAAGATTACTTGTTAGATTATGATTATTATGGAATAAGAGTGATGCGTCGTGGATACGTACCTTGGCTGTTGCGGCCTCAAGTTTTGCCTCGAGCTCGGCTACCTGTTGGTCATAAGCATTAGTGTGGGCTGATTGTTCCTTCACGGTTGCCTCGGCACTAGCAAGTTGGGATTTGAGGGCAGCTATTTGAGCTTCATTCTCCTCGATCATCCTCTCCCTCCGTCCAACTTTCCTCTTGAGGGACTCCACATACCCTAGCGCGGCTTCGAATCTCACTCTCATCGAGGTGCCCATTGCCATTTGATGCACCAGGGTGCCGTTGTACTCATCCACCAGGTCAGCATGGCTTAGTACATTCACGTCTCGTACCAAACCTGGTGGGATGAAGTTATTAAGGTACTCACGGCACTCCTCGGCTTCCCTCATTCGTGACGCAGTGGTAATATTCCAAACAGGATTGAACGATTGAGGGGGGCCGGATGTTGGGAAGTCTTGGAAGGCTGTGGGGGTACCTTCTTCGAATGCAGGACTAGATCTTGTGGCGGCCGTATGAAGCATAGGCTCCCTCTCCACTTCCTTTTCTTTTCCCTTCTCCTTTTGGGCATCAGGTGGAGGCATGGCACCAGTTTGTTCATTCCTACAAAACAAACATTTGGATACATATCAAGTATTGATTAAAGGAAATTTGTGGCTCTTACTAAGCAAGATGAATCCTTACATGTTATTTCCTGCTAGTTCTGATGCAATCGGGGGAATCTGAGTAACTGGATCCACATGTGCAGCCCGGACCGTCTCGGAGGCCTGGGTGGTGCTCCCAACAGATTGATATAGGGGGTGGTCCTCGCGAAGTTTTTTGGCGGGGGCATTATGTTCGCCAACCTCGGCCGGAGCGACTCTTCTTACCCGTTTATTTTTTCTGCGGGTACGCTTAGCGACGGGCTGAGCTGCTGCTTCTTCAACCTCCTCTTCAACTTCTTTTTCGGCTTCCTCGTCTTCCTCTTCATTGACTTGCTGCACCTCCTCCTCATCGTCGCCCAGCATCTGGCGAAGGCTGGAGGTGGTCCTCTCAATATTGTCTCCTTGCTCTTCCCCATGTGCGGGAGTGGCAGTCTTAGGCGGCGAGGAGGGCCCGACTCCTCCTTCGAGCATCCTACTGTCACCATCCTCGTTGTCAAAATCGACGGGGGTTCTCAAGAGAGTTGTTTCTTCTTCGTCCGAGTGTGGATCCGGCACGGCCTCCAGAGAAACCGTCACGTTTCGGGTATGCTCAAGGAGGGGTAATTCGTTCTCACGCCTGGGACGAGATCCCTCTGGTACGAGCTTCGGGTCGCCTTGACGTAGGAGTCCAAAGAAGTTCATTTCTGCCACAATAAACAAAATATATTAGGCATTACAAAATAATTGAATGCGCTTTTTTGGTATGCGGATGCTAAACCTACCTTCACCATGCCTTCTCCAAAACACAGGATATCTGTTGGACGAGCCGAAATAGTTGCGGCTAATCCCTAGCAAACAGAGGAATGATTCGGGGAGATTTCTATGGAATCCTGTTCTGTTCAGATCTATTTCTCGGGAGTGTTGGGGGTTATATGTACTAACGTGCAGCAAGGGGTCGTGGGATAACCTATGTTTGAAGGCATAATCGGCCGGCCACACTATCGAGTCAATGAAAAAGTAATGGTCGTACCAGTTTTTCAATGAGTCCATGGGCTTATTATGGGACTGGGGGCTGTTGGGAGATCATTTCTTAAAAGATAGCCAACCATTTACTATACTGGGGGTGTAAAATAGCCGGAAAAGTTCTACGGTTGGGGGGATTCTTCTAGCACGGCAAAGAATCTCGAATTGACTTATCTTACATGCGCCTATACATTGAAGCTGGCTAATATGTACATCATAATATCCTAATAGATCTATGAGGAAGCGGGTAAACGGAATACGGTAGTTGGCCGCATCAAAAAGGCGAGTGTATAGGCCAATTTTACCCTGCGGAGCCTCAGTTATGAGGTCTCCGGCGTCAGGGAGCGAGGGGTGTAGGTTGGTAGGGATGAAGTAATTGGTACAAAAGTGATCTAATTGTTCCTGGGTCATTACATTGAGCACGGATCTAATTGTGGGGTTGTTTCTTTGGGCCATTACTAAATAAAAAGGTAAGGACGTGGTATTCTAACCTGCGGAGGAAGGGATTCGTGCGTGCTTAAGTGAAGCTAAGAAGAAAAGCTTTAATGTCAGAAATAGAGATAAAGACTGTGTGTTTCACACAGCCGTAGGGGTGGCTTATTTATAGGGTTGCCTCGTAGGTCATGGTCTGTTGGATGCGTGACACGTGTTTGCCACTATCCTTAATCGTGTGGTTAGGGTGTAAGTGGCAAGTGAAACATCAGGGGGGCCCATGGGTCACTTCTGACTCAGAAGTTTACGCTGCTCGAGGTTCTGACTGTTTGCACTTTGTCAGTCAAATTGGCAGGTGAACAGTCATTTATGTCGGGATATGCGGTCTTACGTAAGACCCAAATTCAATGCTACATTTAATTTGTCTTGGTCGTCACGTGCGGCTAAGGTGTTATTGGAATAAATTCCAAAATCAGGTTGCCACGTGCGGCCGAAACAAATTCTTGGACAATTTATCATTCCCTAAGGATCTTTCTTGGTACGTCCAGGGAGCATCTTGATAGTCTAGAGGTTACGCCTACGGCTGTAACAACTAGACTGGGGGGACATGATGACGTATAGTCCCCAGTCAGGTCATGAACCCGGCCCATGGGCACTACCCGTATCCGGCCCATCACAGATGGGTGGGAATAATGTCATTTGAGCTTATGGGCTTGGATGAACAGTAACCGCACACATGTGTGCGGCCCACGGCCCAGCATGACTGGTACAGGGTTAGACAGAATCATATTCTATCTATGAATAGGATTCACCCCAAAGAAGAAGATATTCACTCACCATAATTAGAAGATAACAATCAATCTAATTCTGGTGCTTATCCTTTCCTTGGGGCCGAAGCATCAGTAACAGCCCATTAGGGTTCTCACTGCCTATAAAAGGAACCCCTAAGGGTTCCACAAAGGTATTACATTCAATACTCTCAACTCACTCGACTCCTATAAACCCTAACCGATTACTTAATCTCACGCTGGAGTCTAATCGTGGGAAACATTCCCACGGTAAGCCTAACGCGTGTTGTTTAGTGTGCAGGATCCCAACCATACAGTTCACTTGGTGCAGGAGCCGGAACCCAGCCAACCCGAATTAAGCCTAATTCGGGTCTAGCAAGGAGCACCCAACTTTTGCATCAACAAAAAGCAATAACAACAAATCTGAAACGTGGATTCAAAAAGGACATAGTTTCTCTCCAAAGAAGTCTTCCGTTGTGCAAGAGAAAACTACTCCTAAACCTAGTCTTCAGTGGAAACCAACGGGTCGGATCTTCACGGAAGTTGGTCTTAAGTGGATTCTAATAGAGAAGAGTGATGAAACCTGAGCTAGCACGAATGCGAATGATTTGCATGTAGAAAAGGAAGTTGTTACTCCTAACACTAGTATTTGTGCAAACTCTTCTTCTGTCATTGCAGGTACAACAGCGGATTCTGAACCCACTTCTTCTTCTTCAAATGGTTCCAATTATGTACATTATCACCTTCTTCTGTTGTACAAAAGTCTATTTTGGATTATTTTCGAAAAACTTGAGCAAAATACAAAAATAAAATAAAACGTAAATATCCATAGAAAAACCAAATAAAAAATGGAAAAACCTTTCAAAATACCAAAAATATTGTTAGCCCTATATTTTATATAGTCGAACAAGAATGTAATAGGTCATCATAGTCGTAAATGGTCTTGTATTGTAATAGGTTAGTCGGGAAAACCGGGCTTGGACTTTAAGCTAATATTGTATAAGTTAGGGGCGTAAACCCAAGACAAAGCCAAGCCCGGCCCAAGTCACTTAAACCCAAGGCCCAAAAGCCAAGGGTATATATACCCTCTTCCATGTGTGGAAGAGGGTGTTGGTTCACTTTTAGTTTCTCTCTCTAGTAAAAGTTTAAACCTTCCAATTCTCTGTTGTTTCTCTCTCTACTTTCTACTCTTTCTCTCTCTAAATATCTCTTCTAAATCTTGTGTTATGGATTGAATAGGAACAACATTTGGTATCAAGAGCCTATAGTGGATAGGTGATTGAAGATTCGTGTGTGGTGTTCTTGATTTTTTGTGGCTATTTTGATCTATATCTCACGTCCCAAAACACAATTTTGTGTCTTTTATGGTCTATTCTTGATACAAATCATCTACATACTAGTAGTAGTGATTTAGGTATCTTGGTTTCGGTTAAAACACAAATCTTTTGGATCAAAAGTTAAGAACTTTCTTGTTTTCATCTTTCCGAATTTCTAGCAAGTGATTCCATCGGAAAGAACAAGTGAGTGAGGCTCGATCGCAATAACCCAAGGGTTTTACTTTGCGATCACAAGGATTCCGATACCTTATTCCGACGAGTTATTCCGATCGTACATTGCGATCGTGGATTCTGATGGAATTTAAGGCATATTGCGACGTTACTCTGTCAAAATTTTGAGAACATTGCGATAGGTATTACGATCCAACATTACGACAGGTAACATTGCGATAGGTATTGCGATCACATATTCCGATAGAACATTCCGACAGACATTCCGACAGGTATTCCGATAGTACATTCCGACGGGTATTCCGATAGAACATTCCGACAGACATTCCGACAGGTATTCCGATGGACATTCTGACAGGTATTCCGATGGACATTCCGACATGTATTCCGATGGACATTCTGATGGATATTTTGTTTGAGTAATTTTCAGACTTAGTCACTATCTAGACTAGTTTCGGAACATAGATTACACGAAGATTTTTTTTTTTTTTTAAAGAGTTAAAATTTTTAGGTCATGTAAAATCAAATTTTTTCCCTACTAGTTTTTGGCTATTTCTAACTCAAATTCAAAATTTGGCGATACAAAATTTTTCGGCTTACCGTTTTGCCAGACTAAGGAATTTATTGTCGGACTGAGAAAAAAAAATTCTTTCGGAATTTCAATTTCAACCACACATCATCACAACAAATCCACTAAGATCCGTAATCCATTCACAAGTAATCACCATGTCTAATAACAACAACAACAATGCAATGGCCAATCAAATTCGTCTGGAACAAGGTGGTAATGGAAATCCACCTGTGCTCACTACCGGTTGCTACGTTCAGTGGAGATCTCGCTTCCTTAGATTTCTCGACACTAAGGAGAACCGAACCGCTCTTCGTCATTGCCTTGAGAACCCACCTCCAGTTTTTGAATTCAGACCCTTTACCACACAAGCAGAGGATGGTACTTCATCAACTACACGAGCTATGGAGAATTTCGACACATGTCCTGCAGAGAAAAAGAAACTCCTCTAAGCTGAAGTTGATGCAGTCAACTACATACTCACTGGGATTGATAACGATATCTATTCCACGGTTGATGCATGTCCTAATGCAATGGAAATGTGGAATGCAATTCATCGACTGAAGCAAGGTGAGTCGATCAATGTTCAAGATCTCGAGACTAATCTGCTTTGGGAGTTTGGAAAATTCAAATCCAAAGATGGTGAATCCATTGACTCATATTACTCGAGATTCTACAAAATGATGAATGAGCTTGTCAGAAATCAGTGCACCATCTCCAATCATCATGCCAATGTTAAGTTTTTACTTCAACTCAAACCGGAATGGCAAAGGTTTGTGACTTTGGTCAAACAAAGGGAGGATATCAAGACTATATCTTACCACAAACTTTATGATATATTGAAACAACATCAGAATGAAGTAAATGAACTTAGAGCTGAAAAGGCAGAACGATCTGCGAACTCTATTGCTTTTGTGGCTGCTGCTTCGACAAAACCCGTTCCCCGTCAACAACCAGCTACACATTCCTCAAGGTCATCAAGCTCATCCACCAAACCTCTAGCTACTGCTAGAAACAAAGCAAAAGCAATTTTCCCCAATCCAACTCCAAAGTATGAGACCGAGTCAGATGGAGACAGTGATGATGAACAAACTTCAAGGGACAAGAAGATTGAAGAACTCATGTCTTTACTCACCACAACTTATAAGAAGATCTACAAACCTAACAACAACAACCTCAGATCATCATCCAATGCTAGATATAAGGAAGTTGATTATGCACCTCGGTATGATCGTGATGCAAGGTATGATAATCAGAAGATGCCGAATCAAGTTGGGGCTAGAGATACTGTAGGCACTCTTGTTGTGCAGAAGACTGGGATTCAATGCTTCAACTGCAAGGGATTTGGGCACATGGCTAGGGAATGCAAGAAGCCAAAACGGGTTAAGGATTCGGGATATCACAAGGAAAAGATGCTGCTGTGTAAGAAAGAAGAAGCAGGGATTCCACTCACAGCAGATGAAGTTGACTGGCGTACTGACACTGATGATGAAGCCGATGATCAAGAGTTGGAGGCACATTATGTGTACATGGTAAAGATTCAAGAAGTGATCCCAGAGACTGATGATACTTCTGGACCCATCTATGATTCTGAGCCACTTGAAAAGGTACCATCACATGATAACTATAATGTGTTTGCTAATGAACGACGTCATCCTGAGCAACCCGAAAGCATCAATGACACATATGTAATGGACACGGAGGATAGCAATATCTCTACGGATTCACAGCATATGTGTAATGATGACGGAAAAGCTGTTCAGGATACTGACTCGGATGAGGACCGAGATTTGCTTGCGTCCATTATTGATTCTTTAAAACGTGAAATTGATGAAAACAAAGAGGCTAATAAACGTTTGAAGCAAGCAAACACATCCTTAGCCGAGGAGATAGACAGGATTAAAGAGTGTGATTATGTAAAAGAAGCTGATCGACGAGTTGCAATAGCTAATTGTTTGGTATATGAACGTAAGCTGCTCAACGAACAATATTGTTCTGAAGTAACACACGAAATTCATATGTCAAAACAGAAGATATCGGAACTTGAAGAACAACTGCTGCTACATAAACTCCAAATTACCGAGTTAAAGTCGGTTAACAAAGAACAAACTGAGCTTTATAAAACTCGTGAAGAAAAAGATATTGAAAAAATTCTTGATTTGGAAAAGAGAGTCGAAACGTTAAACAACATTGTTTACAAAACGGGTCAGTCCATTCAAACCATGAATATGCTCAATAGAAATATGAAAACGAGTTTTGTCAAGCCTGAATATCTCAAGAAAATTCATAGTACCAAGCCCGCTCTTTATGATATCGGTTGTTATGTTGATAATCTTGCTCTTATGCTTTCACCGGACTGCGACGAAATCATTCGTCATCAAGAAGAAAGTCGATCAAACTTAAGTGATTTAATAAACCTTTCTGATTCTGATAATTATATTAAGTTTGTTCCTCAAAAAGAACTTTCCAAAGAACAAAAGATGTATAATAGTGTTCCACCACCAAGTGTTGAACCCCAAAAGAAAGTTTCTTTAAAAAGGAGTTTCAAAAAGCAATCAATTTTGTTAGAAAAACAAATTTCGGATGAAAAACGTAAATGGGACGAGAAAAGCAAAAGTGTTCAGCAATTTGAGTTTATAAATAAGGGGTTTTAAATTTGTACAAAGGTGTCGTCGACTATGAAAAAGTTTCTAGGGATACCATTTGGAATATTAAACCTAACCCACAAGTAGAAGTCGTCATTCAACAATGCATTGTTCCAACAATTGATAATCTTTCAAAAAAATGTGGAAATGTTTTATAATGCTCTCACTGAGGAAATGTTAACTGATTTAAGTTATGTTAAATCTCTTGAAGATGAAGTTGATTTTCTTCAAACTAAATTAAAAACACAAGAACACCAACTTTCTAACGAAATTGATCGACTTTCTAAGGAATACTTTTATGCTGACCATATGAATGCTATACTTGGTGTGTATACCGATCTTGATCAATATTGTCATGTAGCATGTCTAGTCTCAGAAGCGGACGAGAAATGTCGCAATCTTGAAGTAGATCTTTCGAAACAAATCCAGTCATATAACAAACTTTCGAAAAGTTTTTCCCAACTTGAGAAACACTCCATTTCTCTTGAACTTGCTTTACAAAAAGGTGATAAATCTTGTAATCATAAAAATGTCAAGAAATGGCAGCTTCTTCGTTTCGACAATTAAATGAAAAAGGTTTCGAAATAAATGATTTGAAAGCTCAGCTACAAGAAAGGGACATAGCCATCAGTGAGTTACAAAAACTCATTGAGAAAATGAAAGGAAAGTCGGATTTGGGTAAACCATCCGCTGTTCGTCAACCGAATGCGGTTAAATGCCCTAAATCATCTATTTTGGGCAAACCCCCACAGACTTTGCCTAAGCTAGGAACTGATAAGAGCACAAATGTGATAGCACGTGGAATGTATAAGATGAACACTAGGTCCACTCAAACTGGAACAACGCGGTTACCTCAGAATACTAGGAAAACTAATCAACGCGTGTCTTCTTCTACAGGAGTAACTCCCACTACTAGCGTTAGCAGACCACAGCTTAAGAGCACTAGAATTGAAGATAGAGTCATGCCTAACAATAGTCAACGGAAGAAGAAGGAAGTAGAAGATCACCGTAAAGAATTTTAAGTTTTCTAAGAATAAAACGTCTATAACTGCTTGTAATGACAGTTTAAATGCTAAGACCTCGAATGTTGAAGTTGTTTGTGTTGAATGTGGAAAATGTGTTCGTACTTTCAGTCATGATGCTTGTGCTCTTAATTATAATGGCGTGGATACTAGAACTAGGAAGCCTATTCTTGTGCCCACTAGTACTTGAGAACCCACAAGAACTTTGAACCAATCCACTGATCAACCACTTAAGAAACTAAGTGTGTTAGACTCCACTACTCTGTGTAAACAAAACAGATTAAAGAAGCTATATGAGAACATGATTAGGACATGTACACGGGGGTATTCGATATTTACACCACCAGGATACCAATGGGTACCTAACTTAACCACTTTAGTGATTGGGTCTAGGAATATCAGCTTGCCTGTAGACTTTGCATCTAGGCCCACTACTATTTTGGAACCCGTTTCTATCAAGGGATCCCATTTGTCAAATGCTACATTGTCTTCTAATTCTTCTGCAGCTCGTCGAAATCATCCTATTCATAATGGACTCCGGGTGCACAAAGCACATGACGGGCAATCTCAAGCTTCTCATTAACTTCGTGGAGAAGTTTCTAGGTACGGTGCGGTTTGGAAATGATCAGTTTGCACCGATACTTGGATATGGCGATTTGGTTCAAGGAAACCTCACTATCAAACGGGTTTATTACGTCGAGGGACTGAATCACAATTTATTCTCGGTTGGTCAATTTTGTGATGCGGATTTGGAAGTGGCTTTTCGAAAATCTACTTGCTATGTTAGAGACTACGATGGGAATGACCTTCTTACAGGTTCTCGTGGTTCTGATCTCTACACAGCAACTCTTCAAGACACATCTTCAACAAATCCAATTTGCTTAATGGCAAAAGCTTCATCCTCTCAAGCATGGTTATGGCATCAACGATTGTCACATCTTAACTTTGACACCATCAACTTGCTTTCGAAGAATGATATTGTGACCAGTCTTCCTAAGTTAAAATTCGTCAAAGACCATCTTTGTTCTTCTTTTGAGTTGGGGAAAGCAAAACGGAAGTCTTTCAAAACAAATACTACCTCAAACTCAAAAGGACGATTGGAACTTCTACACATGGATTTATGTGGTCCCGTGCGTGTAGAGAGTATTAACGGGAAAAAGTATATTCTCGTGATTGTTGATGATTACTCTAGATACACATGGACTTTCTTCTTAAGGTCCAAAGATGAAACACCAGAGGTTCTCAAAAACTTTCTCAAGATGATACAACGTAAATCTTCAAGCTCAAGTCTTAACCGTAAGAACGGATAGGGGTACTGAATTTTTGAATAAGAACTTACAATCTTACTTTCAAGAAGAAGGCATCGAACATCAAACGTCTATTGCTCGAACTCCTGAACAAAACGGCGTTATCGAAAGGCGGAACCTTACTTTGGTTGAGGTTGCTCGAACAATGCTTTCTGCTTCAAAATTACCGCTATTCTTCTGGGCTGAAGCAATTGCAACTGCCTGTTATACTCAGAATCGTTCTCTCGTCATCCCTAGACATTAAAAGACACCTTACCACATCATCAATGGCAGGAAACCTACTGTCAAATTCTTTCACGTATTTGGTTCTTTATGCTACATTCTTAAAGACGGTGAGAATCTCGACAAGATGAAAGAAAAAGGTGATGCATGTATTTTTGTGGGGTATGCGACATTGTCGAAAGGATATCGGGTCTGTAACAAGGGAACAAAGATTATTGTCGAAACAATTCATGTGAAATTTGACGAATTGCCACAAATGGTACTTGAACACAACAGCTCAAGTCCCGCACCTCAATGTCCAGCAATGGCACCTACACACAATAGTGTACGTCCCGTGCAAGAATGTCAAGAAAGTACTCCTACAGCAAACTCGACGGATACAACACAAATGAATGAGTTGGTTGATTTATATGATCTGATGTTTGATGAATATTACTACGGAAACAATCAAGTTGTGTCAAAGCCTTCCGCTGTCAATACTGCTGATGCACCCGAACAAAGTCAACAAGACACAACTGCATCTACTTCAGCAACCCTTGCTCAAGAGACAATTCCAGTGGATACTCAACAAACTCAAGAAACAGTCATACAACCAACATCACCAACCGTCAATGCTGAAGGAGGAAACAACAATCAAGCAGTCGATGCACAACCTGACGAAGAAGAATTTATCAATCCGTTCGGTACACCGGTACACGAAGTCGGAGAGTCTTCTACTCAACATGTTGATCCATCCAACATGCATACATTCTACCAACCATATCCATCCACTCACCATTGGACACGTGATCATCCATTGGAGCAAGTCATTGGAAATCCTTCACAACCGGTTCGAACACACAGACAACTCGAAACCGATGGCGACGTGTGTATGTATGCACTCACCGTGAGTTCAACTGTACCTACAAACATCAAACAAGCCATGACTGATCATACGTGGATTGAATCAATGCAAGACGAAATTCATCAGTTTGAACACCTAAATGTTTGGGAACTTGTTGACCGACCCTATGGAATGTCAATTTTAGATTTCAAATGGATCTAGAAAAACAAACTAGATGAAGAACAAACCATCATCAAAAACAAATCTCGTCTTGTGGTTAAAGGATACTGATAGGTGTGATAACACCCATCCTTTTACCACTTAATTATAATAATAACCAAGTCAAAACGTGTATTTTATGTCGTAAATGTTGGAATTATGCGTGGTTTGTGTTTTTCTTGTGATTTAGGACCAAAATGTGAAAAGGGAAGAAAACACGGGCTTTCACGGGCTTTTATCGAAGAAAAAAGACAAAAGACAAAGTCAAGAGATCAAGAGTGCAAAAAGAACGGAAGTCCAAGACCTATTCTGAAGATTTATGAAGAACAAGTTTGAAGACGGAAGTTTAATAAAGCCGAGGAACCCACGTCTAATTAATGAAGAATTTTCAAGACGAGTTTAATCAATCCCGAGACAACGTCGAAAAAGTCGAAGAGTTTAGAAGACGAAAAGACGTGAAGAAAGAAAGAAAGAAGGAGCAACACATGCATCCTTCCCTTCTCCCTATATATAGCACCCATTTCACTTCATTTCTCTTTATTAGCTAATTTTAACAAAATTAGTCTTTCCACCATTTTCATTCCTTGCACCATCTATTTTTCATGTCATTTTGATTTCATGTCTTAAATTTCTTGCCTTTTTATTCCAAGTAAGTTCATTTTGTTGTTGAATCTTTATTTTTCCTTTAATCAAGCTTTCTATTATCCATCTTATTATACTTTTCTTGTTTTGATTTGATTGTGGTTCGGATTAAGCATTGATTTTGCTTAATCTTATTGCTTATTTGATTAAAAAGTTCATCTTTTTATTTCCATTTAGGCTTGTATACGATTTAAGCTATAAGTTTGACAATCTTATTGGCTTATTTTGTATTTAGATTATTTGATTTTAAAGTTTTCTAAAAAGTTTTTATCTTTTTAAAGTTTGCTTATTTTGTTTGCTTATTTTGTGTTTTGAAAAAGTCTTTAAAAATTTGTTGCTTTTTGTCTCGTCTCATTATCTTTTTAATCAAGTTTCGGTTATTGCTTATTAGTCTTAGCTTATTGGTTTTGCTTATTTTGTATTACATTCCATCGGAATGGGATTTGGATTCCGACAACTTGTTACGATCGTAAAAACCACAAGGGTTTCTACATTGCGATCGGTATTGTGATACTCCCCCTTATTCGGATCTGGGATTCGGATCTGGGATTCGGATCTGGGATTCGGATCTGGGATTCCGATCTGGGATTCGGATCTGGGATTCGGATCTGGGATTCCGATCTGGGATTCGGATCTGGGATTCGGATCTGGGATTCGGATCTGGGATTCGGATCTGGGATTCGGATCTGGGATTCCGATCTGGGATTCGGATCTGGGATTCGGATCTGGGATTCGGATCCGGGATTCCGATCTGGGATTCCGATCTGGGATTCGGATCTCGGATTCGGATCTGGGATTCCGATCTGGGATTCCGATCTGGGATTCCGATCTGGGATTCGGATCTGAGATTCTGATCTGGGATTCCGATCTGGGATTCCGATCTGGGATTCGGATCTGGGATTCGGATCTGGGATTCGGATCTGGGATTCGGATCTGGGATTCGGATCTGGGATTCAGATCTGGGATTCGGATCTGGGATTCCGACGGAGTCTTAGTTTTTATGTCTTGTCTTTATTTTCAAATCAAAATTTTATATTTCCCGCCATTTTCTTAAACTTTATTTTAAATTGTTTTTATTTTAGTTTTATTTTAAGATTGCATTTTATTTAAGTGTTTTTCTAGTAATTTTCTAGCTTAATTTTTCACCTTGTTTTACTTTTATTAATTGTACCTGTCTTTAATTTGCTTTTAAATACTTTCCGCATTTACTTTTTAATTAGTTATAAATAATCAACTTTCTTTTTATTAACCAAAAACGACTGAGTCACACTTGAAACTGGTAATCAATTCGATTAGACACCGAGAAAACAAACTTTTTTAACAAGCAAAATCTTAATTTCAAATGGCGCCGCTGCCGGCTCTTTTCGTGAAGATTAACGAAAGTGTTTAACTTTCTCTCACTAAAACTTCATCTTTTCTTTCAAGTTAAGCTTTCTTTAATCTTTGTATTTGAGTTTTATTAATTAAAAAAGTTCAAGTTCAAGCTTTTAGTTTTCAATCTTTTTCTTCCTTTTCTTGATTTCACTTTTATTTTAATCCGGATTTTAAAACTTCGTGTGTGATTTTTATGTTTTGTTGATTAAAAAGTTAATCTTTTGATTCCTTATTAAGCTTTTATACGGTATAAGGTATAAGCTTGTTGTGCTTATTGGCTTATTTCATATATTTAGCTTATTGCTTTTTAGTTTTCTTTAAAAGTTTCATCCTTTAAAAGTTAATCTTAGAAAGTTTGCTTATTTGGTGATTTGATAAGTTTTCCATTCGTAGCTTATTGAGTCTCCTTATTTTTGGCCTTGTTGAGTTCTTGACAAATGCTTATTGGTACTGCTTATTGAGATTTCTGCTTATCTACATTTTCGGATTACTTCATGTTCCATCACAATCTAAGGGATTTACACATTCCGACAGGAGGTTGTTTGTATCGCAATAACCCTTAAGGGTTTTACTTTGCGATCACTTGGTTTTTCCCCCTCATTCCGATCTGGGATTGCGATCGCTCATTGCGCTCGCATATTCCGACGGGACTTAAGGTTATTTTAAGTCAAAACTCTGCGAAAGTTTTATTAACAACATTCCGATAGCTTGCTCTTTATTCCGATAGAAGGGTATTGTGACAGACACATTCCGATAGAATTTATCACTTGTATTCCGACCTGGACATTCCGATAGAACAACATTGCGACAGAATTGGCTTTGATATTCCGATGGTTATTCAGATGGATATTCTGATGGCTTGTTTTATATTTATTCTGATGGTTTAGAGTTTAGTACATTCTGATAGCATTCATTTTTGCATTCCGATAGTTTAAGCTTTTAAGTTTTAAAGTTTTAAGTTTTAAGTGTTTTTCTAAATAACTTTTATTTTGAATTTTTAAAAGCTTTAATTTTACTCAACGACATTTTCATTTATTTGATTTTAGTTTAAAATAGATCACCAAACCATTTTATTTTATCCACCAAGAACGACTAAGTCGCACTAATTAACGGTAATCAATTCGAAAAGATCGGAACAACGAATTTTCATACGAGGAAAACCCTAATTTCAAATGGCGCCGCTGTCGGCTCTTTTCGTGAAGATTAACGGTTTTTTGTGAGAGACGCGTTGGATTTTGGGATCCGTTCACTCGTGAACGTTATTTTTCTTACATTTTTCAAAAAAAATTCAAAAATACAAAAACATTTAAAAAAATCATAAAAAGCATTTCTTTTTCGAAAGTTTTGCGCCAAAAATAATCTTCTTGCTTATCTATTGTTCTTCATGGATTCTTATGTCCATTGCGTAGGGCGTGGGAGACGATTATATGGGTGCGAATCATGTCAATGGTGTTCATGCGAGCAATGCGGAAAAGACCTTCCACCTATTTTAATCGATTCACAATTGGGATTTTGTCCCTCGTGCAATTCGACTAATTTGTCCTTTTCTAATCCACCTCCTATACCCCCTTGCATATATTGTGGAAGCGATTCTCATTGGCATGTTTCGTGTCTAATTCGATACCCACCTCATGGCGAGCAAGAACTGGGTTACAATTATAATGGTAATAGCTATCTAAAAGAAGCACCGGGTTTCAATACCCGTATTGCAACAATTGTGGGGGCCCTCACTATACTTCTTATTGCCAGCCAATGAATTATTATGAGCAAAATCCGTGTCCTCGGTTTTCTTCACCTATAGATTATTATGAACCAAATCCGTGTTCTAATTTTTCTCAACCGATGAATTACTATGAGCCACACCCATGCTATAATTTAGGTTTTCAAAATTTTGAGCCCCCACAACACTTCCTCGATCATCAACCCTCTTTTGCATTTCCTCCTGAGCAAATTGCCACTCTTTTTGACACCTTTCAAAAAGTTCAAGAAGCTTGCAACAAGATCATCGAAAAATGTCAAGAGGATCAACAACAAGAGCAAATCTCGAATATCGAGACTTATACTCCTCCTCCTGTGTATCCATACTATTATGATGATGACAATGAGCCTACTATTTCTTGGAATGATCTTGTTGCTCAATGTCCTAGTGCTATTGTACCTCATTCTCTCGATATCCCTAATGCGTCTAAGGATTGTGATACATTGAGTGAGATTAGTGAATTTGGTCTCGACAACTTATTTGAGGAGGTTTGTGATGTCCCTACTTTTGCTGAGCTTAAGGACGAGGTCACTTTTAATAATGATTTCCAATTTGAGCCCGAGATTGCGGAAATTATCGAACGAGAGCTAGCTCTTTTACCTCCACTTCTTCCTACAAGTGAGGTCGATTTTTCCAACGTCGAGGCCGAACTTGATGAGTTGGAACGTCTTATTTTTCTTAATAATGACGAACCAACTCACTTGACCAATCATCCAATTCTCGAGGAGTTACCTAATCAACACTCCTCAAATGAGAATTACGTTTACCACATTCGTGCGGATTTAACTTATCAACAATCCCCACAAATGAATGATGGACTCGTACTTGATCGTGATCTTTTCGAGCGAGTTTCTAAAATCCTCAATGAGGGGAACGACAAACCTTGGTTTGACGCCCCTATCGATGATGAAGAAATCAAAGAGATTAACGTTCATGAGGATGAGTGCTTTGACCCGGTAGGTGACATTGACCATTTTATGATTGATAACCTTACGGCTTTGCCGCTTCCTGAGCATCAATTGTCTTTGGGGAATGACAATTTGCTTACTTTACCCACCCCACCTCCCGTGGATCGCAACCTCACATACTTTTCGTATGTTGAGAGGACTTTTATGCCGTTCAAGACTTACCCTCCGTCCTCTCATTTATTATTTTCCTCCAGGAACGAGGAAAAGGTCTTTGATCTCGGTATTACATTCGAGGCTTCCCCATGGACCATTTAATTCGGGGACGAGTCAGGCTCGCGACTCGGTTAACAAAAACAAGCGCTTCTCGGGAGGCAACCCGATTATCTATCTATCTATATCTGTTTTTATAATAAGTGTAGGGGAGACCCTTGTATGTGTTTGTTGTCTTCTTTCTTATCATGTGCAGGGATTCGAGCTTTCAAAGATCCATTCTTGATGACTTTTGACGACCCGTGATTTCGTGTACCCGTCTTCCCGGTTCTATCCTAAACTCTTTTGATTCTCTATTTTATATTCTTCAATACTAAAATAGGAATCACTTTAGTTGTCTCTTCCTTAGCAAGATTTAAACAACATGCACAATGTCCTAAGTGTAGGAGAGTTCACTCCCACATGCTTAAACATTGAGGACAATGTTTATATTAAGTGTAGGGGGAATTCTATCGAAGTTAAGTGGACTTTTCCTTGTATTGTCCTCATTTTAACCGGAAAATTGATTTTTCGACATTTTTCCAAATTTTTAATCTATTTTGGCCTAGTAGTATAGTAGTATTCTCCTTTGTTATCGTTATTTACTTTCCTTGCTTAAATAAAGTTTAATAAAGTGGTTTTAAATATTGCAAAGTCGTAAATATTTGGACTCAACCCGAGTTTACTTATCTAAGTTTACTCTAGCTAGTATCCTTAACGTGTTTAAGTCAAGTTTTGCTAGGCTTTTATATAGGGAACTTTATAATGCGAAAGTCTTAACTCTTACGGGTTAAGAACAAGAACTTTTCGCAAGTTCCTATAATTGATCCTAGAGAGTCGTTTATCAAGGCAACTTTAAAATGTGAATTATAAACTTGAAAAAGTCTAAGAGTTTGCAAGATCCTATAGATGACTCGAAAACCCAAAACTTTGATTTAATTGGCTAAGCATCCACGAGTGTCATTCCTTGAGATTTTAAATTATGGATAACGAGAGATGATAGAGTCAATAATAAGTTTGGTATTCTTTCGTGAATTTATGTGAGTTGATTATAAGCCTATTCTCCCATCGCTTGTTAATAAATTTATCTGCAATAAATAAGGTTGTACGATTTGAAAAGTTACTTAGCTTCTAGCACAGGATCGTTTAAAAGTTGCTCGGTATTAATTAGAGTTCATAGCCAAGGCATAACTTATTGAAGCGGGATGCGAAGATTGGCGAGTCCGAAAAGGCCCTAACAAGGCATGAGGGCTACATTTTGTTGCTAAAGATCCAAAAGTGATGTGAAGAATCATTTATCGAAAATCAATATGAAGGACCGAGACACACGACGAAAAGCAAATACTCCTCAAAAGATCATGGAGAAGTCTATCCAAAAAGGCCCTAACAAGGTATGAGGATAAATAGATCCAAGTCCTAAAAGGATGCGGATCGTTGTATATCAAAGTCCAAAATAAAGATTGAAAAAAATGAAGAAGTCGTGGTCCAAATATGAAGAATCTCTCAAAAACTTCAAGTGAAGAAATTCCTATTATGAAGAGAAGACCATAATTTCAAGAACGTCTCTCAAGATTTGAAGTACGAAGTCACTGCCAAATATCGTTCCGAGAGAGGTCTCAAATCGTGAAGCAAGTTATGCCAAGATATGAACTTTATGAGGTCCCCAGAAGCAGTTTTAAAAGATTTTGTCCTTTAGCTAACTATTGATTAAATCGTCCTACTTTATTTTCGGCCTAAATAAACTATCGAAATAAGTCAAACAATGCATCCTCATGATCATTTAAGACAATAATAAAATATAAGAGATACACCTAGGAATAAGGAAGTCTAAGTGAATAATTGGCCCATATGAGTTCGTGTTAGTTTGCTAACTTATAATAACAATGATCTCATTTTTAAGCTTGGTTTGGGGAACGTGAAACTTGAGGGTGATAATCATTCATGACATTTCCAAAACTATAAGGTAAGTTTTTGATCTCTTTACTTGTTTTCTTATTTTTGAAATTTTCTATCTTTTTAATAAAGGCCAATGTGGATTGATTGTAATGGAAAATATAAAACGTGCTTTGTAACTAATGCATTGCATGAGGACATTACAATGGTCAAGTGTAGGGGATTTTATAGGTGTGAAAACACCCATCCTTTTACCACTTAATTATAATAATAACCAAGCCAAAACGTGTATTATTTGTCGTAAATGTCGGAATTATGCGTGGTTTGTTTTTTTGTTGTGATTTAGGACCAAAATGTGAAAAGGGAAGAAAACACGGGCTTTCACGGGCTTTTATCGAAGAAAAAGACAAAAGACGAAGTCAAGAGATCAAGAGTGCAAAAAGAACGGAAGTCCAAGACCTATTCTGAATATTTATCGAAGAACAAGTCTGAAGACGGAAGTTTAATAAAGCCGAGGAACCCAAGTCTAATTAATGAAGAATTTTCAAGACGAGTTTAATCAATCCCGAGACAACATCGAAAAAGTCGAAGAGTTTAGAAGACGAAAAGACGTGAAGAAAGAAAGAAAGAAGGAGCAACACATGCATCCTTCCCTTCTCCCTATATATAGCACCAATTTCACTTCATTTCTCTTTGTTATCTAATTTTGACAAAATTAGTCTTTCCACCATTTTCATTCCTTGCACCATTTATTTTCCATGTCATTTTGATTTCATGTCTTAAATTTCTTGCCTTTTTATTCCAAGTAAGTTCATTTTGTTGTTGAATCTTTATTTTTCCTTTAATCAAGCTTTCTATTATCCATCTTATTCTACTTTTCTTGTTTTGATTTGATTGTGGTTCGGATTAAGCATTGATTTTGCTTAATCTTATTGCTTATTTGATTAAAAAGTTCATCTTTTTATTTCCATCTAGGCTTGTATACGATTTAAGCTATAAGTTTGACAATCTTATTGGCTTATTTTGTATTTAGCTTATTTGATTTTAAAGTTTTCTAAAAAATTTTATCTTTTTAAAGTTTGCTTATTTTGTTTGTTTATTTTGTGTTTTGAAAAAGTCTTTAAATTAGTTGCTTTTTGTCTCGTCTCATTATCTTTTTAATCAAGTTTCGGTTATTGCTTATTAGTCTTAGCTTATTGGTTTTGCTTATTTTGTATTACATTCCATCGGAATGGGATTTGGATTCCGACAGCTTGTTACGATCGTAAAAACCACAAGGGTTTCTACATTGCGATCGGTATTACGATACTCCCCCTTATTCGGATCTGTGATTCGGATCTGGGATTCCGATCTGGGATTCGGATCTGGGATTCGGATCTGGGATTCGGATCTGGGATTCCGATCTGGGATTCTGATCTGGGATTCGGATCTGGGATTCCGATCTGGGATTCGGATCTGGGATTCGGATCTGGGATTCCGATCTAGGATTCGGATCTGGGATACGGATCTGGGATTCAGATCTGGGATTCGGATCTGGGATTCGGATCTGGGATTCGGATCTGGGATTCCGATCTGGGATTCCGATCTGGGATTCGGATCTGGGATTCGGATCTGGGATTCGGATCTGGGATTCAGATCTGGGATTCGGATCTGGGATTCCGATGGAGTCTTAGTTTTTATGTCTTGTCTTTATTTTCAAATCAAAATTTTATATTTCCCGTCATTTTCTTAAACTTTATTTTAAATTGTTTTTATTTTAGTTTTATTTTAAGATTGCATTGTATTTTAGTGTTTTTCTAGTAATTTTCTAGCTTAATTTTTCACCTTGTTTTACTTTTATTATTTGTACCTGTCTTTAATTTGCTTTTAAATACTTTCCGCATTTACTTTTTAATTAGTTAAAGATAATCAACTTTCTTTTTGTTAACCAAAAACGAATGAGTCACACTTTAAACTGGTAATCAATTTGATTAGACACCGAGAAAACGAACTTTTTCAACTAGCAAAATCTTAATTTCAGATACTGTCAACAAGAAGGCATAGACTACGATGAATCATTCGCTCCAGTCGCTCGTTTGGAAGCAGTCAAGATATTCCTTGCTTATGCTGCACATAAGGGCTTCACGGTTTTTTAGATGGACGTTAAAACTGCTTTTCTCAACGGTCATTTGAAGGAAGAAGTGTATGTGAATCAGCCGGAAGGATTCATCGATCCTCATCATCCTGACAAAGTCTATCGTCTCAAGAAGGCTGTATATGGACTTAAACAAGCTCTAAGGGCATGGTACGAAGAACTTTCAAACTTCTTGGTGTCCAAAGGATTCTCCAAAGGTTCTATTGATCCTACTCTCTTTACTAATAAATATGGGGATGACATACTGCTGGTGCAAGTTTATGTTGATGACATTATTTTTGGCTCTACGAACCCAAAACTTTCAAAACATTTTGAAAAACTAATGCACAACAGATTTGAAATGTCAATGATGGGGGAACTAAAATTCTTTTTAGGCCTCCAGATTCATCAATCCCCACGTGGTATCTTCATTAACCAAGCTAAGTATGCTCAAGAGATACTTAAAAAGCACGGTATGACCTCATGTGCTCGCGTTGGTACACCATTGTCGACCAAATCCCTAGACGCTGACTTGTACTCATATCCCGTAGATCAAATGCGATATCGTAGTATGATCGGGTCACTTATGTACCTTACAGCCAGCAGGCCTGATATTCATCATGCTACATGCTATTGTGCACGATATCAAGCCAGACCTACTCAAAAGCTCCTCAAAGAGGTTAAACGGATCTTTCGGTACCTTAAGAATACCATTCACATGGGACTCTGGTATCCGAAGGAAACCGGATTTCATCTAACAGCTTTTTCAGATTCTGATCACGCAGGTTGCCTTGATAGTCGCAAAAGCACTTCTGGTAGCGTACAATTTCTAGGGGAAGACAAAATTGTGAGCTGGTCGTCAAAGAAGCAGGATTGCACTTCGCTCTCATCAGCTGAAGCAGAATATGTGGCTCTATCCGCGTGTTGTGCTCAAGTCCTCTGGATGAGAACTCAACTCACGGATTATGGCTTCCACTTTGATAAAATACCTATGTATTGTGACTCAAAGTCGGCCATAGCCATCTCTTGCAATCCGTTTCAACACTCCCGTGCCAAGCACATCGCAGTCAGATATCACTTCATCAAGGAACAAGTGGAATGTGGTATCGTGGAATTATACTTTGTCAGAACTGAGTATCAGTTAGCAGACTTGTTTACTAAAGCCCTATCTCAAAATAGGTTTCAGTATCTCGTTGGCCCTCTTGGTATGAAGTATATGACTCCAGAAGACTTGGAGGTTTTGGAAAATGAAGCTGCTTGATTTTTCTCTCATAATGACTTCTAAGCACATCACAGCTTAGGACTCGGACCTCAAATAAGGAATGTTTATCACGGACGATAACTTATCCTTCTCAACGAGAAATTAATATTTCTCGGTCATGAGCTTCCTATAAAAACATTCAAAGTTTTTAAGTTCATGAAAAACGACTTCTAAGTAAATGTCAGCTTAGAACTCGTCCTTCCACTTAAGGAAAGTTTATCACGGATGATAACTTATCCTACACAACAGGAAATTAATTTTTCTCGGTCATGAGCTAGTCACAAAACATTCAACGTTTTGAGCTCATGTAAATCGGAATTTATTTTAAAACCGTTGAACACAATTTTTCAAGAATTTTTCAAAAAGATTTTTCTAAATCTTTCAAAATTGTGTGTTCAACACCCCTTTCCTCATATGTGGTTTTCATATCTCAAAATTGTCATATGTTATTTTGATCAATTTTTGAGGGGGTGCGTTTTAAAATCAAGCCTTTTAATGTTGTTGGGTACATCTCTAAAATTGTCATATTTTATGTATCCAACACATTCCGAGAATGATATTAAATCTGTCATATATTATCGATAAAGGCATCTCAACTCCGTACCTCAACATATTTTGTGGTGTCTTTTTTTCTAAAATTTTGTCAAATTTTGTCTCAAGACACACATATATTGTTAAGGGGGAGCGACCCGACTGAAAATATTCCATGATTCATGCGTGCACACATGTTTCTCTCCCAACGATTTCAGAAATTGTCATATTTTAATCAATAGGTATCTCTAATATTCTATTTTTATATTAGAGATAGGGGAGAAAATGTGATTAAAATGTAATATATCGCAACATGTGATCTTAAAGACTCAAGTGCAACTCTTTCTTTCACATGCTAAACTATTTCGTATATCGATGCATGTGTGTAGGGGGAGCTTTTCAAAAATATAAAAATTTCAAAGTGTTAAAAGTTTTGATTTTTATCAAGCACTTTGAATGGTTTTATGGTTACGATCTTTACCTAAAACAACCTACTATCCACGACGAAATGATGGAGTCAAAAGGTGGTTTAGGATAGGAAACTAAGTCCTATGATCCAACCAGAACCGGAGGGATCTACCCAAGGACATTCCATAGCTAGAAATAGTTGTCCTTAGGAAAGATGGAGTTGAATGAAGCTGAATGCGGACCAATTACTTAAGTTAGCACTGGAACATTCACAACAAGGTGCTAGTGATGACGTATTGGTAAGCATTGAAGGAGTTGAATATTCTATGCAACTTAGGCAGAAACCGGGTTAACACATCTTTTGAAGGCAAGTGTCATGGACCCAGTGATACGATGCACAACCCTTCCCCAACCATTCGAGTTTCTCTCAAAAGAAAATTGTCTCATTGTCACGGATATCAACACGTATCTATTGACTTTATCACTCCGAGTTAGTTAATATTGAAAAGGTGGCAGTCTACTCCAGCCTCCGATTACCAAAATGCACTTATTGAGTCTAGAGCCAAAAGAGATCTTTCTATCATCTCATTAGGACACAATCGAGTCCTACGCATTATCCTTGTGATATTTCCAGAACATCTGAGTGATACGATTCATAATGAAGATGGAAATCATGCTTGAGCCAGCATCAAACAAGCTCATGGTAGGTAACTTGTGCGATTCAACACGAATCAAACTTGTGAGAACTGGAACGCAACTAAGTTTTGATTCTTAATGAATTCAAACTTGATTCCAGGTTTCTTCGCAAAATCCATGTGATCTTGCCAGAACATTCAGAGTGACACTCTTTAGTGTTCACAGTGACGAATGGAAATCCTTCCAGTGTCAACATCAAACAGCACTGCGGTAGGTGACTCGCAAGATTCTCTATGAATCAAGCTTGTGACAAACTGGAAAGCAACAATGGTGCGATTCTTTTAGAATCAATCTTGTTCCAGGAAATCTGAATTGACGACTCTAATCAGACGGATAATCTATCCTTATGATTCACTCTTTACGTTCGCAGTCTGCTTTGAGACGGTCGAGTAAAGAGAACTGGCTACTACCGCCGGGAAACCCTGTCAAGGAGGTTCTTAATCGAATCTACATGATCACAGGTACGGTATCTAATACCGTCAAAACGGTCTTCACCGACCGGAGGTAAAACGCTACCGAGTTAGGATGAAATGTTCAAAGCCATTTTATCCGTGTCTATATATGTTGCTGCATATCAAGAAGGTGGTGTAGCTGTGTAACCGATGTCGATTTAGAAGTCACAAGAGCACAAGATGGTGATATTCAAAATACTTAAGAATGTAAGAATGTAATAGGTCATCTTGTCACAAGCGCTCAAGATGAACACTATCAAGAATAGATTGAAGATCTCAAGCACTTAAAGTCAAATGACAAAGGCTCAGATAAAGATCACAAAAGCATGAAGGAACAAAGCCGTTACAAACAAGATCAAGACCAAGATACAAGACCAAAGCAGGAAGATCTCCTCTACAAGAATGTATTCACTCAATCATCTTATGCTTTTTAAGCCTTTTAAGATGACCGATACATTGGGGGAGATTGTTAGACCTATATTTTATATAGTCGAACAAGAATGTAATAGGTCATCGTAGTCGAAAATGGTCTTGTATAGTAATAGGTTAGTCGGGAAAACCGGGCTTGGACTTTAAGCTAATATTGTATAAGTTAGGGGCGTAAGCCTAAGACAAAGCCAAGCCCGACCCAAGTCACTTAAACCTAAGGCCCAAAAGCTAAGGGTATATATACCCTCTTCCATGTGTGGAAGAGGGTGTTGGTTCACTTTTAGTTTCTCTCTCTAGTAAAAGTTTAAAACTTCCAATTCTCTCTTGTTTCTCTCTCTACTTTCTACACTTTCTCTCTCTAAATATCTCTTCTAAATCTTGTGTTATGGATTGAATGGGAACAACAAATATTCTTCTCGACATGTCTTTCAATATCGATGATATGGACGTGCCTAGAAATATCGCTCAATAACGACACGGGTGTGTACATAAAGCTCGAATGAAAGTTGTAAATATTTTTCAAAACATGCCAATTCAATGATTTACAATTACTTCAGATTGTGATTCAAACTTCAAATAAAGGAAAGTGTATCTTTAAAGATAACTTATCCTCAAAACAGGTAGAGCAATCTATCTTGGGTTGAGCTTGCCACAAAACATTCAACGTTTTTTAGCTCAACGCTATGGCTTGTAATCACTTTCAGATTGCAACTCGGATCGATATTCACGGGGGAGTGTACGATTTAGTGCGCTTACCCTCAGCAAAAGAAGAGAAATCTTCTTAAACTTGAGTGGATTCGTCAAGACATTCAAAGTCTATGAACTCAAGTTTATGCTTTAGAAAAACCTCTTCGCCAAAAAGAAATAGAGTTTTTCAAAAAGCGTTGAACACAATTTTTCAAGAATTTTTCAATGATTATTCAAAATCTTTCAAAAATTGTGTGTTCAACAACTCCCATCCTCAAAAAGCGAAAGGTGGATCACATCCTCACAATGACAATTCAATTGGATCAATTTTTGAAGGGGAGCATTTCAACTTCATGCAAAGATTGACACATCTTTCTCCCGAAAATTTTTCAAGACTATTTTTCACAATATATATTTTAATCAAATTTGGTATCTCTAATATCAAAAGATTTTATATATTAGAGATAGGGGAGAAAATGTGATTAAAATATGATCTATTTTGCAAGACTCAAGCACTTTTAACTCTTACCTACATGTGCGAAACACTTTCGATTATCGATACACATGTGTAGGGGGAGCTTTTCTAAAACGACAAAACTAGCAAGGTGTTAAATATTTTTCAAACACTTTGTTAAAATTTAAAGTGGTTTATGGTTACGATCTCATACCCACAACATCTTTAATATACGACGTTATTGGTGTCAAAAGGGTGGTTAGGTTTAAGTCCTATGATCCAACCAGAATTGGAGGGATCTACCCAGGGACAATCCAATAGATTATTAGAAGTCCTTAGGAAAGATGGAGTAGAATGTGAACGTAGTTGAATGCAGACTAAGTACTGATCCCAGCACTGTAACAATCACAACAAGGTGCTAGTAATGATGTCTTGGTAAGCATTGAAGGGGTTGAAGAATGAAAAAGAAATGTAAGGATAAAGGGTGTAAAGAAATTAGCCCTCTATACAACTTAGAAAGAAACCGGGTCAACACATCACGAAGATTACACATCATGGACCTAGTGATGTAATGCACAACCCTTACCTAGCTACTCAGGCTTCTCCCAAAAGAAGTCTGTTTTATTGTCACGGAGAACAACATGTCTTCTATTAGCTTTCTCATTTCAAGATAGTTGATATTGAATAGGTGGCAATCTGCTCCAGCCCCCGACCACTAAAAGTGCACAAATTGAGTCTAGAGCCTAGAGATCAATCAAATCTCATTAGGACATACGGATGACGAACAAGAGAGTCCTACGCTATATCCTTGCGATATTGCTAGAACACTTAGAGTGATACTACTTAGTATTCACAATGATGAGTGGAAATCCTTCCAGTGTTAACATCAAACAGCACTGCGGTAGGTCATATGTAAGATTCTTTATGAATTAACCATATGTAGAACTGAAAAGCAACAATGGTTTGATTCTGAATTGATTCAAACTCATTTTAGGTTTCTACGCAATATCTATATGGTCTTGCCAGAACATTCAGAGTGATATTTATTAATATGCACAGCGACGGATGGAAATTCTTCTAGCGTCAATCTCAAACAGCGCTACGGTAGGTGACTTGTGAGATTCTTATGAATCAAGCTTGTGTCAACTGGAAAGAAACAATGGTAAGATTCTTTATGAATCAGACTTGTTCCAGAAATTTGAATTGACGACTTTAATCAATCGGATATTTATCCGATTGATTCACTCTTTATGTTCGCAGTCTTGCTTTGAGACGGTCGAGTAAAGAGAACGGCTAGTACTGCCGCGAAACCCTGTCAAGGAGGTTCTTAATTGAATCTACCTATTTGATAGGTGTGAAAACACCCATCCTTTTACCACTTATATCGGGCTAAAACGAGACCAAAACACGTATTTAATATCATTTGTTTGGAATTATGCGTGGTTTTTGTGTTTATTGTGTTTTCAGAGTCGACCGGATGAATATTAAAGAAAACATGGGATTGCACGTGTTTTATCGAAGAAAAGGGCTCAAGACGAAGTCTATTGTCCAAAAAGGTCCAAAAGATTTGAAGTCATTGTGCCTATTTGAAGATTTATCGAAGAATAGAGCCAAAGATGGAAGATTCATGTATGTCGAAGAACTCGAGTCTATTAAATAAAAGATTATAAGACGAGTTTGAATTATTCACCGACACTTCTCAAATCCAAGTCGGAAACGTTTATTTAAAGACGCATGAAGACTTAAGAAGAAAGAAGAAAAAGAAGCCCAAATCAAAAGCCCATCAACACCATACACACGCCTATATAAAGCCTTCACCTCACAAATTTTCACACACTTAGTTTTAGCTAGTCTTTAGTTTTTTTCATTTTTCTCTAGTTTTCTAGAGAGAGAAAGTTCCATACTTTCTCTCACTAAACTTTTCCTTTGTTTTTCATCTTTTAATTCAAGCTTTCTTGTACTTTTGATTTCATTAATCTTAATCAAGTTTATGCTTTTAAATTCTTTAAGCTTTTCTTACTTTTCTTGATTTGTCAAATTCCTTGATCCGATTGTTGAATTCCATACGGTTGGGATTTTGGATGTGTTCGTGAATAGAGTTTGATCTTTCTTGTGTCTTCTTAAGCTCTACGTGAATAAGCCATAAGCTCTCCATGCTTATCGGCTTATTGCTTGTTCAAGCTTATTGATTTCGGATTTCTTATAGTTTTAATCATTCACAAGTTTTGTTTATTAAGTTTAAAGTTTCTTGTTTTCAAAAGTGGTTAAATTTAAGTGTTTTGAGTTATTTAAGTTTCGGATTATATAGCTTATTGTAAGTGCTTATTGAACTTTTTGAGTTTCCACCATTTTCGGAAAAAAAAGCTGCCTTTATTCCATCGCAATACAAGGGTTTTAACACATTCCGATGGGTCTTCGTTGCTTGGTATCGCAATAACCCAAAAAGGGGTTTTACTTTGCGATAGGGTGTAAGTCCCCCTATTCCGATCTGGGATTTCGATCGCATATTGCGATCGCACATTCCGACGGGTTTAGGTCCATTTTCTAGTCGAAACTCTGGCCAATTTTTGTCTTCCATATTCCGATAGAACTAATATTCCGATCTGGGACATTCCGATAGCCTCATTCCGACAGCTTGATTTTAGAGTATTCCGATGGTGATTGTTAGAAACATTCCGATGAACTTTCACGTGAGATATTCCGATGAGTCATTTTAATTGCATTCCGATAGTAGTAATTTTCAACATTCCGATAAGAACAAGTTTCTAAGCATTAATTCAATTAAGTTTTCAAAGTAATTTTCTAATCTTTCCTTTACGCTTTCAAGCACTCAATTTTAACTTGTCAATTTAGTTAATCTTCAAAAATTTTAAATTACTCAACGTCATTTACATTTAATTGTTATTAGTTTAAAAATAGATAAACAAACCAACTCCTTTTTAGTAACCAAGAACAAATCATTCCACTTAAGGCCGAGATCAATTCGAGAGGATATCGAGAGTAAAATTGAACTCCTAGCAAAATCAGTGTATCAAATGGCGCCGCTGCCGGCTCTTCTCGTTAAGATCAAAAGTTTTTTGTGAGAACTTGGATTTTGGGATCCGTTCCCCGTGAACGTTCTTTTTCATCAAAAATTTTCAAAAACAACTAAAAAAATATAAAATTTTCAAAAATACAAAAAAATTAAAAAACATAAAAACCAAAAATATTTTTGCTTTGTTTTTCTTTGTTCGTTCTTTTGCAGGTGTATGCGCACTCGATCCACGTCTTATCAAGAGCCCGAGCCTCTCGATAACTTAGACATGGCTGGTGTACAAAACAACAATAACATACCACCTCCGAACAACAATAATAACAAGAACAACCCGCCTTTCAACAACATGAACAATAACAACAACAATGAGCACCTTCCGGATAATCGCCCAATGATTGAATTGCTGCAAGCTCATGTTGATGGCAATACGGATCCAATTGTTATTCCACCAATTGCCGCCAACAATTTCGAGCTTAAATCAGGCTTTATCCAGATGGTCTCAGCTCAACCATTCTTGGGACGAACTATTGATGATCCACACGACCACATCAAGAGATTTCTACAACTCACTAACACGGTCAAGTTCAATGGAGTTCCACAGGAGGTTATAAGGTTACAACTTTTTCCCTTTTCTTTAGAGGGACAAGCCCGGCATTGGCTTGCTAAGGAACCGCCACAGAGTATTCTCTCGTGAACGGATTTGGAAACAAAGTTTATCAACTACTTTTTTCCACCCTCTCGTACCACCGCTTTGCGGAATGAAATCATAAGTTTTGAACAAAAGTACGATGAGTCGTTCAGTGAATCTTGGGATCGCTTTAAAGATCTTTTAAGGAAATGCCCACAACATGGTTTTACCAAAGTACATCAAATCAATACTTTTTACAATGGTTTAAGCATGAGTGACCAAGATTCACTGAATAGTGCCTCGGGGGGTAATTTATTGGCTAAGACTTCCAATGCTGCTTGGGATATCATTGAGAACAAATCTCGTGTGCAAACCAAGAGTGTTAGGACCAATGTTGCTAGTGCTAGCACTAATGACAGCGACAAGCGATTAGACAAAATCACCACGCTTCTTGAATCGCTTGTCACCCATACCGTCAACAACAACAACAACAGCAACGACGCCAAAAACGCTCAAGTGAACGCTGTCAGCCAACCTTGTGAGATATGCGGTGGTCCTCACTCGTACACAACTTGTACCGCCACCCAAGACTACCCTGCTGAGAATGTGAACGCAGCATATGGCACCTATACTCAACCTGCTTATCAAGCAAAACCTCAAGGTGACCGCAACTTGCTTAGCTACCGTTCCAACAACTATCTCTCACCACCTTGTTTTAATCCTAACAACCAAAACCAACAACAAAACCTCAACCGCCCTCCTCCACAACAACAAACTCGTACACCATACATCCCTCCTCACAAGCAGCAACAACCACCGCAACGAAACACCCAAGTTTACCAGCAACCTGCTTATCAACCACCCGCATACACAGCTCCTTCCAACCAAACCCCCGCATCACATCAAGACATTGGAACCTACATGAGAACTAACGATGTGATCGTGGATAATCTCCAACAGGAAGTGCGCAACTTGAAAGCAGATCTGATGAAACAAGGGAATGATCTAAGAGCTGATATGAAGAACACTATGGATAGTCAAACAAATGACTTGAGGAACATGATGGCTAGTTTCTTCAACAGTAATCAACCCTCTTCTTCGGGTACTCTTCCGAGTAATACCGTTGCGAATCCAAGAGGGGAGATGAAAGCAATCACCACTCGCAGTGGTAAAGGTACCAAGGAACCCGAGCTTCCTATACCTCCACCGGTGGTTGTGACTAAGGAGAACGAGTCACCTGCTCCTATTCCTCATCCTTCTCCTTCCCCAATTTCTCCACCTCTTCCTTCTACCCCTCCTCCACCCAAGGATGTGAGTGATCCTATTCTTCCAAAGCCTTCCTCTTCTTCCAATATACCTTATCCATCTAGGTTGAGGAAAGAGAAGCTCAAAAGCAAGGACGATATTCAGGTTTCGAATTTCCTTAAAATGTTCAAACAACTGAATTTCAATATCTCATTCGCTGAGGCTCTCGCTCACATGCCTAAATATGCAAAAATGTTTAAAGATCTTCTGAGCGACAAGGAAAAGCTCCTCGATCTCGCCAACACCCAACTTAATGAGAACTGCTCTGCAGTGCTCTTGAGGAAATTGCCAATCAAACTTGGTGATCCGGGTCGTTTTCTTATCCCTTGCAATTTCCCGGGAGTAGAGAATTGCATGGCTCTAGCCGATCTAGGTGCCAGTATTAATCTCATGCCTCTAAGTGTTTGGAAGCAATTATCTCTCCCAGAGCTAGTCCCCACCAAAATGACTTTGGAATTAGCAAACCGTACGGTTGCTTATCCAGTGGGGATAGCCGAAGACGTCATTGTAGGAGTCGACAAATTCACCTTTCCTGCTGATTTTGTTGTCGTCGACTACGAGATGGACCCCCGTGTGCCACTCATTGTTGGTCGTCCATTCTTAAGGACCGGTCGCACTCTCATTGATGTTGAAGCCGGTGAGCTTATCATGAGAGTGGGTAACGATAAAGTAGTCTTCAACATGGGAAAGTTGTCTAAACAGCCTTATTCATATGAGAGTGTTAATTGTATTGACGTTCTTGATGAGGCTTGTGAAGAACACTTTAATGATGCTTGCAAAAGTATTCCTACCTCTCTTCCCAATGTTGAGACCGTGTCCTTTATTGATTCATCGTTGTCTCTATTTAGAGATAGTGATTTGTTTTGGAAAGATCTTGAAGATACCATGGGAGATGCGAATTTAGCTACTAATGATTCTCCTATCGATGGGGATGAAGACATGAATTTCTTTGACAATCTTCTCACCGAAGACAATCCTTCACCTCCATCTCCCACGGTTATTGCTATCGATGCCACGACTTTGAAAACGCCTCCCGTCGAAAATCCTCCGGATTTGGAACTTAAGGAGTTGCCGCCCCATCTCGAGTATGCGTTCCTTGAAGCAGAGAAGAAGTCACCCGTCATCATCGCTAAGGACTTGCAAGAAGAAGAGAAAACTCGTCTCATCGCTGTGCTTAAAGCTCATAAGAAGGCAATTGCTTGGAAAATTTCCGATATCCGTGGAATTGATCCGAACTTTTGTACTCACAAGATTCTCATGGAAGATGACTTCAAACCCACAATCCAGAACCAAAGAAGGGTTAATCCTAAAATTCATGACGTCATCAAACAAGAGGTTATCAAACTTCTAGATGCCGGCTTGATCTACCCTATTTCGGATTCGTCGTGGGTAAGTCCCGTCCATTGTGTGCCCAAGAAGGGCGGAATAACCGTTGTTCCCAATGAACACAACGAGTTGATTCCCACTCGTCTCGTTACTGGGTGGAGAGTTTGTATTGATTATCGCAAGCTCAATGATGCCACGAGAAAAGACCACTTTCCTTTTCCCTTCATGGATCAAATGCTCGAGCGTCTAGCTGGTAATGACTATTACTGCTTCTTAGATGGCTTCTCCGGGTATTTTCAAATTCCCATCGATCCCAAGGACCAAGAAAAGACCACATTCACTTGTCCCTATGGAACATTTTCTTACAAACGCATGCCTTTTGGTTTATGTAATGCTCCTGGGACATTCCAAAGGTGTATGATGGCTATCTTCCATGACATGGTGGAAGACACTATGGAAGTATTTATGGATGATTTCTCGGTCTATGGCGATTCATTCTCTGCGTGCCTTGACAATTTGGAACGTATGCTTAAACGGTGCGAAGACACTCGCCTTGTTCTAAATTGGGAAAAATGCCATTTTATGGTAAAAGAAGGCATCGTGCTTGGACATAAAATCTCGAAAGCCGGTCTTGAAGTAGACCGTGCTAAAGTCGATGTTATCGCAAAGTTGCCTCCACCTTCAACCGTGAAGGGTGTGAGAAGTTTCTTGGGTCATGCGGGTTTTTACCGTCGATTCATCAAAGATTTTTCTCAAATCGCTCGCCCGATGACCCACCTCTTGGAAAAAGATACACCCTTTATCTTCTCCAAAGAGTGTCTTGAAGCCTTCAACTCGCTTAAGGATAAGCTCACTAAGGCACCTGTCTTGGTTACCCCTAATTGGGAGCTTCCCTTTGAGTTGATGTGCGATGCTAGTGATTTTGCTATTGGAGCGGTTCTTGGACAAAGAGTGAACAAACACTTCCAACCAATCCATTACGCTAGCAAGACAATGACGGGGGCACAATTGCATTATACGACAACCGAGAAAGAGCTTTTAGCTGTTGTCTATGCTTTTGAAAAATTCCGCCCCTATCTTGTCCTTTCCACCACCATCGTGTATACCGATCATTCCGCGTTGAAGTACTTGTTGACAAAGCAAGATTCCAAACCAAGACTTCTTCGCTGGGTTTTGCTGCTCCAGGAATTTAAAATCGAAATTCGCGATAAAAAAGGAGCAAAAAACCTAGCCGCGGATCATCTCAGTAGACTTGAGGATCCTTACCAGGGGGCTTATCCGAACAAAGAAATCAATGATTCTTTTCCCCTGGAGACCTTAATGTCTATTAACTCGACTGCTGACGAAACCCCGTGGTTTGCAGACATTGCAAACTACTTGGCGGGTGGAATCCTCGTTGACGGGTTAACATCCCAGCAAAAGAAAAAGTTCTTCAAAGACATCAAGACTTACCTTTGGGATGACCCGTATCTTTTCAAACAATGTGCCGACTTGATTATTCGCCGATGTGTTGATGGACCGGCAGCTTTCAAAATCCTTGATGCTTGCCACAAAGGACCCACTGGTGGTCACTTTGGTCCCAACTACACCGCCAAAAAAGTGTTTGATTCGGGATTTTATTGGCCCTCCATTTATCGTGACGCTCACGATATGGTTAAAAAATGTGATGCTTGCCAGAAACAAGGCACGATCACACATAAAGACGAGATGCCTCAGAATTTCATTCAAGAGTGTGAAATCTTTGATGTTTGGGGTATCGACTTTATGGGGCCATTCCCTTCATCTAAAGGAAACAAATACATCCTTGTTGCCGTTGACTACGTCTCCAAGTGGGTTGAAGCCAAAGCTTTACCTACTAATGATGCAAGGGTGGTTTGTAACTTTTTGAAATCGTTGTTCGCTCGATTCGGCGTTCCTCGTGCTATTATCAGTGACCGCGGGACTCATTTTTGCAACGATCAATTTGCAAGAGTCATGGCAAAGTATGGTGTCAATCACCGTCTTTCCACCGCTTATCATCCCCAAACCAATGGGCAAGCCGAGATATCCAATCGTGGATTGAAGCGAATTTTGGAGCGTACTGTGGGAGAGCATCGTGCCGCGTGGGCCGATAAGTTAGATGATGCTCTGTGGGCTTTCCGTACTGCTTACAAGACCCCGATCGGTTGTACACCTTATCGTCTTGTGTACGGAAAAGCATGCCACCTTCCCATCGAGCTGGAGCATAAGGCGCACTGGGCCTTGAAGTGGGCTAACTTCGACATCAACAAAGCCGGTGATCATCGCAAGATTCAACTCAACGAGCTCAATGAACTGAGGAATGAAGCTTATGAGAACTCGCTGATCTACAAAGAGAAGACGAAGATCCTCCATGACGCAAAAATCAAGAACCGAGAGTTCCACGTTGGTGATCAAGTCTTACTTTTTAACTCTCGGTTGAAGATCTTCTCTGGCAAGTTGAAGAGCCGCTGGTCTGGTCCATTCACCGTCGCCAACGTCTTTCCATATGGGACCATTGAGCTTTCTCAGCCAAATGGACCCAATTTCAAGGTGAATGGCCAGCGTCTGAAGCTGTACTTTGGTGAGGACATCTCTCAGGAGATGATTCCATCCCTCACCACGTTCCCCCTGAACTGAATTTGGGTCGAGTCAGGCTCGTGACTCGGTTATCAAAAACAAGCGCTCCTCGGGAGGCAGCCCGAGTATCTATCCTTTTATGCTTTAACCTCCTAAGTGTAGGGGAGCCTGCATAGGTGTTTGTTTTTGTGTGGTGATGTGATTACAGGGTTAAGTGCACTCTTGGAATCTTTGAAGAACCATGCTCCCGTGTTATCTGAAATCCGGTTCTATCTCTCAACTATCGTGATTCAATTTTCTTCATACTCACATTTGAAATTGATCACTTTAGTCGTCTCTTCCTTAACTTGAGTTAACCAACGTGCACAATGTCATAAGTGTAGGGGAGACTTTTCCCACATGCTTAAACATTGAGGACAATGTTTATCTTAAGTGTAGGGGGGACTTCTATCGAAGTTTTAAGTGGACTTTTCCATGAAAATGCCTTCATTTAACCGAAAAATCATCTTTTTCAACATTTTTCAAATTTTTAATTAACTTTGGCTATTTAGTCGTAATTTTTAAATTTTTATCGTTGCTTTCATGTGTATATATCCCGCAATAAAGTCAAAATTATTAATAAGTGGTGTAGCTAGTTTAGAAATCTTTGACATATTAGGCCCGTTGCGTTTATTTTGACTCAACCCGAATAGACTTATCCAAGTTTATTCTAGCTAGTATCCTTAACCATGTAGACCTTAATTGGTTTATTAGGTTAAGTGTCCACGAGTCTCATTACTTGAGATTTTAAATTGAGGAGGACGAGAAATGATAGAGTCAATTATAAGTCGGTATTCTTGCGCAAGCTCACTTGGTGTAATTAATTGCCTATTCTCCCATCACTTGCTAATAATTTATCTGCAATAAGTAAGGTCTTACGATTTGAAAAGTTACTTAGCTTCTAGCCCAAGATCGTTTAAAAGTTGCTCGGTAATGACGAGAGTTCATAGCCAAGGCATAACTTATGAAGCGGGGCGCGAAGATTGGCGAGTCCGAAAAGGCCCTAACAAGGCATGCGGATTCAATTTTATTGCTGAAGATCCAAAGTGATGTGAAAAGCATTATTCCCTAAATCAATATGAAGGATCAAGACTCACGACGAAAAGCAATCAACTCCCATAAAGATCATGGAGAAGTCTATCCGAAAAGACCCTAACAAGGTATGAGGATAAATAGATCCAAGTCCGAAAAGGAGGCGGATCGTTGTATCTCAAAATCCCAATTAGAGATTGAAGAATAATCATGAAGTCGTGGTCAACAAAGTTGGAGTACCCCTCAAAAGTCTCCAAGTGAAGAAACTCTATTACGATGAGAAGACCATTATCTCAAGAACGTCTCTCAAGATATGAAGTATGAAGTACATGCCAAATATCGGCCCGAGAAAGGTCTCAAATCGCGAACCAAGTTATGCCAAGATATGAACTTTTTGATATCCCGAGAAGCAGTTTTAAAAGATTTTGTCCTTTAGCTAACTATTGATCAAATCGTCCTACTTTGCTTTCAGCCCTAATAAACTATCGAAATATGTCCAAAAATGCATCTTCATGATCATTCTAAGACAAAAATAAAATATAAGAGATACACCTAGAATAAGGGAGTTTAAGCATTTAATTAAGCCATGTGTGTGAGTGTTTGAATTACTAACTTATAATAACAATGATCTCGTTTTTAAGCTTAGTTTGGGGAACGTGAAACTTGAGGGTGATAAATCTTCGCAGCACCGAAGCCCTAATGTAAGTCCTCGATCTCTTTCCAAGTTATTACCACATAAGTTATTTTCTATTCTCTTGTTTACATTAAAATTTTAATTTCTTAGTACTTTAAATTTTTGTTTAGTAGTATTTTAATAAGGCCAAGGTTAATTGATAATGAGAAAAGTGTAATTATGCTTTGTCACTAAGCATTGCATGAGGGCATGGCAATGGTTAAGTGTAGGGGATTTGATAGGTGTGAAAACACCCATCCTTTTACCACTTAAATCGGGCTAAAACGAGACCAAAACACGTATTTAATATCATTTGTTTGGAATTATGCGTGGTTTTTGTGTTTATTGTGTTTTCAGAGTCGACCGGATGAATATTAAAGAAAACATGGGATTGCACGTGTTTTATCGAAGAAAAGGGCTCAAGACGAAGTCTATTGTCCAAAAAGGTCCAAAAGATTTGAAGTCATTGTGCCTATTTGAAGATTTATCGAAGAATAGAGCCAAAGATGGAAGATTCATGTATGTCGAAGAACTCGAGTCTATTAAATAAAAGATTATAAGACGAGTTTGAATTATTCACCGACACTTCTCAAATCCAAGTCGGAAACGTTTATTTAAAGACGCATGAAGACTTAAGAAGAAAGAAGAAAAAGAAGCCCAAATCAAAAGCCCATCAACACCATACACACGCCTATATAAAGCCTTCACCTCACAAATTTTCACACACTTAGTTTTAGCTAGTCTTTAGTTTTTTTCATTTTTCTCTAGTTTTCTAGAGAGAGAAAGTTCCATACTTTCTCTCACTAAACTTTTCCTTTGTTTTTCATCTTTTAATTCAAGCTTTCTTGTACTTTTGATTTCATTAATCTTAATCAAGTTTATGCTTTTAAATTCTTTAAGC
Organism: Glebionis coronaria; assembly: GCA_025667525.1. Lineage (NCBI taxonomy): Eukaryota > Viridiplantae > Streptophyta > Magnoliopsida > Asterales > Asteraceae > Glebionis > Glebionis coronaria. The sequence goes on from CM046881.1 coordinate 226,666,930, forward strand.
TTTTCTTACTTTTCTTGATTTGTCAAATTCCTTGATCCGATTGTTGAATTCCATACGGTTGGGATTTTGGATGTGTTCGTGAATAGAGTTTGATCTTTCTTGTGTCTTCTTAAGCTCTACGTGAATAAGCCATAAGCTCTCCATGCTTATCGGCTTATTGCTTGTTCAAGCTTATTGATTTCGGATTTCTTATAGTTTTAATCATTCACAAGTTTTGTTTATTAAGTTTAAAGTTTCTTGTTTTCAAAAGTGGTTAAATTTAAGTGTTTTGAGTTATTTAAGTTTCGGATTATATAGCTTATTGTAAGTGCTTATTGAACTTTTTGAGTTTCCACCATTTTCGGAAAAAAAAGCTGCCTTTATTCCATCGCAATACAAGGGTTTTAACACATTCCGATGGGTCATCGTTGCTTGGTATCGCAATAACCCAAAAAGGGGTTTTACTTTGCGATAGGGTGTAAGTCCCCCTATTCCGATCTGGGATTGCGATCGCATATTGCGATCGCACATTCCGACGGGTTTAGGTCCATTTTCTAGTCAAAACTCTGGCCAATTTTTGTCTTCCATATTCCGATAGAACTAATATTCCGATCTGGGACATTCCGATAGCCTCATTCCGACAGCTTGATTTTAGAGTATTCCGATGGTGATTGTTAGAAACATTCCGATGAACTTTCACGTGAGATATTCCGATGGGTCATTTTAATTGCATTCCGATAGTAGTAATTTTCAACATTCCGATAAGAACAAGTTTCTAAGCATTAATTCAATTAAGTTTTCAAAGTAATTTTCTAATCTTTCCTTTACGCTTTCAAGCACTCAATTTTAACTTGTCAATTTAGTTAATCTTCAAAAATTTTAAATTACTCAACGTCATTTACATTTAATTGTTATTAGTTTAAAAATAGATAAACAAACCAACTCCTTTTTAGTAACCAAGAACAAATCATTCCACTTAAGGCCGAGATCAATTCGAGAGGATATCGAGAGTAAAATTGAACTCCTAGCAAAATCAGTGTATCACTAATCACAGGTACGATATTTAATATCGTATAATGGTCTTCACCGACCGGAGGTAAAACACTACCGATTTAGGACGAATGTCAAAGGCTTTCAGTCCGTGTCTATGTTTTGTCTCGAGAAAGTGGCGTTACGATGTACTCAGCAAAGTCAAAGATTCAAAACCACATACTCATGCCTAAAGACATATTCAATAATTAATAGTGTGAGCATGTGGATGAAGACAAAAGATCGCAAGATGGCAAAGACAAGTCAAGGATGATTTGAATATCTCAAGATCAAAAGACAAAGTCGAAAGACAACGACAAAGGCTCAAATATCACAACATGAAGGAACAAGACTACTATTACACGTTCAAGACTCATTTATGGCGAGATTAGTAACCTCTACAAATCTCCAAATGGCTAGGGTAATGACCTCTCATTGGGGAGATTGTTAGCCTCAAAATATTAAGTCAAATAAGAATGTTCGATCAGATGTTTATTATGTATCGTACTAAAAACTTTGTAATAGGTAGTAGGTTAGTCGTGTTTTACGGGCTTAACTTTAAGCTAAATTTCATTCATAAGTAGCTAAAGCCTAAAAGGAAAGCCCGGCCCAAACATATAGTCCATAATCAAGCTCACATGTAGGGGGACTATAAATACCCTTCCTAGCATGTTAGGAAGGGTGTTGGTTCATTATTCTCATTCTCTCAATCTAATATTCACCAAGTTCCAACCATTCTCTCTCTTTTCTCTCTCTACTTTCTCTCTCTAGAATTCATCTATCTTCTATCTATCTTTCTTGTTTAATCATCACATATTATATGGGATAACGGGTGTCTTATCAACCTTCTTCGTGGGAACCATATTTAAAATGCGAACAACAGATTCTAAAGCATAATCCCAAAAGAATAAAGGTAAAGTTGTAAGATTAAACAAAGATCGCACCATATCTAATAATGTATGATTTCTACTTTCGGATACACCATTTTGTTGTGGAGTATAGAGAAGTAAGATGCTGAACAATTCCATTCTCACTTAGATAATATATATACTCTTGACTTAAATATTCAGCACCTCTATCAGAACGGAGAGCTTTAATCTTCTTTCCTAGTTGTAGATCTACTTCTGCTTTAAACACTTTGAATGTTTCAAATAACTCATGTTCATGCTTAAGTAAATAAAAATAACCAGAACGGCTATGATCATCCGTAAATGTTAAGAACTAGCTAGCACCTTTCCTTGACAAATGTCTAAGTGGCCCGAACACATCAGTATGTATTAAACCAAGTAGATCAGTAGCTCTTTCAATATTGCTATTAAAAGATTTCTTGGTCATCTTTCTAGAGATATAAGACTTACATTTATCAAATGATTCATCATTGATATTTTCCAAAAGACCTTCACGTTGAAGCTTTTGTATACGAGTTTTCCCAATATGGGCAAGTCTACAATGCCAAAGATAAGAAGCGTTCTTGTCAAAATTTCTCTTCTTATTCATGCTAAAAACAGATTGATTATTATTCTTGGATTCATTATCATCCATGTCTATTTCAAACACACCATTCACAGAAATTGCATTAAAATAGAAAATACCATCTTTCCAAATAGAAATTCCATTATAATCAATAGCGCGAACGAATCCATTATTCAACAAACAAGAAAAGGAAATAACACCCCTAACAATTGTAGGTGCATAATAACAATCATTTAAAATCAGTACTAAACCCGAAGGTAAAAGTAAATTAAATGTTCCTATAGATTTAACCGCTGCTTGTGCGCCATTACCCACTTGCAGAAATTGTTCCCCATAGGAAAGCTTCCTTTCCAGATTAAATCCATGTAGCGTATTACAAATGTTAATACCGCATCCCGTATCATATACCCAGGAATTTAATTTGTATGTTAAATTGAACAATACAATCATAAATAAAGTACCTGAAGCTGCAGCGCTCTGCTCAGACTTCTTCTTTATTTCTCGCAACTCTTTAAGGTAAATAGGCAAATTCCTCTTCCAGTGACCACTTGCCTTGCAATGGTGACACGTCTCATCCTTTTGATATTGATTCTTCTTGACAAAGTTCTGCTTAGGTTTTGAATAAGTCGCAACTTTATTGCCCTTCTCACCCTTGCCTTTGCCTTTCTTCTTGTTCGGTTGCGGTTTTGGCTTACTAACTCTACCCTTTTGTATGGTTAGTACAGGAGGAGTAGAAGTATATGCCTTGTCTTTTAATCCCTTTTCATAGTCAATGAGCATTGCATGCAAATCATTAAATGTCTTCCTCGTGCAATGCATATTATAGTTTCGAACAAAATCATTGAAGTCCTAGTTAAGAAACCTATTGATCAAGTTGATAACCATATTATGATCATAGGGTTGTCCTAGTGCAATGAGTTGTTCCATATAACCCCTCATCTCCATATAATGGGCACTAACAGACTTTCCAGGAGCTTGCTTGCAGCTATGCAAAGCATCTACTAAGTCGTAGATCTCCACAACTTGCGGCTTTTCGAACATAGCCTTGAGTTCATCAAGCATTAGCTGGCGAAAATAACTCATACTTCTTTTGAAGTGGAGGGGACATTTTCCCTAACATTAAGCAAGCCACCTCCGAGTGCTTCTTAACATTTACAGCGTGTTCAAGCCTTTGCGCTTCAGAAGCTCCTTCAGCAAGATCCTCCGGATAGGGAGTAGTCAAGATATCAATAGTACCCGCTACTCTCAAGACAATTCTTAGTGAGCGGTACCAATAATTGAAGTTTGGGCCAGTAAGTTCAGGACGATCAAAAAATGTTTTGAACGCAGAACTTATAGTGTTATTTTTGGGTTGAGCCATTTCTACATAAATAAGTTCAAATATTAGTATTTGCGATAATAAAATACTTTCAAGAAAATAAAATTACCCCGGTATATAAACCATAGTATTTTCCTTGAATTCTAGAACTATATTGACATAGACCCATTAAATCAGTAGATCTGCTAGTAATGAATGTACTCAACATAGCGACTTGTCGAACAATTCTATTGATAAACAATTTTCAATTTCTAGTTTATTTAAGGGATTTACATTGCCAAAAAAATGTTTTGCATTGTAAACATGTTTCATCCCTTCTAAATGCCTTAAATTTCCAGATCTCACTGAGTAACTTAATTAAGTTGTCTAATCTGAGTAAAGTAAAACCATCATACGAATTCTCATTCTATGAAAGTTTTCTCTCCATCACAACATCATCCAAAAATCTCGTTTGACGACGTAGCAATTTCAAGTGTTCATCAATTAGGAGCATTCGACTTAAACTTTAAGGGTATAAATTTGATGTCAAAATCAATGTATGGAGAAGCATGCATACAACTCCATAGCATAAGTTTAATAAAACATTTAGTAAACTTTTCACGAGACTAAATTTTTACATAAATTATGTTTAGGTATTGGTTCAACCAATTAAATAATTTACCCACAACTATTCACAACGTACTAATGACTAAAGCACAAAGCAATAACCTTATTCATTGTGAATTTGGATGTGAATTTGCGGTAAATCAACCTTAAGGTACAATTCAAATTAATAATCGTAGGTAATTTCAATTTGACGCACAGGCGAGCCGGGAATTTGGTCAGCGACTAATGGCTTAACACCTCCTTCCTTAACCGGGTACATGACCAGCGGTGCGTTAAACCCACTTTATAGTTTGTCAAAATGAGTAGGCCGTTAGATTATTATTTGAATTCACCAATCAATGTAATCTTATGTAATTTAGATCTCAAACAAATCTTAATTTTAATATGATTTAGTTCATATTATTTCTTTCAAAAAAACCTTTTTACAACAATTCAAACAATTTTAATATGAAGAAGTAAAAAAACTAAATCATAAACACATAATAACATATATATGTGCAATAAATAAACCAAATAGCCACATGCACACGATTTATTCAATAATCATCAAATCTAGGTTTTTATATTCATATAAAAGTCTTCCCTAATTCAATATTTATTGAATCAAATAATCACGTAGCACATAAAATTATATAAACATATAATTTTATGATCCATGAAAACATACAAGTTTATCATGGATCCTCCCACAAATCTTAACAATTAAATCTATACGGATCGTAACCATACATGACATAACAATTAATCATGCAATTCAATCTAAAATTATCCCACATGTAATTTAGGGTTTCAAAACAATTCTTTTTTTTATAAAAATTCGGCCAAAACCCTAATTTTAAAAAAAAAACCCTAATTTTAAGAAAACCTAAAAAAACATGTAGTTTTAACTCAAAAGAATTATTAGTTAAAAAACTTTAGATTTTCGATAATTATAACATGTTAAAACGGCTCTCGATGCCACTGAAGGTTTATTAATATCATAACAATTATATAAAACCCTAAACAAGATCAAAGCACACATAGCGGAAGCGATTTAACAAGATCATAATAATAACACAATTATAATTAATCGAATTAGGGTTACATACCTTTACGCTAAAGGAAATCCACAAGACGAAGAACGAATCACCAATTCGGGTTTATACAGTATATAACCAAGATATAGTCTAAAGTAAGACTATATTACGATCTTGTACACACGTAATACAACGAGCTAACCGTGATTCTAGCACGTGTAAACCGAGCTATAATGCTTGTAGAAAATCTACCCAACAACCCTAGATAGGGTGTAACATCCCGCCAACTCAGACTACAATATTGTCCACTTTACCCACAGGCTCACGGCTTTACTTTGTGGCCCTCTTGTAAGTACTTTCCGACTGGTCACTCAACCTAGTACTACTCTGACATGAGGTACGCTTAACTACCAGTTCCTAAGAACCCCACTTGCAGTAGACCTCAAAACGCGTTGTGTTATGAGAAGGCGGCTGTTATCTTATGAACCATGGATCTCTCCTGGCCACAGCCAATGTGGGATTTGCCTAGGTGTCACAATCACCCCCCTTCGGGACTAATCATCCTCGATGAGGTTTTCCCCACCATCCCGAACGGCTCAGGAGTGTCTATGATACCACTTGTAACATCCCGCCTACTCAGACTACAATATTGGCCACTTAACCCGCAGGCTCACGGCTTTGCTTTGTGGCCCTCTTGTAAGTACTTTCCGACTGGTCACCCAACCTAGTACTACTCTGACATGAGAACGTTTAACTGCCAGTTCCTAAGAACCCCATTTGCAGTAGACTACAAAATGCGTTGTGTCATGAGAAGGCGACTGTTATCTTATGAACCATGGATCTCTCCTGGCCACAGCCGATGTGGGATTTGCCTAGGGTGTCACAAAGGGGCTAGGAATAGATTATAAGTAAAATTGATCAAACAAGAAAACCAACCAAAACCCTTGTGTGGGTTTGTCTGCGATCGCAACAAGAGAGAGGAGGGGATTGATGAGACTGTTTTTATACATAGTCTCATCGTCCAAAAAGGGTTTTAAATGCATTAAATATCATCAAAATACCCCAATATATGCTTGTGTTTGTTGCTTGTGTATTTTAGGTACGGATATTGAGAAAATGACAAAAGATCACAAGAATCATGCAAAAACGAACACGGGAAATGAAGCCGCACATTGAACCAAGCCCTAATGAAGAATTTTCCAAAGAAAACCCTTGAAGATTTGAAGATTTATGAAGAAGGGTCCTCCAATATGGAAGAATTGACACTTTATACCCTTGTATCTTCATAATTACAAGATTGGTCCCTAAAGTTTGTCAATATTGCAAAAAGGGCCCTCCACTTTGAAGAATTGGCAATTTTAGTCCCTCAACAAAACTTAAATGTCAATATTTATCCTCCTCAAAGTCAAACATACCAAGAAGAACTCCAAGTTACAAGAATTACAAATTTGGTCCTTTGAAAATGTCAAAATTACCAAAAGGACCCTTGACTTTGAAGACTTGGCAAAAATGATCCCACATTAATCATGACTTGGCAATTTCAGTCCTCCAAAATGTCAACTATACAAGTCAAGACCATAATCCTTGAAGAAAATACCAAATCAGTTCTTCAAGAATCAAGAAATGGCAAGAAATACCCCTGAAATCATTTTACAAAACTTTTGGGGCACAAGTGTGAAAATGAAAAGTTTGCTAACAAAGGAAAACGGATTGTGGGCTGTTTGTTTACAAAGTGACAAGAAGAATAAAGATGAGGGGTAAAACTGGGCAGACAACCTAATTAACCTAGACCTATACGGGCTTGACACGTGCCCCACTAACATCCCACAACCAATCAGCTTCACCCATCCACTCACGAGGTTTAATATTAATTAAACTTTGGCGCCATTAACACAAATTTAAACATTAATCCACCCCTAATCCGGATCAAACTAGCAACTATTTACCAAGAACACAATTTGGGGATTTGCTATTTACTTACAATTAAACCCTAAGATTGTCCAGATTAGTGATTAAGCATCCCTTAATCACATCCCAGCCTTGAAAAATCTTGCCACATCACCCCTCAGTCCCACACAAGATTCCCCTGCTACACACTTGTGCATACTGCCAAAATTTGGACAGCAATCCAATGTGTGAGATTCTAGCTTACTTTATAAGCTCCTTGTAAGCCATTGGATGCATTTTTTACATTGCCAGCTCCACAACAATCCAAGAAAATGTCACATGATCTTCAAAGTTCAAAACCCTACAAGGGGAAATTCTGGGACTTCACAAGCATTAGGGTTACGTTTTTTAGCTCTTAACTAGTTCATTGTAGCTTATATAAGGCATAGGACTCATTACATTTCAGTTTCCTCTTGAATTTTCCTTTGTTCAAAATTATGTAAATCCATATTCAGTTTAATGAAATGTGTTTGAATCTTTGAAGAAAACTTAAGTGCCATTGTTGTTTACTGCTTATTATTGTTCTTAGTTTGTTAATCTTGAACCTCAAAACCTGTTTTCAAGGAGTGTACAAAAGTTTGCACATTTTCCTTCAAGCTTGATATTTTGCTAAGTTCTTGGTACACCTTGGAATTCTTGGGCTATAAAGCTGATCATAGCATCCTGATATTGAGTTATCAAGGTGTGGTGAAGCCTATAACTTGGGGATAATCAAGTGTGGGATACAAGAGTTGCATTAATCAAGGCTTTTTCACTTTTCTGATTTTACTATTTTGCTTCTAACCTTGTTGAATCTTAGCAGGCTTTGTTGTGGAAGCTTGTACTTGTTCTTGCCAGTACATAAGCTCAAAATTCGTGGGTGTGGATGTACATCCATGAGGTTTGCATCCTTAATCTCAAAATCTGAATAAATTTGGATTTTTGGTGATATTTGAGTGCTACTTGTGTTCTTGCTGATTTTATGGTCTAATCTTGCTTAAATCTGCTTAATATGTCTGATTGTGCTTATTTGGGCTTGGGTGGTCTTGGATAACACTTTTGATTTGAAAATTTTGTATTTGAAAAGTAAAAAGGGTGTTTGGGATTACCTGTTTGAGATCATAAGTTTCTATTGTGTTTGTGGAAGGTGTTGTTTGTGCTTTGCATCCGTTAACTACTTGGTTGAGTGCATATTGCTGCAAGTTTTGGGGTTTGAAACCTTGAATCATACATTGTGTTATATCTTGTTGAGTTTGACTGATTTTGACCTAAGATTTTGGTAAAATCTAGAATTTATGCATGCTTAGGGTTAAAAGTTGTTAAAACATCATTTATATAACATATGTGATAGATCTGAGTGATTGAATCTGGCTTGTTGGTCAAGTGCATCAGCGAAAGTAAAATCTGCTTGTGTTAGTGTTCATCAGTAACCTTCTATTTAGGCTTTGAGCCATTGCATGAAAACTGTTTAAACTTGTTCATTTAAGTTTATAATAGCTTGTGTATGCTTTTGGTGCAATTTGGTTGGCTGAATATTGTTAAAACAGCTTATAAGTTCATAACTGCTTATGTGTTCATGTTTGGTGCATATCTGGTGATGTTTTGATTAAACTATACTAATTGGCTGATTGTGATTATGATTTCTTGATTTTTATTGACTCCTCTTGATCCACTGATCATTTGGGTGCCTTTTTGTAACTTGAATCTCCAAAAAAGTCACTAAAGACAAAAAAGTCAATAAGTCAAGCAGTGGAAAAAGTTTCCACTGCTCAACACCCAAAACTAGCCCCTGCTAGTGTAATTTTGCATTCAGCTTATTAATAAGCCATTTTGGCTTGTCCAGACCTGCACAACTTATTTTTTGTGATAGATCTTCCTTATTTGACCCATTTATTTGAACTAAAGCTTATTAGACTTTGACTTTGACTTTTTGCTAGAAAACCAACTCATTTGACTTTTTCATAAGTGCTTATTTGCTTATTCTAGCTTCTTGAGTGAACTTATTTGAAAACTTTTTGTTTATTAAGCTTAGTTAAGTCATTTAAAAGCTTTAGAAACTTGAATCAGCTCTTGGGATAGCCTAGAACTCAAAAACGACTATTTTGTCGTTTTCTGTAGATTGCTTATTGCATTTTCAAGCTTATTCCTTGGAATTTTTTCAAATTTCTTTTTACAAAAGTATTAAGCAACTCAAAAGAAGCTTGTGTGTCTAATTTGAGCTTATGGATCAGCTTATAACTTAATGGGCCAAAAGCCCATTAAGAATAAGCTATTTGGTATAAGTCAGCTTATTTCACATTTTCAGCTTTTGGAACTTTGAAAAGTTGTGTTTAAAATCAAATTTTGAGTCAGATAGGAGCTTTTGGGCATATTTGGACAACATTTTGCTTATTGGGCCTATTTGAGCCCATTAAGTGGACTGTTTTGACTTTTAGCCCATTTCTAGGCCCATTAGGGGTATTTTGTAATTTCAACTTCATTTTCTGTTTATTTAGGTTAAATTAAGCTAGTTTGCAAGTTTTTAGAATTTTTTATAAATTTTGGATTTTTAATATTATTTTATTATTATTTTATCATTAAAAATTAAAATTTGGTTTTTTCAAGTTTTTACATTTTTCTTAGGTTAAATACTTTAAGTTAGGAATTTTACAACTTTTAGAATATTTTTATTGTCCTTAGATTAATTTTTATAATTATTTTAAGTTTTAATAGTTTTTAATTGTTTTTAAATAGTTTTAATTAATTTTAAAATTTTCAAAAATAGTTTTAAATTAAGTTAGGTCATTTTAGAGGTTTACAATTGAAAAAATCTCATTTGGGCTTTTTGTTAATTAAATTGATTTTTAGGGCTTTAATTAGCATTAAAAATCATTATTTAATTAAATAAAAGGTTTGGGTGATTTTTGATTTTTTGTAAACTCTAACTACATTATTTAGAATTTATTGCAATTTTTTGGAATTTTTAGAGTAAATTTTTAAATTTGGTACTTTTACGGTTTTATGTGTACGACCTTTTCGTCTTAGTTTAATCCGTCATCGTAACCGTCATTCTCTTCTTATCCCATTTCTATTTTCTTTATCATAATCATATAATCACATAATTAATCATCTCTCTACACAACACACTAGCCTCCTTGAGAAAGATCCCCACTTTTGGGTCATAACTCGTGGTTTTCCTAAATCACTTGTTAATACTTGCCCTAATTTTACCTCCTTTTCCTAAAGGTGTGTAAAAACACTACATCATTTTGGCGCCGCTACCGGGGAGGCGTGTTGTGTTTTGATTTGGCAATTGTTGTTTTTATATATAGCCATAATATCTATTGTATTAGTAGCACTCTACTAATACGTATTATCGGTTTTTCGTTTTTGTGTGAATATTATTAACATATTGTATACGTAGAACAATAAATTCACAAGTACTCCAAAAGTGTGAAAACACAACCTTGACTTGGGAGGTCATTACCCAATCATTGTATTCGAATCTCAAACAAGAAAGAAAGGCAAATATAGATAAATACTTTTGTGAAGCTCGATTATGAAAAATACAAACTATAAGGTGGGTATAAGGCGGGTATTATAAAATATACCCTAAGGAAAAAGGCTCTTAAGTGCTTCGCGCTGCCTCGTTTCCCCGCTTGCTTGTGAGTATTTGATTTTGGGAGCTAATCGAGGGTTTTGCCGCCCAAAGTATTATTAAGTATCATATATACTTTCTTGGTTTCATTCATTAAACCCTCTTGAACGTTTTGGTGTTCCACCAACGTTCTAAAGTCATCGAAGGCGTTCACTTCACGTGATCGTTTTCATTCCTTGAGGCTTCTTTAATCAAGAGATTTGATTAAGGAGGAGATTTGTAGATTTTGGTCTACCTAATACAATCAGAAAATCCAAAAAAAGTAAAAAAAAATCAAAAACCACAAAAAAATTGGAAAAATACAAAACACCAAAAAGAATCTTCTTTGCTCACCCCCACGTTGTACGTGACATTTATGCTTACTCGTAATCAAGCAAGACGTGCACGTAAACGTAAAAACCGAAAGGAGTCAACACCTACTCCTAATCTTTCTAGTGAGGAGTCTCCTATTGACGAACCCATTGTAAGAGAAGAACCAACCATGGCGAATCGAACTATGATGGAGTTACTTCAAGCACCCACCGAGGGTTATGGAGAGGCTATTATGATTCCAGCTATCCTTGCGGAGAATTTTGAAGTAAAAACGGGTTTGTTGTCGATGATCCAAAACAACAAATTCCGTGGTGATGAAAAGGACAACCCACACAACCATATCCGCCAATTCAATCGTCTTACCGCCACTTACAAGTTTAATGATGTTGCTAATTACTCGATTAAGATGATGCTTTTTCCGTATTCCTTAGCGGGGCCCGCTAAAATTTGGTTAGAGAAAGAGCCACCCAATTCTATATTGACGTGGAAGGATCTCGTTTCAAAAGTCGTGAACCAATTTTTTCCACCCTCTAAGACTACGCACTTGAAAAACGAGATTTCAAAATTTTCACAAGAATTTAATGAGAGTTTTTAACGGCTTGGAATAGGTTTAAGGAAATGTTACATGAGTGTCCTCATCACGGTTTTTCCGACTTGCATCAAATTGACATGTTTTACAATGGACTTAATGATCATGAAAGGGATTATTTAAATGCCGCCGCGGGTGGTACTTTTTTGTGTAAAACGGTTGAGGAAGCTTTGGTGATAATTGAGAATAGATCTAAGGTGTATAGTCCTCGTAGCACGTCTAGTGTTCGTAAGGCTTCGTCTTCGGCTTCACCTTCTTTGTCTACTACCATCGATGCTTGCCAAATTGAGGCGAATTTGGAAACAAAATCTTTGATAAGCTTAAAGGTCTTTTGATTGAGTTCAAAGTTGTAGAACCAAGTGCTCCCGCAACGGCTAAAGCGGTTGAGGTTGCATGCATGTATTGTGGTGGAGGTCATGATATCTCCGAGTGCATTACCAACGGTGGTAACACTTCGAGTGCCTACGCGGCCACGGGAACTTACAACCAAAACGGTCAAGTTACCCGCTCTAATCAATTGACTCCACCGGGTTTTGGTTCAAATCAAAATGCTAACAACAACTATCGCAACAATCATGTTGGTTTCAAAAACAATTACAATAAGGGAAACTATGGTAATCAAGGGGCTAAAATCAAGTTTCAAACAAAAATCAAAATGATTTTCAAAACAAAAACAAGAGTTTGCAAACTTTGAAAGATCTTCCAAATGAATTTGTTGAATACGCTAATGGGAACGATGCTAGGTTTGACAACATTCAAAGAGAAATCATTAGCCTAAGATCCGAGTTTAAGAACGACTTGAAGAAAGAGTTGAAAAATGAGTTAGCAAATGAGCTTAAAATCCATACCAACAAGATGGAAGGAAATGTAACAAGGTTACAACAAAACCAACAAAAAATGGAACAAGGGCAACATGAAATTAAGCAAGAAATGATTAAAGCCGAGAAGAGGCAATCCATGTTTGAGGATAAAATTTCATCTATGTTTGAGGAAATTATGTGTAAACCTTCTTCGAGTAGTCTTCCTAGCAACACCATATCAAACCCTAAGGGTGAGATGAAAGTGATTACCACACGTAGTGGTAAGACACTTAAGGAACCGACTCCTCAACCAATTGCTCCTATGGAGGAAGCAATCGAGGAAGAACCCGAGGTGGTGGTCCAAAAGGAGCACGTCCAAATCCCACGAAGTACCGCTCATGCCACACCTACGGTTGACCCATTACCAACATTGGAACCCGAAATTCCAAAGGTTGTGCCTATGCCTCAACCCACACCACCTTTGCCCTATCCATCGAGACTTATAAAGGAGAAACGTCAAGAGCGCGACAATTACCAATTTGAGCTTTTTATGAAAATGTTTCGTGATTTGCACTTTAATGTGAGTTTCGCCGATGCTTTGGTCATGATGCCTCGATTTGCCGCTAACTTTAAGAGTATGTTGAACAACAAGGAGAAATTGCACCAATTGTCTAGTTGTTCATCGGTTTATCTTAATCGCATACCTAAAAAAGTCGGTGATCCCGGTAAATTCTTGATCCCTTGTGCAATCCAAGATATGGAAGAATGCTTTGCCTTGGCCGATCTTGGTGCTAGCATTAACTTGATGCCACTTGCAATCTTCAAGTCGCTCAATCTTCCTAATCTTACTCCTTCACTGAAGTCTATCGAGTTGGCCGACCATTCCACGATTCCCGCATGTGGATTGGCGGAAGACTTTTTTTGTGAAAGTGGGAAAGTTCTATTATCCGGTAGACTTTATCGTTGTCGATATTCCCACGGATCCTCAAGTTCCTCTCATTTTAGGTCGTTCGTTTTTAGATACGTCTATGGCTTTGATCGATGTTCATGCTAGAAAGATCACCTTACGTTTCAACGACGAGGAACTTGTTATAAACGCAACTCAAAACTCTCAAATTTCTCATGTTTATTCCGTTGCAACCATAAACCTCGTTGACATGATTGACGTGGTTTGCGAGGAATTTTCACAAGAAGTTCTAGGTTTTGGTGATGATGAAAATAGTGGCAATCCCACTATGTTAGATCCCATTCTTGATAACTCGACACCAACCTTCACTCCATTTGAAGGTGGTGGTTTTACGTTGGAAGAATTCGATGTTCCACGTACTTGTAACGAAGACCTCGACAACGATGAGGACTTCTCGATTATCAAGGATTTTCTTAACGATTTCCCATTTCCTCCACCCGAGGAGGTTATGAGTATCGAGCCCAAATATTCAATTGAGGAACCACCTATCCTCGAGTTAAAAGATTTACCTCCTCATCTCGAATATGTCTTTTTGGAGGAGGGCGACAAGTTGCCGGTTATTATTGCGAAAGAACTTTCGGATGATGAAAAAACCGCGCTTGTCGATGTTCTAAAGGATCACAAAGGGGCAATTGTGTGGAAGTTATCTGACATTAAGGGGATTGATCCCAAGTTTTGTACCCAAAAATCTTAATGGAGGAGGATTACAAGCCCGCAATCCAATGTCAAAGGAGGGTGAACCCCAAAATTCACGACGTCATCAAAAAGGAACTCCTTAAACTCCTTGACGCAGGAATGATTTACCCTATTTCTGATAGCCCTTGGGTGAGTCCTATTCATTGTGTCCCTAAGAAGGGAGGAATGACCGTTGTGCCAAACGATGCCAACGAGTTAACTCCCACTAGACTCGTGACCGGATGGAGAGTGTGCATTGACTATCGTAAGTTGAATGAAGACACTCGTAAAGACCATTTTCCCTTGCCCTTCATGGACCAAATGTTGGAGTGTCTTGCGGGAAACGATTTCTATTGCTTTTTAGATAGTTTTTCCGGTTACTTCCAAATCCCCATCGATCCTCGTGATCAAGAAAAAACTACGTTTACGTGTCCATATGGAACGTTTGCCTATCGTAGAATGCCATTCGGACTTTGCAATGCACCGGGAACCTTTCAAAGGTGCATGATGTATTTTTCATGATATGATCGAGAAGACGATGGAAGTCTTCATGGATGAATTTTCCGTGTTTGGTTGTTCGTTCACTTCGTGTTTCTCGAATCTTGAGAGAATGTTGAAGCGTTGTGAGGAAACCAACCTTGTGCTCAATTGGGAAAAATGTCATTTTATGGTTAAGAGTGGAATCGTCTTAGGGCACAAGGTTTCGAAAGCGGAGATTGAGGTAGATCAAGCTAAGGTAGACGTCATCGCCAAATTACCTCATCCCAAAACCGTTAAGGGAGTTAGGAGTTTCCTAGGCCACGCGGGCTTTTATCATCGATTCATCAAGGATTTTTCAAAGATCTCTCGACCTATTACACATCTTCTTGAAAAAGAGGCACATTTCGTCTTTGACGGAGATTGTGTACGAGCCTTTGAAATCCTTAATAGGAAACTTACCGAAACTCCCATTCTTGTTGCTCCCAATTGGAACCTCCCCTTTGAACTCATGTGTGATGCTATTGACTACGCTATTGGGGTCGTATTGGGGCAACGTCATGAAAAGCACTTCTTGCCTATTCACAATGCTAGCAAGACGATGACCGAGGCTCAACTAAAATACACTACAACGGAGAAGGAGTTCCTTGCCGTGGTGTATGCATTTGAGAAATTTCGACCTTATCTCGTCTCGACGAAATGAATAGTGTATACGGATCATTCGGCTATCAAGTATCTTATGGCTAAACAAGATGCAAAACCGAGATTACTTCGTTGGATTCTCCTCCTTCAAGAATTTGATCACAAAATTGTTGACAAAAAAGGAGCTGAGAATCTAGCGGCCGATCATCTTTCTCGTTTGGAAGATCCTCACCAAAGTGTTTACGAGCCCAAGGAAATCACCGAAACATTTCCGCTCGAGACACTTGGTGTAGTGAATTCTAAGCTTGATTCTTCCACCCCATGGTTTGCGGACTTTGCAAATTACCATGCGGGCAACTTCATCATCAAGGGTATGACGACTCAAGAAAAACGAAAATTCTTTCGTGACGTCAAGTTCTATTTTTGGAACGACCCTTACTTGTTTCGAACTTGTGCGGATCAAATTATTCGACGTTGTGTCTTTGGTACCGAAGCTTCTAACATCCTTAGAGCTTGTGATGAGGGACCCACGGGTGGTCACCATGGTACTAATCTCACGGCTAAGAAGGTCTTTGATGCCGGCTTCTTTTGGCCAACTATTTACCGAGATGCACATGAGCTTGTGAAGTCGTGTGACTCATGCCAACGACAAGGAAAAGCCTCGCAAAAAGATGAAATGCCACAAAATATCATCCAATTGTGTGAGATCTTTGACGTTTGGGGCATTGACTTTATGGGGCCGTTCCCATCATCTCGTGGTAATAAGTACATCCTCATCGCGGTTGACTACCTATCTAGGTGGGTGGAAGCTAAGGCTTTGCCCACCAATGATGTTCGTGTGGTAGTCAAGTTTTTGAAAAGCTTGTTTTCTCAGTTTGGAACCCCTCGTGTGATCATAACCGATTGTGGAACCCATTTTTGTAACGACCAATTCGAAAGGGTCCTAAGGAAATATGGGGTTACACATCGGCTTTCTACGGCTTATCACCCACAAACGAGTGGGCAAGTCGAGGTTTCAAACCGAGCTTTAAAGAGGATCTTGGAGAGATCGATTGGGGAAAACCGACAATCTTGGTCGGATAAGTTGGACGATGCTTTATGGGCCTTTAGGATCGCTCATAAGACGCCCATTGGGTGCACTCCTTATAAGCTTGTGTATGGGAAAAATTGTCATTTGCCAATTAAATTGGAACACAAGGCTTATTGGGCCCTAAAGCACTGTAATGATGATATAGAGACCGCGGGAAAACACCGGAAAATGCATTAAATGAATTGGATGAATTAAGGGATATTGCTTATGAAAATTCATTGATTTATAAAGAAAAGACTAAAAAGTTGCATGATTCTAAAATTAAAAACCGGGTTTTTAACATTGGGGATCAAGTTTTACTTTTTAATTCTCGTTTGAAAATCTTTTCCGGTAAGTTGAAATCCCGTTGGTCCGGTCCATTCACCGTGACTCAAGTATTTCCATACGGGACCATCGAGCTAGCTCAAAATGATGGCCCCAATTTCAAGGTGAATGGACATAGGTTGAAGCACTACTTTGGCGGGGAAGTTCCATCCTTGAACTACCTCGACCAAATCACTTTCCCCAATGATAATTAGTATTGAGGGGATCGAGTCGAGCTCATGACTCGGTAATCAAAAACGAGGTGCCTCGTGGGGGAGTCCCATGCTTATCCTATGTACATATTATCGCTTTCTAATGTAGTAACGTGTGGGGATTTGTGCCCTTCCAACCTTTGTTCCGTGGTTGTTTGTGAATTGTGGATTTTAGATGATCATGATCTTCACGATTGGAGCCTCTCGTGTTCATTTTATGGGAGCACTCGATCGTTTGCTTTGAAGACTTTCTCAATATCCATGATATATCCTTTGATTTTCTAACCTTAGGTTTATAGCACACTTCATAAACGGCTTTAAATTTAACGGTTACACCCTTACCATGCTAGATTAGGCATTCGACTACGTCTCTAGTATGGGGGTGTTTGCACCCCTAGACTCGAAACATTGAGGACAATGTTTAACTTTAGTATGGGGGGGTGAATAGATACTTGCCTTGCAAAACCTTCACGCTTTCCAAAGTTTATCTTTTAGTTTATCATTTTGTTGCAAAATAAGGCTAAAAATGGCCAAATTTTAAAAAATTTCTCATGTTTTATAAGTGTTTGAAGACACGAATGTAGGTTTTCCGATGGCGAGAATAAGAGTAATTTTTGACTCGACGTGCGTGTTGAGCACTTAGCTTTGATTCCTTAACTTCACTTTAGGCTAAGTCTCTTAAATGAGGAATGATAGGGTTAATTATAAGTTACTATGCTAAACGTAGAGTAATCTTATTCTTTCAAAAACTCATGTGTTCTCGTTATTTGCTTATTCTCCCTTCGCTTGTAAATATTTTTTGCTTAATAAATATTGACTTAGCGGTTTAGTCTTGATTGTTGGGTTTCTAGTCTTTTCTAGTAGCTTCCGTGTAATTAAATTGGGAAGACATTAAGGTATCGCCAACGTCACGATTTTGAAGTATTGGCACCCGAATAATCAAAAGCTTCACCCAATAATAAGATTTCAAGTGCTCACCTAAATCAGGCAAACAATTTGAAGCCCACAAGGCCGAAAAATCTATGCAAAATTGAAAGTGAATCAAGCCTTAATCTTTGAAGCTTCAAAGATCCAAAGTTCGCCTTAGCGTGAGGATATACGTCTTTGGCTAATAAAACTACCGATGAGGTAGATAATAAAAGGCAAGGCAAGACCGAAGTCATAATAAAAGCTTCATGGCGAAGTTGAATAAAAGATGGAGGTAAACCAAAGATAATAAGGCCCTTCCGTTAGGGTGCGTATAAAAGTCTTGGTAATAAGTTTCATGTTTAAAACCGTTATAAAACCGTGTTTATTGATCCTTCTTGTTGACTTAATTTTTTGACATCGTTGTCTATTAGGAGGGGTTATTGATTTGATGGTCTTGGTTACACCATTAGGACTCTATTTTTAGACCTAAATCTCTATCATCGCATAAGTCAAACAATGTATCCTCGTGAAACATTCAAGACAAAATAAAATATAAGAGATACAACTTAGGAAAATGGGAGGATAAGTACGTGATTAGGGCATATGAGTAGTGTTAGCATTAATAACTTATAATAAAAATGATCTCGTTGCACGCTTGGCATGGAATTGGGGTGAAAATCGAGGACGATGAAATTATTTCTAACGAAGCATTCACGTGTTCTTATTCTATAAACCTAAACGTCCCATTTTGCGATGAAAATCATACATTATGTCTAAAACGCAAGTAGTAGCAATAGTAGTAGTGTAGCTAGTTTATCATTTAATAAGTGAATAAAAATGAATTTTGGAGATGCTACGAAAATTTATTCTAGCATTGCGTGAGGGCACGGCAATGGTTTAGTATAGGGGAGTGATGAGACTGCTTTTATACATAGTCTCATCGTCCAAAAAGGGCTTTAAATGCATTAAATATCATCAAAATACCCCAATATATGATTGTGTTTGTTGCTTGTGTATTTTAGGTACGGATATTGAGAAAATGACAAAAGATCACAAGAATCATGCAAAAACGAACACGGGAAACGAAGCCGCACATTGAACCAAGCCCTAATGAAGAATTTTCCAAAGAAAACCCTTAAAGATTTGAAGATTTATGAAGAAGGGTCCTCCAATATGGAAGAATTGACACTTTATACCCTTGTATCTTCATAATTACAAGATTGGTCCCTAAAGTTTGTCAATATTGTAAAAAGGGCCCTCCACTTTGAAGAATTGGCAATTTTAGTCCCTCAACAAAACTAAAATGTCAATATTTATCCTCCTCAAAGTCAAACATACCAAGAAGAACTCCAAGTTACAAGAATTACAAATTTGGTTCTTTGAAAATGTCAAAATTACCAAAAGGACCCTTGACTTTGAAGACTTGGCAAAAATGGTCCCTCATTAATCATGACTTGGCAATTTCAGTCCTCCAAAATGTCAACTATACAAGTCAAGACCATAATCCTTGAAGAAAATACCAAATCTGTTCTTCAAGAATCAAGAAATGGCAAGAAATACCCCTGAAATCATTTTACAAAACATTTTGGGGCACAAGTGTGAAAATGAAAAGTTTGCTAACAAAGGAAAACGGATTGTGGATTGTTTGTTTACAAAGTGACAAGAAGAAGAAAGATGAGGGGTAAAACTGGGCAGACAACCTAAGTAACCTAGACCTATAAGGGCTTGACACGTGCCCCACTAACACCCCACAACCAATCAGCTTCACCCATCCACTCACCAGGTTTAATATTAATTAAACTTTGGCGCCATTAACACAAATTTAAACATTAATCCACCCCTAATCCGGATCAAACTAGCAACTATTTACCAAGAACACAATTTGGGGATTTGCTATTTACTTACAATTAAACCCTAAGATTGTCCAGATTAGTGATTAAGCATCCCTTAATCACATCCCAACCTTGAAAACTCTTGCCACATCACCCCTCAGTCCCACACAAAATTCCCCTGCTACACACTTGTGCATACTGCCAAAATTTGGACAGCAATCCAACGTGTGAGATTCTAGCTTACTTTCTAAGCTCCTTGTAAGCCATTGGATGCATCTTTTACATTGCCAGCTCCACAACAATCCAAGAAGATGTCACATGATCTTCAAAGTTCAAAACCCTACAAGGGGCAATTCTGGGACTTCACAAGCATTAGGGTTACGTTTTTTAGCTCTTAACTAGTTCATAGTAGCCTATATAGGCATAGGACTCATTACATTTAAGTTTGCTCTTGAATTTTCCTTTGTTCAAAATTCTGTAAATCCATATTCAGTTTAATGAAATGTGTTTGAATCTTTGAAGAAAACTCAAGTGCCATTGTTGTTTACTGCTTATTATTGTTCTTAGTTTGTTAATCTTGAACCTCAAAACCTGTTTTCAAGGAGTGTGCAAAAGTTTGCACATTTTCCTTCAAGCTTGATATTTTGCTAAGTTCTTGGTACACCTTGGAATTCTTGGGCTATAAAGCTGATCATAGCATCCTGATATTGAGTTATCAAGGTGTGGTGAAGCCTATAACTTGGGGATAATCAAGTGTGGGATACAAGAGTTGCATTAATCAAGGCTTTTCACTTTTCTGATTTTACTATTTTGCTTCTAACCTTGTTGAATCTTAGCAGGCTTTGTTGTGGAAGCTTGTACTTGTTCTTGCTAGTACATAAGCTCAAAATTTGTGGGTGTGGATGTACATCCATGAGGTTTGCATCCTTAATCTCAAAATCTGAATAAATTTGGATTTTTGGTGATATTTGAGTGCTACTTGTGTTCTTGCTGATTTTATGGTCTAATCTTGCTTAAATCTGCTTAATATGTCTGATTGTGCTTATTTGGGCTTGGGTGGTCTTGGATAACACTTTTGATTTGAAAATTTTGGATTTGAAAAGTTAAAAGGGTGTTTGGGATTACCTGTTTGAGATCATAAGTTGTTATTGTGTTTGTGGAAGGTGTTGTTTGTGCTTTGTATTCGTTAACTACTTGGTTGAGTGCATATTGCTGCAAGTTTTTGGGTTTGAAACCTTGAATCATACATTGTGCTATATCTTGTTGAGTTTGACTGATTTTGACCTAAGATTTTGGTAAAATCTAGAATTTATGCATGCTTAGGGTTAAAAGTTGTTAAAACATCATTTATATAACATATGTGATAGATCTGAGTGATTGAATCTAGCTTGTTGGTCAAGTGCATCAGCGAAAGTAAAATCTGCTTGTGTTAGTGTTCATCAGTAACCTTCATCTGCTTGAATCTTGATTTAGGCTTTGAGCCATTGCATGAAAACTGTTTAAACTTGTTCATTTAAGTTTATAATAGCTTGTGTATGCTTCTGGGGCAATTTGGTTGGCTGAATATTGCTAAAACAGCTTATAAGTTCATAACTGCTTATGTGTTCATGTCTGGTGCATATCTGGTGATGTTTTGATTAAACCGTACTAATTGGCTGATTGTGATTGTGATTTCTTGATTTTTATTGACTCCTCTTGATCCACTAATCATTTGGGTGCCTTTTTGTAACTTGAATCTCCAAAAAAGTCACTAAAGACAAAAAAAAGTCAAGAAGTAAAGCAGTGGAAAAAGTTTCCACTGCTCAACACCCAAAACTAGCCCCTGCTAGTGTAATTTTGCATTCAGCTTATTAATAAGCCATTTTGGCTTATCCAGACCTGCACAACTTATTTTTTGTGATAGATCTTCCTTATTTGACCCATTTGTTTGAACTGGAGCTTATTAGACCTTGACTTTGACTTTTTGCTAGAAAACCAACTCATTTGACTTTTTCATAAGTGCTTATTTGCTTATTCTAGCTTATTGAGTGAACTTATTTGAATACTTTTTGTTGATTAAGCTTAGTTAAGTCATTTAAAAGCTTTAGAAACTTGAATCAGCTCTTGGGATAGCCTAGAACTCAAAAACGACTATTTTGTCATTTTCTGTAGATTGCTTATTGCATTTTCAGGCTTATTCCTTGGACTTTTTTCAAATTTCTTTTTACAGAAGTCTTAAACAACTCAAAAGAAGCTTGTGTGTCTAATTTGAGCTTATGGCATCAGCTTATAACTTAATGGGCCAAAAAGCCCATTAAGAATAAGTTGTTTGGTATAAGTCAGCTTATTTCACATTTTCAGCTTTTGGGCCTTTGAAAAGTTGTATTTAAAATCAAATTTTGAGTCAGATAGGAGCTTTTGGGCTTATTTGGATAACATTTTGCTTATTGGGCCTATTTGAGCCCATTAAGTGGACTGTCTTGACTTTTAGCCCATTTCTAGGCCCATTAGGGGTATTTTGTAATTTCAACTTCATTTTCTGTTTATTTAGGTTAAATTAAGCTAGTTTGCAAGTTTTTAGAATTTTTTATAAATTTGGATTTTAATATTATTTTATTATTATTTTATTATTAAAAATTAAAATTTGGTTTTTTCAAGTTTTTACATTTTTCTTAGGTTAAATACTTTAAGTTAGGAATTTTACAACTTTTAGAATATTTTTATTGTCTATAGATTAATTTTTATAATTATTTTAAGTTTTAATAGTTTTTAATTGTTTTTAAATAGTTTTAATTAATTTTAAAATTTTCAAAAATAGTTTTAAATTAATTAGGTCATTTTAAAGGTTTACAATATCTCATTTTGGGCTTTTTGTTAATTAAATTGATTTTTAGGGCTTTAATTAGCATTAAAAATTATTATTTAATTAAATAAAAGGTTTGGGTGATTTTTGATTTTTTGTAAACTCTAATTACATTATTTAGGATTTATTGCAATTTTTTGGAATTTTTAGAGTAAATTTTTAAATTTGGTACTTTTTACGGTTTTACGTGTACGACCTTTTCGTCTTAGTTTAATCCGTAATCGTAACCGTCATTCTATTCTTATCCCATTTCTATTTTCTTTCTCATAATCATATAATCACATAATTAATCATCTCTCTACACAACACACTAGCCTCCTTGAGAACGATCCCCACTTTTGGATCATAACTCGTGGTTTTCCTAAATCACTTGTTAATAATTGCCCTAATTTTACCTCCTTTTCCTAAAGGTGTGTAAAAACACTACATCAGGGATAGATTTTTTTGGTGTCTTGAATTATGAGGTGAGGGTTTGTTTATATAGGCTTAATTCTTGTAACCCAAAATACATAAAAGGAAAGTTTTTCTTTCTCCTTCCTTTGCCTCCATAACCGACGGCTAACACCCCCTTTAGGGTGTTCCAGAATCTTCCATCCTTCTTTCTATTTATCTTACTTACTATAAATTTATTTAACGCCCGTTAATACTTAACTCTTAATTATTTAACGATCGTTAAAGTTATATCTGGGTTCAATTTAATAAATACATAAATATATATTTATTAAATAAATTAATAAATACAATAAATATATTTATTAAATAAATTAACTCTTTACGTATTGAGTGCAATCCGTAATCTCGAGTTTAATCCTATCACACGACTATTAAATATAAGTCCATAGACTTTCAAACACACTTAGCCCAATCAACATCAGAATAAGCACTAAGAAACATACCATGTGTCTTCTTAATGTGAACGCCTAAACCTGGAGAACCTTTGAGATATCTTAATATCTTGAAGGTTATCTTAAGTTGAGAATTCAAAGGGGAGTGCATAAATTGACTTAAGCAGTGAACAGCCTAAGATATGTCAGGTCTGGTATTGGTCAAGTAGATAAGCTTACCCATCAACTTCTGATAATCAACGATATTATCAAGAAAAGGATCATCAATAGCGGGTTCATTAGATATAGCAAGTTTAGAAACCAAAGGGGTCTTAGCAGGTCTACAAGCAAGCATACCATACTCAGAAAGAAGGTCCAACACATACTTTCTTTTGTTCAAACAAATGGCACAATCAGTGTCAATAACTTCAATACCCAGAAAGTATTTCAATTTACCCAAGTCCTTGATCAAGAACTTAGTTCTCAAAAAGGTTTTAAACTTCTCAATTTTAACAATGTTGTTACCAGTGATACTGATATCATCAACATACACAAGTAATGCAAGAAAAACACCATCATGAGATTTGGTATAAAGGGAATAGTCAGACTTACTTTGACAAAAGCCATTTTCATTAAGAACATAAGTAAGTTTGGCATTCCATTGTCTGGGTTCATGTTTAAGACCATATAGAGACTTTTTAAGTCTACAAACCATGTTGTCACCTCCAGGAAGATATCCTTGAGGTGGCTTCATGTAAAGAGTCTCGTCAAGGTCACCATACAAGAAAGCATTATTAATATCAAGTTGAAAGACAGGCCAAGATTGCATAATAGCTAAGTAAAGAAGACATATAATGGTCACCATCTTAACAACAGGGGCAAAGGTCTCCTCATAATCTATACCTTCCTTTTGACTAAACCCCTGTGCAACAACCCTAGCTTTATATATTTCTATCTCCCCACTAGATCTAAATTTTAACTTCCAAGTCCATTTACAACATAAGGAATTTCTACCTTTAGGAAGCTCTACAATTTCCTAAGTGTCATTCTCAAGAAAGGCTGCAAGTTCAGCATTCATAGCATCAACCCAATAGGGTTTTGAGAAGCTTCAAAAAAACATTTTGGCTCACTGTTTTTGTTAAGTTGGGTGACAAAACAGAAATTTTCATGATTAAGTTTAGAATATCCAACAAACTTTACAAGACCATACTTAAATTTAGAGTTAACAACAAAATCATTATAATTCTTTGGAAAAACTGAAGGCCTAGTAGACCTTCTAAGACCTTGATTAAGGTTTTGAGTCTCCTGAGCAGAAGTGCTTGGATTTTGATCCAAGTGACCTTGCGACTTATTTGTATCATTAAGTGTATTTGCCTCCTCTTCCAACCCAACATCAATGTCATCACTGTTTTGAGCATCATCCCTAATATTTGGTGAATCAACAGTGTCCACATTATTCCCTTGGTTGGGAGAGTGGCTACCCTGACTATGTGACTCATGGTCACTATTATTACTATTTGTTACTCTCTCATCATCATTAGGTAGCTCAGGGTTATCTAAATCAAAAACGTTTAACATATTTTTATCTTGATTAACACTAGGAACATTGGACTCATCATGCTTGTTTTTAGAGACAGAGTCCTTAAAAGGAAAGACAGACTCAAAGAAACTAACACCTCTAGAGATAAAGAATTGATTTCTATCTAGACTGAAAAGCCTGTAGCCCTTTTGAGAATTAGAATAACTCATCATAACACATTTTTCAGATCTATTAGATAGTTTATCATGACTATTTAAAATAGTAGCAAAACACAAACAGCCAAACATTCTGATAAGAGAGAGATTAGGACAAGTATTATAAATCATTCCATAATAGGATTTTCCATTTAACATAGAGGAAGGTAATCTGTTAATGAGAAAAGTAGAAGTTAGAATGCATTTAGACCAATTTTTTAAAGAAATTCCCCCTGAAACATAAGATACCTAGCCACATTTAAGAGGTGTCTATGTTTCCTTTCAGCCACCCTATTTTGCTGAGGAGTATATGAACAAGAAGTTTGATGAAGTATGCCTTTGTTATTACAAAACTTACTAAAGGTTTGATTAACAAATTCAGTCCCATTGTCACTTCTAAAGATCTTAATATTCTTTTTAAACTGATGAGATATACCCATACAGCTCTACTATGGTCATCTTTAGAATTAATGAGATATACCCATACAGCTCTACTATGGTCATCCACAATGGTTAAAAAATATCTATGGCCAGTATGACTGGTCACTTTATAGGGTCCCCACAAATCAAGATGAACAATATCCCCCACAGATTTAGTAGTATGATCACTTAGAGGAAAAGGTTTTCTGGTCTGCTTAGCTCTTTGACAAACTTCACAATAATCATATTTATCATTTTTATTTACGTTTAAATAACCTTTTAAGACATCTAGGGATAGGTCAGCAGGGTGACCAAGCCTGCAATACCAGTCATAGTAAGAAAGACAACATGCAATAACAGTTTGATTCACATTGCACTTAATATCTTTAGTATCTAAGTAGTATAAACCACCACACAGATTACCAATCCCTAGAATGTTTCTCAGATTCAAATCCTTGTTCAAAAATAAACATTTATTCTCATCAAACACAACAAATATTTTGTTATCCTTAGCATGTTTATGAACAGAGATCAAGGTGACACAATACTCAGGAATAACCAACATATTAAACAAAACAAGACCATTTCCTAACTTAAGATTCCCAATTTTAGATATGAAAGCCTTAGTACCATTAGGGTGAACAACTTTAATTTTTAAATGAGATATGTCAAAGACATTATCTAATTCTCTTTCATTGTTGGTCATGTGTTGGTTAGCCCCTGAGTCAATAACTTTCCCATGTTGAGTTACTATAGAGTGAATATCAGAACAAAAGAATTTCTCAAAATTATCATTGAAAACTTTACTAGTATTGAGGTAAGAACCTGCCATATTGGCCTGCACACCATTTTAAGAACCAGTATTTTCTTTGATAAGAGAAAGTAAAGTGGTAAGTTGCTCATTAGAAAACACAGAGTTTGAGTTAGTACCCATACAGTTGTTTGAAACATTTTTTCCTTTAAAGGTTTGTTCAGGTTTCTTTTTTCCAAAATCACTTTGAAATCTAATAAGTTTGAAACACCTATCAATAGTATGTCCAATATACCCATAATTTTCACAAGTCACCTAGATATTACCATTAGGTCTGTAATTGTTAGGTCTGGTAGGAACATTAGGTCTAGGGTTACTATTCCTAAGTCTAAAGCCACCAGAGTTGAAACTCTGGTTTTTTTGAAACTCATTTCTGGTAGGCCCATTAGAAAGAAAAGCAGATGTCTGAGTCCTTTGAGAGGAACCAGACAAATTTCCAGATGCAACTCAATGAGACTCATCACTAGAAATGATAGCATAAGCACCTTTAACATCTGGTAAAACTTCTCTAGAGAGAATAGAGCTTTTAATGGTCATATAAGAGTCATCAAGTCCCATTAAAAATTGCATTAATTTCAACAGCTTGTTATGATTCTTAAATTCAATAGTAGCAGTACAAACACAATTAGGAAGTTCAACCATAGCATCATACTGTTTCCACGAAGCATTCAAACCATGATAATAATCAGACAAATTAGAGCCATTTTGCTTCAAAGTGTTAATATTATGATGAAGATTAAATATCACAGACCCATCAACCTTATGATAAGTTTCTCTCAAATCATTCCAAACATGTTTAACCTTTTTAGAGAATATTTGACCAAGAAATAATTCATCAGATATAGAACTAAGAATCCAACCTAACACCACAGCATTGACTATGTCCCATTGTTTACCCAAAACATCATTAGTTAAGGATCTTCTACAAGAACCATTTATAAAACCAGTTTTATTTTTCCCTTCTAAAGCAAGTTACATAGCATTAATTTTCAGTGCCCTTGAGTTTAACAAAAACCACAGTTAAGGTGGCAGAGTCATTTGGGTGAAGGTGCAAAGGGTCACTAATTTCAAGCTTACTAATCAAGGTGATACTTTCACCCACAGGTTCATCCGCAACCTGCTCACCTTGTTCAGTATATGTGTCACCATGTAAACTAGTCATGATGAGCAACACAGATATAAATCACAACCCAAAAAAAGAACTTAATCAGAGTCAACAAAGTTCCCAGGCTTTCAAACCACTCAAGGGTGGTAGGCCAAGGGCAAGACAAAGATTAAGGGTCCAGATAAGCAAAACAGTCAAGAATAAACAAAACCCAACAAAAAAACCAGTAAGAGAGAGTATAATAATAACAGTAATCAACCAAGATCACGTATATGAAAAAATAATGTTGGAAATACGTTTTACGTATTTATGAAGGATCGGTCGCTCCAACTATAATTAAGTAACGGGCTCGTGATCTATTTACTTATTGTATAGTCCATATAGCCCACATGTAGGGTGGGCTATATATAACCCCTCCTAGCATGTTAGGAGGGGGTTGTTGGTTCACATTTTCACTTAATCATTTATTCATCTTACTTTTCTCTCTCTACAATTCTCTCCCTTCTCTCCTTTCTCTCTCTAATCCCTCATCTAATTCCTTCATTTCTTCTTTATTAATCAATCAATCAACCAACCTAATCCACCAAATCCATGATCTAGAATAGGCCATTAATCACGTAGACCTTCAATTGGTATCAAGAGCCTTGGTTAGTTTGGTTTATTCTTCTTTTATTTTGTTTGATTTTGGTGGGTTTTGATTTAATCATGCTTAAATTTTAAAAAGTTTGTATTTTTTATAAAAAGTTTGTATTTTATATGTGTTTTTATATATAAATTTTATCAATTTATATAAATTTTTATCCATTTTTATCCTTTTTTTATTTTTTTTAATTTTTTAATCAAGTTTTACCAGTTATTCTTTTTTATCACTTATATCCTTTTAATCAGTGTTTTATTTAATCAGTGTTTTATTTTAATCAGTTTTCAGTTATTATTATCCGTTTATCAGTTTTCATCAGTTATCAGTTATATTTTTTGGATTTTTTTTTACTTTTTGGTCAACTGTTTTCTGGTTATCATATTCTGTCCATTTGTCCAAGTATCTCTGTCCCAAATTTGTCCATCTAAACTGATAAAGTCCTTTCATAATCAAGATTTTCATTATCTTGGGTCTCGAGTTTCAGTAATCAGTAAGTTTTTTATAAATGTTCCGAATCAATAATTAAGTTCCGAATCAAGCAAGAAAACTTCCGAACCAAGAACTTCCGGATCAAGCCAGAAGTTCCGGATCAAGAAGTTCCGGATCAAGAACTTCCGAACCAAGAACTTCCGGATCAAGCCAAAAGTTCCGGATCAAGAAGTTCCGGATCAAGAACTTCCGAACCAAGATCTTCCGGATCAAGAAAAACTTCCGAATGAAGCAACAATATTCAAATTAAACGGGCAAATCATCGTCTTTTCAAAAAGACTCATTCCCTCTCGACTCTCGAAAACCATACTCGAACTCACAAGACTCTCGACACAACAGCCTCAACAATATCCAACCCACTTAGACTCTAAACACAAACTTATCAGACTCACACTCTCATCGACCCAAACTCACTCTAACTTCACTAATCTCTTGACCAGCGATCCTCGACTCACCCATTTTTTTTTTAACAGAACCCTTACACCCTCACAAAGCCTCACCATCTCTCGACTACAACAAACCTTCGACAACCTCACCACTTTGACTCTCGAAAACACTAGACTCAACAAACACACCCATCACAACCGAGACACCCACACTCATACTCACCTCACTCGACTAGACCTCTCACGACTCGACTCTCAACTCACCACTTACCCTCGAACCCCTCTCTCTCGGACACCCTCTTTCGAACTACTCACCCTCATCAGACTCAAACGAAACTCACACAAAGACTCAATTCATACTCGTCTCCTCACCCCTGACGCTCACCCTCCCTCGACTCGCACAACACCACAAGACTCTAGACCCACCCCTGACCCTCACACCACAACTCTCGATAAACATTGACTCAAAACATAGACTCAAAACAACGATTTGTCTCGACTTCAAAAACATTCAAGTATTACCCACCCACCCTCGACAATCACTCACAACTGGAACAACTCGACTCCACCCAAAACACTCCCTCCCTCATATTTCTCTCGACACAAAGGACTCAAGAAGGACGCTACAGAAGAAGAGAGACACACCACCATTAAAAACATAAGAAACCTACCTGAGACCCCAATTTAGGATCTTGAAGCCAACATCATAGCATCGGGTATTGATTTTTTTGGTGAGATTGGTACTGAGAGGATAATAACAAGTTGAGAGGCGGATTAGTTTATGATTAGGTTGAGAGGATTTGATTAGGTGTCGGCTGTTTTTTTTTAGAAGAGATGAGAATAGGTTAGAGATATGAGTTTAGGGTTATTGGGGGCGGAGATCTCAATGGCATAAATAATGTTGACCAAGTTTTAGGTCTGCTTTAAATAATGTTGAAGACGGAGAAACCAAGGATTTTTTCTGCTTTTGGACACGTTTTGTATGTTTGTATCTGCCACGTTCTTTTTTGTCCCATTCCAGCTTAAAGACACGATAAGGACACGCTTTCTCTATATTGTGAATTTCAAATACGTTTTTTTTCTATTTTTGTATTAGAAAAAATATATCATATTTTTTTTTTTTTTTTGTTTTTTATTTTCTAATTTTTTGGTCAAGTTATTTTTTGTTATTAAAATTATATCAGTTTTTTTTTTGGGGAAGTTATTTTTAAAACGTTTTGAAATCTGTTGGGTTGATAAAACGTTTTATAAAGTTATTTTTATTTTTCTTCTTCTCTTTTCCATTTTAAAATATCATTTTTTATTTTTTTTTATTTTTTTTGGTTAAGTTATTGTTTTAAGTTCACTTTTTATATCTTAAAGTTAATTTTTTGTTATTAATTTTTGGCAAATCGTGTCGAGGCGGGTATTTTAAAAGAATTAACGTGGAAAAATAATTGACGGGTTCAAAGTTTTTTTGTGGCCGAATTTGAAGACAAAGTGACGAGTGAACGTGACGGGATATACTTTTAGCAAATACGGATTTTTGATCGGGTTTAATTCATAATAGTTTGAGCCGACACCAATTTTTGAGCCGAGTCGTATTGTAAAATCCCGAAAACAACATCATCCAAATCGATATTTAATGGATTCGTTCGATTCGACATGTCAAAAGGGAGAATCGCATTTAATGCAAAACAATGTTAGGAAAAGCGGCATCGCTTCCTTTCAAATGCTCCAGTATCATCTTGTTACTCTTTCGGGGATTCAAGGAGGGAGCGAATTTGTGACAATCTTTGGACAAGATCGTCATATATTCATCGACTCCATTTTTACCACTTTGACCCAACTCGCCGAGCAACTCAACCATGGAAACTTTAATCACTCTGCATCGGTACTTGCATATAAGGCTCTTGTGACACACCTCACGCCTTTCCTCCAATTTAATATCATCAAGCCTGAAAGTTCAATGATTTGCCAATCGTTTCTTCGAGATACACATACCGAGCTTCGAGTTTTCCGTGATACGATTTTGAAACTCATGTCATCGGTCTCGTCTTCGATATATCAAAGATCACAACTTCAGCAAGTGTCTGATAATGGAGTGCAAGAATCAATGCCGCAGATGCCAGAGGAGAATGGTCATACGGTTGAAAACTTGGAGCCTATCAATGCCAAGAGCACGGAATCAGGAGGACAACATGATCCCAGTGGCACGTCAGGAACTGTTCACGAGATCTCTTTTGCTGACACCGTACCCGTTTATGACGAAGAGCCGGTAAACATGGTACAATGTCATGTTGTGTATGATGTATATGCTGATGATATGCCGCATATTGAGCATTCTGAACCTAATTATGACAAACATGGGATGGAAAAGAGTGATAGCAATACCACTTATGATTCATCCGATGTGAGTCATAATGGGGGAGAAAGTGTTCAAAATGCTATAGTTCATCATGATAAATGTTTTATAACTGCCTCGTTAACTGATTCTGATTCTAAGATTAAAGAGCTCGAAATGATCGTAGCTCGGCAATCTAAAGACCTTGAGGATGCCAAACTTGAATTTTCTAAGAAAACGGACAAATTTGAAACATACTTTGAAAAACTTGAAAAGTCAAACGTTGTTCTTGAAAGAAAATTGGATCAAACTGTTCTAGATTCTAAAGCTGAAAAAGATAATCTTTTGAAACAAATTCAACTGCTTGAATCTAAATTGGCATCCCAAGATAACGTGCTCAAAGAAAATGAAACATTAAAGGCCCAATTACAGGAAAAGGTTTTTGCTATAGCTGCGTTGAAAAACGAGTTAAGGAAAAGTAAAGGACCTAGTGTGGACACTAAGCTTGAAAAACCATCAATCTTGGGGAAACCGCCTACAAATCAGTTCGTCAGACAAACGATTGTCAGACAACCTACTGCATTTAGATCCGAGCGACCACAATCCTCGAGACCGCGGTTTGCCTCCCAAGTTGATTTGGTTCATCTTATTAGACCAGTCACTCCAGCAACTAGGCCCAATGTGATCACTCCAGCTTTAGCAAGACCAAATCATATGATTGCCTCTAGTTTCCCTAAAAATACCAAGACCACGTCTAGAACTAGTTCAAATGACGTTTGCCATGAATCTGATCTTAGGGAAGCTAAGCAAAAGACACATGTAAGAGATAGGAATTCCAAACCTAGTCAGATGCCTTCTAGTTTACCCAACACTGCTAACCGTAGCATGTCCAATCCTAGGAGCATCAATCAATCATCTAGGGATTCTAGATCTTACTCGGACATTAAATATGCTACCTGTAAAACATGTAGAAAAT
This sequence comes from Glebionis coronaria, assembly GCA_025667525.1. Lineage (NCBI taxonomy): Eukaryota > Viridiplantae > Streptophyta > Magnoliopsida > Asterales > Asteraceae > Glebionis > Glebionis coronaria. The sequence goes on from CM046881.1 coordinate 226,699,272, forward strand.
GTGTCTTTACGGCAAATCATGATGCTTGTATCAAGAAATTACTTAATGAGGTGAACTCCCGTGCTAGACTTAAATCCCAGTGGGTCGCTAAAATCAAACCCGTTGGTAAAATGTGGCGCCCCACTGGTAGAACTTTCACTCTTGTAGGAAACGAGTGCCCTTTAACTAGGATAGTCTCCGATTCTACTAAGTCTACTAGGGAGGAAACTGATAAAGATGATACTTCACTTACGCCTAAACTTAAGGTTTTCTATAAAAGGAAACGTTTGCCAGCCAAGACTAGTGAATCATCTACTCAGGTCGCCTCTGAAACAAGTAAAGCCAACTGTGAACCCCCATGTGCTTCTATAATTGATATTGCTAACCCACGTCAAAGCATGCAAATTCCTAATGAGATTGCAGGTACCAAAGTTGATGTTCCAAAAGAACGAAGCGGTCCAATCGTTGTGTACCGTTCAACTAAGGACACTCTTAGAGTTTGGTTGCTGAAGAAGCAGATATCAGAGAAACAAATGTCTCAGGGGATTCATGGTTAAGCTGCAAACAAGGACTTACAGTCACATAACAGACTGTAACTCGATCCTCAAAGAAAGGAAAGTTCATCCCGATGATGACTTATCCTAAAAACGAGAAATTCATTTTTCTCGGGCATGAGCTTATATCAAAAACATTCCAAGTTTTTTAAGCTCATGCACTATGGTTTATCATTAAATATCAAATGGTAACCCGTGCATTAAAGAAAGGAAAGTTTATCGCCGATGATAAACTTATCCTAACAACGAGAAATTAAGTTTTCTCGGGCATGAGCTAAAATTAAAAACATTCAAGGTTTTTTAAGCTCATGCACAATGACTTACAGTTAAATGTCAGACTGTAACTCGAACTTAAAATAAAGGAAAGTTTATCTTTTATGATAACCTATCCTCTTAACGAGAAATTCACCTTTCTCGGTCATGAGCTTGTATTAAAACATTCGAAGTTTTAAGCTCAGAAAGGAAAGTGTATCTTTTAAATAAGAGAACTTTTCTTCATAACGAGAAATTAACCTTTCTCGGTCATGAGCTTTCCGTTAAAACAGTCAAAGTTTTCAAGCTCATGAAAACGACTTCTAAGTAAATGTCAGCTTAGGACTCGTTCTTCAGATAAAAGGAAAGTTTATCGCCGATGATAAACTTATCCTTAACAACGAGAAGTTTACAACTTCTCGGACTTGAGCTCGTTCCTAAGATATTCCAAATCTTAAGCTCAAGTAATTGTTTTTCAAAACTTTGAACACAATTTTTCGAGAATTTCTCAAAAGGTTTTTCTAAATCTTTCAAAATTGTGTGTTCAAAAACGTTTTGATAAAACGAGCATGTCTTCTGGAATCGATAATATTTACGAACCTAGAAATGTCATTCAATAATGACACGGGGTTGTAAATAAAGTTCGAGCAGAAGTTCAAACTTTTAAAACATGCTCAAAATGGTTTGCTATTATTTCAGATAGCAACCCGCTTTTCATAATCAAGTCAAGCATTTCACCGGAAAGCTTTGACTCAACAACGGGAATTAATTTTCTCGGGTACGTGACGAGGTGACCAACATTCGTGAACAAGAACCATGTGCTTCTTTCATATGCTGTTCTCCATTATTCAGGTCCAACCTCGTACATTGCTAATCTTGTGAATTCATTATTATATCTGATCTTTGCACGTAATAAATACCTTACACTTGTGTTTAAAAGGTATTTATTTTACGTTTCAAGTACACCCTCATTAATTTGAGGGGGAGCTTGTTAAAATCACGAAGATAATTGGATTTGCATTTTTCTTCCCAAATTTTCTTAAAAGGCTATTAAATCAATTGATATTAAAAACATCGATTGGGTTAATATTTTTAATATGGGGGAGAAAATGTGATTTAATATGGGATATGATCAATCATAAATGGTTTGACTTAACGTGTTAGCTCATCCCGACATGTGCGAAATGTTTTCGAATATCGTAGCATATGTTAAGGGGGAGCAAAATGGATTTGCACTTCAAAATGGATTTCATGGTGACATACACTTACCCAAAACATCTCTATTCACGACGGTGAAGATTGTGGTGACATAAGGATGGTAGGATAGGTCAAAGTCCAATGATTTCTCTAGAACCGGAGGAATCTTCCCAAGGACATTCCATAGCTAGAGATAGTAGTCCTTAGGAAAGATGGAGAAAGATTGTGAACGTAGCTGAATGCCGACCAAGTACTTAAGTTAGCACTGGAACAATCACAACAAGGTGCTAGTGATGACGTATTGGTAAGCATTGAAGGGGTTGAAGAATGAAAAAGAATTGTAAAGATAAAGGGTGTAAAGAAAGAAGCCCTCCTTACAACTTTAGGCAGAAACCGGGTCAATACATATGCTATTGAGATCATTTTTGTTAATGATTCTCGATATTGAAGAAAGACGTCATGGACCCAGTGATGCAATGCACAACCCTTCCCAGCTAACTCAAATATCTCTCAAAAGGTATTTGTTTTAATCACACGGAGATCAACACATTATCTATTGGTTTATTCACTCCGAATAGACTGATATTGAAAAGGTGGCACTCCTCTCCAGCCTCCGATCACTAAAAAATCCAAAATGCACGATCGAGTCTAGAGCCATTTGAGATCATCAAATATCTCATTAGGACACACTTTCATATTTCCTTGCTTCTTCACACACTGTGAAAAGTAAGAAAGATCTTAAGAGTCCTACGCAAAATTTTCATGATCTTGCCTGAACATCCGAGTAATACGAAAGTATTTACAATGAAGATGGAAATCCTTCTTGAGCGAATATCAAAAAGCTCATGGTAGGTGACTTGTGCGGTTCTTTATGAATCAAACTTGTGATAACTGGAAAGCAACAGTGGTTTAATTCTTAAATGAACTTAAACTCGTTCCAGGCATCTTCGCAATATCTTAATGATCTTGCCAGAACATTCAGAGTAATACTATTAAGTATTTACAGTGACGAATGGAAATCCTTCTAGTGTTAACATCAAACAGCACTTGGTAGGTAACTTGCAAGATTCTATATGAATCAAGCTAGTGACAACTGGAAAGCAACGATGGTGCGGTTCTTAATTGAACTTCACTTGTTCCAGGAACATGAATTGACGGCTTCAAATCATGCGGATAATATTATCCAAATGATTCACTCTTTACGTTCGCAGTCAGCTTTGGACGGTCGAGTAAAGAGAACGGGTTTACCCGCGAAATCTTGTCAAGGAGGTTCTTTATTGAAACTACCTGCCACAAGTACGATATTTAATATCGTCCAACGGTCTTCACCGACCGGAGGTAAATTGCTACCGAATTAGAATGAAATGTTCAAGGCCATTTCATCCGTGTATATTGTTTTGTTGCTAACTGTCTTATGCAGCGTAACAAGAAGGTGGCATTGCGGTGTACAATCCAGAAGAAGTCGTCACCACATGCTTATACTACATACAATTAGTACTTCAACAAATTCAAGAAAGCCTGAAGGTCAAGTCTTCCGCTGTATCAAACTCTGAAGCTTTCAAGAATTTAAAAGTATAAGTATGTGGAACATGAAGTCACAAAGAGGCAAATATCACAAGTGAAGAATGCACAAGGTCAAGGCAAGGAAACATGCTCAAGACTAAAGTCAAAGATCACATCAAGCATATTCACAAGAACAAGATCGAAGACTCAAGCATAGATGCTAGGTTTAAGATTTTGTAAAAAGATGTGACCTCCCTTAGGGGGAGATTGTTGGAAATACGTTTTCCCTATAAAGTCTCGGTCACATCTTAGTTAGCATAGATCACGAGTTATAGACTATTTAGAACTTTGTAACTTGGAGCGACCTCCCTTAGGGGGAGATTGTTGGAAATACGTTTTACGTATTTATGAAGGATCGGTCGCTCCAACTATAATTAAGTAACGGGCTCGTGATCTATTTACTTATTGTATAGTCCATATAGCCCACATGTAGGGTGGGCTATATATAACCCCTCCTAGCATGTTAGGAGGGGGTTGTTGGTTCACATTTTCACTTAATCATTTATTCATCTTACTTTTCTCTCTCTACAATTCTCTCCCTTCTCTCCTTTCTCTCTCTAATCCCTCATCTAATTCCTTCATTTCTTCTTTATTAATCAATCAATCAACCAACCTAATCCACCAAATCCATGATCTAGAATAGGCCATTAATCACGTAGACCTTCAAATAAGCAGATAATCAACAAAAAAGTATAAAAGGGATAAGAGTTGTTACAACGCATGCAACCAAAAAGCACAATCGATCTGTTTCTCCTAGAAACACTTAGTCTAGGAAGAAACAGAACCACCTTACCAAACCCTAATTTATAAAAAATTAGGGAAAGGCAAAAATACCAATGGATCTAAGCAATAGATCCAATAATCAACTTCCCTGCACCAAAAACAAGGTTGAAACATAAAAGATACCAAAACCCCCAAAAAAATTGAAACCCTAAAAACATTTTTTTTTTGCAGATTAAGAAGAAATTAAGCAAAACGATTACAGATCTAGCTATTTTAATAGCAGATCTATCCAAAAAAACATATTAATTTCAAAAAAACCCATTTTTTTAAACCATAAAAAGTTTAATGATCTCAGAGCAACCAGGCTCTGATACCATGAAGAAAACCATGATTAAATAAATATTAACAAGATAAATAACCCAGAATCAAAACCTTATATTAATAAAAAAGATTAAACTTCAAAACAGAAAAGAAGATCACCACAGCTACATTAGTGTGACCCTAGTATCTAATTGATAATAGTTTTACGAAGATTAAATAACAGAAAACGATATGGGATACATGTTTGAAAGATAGAGTAAACCCTAGGAAAACACACAAATGAATAACCCAGATCATGAACAATGAGAGGAGCGTATAGGTTAAAAGCAAAGTCAAACGAGCAGTTACATGTCTTGATGGGCTTGGGCTTAAATTTGTCTTGGGCTTGAGTAACTTCAAGCAATGAGCAACAATAGTCCTCCAAGTTAACAACTGGTATCATCCAAGGTCTAAATGCTAACTGAAACAATGAAATTAAACACAATAAGTCCCTCAAGGTTCATTGTGGTATCTGATTATGTCCTTTAATTTAACAGTAGTGGTTGATTAAAACCGTCTAATGTGTTGGTGCTTGACATCTCCCTAAATCATCGTATTCTCTATTGTATACAATGATTAGTTTTACGCATACCAGTACGTTAGTACAAAGAAAGAGTTGCGGGTTATTGTAATTATTGTATACAACTTAATACTACCGACAAATATGGTATTGTTGCATTTTGAAGAAAAGTACTTACTGTAGCCTTAACCCTTAAGATATGTTGTTAACAAGTGACTTTTGTGTTCATTTATTAAGCAACTGAACTGATTTGTGCATATTAAGTTTACCATCTGCTAGTAAGTTTTTATTAGGTGGGTTTAATAAAAGTGGGGAAAATCACCTAAAAATGTATTAAACTTACTATTTTTTATGGTTGTAAGTAGTCAACTTTTTTTTCTCATTATATTAATAAACTTTTAAATTTCGACCTTTGTATGTATCCGATGACCTGCTCAGCCTTGCAAGCTTACGTGGATCCAATTTTTTCCATCTCATTAGTATTAATTTTGAGATAATTATATAAAGACCGAAATACCCTTATTTTGTTAAAATATAATTTATTTTTCTTATTTTTTTTCTTTATCTACAATCTTCATCTTTCAATTTACTTAACCCCACCACCGAGGAAAATCATCTTCATCTTTAATAACCACTTTCTTTTTACATTATAACAGTATCTTGAATCCATACTCGACTCCACCCACAATTTTTTCAAAACAAATACTAGTACTCCGCACTCTTTTTTCATAACTAATACTTACTATATACCATTTGTCATAAAAAAACTGATACAGCAAACCCAAATTTGTTTCAAAACAAAATGTCCTATTATATACATAAGCATCTTATTAAGATAATCAAAATAAACACCATTGCTCTTATGATATATGTAGGTACACGCTGGTGGTGGTTTGATGGTTGGTCGAATCTGAACCCACAAGTGTGATATGTCGTTGCTACGACCGGAGATGGCGACTATTGTTGATAGTGTTGTGGGTTTTGAAGATGAATGAGAGCCGCCACTGTCGTCAACAACAACCTCACTACCACAGCAACCGTTAACCGCAACCCCACCACCACAGCCACCGTCAGCCACAACCCCATCGCCACATCCACTTTCCTCAACCAACCCCCACGTTTATTCATCATGTCCGCCTAAACCACCACCTGTCAATAACTGTTGCTACCACCACCTGTCTTCCCCAGATCTGCAGCACCACCATCTCATTCCTCATCATTCAATTCTGGTTAACCAACCGCCGCTCAGATCTGCGGCGCCACCACCTCATTCCTCATCTCTATTCCGGTCAGCCCACATGCCGATTACCATCACCTAATTCACATGTCGATTACCACCGCCTCTTTTTTGTTGAAAGATGACGGTGAGTTAGGTATGGGTTTGTTCAAAAGAAAAGTTACGTGTGGGTTTTGATAGGTGACATACAATACTGTGTTAACTGGTAGGTATGAGGTTGGAGATGTAGATATAATCTATGTTTGTGCTTGATGATATATATGAATGTTTGATTATTGTGGTAAACTGTAAAAATAAACGATGGATTTGTAAAATGGATTTTAAGAAAGTTGTAAATATAAATAACCTGGGCAAAGTTGTTTCAAAAATTTTTGTTAAAAAGATATTATAATAAATATAGACCAACTAATATATTAGATATATCTACCTGGCTAAGAAAAGAAAGTGGAAATCCTATGTGTATATTGACATCAGAAAGTATAAATCGGCTAAGGGAGTAGCAGGTCACCCGATACATACAAAGGTTGAAATTCAAAAGTTTATTAGTATAATTAGAAAAAAATAGTTTAATACATTTTTAAATGATTTTCCCATAAAAGTTCGGCTTAAATAAACCAAACTAGCAGATGTGTTGTTTTATCGAAGCAATTTAATGTTATGTTAGATACAAAAGGAATTTTTGTGTCTTAATCAGAACCTATATGATTGGCAGGTATGTGTTAGAAAAACTCTTAGAGCAACTGAATATAGTGATATGGTGTCGTATTTAAAAGTGGTTTCATAATTGATATGTGGGGTATGACACCAGAATGCTATGGCACCATATTTTATGGAGTAACAGTTAGCCATAAAATAAGTGGTGTTATAAAGGTAACAAGTGGTATATAACCCACTTTATTAATTTAAAAAAAATTCAAAACGCCATTTTTCTGTGTTGGCTACCACGGCGCAAAAAGCCATGGCGTCAGCTTTGGTGTGGTACGTCATAAATTTTTGGGCTGTTAAAAGACAACGCTGGGTACAACGCCACTCTACCCCGTCCTCTTAGACCCTCGGGTGTCCCGGTCATGTCATTGAAAAAAGTGTTGTTACCTCAACAATTATTTTTCTATAGCTCGAAATTATAAATTAAACTAAAAATACATTTTTTTCACAAACTTAAGTTATTAAGACATTCCATGACTCATACATAACCTAATAAAATAAAATACAAAAGCAAATAAATTATCAAAAAAACAAAACCAGATAACACCAATTGGTGTTTTCGAGGCTAGACCTACAGCGCGAGGTCCGATCTAAAAATAGCGGGTCTCGTTATAGGTCTGCATGAAGGCAAGACGAAAAACGCCCAATTCCTAAAGAGTTTATTAGTTTTTTTAAAAAAAACTAACAATTCAAAAAAGGAAAAGATGAAGGTAAAATGCTTTCTTTAAAATTGATATACTTAAATGTGGGGAAAAATAAATCAAAATAAAATGATTTTAGTTAAAGGTAAAATGCTTTCTACAAAATTTTGCAAAAAATATGTTTACTTTCAACTTTTTTATCTTTTTTAATTAAAAAACTTAAAAACCACACGTAAGATTATATATACTCCTATCTAATTCATTAAACATATGACAGATTGTCTAAAGTTATATATAACCTCAACTATGAATGTTTTTATTCGCTCGAATGTTGAGTCAAGTTATCTTTGTTCAGCCTCTTCTTTAAAGTTGGCTTTTTTTTTAATAAAATCTTAGCTTTATACATAAATAAAAACTTACAAATTTAGTCAAATTTTTGGTTTAACAATGTTCGACTTGGTACAACTTAATTACACCCGCCTTTTTGTAAAGGAGTGTCTCAATTATTCACTTCTAACCTAATTTCAAGGCTTTTGCGATGAATGAGCTCAACTCAACCCAACTCGAGTAGGTTTCATCATTTTACTATAAAGCTTAGAGAATCGACCCTAAATAACAAAATCAAACCAAACCAAATCGAACCAAACTAACCTTATTCGGTTTGGTTTTCGATTTTGTATATTCATTTTGGTTTACTCGATTCGGTTTGAACCGATCTTACTCCGATTCAAACCAATTAAATCGTGTCAAACCGACTTTCGATCGATATCTAACCGATACTCAACCTTATAGTGCTAAAGGTGCGTTTGGTTTATAAGTGAAATTAGGATTAAGTTTAGATTTGAGAAATGTTTGATAGAAAATAATAGAGTAAAAGCTATATAATACCATCATAATTATTAAAATATATCAACTTTAAACACTTATAATTTAATCACTAGACAATACCAATGAACTTATTTGTTTTGTAACAATATTACCATTATGACCTACACGTCATTAATATAATTATTTAAAAAAAAAAAAGATTCAATAATTCCACTCTGGATAATCTAATGGACTTGTACCCGATCCATTTATCTAATACCTGGTCCAATAACAATACCTAATACTCTCTCCGTCCCAAAATTATAGTCCACGTTTCCTTTTCGGTCTGTCCCAAATTAATTGTCCACTTTCAAAACTTCTACAAATAGGTATAATTTTAGATAAAGATTACTATATTACCCTTAATTGAAATTATAATTACAAACTTTAAAAAGGTTCTAAATTAATTAATTAAGGGTAAAAATGTCTTTCTGCAAAAAGTAAGAGAGAGAAAGCTGAAAAGGTGGTACTTTTCTTAAACTGTTTGTTTTTTATCGGGAACAATAATTTTGAGACGGAGAGAGTAATTTTTAACCAAATCCTAAACCCCGTTTTTCTTTTTCATCTTCATACTTATATCTAAAAAAATCATTTCTCTTTCGAGTTTACAAGGTTTCATAAACTTAAACAAATCCAAACCTTGCTTGAGTTTTCCAGTATGACTACATGAGTAGATGATTGACAACCCGTGGCTCTCCAAGAAGTTTGAGAGTATTTATCCATCCTACTTTCAAAGGGAATGTTTGTTTCTTTCCACCTCATCGTATACATAAATTCTACCTCAACTTCTTTGTCTTCAATAAGATCCAACACTGCTGATCAAATTCAGTTTTTCAACAGTTCAGAAATCTTAAAAACTAGGATTTTTCTTGTGGGGTTTTTTATTGCACGCCAAATGTTCGACGAAATGCCTCAAAGAACAACGAACATAAAATGAGTGTTGTTGATGTTGTTTTCGGAAAATATGATGTCTTTACAGTTTACTGTGACTCAAGTCTTCAAATCTTCGTATATTGAACTCGAGGTGTTTTCTGCCATGCTGGTACTGTACGAATTCGCCAATGCTAGAATCAAATGATCTTGAGAAGCTATGTGATATTGTTTCTAATAGGGTATGCATTTATCTTTATGACATGATCTTTTTTGTAGTGGATCTTGAAGGGAATTACCTATTAAATGGAAAGTCTACGTGGAAAAAAAAATAATAAATAAATTAATTATGTGGATATTAGTGTGCCAGCGTGTCGGTAACAGGTGACTAAATTGGTAAAGATTTAACAATTTTGAAAGTTTATTGGTATTGACTAGCGATTAAATAGTAAGTATTTAAAGTCAATACATTTTGATAATTACGATGATATTGTATAACTTTTACCCAAAATAATAAAATATGAAGTTAATTAGACTAATGAATAAATAATTTATGAATTGTTTAAGCTAAAATACATTATCTTTGATAAAAAAATAATATAAATGAATGTCACAATCTGCTTCATTTTGTGGTGGAGATCTTTTTAAAAACTTAAAATAAAATTTTATATTCATAGATACTCAAAAAAACATTAAAAGCTCGTTTGGTTTGAAGTCAGATTTCATTTTAAGTGTGAGTTTATAAAGTGAACAATTTATTATTGGGTTTAAATTTGAGTTTTGACAAAAGAGAAAAATAATATAATATTAAAAATATAACTAATTAAAAATAATAAAAATAATAAATGAAAAGAATTTAAAAAAATATCACGTTACATATAGACAAACGAATGAAATTGATATAAAAGTTTTATAATAAATGTTGGATGAAAAATGAGATTTAATATTGTGAGGTGAGTTCTATATAGAACATGAACTAATAAAAGAAGAAGGGAATCAATCTTAACCAATCATTTTTTTATCAAAAAATAAAAATTTATATTTCACCTTTTTCTTAAAAATACCATATTTTTCATACGATAAATCGTCAGATTACGAAAAATACACCATTACGACGAAAAAATTCTTATCTTTCAGTAGATAGGCACTTTGATATATTTTGACGATTTTTTATTATTGCGATTTTCGACTATAAAAATCACATGTGATTCTAAAATATTACTTGTGACTTTTTTATAAAAAAAAAATAATTTTTTTACAGAATAAATAAATAACTTTTATTAATATTTATTAGTGTAATTATTTACATAGTCGAATGTAACAAGTTACGTTACTAGCTTTTTCATATATATTCGATAATTTTTTGTTGAAATTTTCGTAAAAAAAATACACATAATTTGTAAAATCACTAGTAATTTGTAAAATCAGTTGTGATTTGTATTTCTAAAATGCATGTGCGATTCCATATATCGCATGTGATTTCATAAATTTACATGTGATATTAAAGTAACAAATCACGTGTGATTTCAGAAATCCTTAAATTATAAATGATTTGATAAATTAACGTGTGCTTTATAGAGTAATAAATCACATGTGATCCGTGAGTGCGGAAATTAAAAAAATCGTCGAAAGTATATAGAAATACGTATCATTAAAAAGAAAAATTATCACAAATCACATGTGATTGGGTAAAAATCATGTCATTTGACACAAACACAAGTGTTTGAAAAAATTACTTACGGTTTAGCGAAAATTATAATTTTGAATTTAGTATAAGTAACTTGTTATTCGGATCAATCACATGTAATTATCATTAAATCGCATGTAACTTAAGCAGAATTACATGTAATTAGAATAAACTCATAACAAATTCAAAAGAAAATTTGCTTTATATATTATACATGAATCACATGTAAAAACACATAAAGAATCACATGTAATTCAAGTAAAATTACATGTGATCAAAACAAAATAACATGTAATTCAGAAGCCAGTTTACTTTCTATATTTTAAATGAATGACAACAAAACATTTTTATATATTGACAGAATTACATGTGATTCAAACAAAATCACATGTGCTTCATCTAAAGTGGGTTTGTTAGAAGAAGATAAGGTTTAGAAATGTTTGAGTCACATGTAATGCAAGCAAAATTACATGTAATTATCATCGAATTACATGTGATTCAATGCAAGCAAAATCACATGTAATTATCATCGAATTACATGTAATTCAAGCTGACAATTTAATATATTAACAAGATTACATGTGATTAAAATCACAAGTGATTCATTTAAAGTGGGTTTGTTAGAAAAAGTTAAGGTTTCAGAATGCTTGAATCACATGTAATGCAAGCAAAATTATATGTAATTATCACAGAATCACATGCAATTCAAGCAGAATTACATGTGATTCAAACAAAATCACATGTAATTTATAAGCCAATTTGTTTTATGTATTTTACATAAATGAAAATAGATAAAACGTGATTAAAAAAATCACATGTGATTCATATAATGTGGGTTTGTTAGAAAAAGTTACGGTCGGAATGCTTGAATCACATGAAATGCAAGCAAAATCACATGTAATTATCACCGAATCACATGTAATTCAGAAGACAATTTGTTTTACATATATTTTTATTGGTAAAGGGGACTCCACCCTGTTAAAATAAACATATTTTATATTAATGTCAACAAACATTTTAATATATTGACAGAATTACATGTGATTCAAACATTTTAATGTAATTCACATAAATCACATGTGTTTTAAAGTAATAACGAAAATATTTTTATCATTTAATAAACGGTTATTTTCATACTTTTAACGATTTTACAATGTTGAAATTCTCGTCAAAAAAAATACAAGTGATTTTCAAAAATCGCATGTGACATTACAAATTCAAATGTGATTTTTAAAATAATAAATCAAACATGAGTTTTCGAGAATCAAATGTAATTTTTCGATAATCACATGTGATTTTTTTACGAAAACTTGTAAAAAAATTTCGCCGAAAGTATATAGAAGTGCATATCTATAGAAAGATAATTTAATTCTCGTCGTGACGGTATAATTATTTTTTCATAACGATTAATGGTTTGATAAATATTTAATTTTTAAGAAATAGGATGAAAGTGTGTTTTTTTAATTAAATTTAAAATAATTAATATACACCATTAAATGTGATTTAAATGGAGGGTGAAGATTGCTTCTTTTTTTCTTTTTTAGATGCATGTTCTTAAGGAACTTTTGTCTTAATATTGTATAATGGGTGTGTTAGAAAGGAAGGTCAAAACCACCATTTTTATTTGAATTGTAAATATAACTTTTCTTTGAAAATTATGCCCATGTGTCAGATTTATTTTTTTATATTATACATATTATTTGTATTGGTTTTGAGCCTAAAGACGTCTACACCACCTGACCAAACGCACTCTAAGTAGTATGGAATTCAGATTTTGCAATCACAGGGTTAGAGATGGCAAAATAGATGAACGGACGGGCTAAACAGGCGTAAGTTAAAACGGAAAAAACCATATAAAAACGTAGAAAAATAAGAAAAAAAATACTTGTTAGAAAGCCGGGGATAAAGTATTAAATATAAAAAATTCGCCAAGTAGCATAATTATTATTTACATATGCGCCCATTAAGTCCATTTATTTTCTTACATGATCGCTCGCTTAGCCCATCAACAATAATGAATGAGCAAAAAATGCCCCATCCTTTTGAAAAGTGTAAAAAAATGCCCATATTTAACCAAATGACCAACATTTGTCACCTCTAACAGGGGCGCATGAGCCCAAAAAAAAATACAAAACAAATGATTTGAAATAGCTTTCAGCCTAAAACCTTGTAAACCCATACATCAAACAGACCCAAAGATTTATCTAACTCCTTTATAAAACATTTTGATAGGTTATTAATAGAATACTTGAATTTTCAACATAAAATATTAATAACACATGGTACAAACAAAATAAGCTTAGTTAACCAAAATAGAAACTTGAAGCATAAAATTGTAATAGGGGGAATTAAATACTATATTTAAAATATTCCATCACCCAATTTTACAATAAATATAACATATAGTCAATGTTGTAAAACAAGGGCTAGGCGGTCATACTCCGCCTAGGAGCTAGGCGGTCAAAAAAGTCAAGAAAGTAAAAAAAAAAGTCAATATTTTTTTACAAAAAATTTGAGGGTTTTCTTTCTAATATATAGTGCCCATATTTATTTTAACGTAACATCTTAACATAAGAAACAAACGAATGATTATAAACATAAAGTAATGGGTTTTTCGTATGAAATTGGAACCAATCGAATTATATGTTCACGTTTGAAGTTTAAGCACTTAAATTGTTATGTTTTATTTGTCTATTTTGCAAGAAATTCGAATTATTTGAAATTAGAAGTATTTTTTACGTCATACATATTATTTATAATATTTATATGCATAAAATTCCAATCCGCCTAGATGAATTCCGCCTCGAATGTCGTCGACCGCCTCACTAGCGCCTAACGATTTTTGCAACCTTGCATATAGTACAAGCAAAAGAACCTTACATAGTCAAGTAGCAATTTTAAACATTTAATTATAACATATTTACATTAAATTCTACAATTAAATTACCCCATCACCCTATTTTACAATTAAAATAACACATGGTACAAGTAATTTATATTCATTTTAATACTAATTAATACACACTTAGAAACAAATATAATTAATGCAACTTAATATATAACTAAAACAACAATTACTTTGTATTTATATTTAAGTTGTACAACAATTAAAAACATATTTTTACAAAAAAATGTGCATATTATGTTTACCTAAAATAACAGTGTATATAGTTATAAAAATTGAACCGGGCAAATGGGTTCAACCGACAACCGGAATCGCCATCAATTCAGCTAGACAGTTACATAAAGATACCCAAACATCAAATTATCGTTTTCGTAATGTCGTTGTAAGAAAAAACATAAAAATTTTGTTGTCCCTATTTTGTGATGATTAAACAAGAAATAAAAAAGAAAGATAAATAAATTCGAGAGAGAAAAGAGAGAGAATGGTGAAACTTAGGGAGGATTAGATTAGAGATGGAAAACAAAATGACCAATCACCTCCTAACATGCTAGGAGGTGGGTATATATAGTCCACCCACATGCGGGCTTGTATGGGTTATATATTAATGGGTGGGGCTTTCCTTTTAGGCTTTAGTTACTTATGAATGAACTTTTAGCTTAAATTTAAGCCCGTAAAACAAGACTAACCTACTATCTATTAAAACGTTCTAAAATATGATACATAATAAACTTATGACCGAACATTCTTGTTTGACTCAATATTTTGAGGCTAACAATCTCCCCCAATGAGAGGTCATTACCTTTTGTCATTTGGAGATTTGTAGAGATTACTAATCTCACCATAAATGAGTCTTGAATGTGTAATAGTAGTCTTGTTCCTTCATGTTGTGATCTTTGAGCCTTTGTCGTTGTCTTTCGACTTTGTCTTTAATCTTGAGATCTTCAAATCATCCTTGACTTGTCTTTGCCATCTTGCGATCTTGTGTCTTCATCCACATGCTCACACTATTAATTGTTGAATATGTCTTTAGGCATGAGTATGTGGTTCTGAATCTTTGACTTTGCTTAGTACACCGTAACGTCACCTTCTCGAGATAAAACATAGACACCGACTGAATGGCTTTGACATTCGTCCTAAATCGGTAGTGTTTTGCCTCCGGTCGGTGAAGACCGTTAAATGGTATTAAATATCGTACCTGTGATTAGGTAGATTCAATTAAGAATCTCCTTGACAGGGTTTCGCGGCAGTACTAGCCGTTCTCTTTACTCGACCGTCTCAAAGCAAGACTACGAACATAAAGAGTGAATCAATTGGATAAATATCCGCTTGATTAAAGTTGTCAATTAAAATTCCTGGAAAAAGTTTGATCCTTAAATAATCTTACCATTGTTGCTTTCCAGTTGACACAAGCTTGATTCATAAAGAATATCGCAAGTTACCTACCGTAGCGCTGTTTGATGTTGACGTTAGAAGGATTTTCATTCGTCATTGTGAATATTAATGAATATCACTCTGAATGTTCTGGCAAGATCATAAAGATATTACGTAGAAACCTGAAACGAGTTTGAATCAATTCAGAATCAAACCACTGTTGCTTTTCAATTTACACATGTTCAATTCATAAAGAATCTTACACATGACCTACCGCAGTGCTGTTTGATGTTAACACTGGAAGGATTTCCACTCATCATTGTGAATACTGAGTAGTATCACTCTAAGTGTTCTAGCAATATCGCAAGGATATAATGTAGGACTCTCTTCTTTGTCATTCCGTGTGTCCTAACGAGATTTGATTGATATCTTGGCTCTATACTCGATTTGTGCACTTTTAGTGGTTGGAGGCTGGAGCAGATGCCACCTATTCAATATCAACTATCTCGGAGTGAGAAAGTCAATAAAAGTCGTGTTGATCTCCGTGACAATAAAACAAACTTCTTTTGAGAAAAGCTTGAGTAGCTAGGTAAGGGGGGTTGTGCATTACATCACTGGGTCCATGATGAGTTGTCTTCATGATGTGTTGACCCGGTTTCTGCCTAAGTTGTATGGTGGGCTTCTTTATTTACACCATTTGTCCTTACATTTCTTTTTCATTCTTCAACCCCTTCAATGCTTACCAAGACATCATTACTAGCACCTTGTTGTGATTGTTCCGGTGCTAGCTTCAGTACTTAGTTGGCATTCAGCTACGTTCACATTCTACTTCATCTTTCCTAAGGACTTCTAATAATCTATTGGATTGTCCCTGGGAAGATCCCTCCGATTCTGGTTGGATCATAGGACTTAAACCTAACCACCCTTTTGACACCAATAACATCGTGAATTAAAGATGTTGTGAGTATGAGATCGTAACCATAAAATCACTTCAAAAATGTTAGCCTCAAAATATTGAGTCAAACAAGAATGTTCGGTCATAGGTTTTTATTGTAATATTAATTAGAACGTTGAAATAGATAGTTAAAATAGTCGTGACATTACGGGCTTGATGGTTAGCTTAAAAGGCCTCTTTCAAGGTACTAAGCATTTATTCAAGCCCGACCCAAATCAATATAGTCTATTAGAGAGCCCGCATGTGGGTGGACTATATAAGTACCCTCCTAGCATGTTAGGAGGGTGTATGATCTCATTTTCTTAATCTAATTTCCCAAGTTAATCACCATCTTCTCTCTACTTTCTCTCACTACTTTATCTCTCTAAAATTCATATCTTTTCCATCTCATTTCTTTAATCTATCATCATATTATTAGGGAAAACAATTGGTATCAATCGCCATAGGGTAGATTCGTGTTTAGTTTGTGGTTATCATTTTTAATTTCGTGTGAGTTTCATCTTAAAATCATCTCGTATCAAAAAAAAATTGTATTTTTGAGCTCAAAATCTTCATACAAATTGCCTACAAAGTTGTGATAGGAATTTGTGTTCCTCATTTTGGTGATTTCCACGAAAAAATTGGAAGTTTTGGCTTGATTTTTGGGTAAAAATTTGTCATTTGTAGTTTTTGGTTAAACAATTCGGAATTTGAAGTTTTTCAAGTCGGGAAACTAGGGTTTAGAAATATTCCGAAGTAGGTGGGAAAAAGGTTATTCCGACTTGAGTGTCTGATTGGGGTATTCCCAACTAGGTCAAGGTTGGGTTTCTTCACATTCCGGATTGAGTGTAGATCTTTTATTTCGAACTAACATCAGATTTCATATCCCGAATTAGGTACACCTTGTGTATATTTCGAATTAACATCTGGATCATATTCAGGATTGATTGTGGTTCATTATATTCCGACTTAGTTCAAGACTCACAGATTCCTAACTAGGTCTGAGACTCACAGATTCCGAACTAGGTCTGAGACTCACAGAGTCCAAACTAGGTCTGTGACTCACATATTCCGAACTAGGTCATTGCATCCTAGATTCCGAACTAGGTCATTGACTCACCGATTCCGAATTAGTTCATTGATTAACAGATTCCGAATTAGGTTGTTGACTCATAGATTCTGAACTAGGTCATTGAATCACAGATTCTGAATTAGTTCATTGTATCACATATTCCGAACTAGGTTTTCTTACATATTCCGGATTAGGTGTAGAAGCTTGATTCCGGATAAGCTCTAGAAAATTATTCCGACTTACGTGTAGAACTTGGATTCCGGATTAGGTTCAAGATTGGGTTCAAGATTGGATTCTGGATTAGGTTCAGAACTTGGATTCCGAACAAGATTAGGTTCACGGATTCCGGATTAGCTTTGCAACGTGGATTCCGAATTAGGTTGAGTTCATGGGATTCCGACTTATACTTTGAAGATTTATTCCGACTTATTCTAAAATTTTCAAAAACGTGATTTTGAAAATGTTTTACAATCGTGTGATTTTTCGCTTAACAATTTTTGGTTTAATACGAAGACATTGTTTGGGGTTTTCACACCATTTCTTGAAGTTTCAACCACAATCTACTCACAACAACATCTACTTAAGATCCTATTCACTTCACTTCATTCTTGAGATGGATTCTACTACTGAATATCGTGTTACTAATAACAACATCATGGTAGCGGGTAACAAAGAGAGACCACCAATGCTAGTGACTGGTAGATATGCACAATGGCAATCACGATTCCTTCGATATCTTGACACCAAACCCAATGGTGATGTTCTTCGACGTTGCATCAAAGAAGGACCTTATACTCCCACTACAATCATCATTCCTGTAATTCCAGCAGCCGACTCGACGACCGGTTCTGATGAGCAAACAATTGAGGAAACATATGAGGACACTTCGAAAGAGAACCGTGATTGGATTGATGCAGAGAAAGAAGCAATCTATTTGATTCTAAGTAGGATTGGGGATTATATTTACTCAACGGTTGATGCATGCTCTGCTGCTAAAGAGATGTGGTTTGCCATTGAACGCTTGCAACAAGGAGAATCACTTAACAAGCAAGATGTCAAAACTAACTTGTTCTGGAACTTTGGTAAGTTTACTTCATTGGATGGGGAATCAATTGATTCATATTACTCAAGGTTCTACAAGATGATAAATGACATGACAAGAAATAATTTGCAAGTCTCCACCATGCAAGTCAATGTGCAATTTCTACAGCAACTTCAACCTGAGTGGACACGATTTGTAACTTTGGTGAAACAACAAAGAAAGTTAGACGAGGTCAACTATCACATCCTCTTTGACATTTTGAAACAATTTCAGAATGAGGCAAATGAACTTCGAGCTGAAAGGATAGCAAAGACTGCTAATCCACTTGCTTTGGTGTCTACCACTCAACACACTTAAGATCATCGCTCTCGTGCTCCATAGTCATACTCCACTACATCATCCTCACCAAGGTACTCTACTACATCCTCTTCACCAAGATACTCCACTTCATCTAAGTATTCTGCTCCCACACGATCACGAGACAAAGAACCAAGAGTACCATCACCATCACCTGAGCCATCATCTAAAGAGGACAGTGATGAAGAACTAGCTCAGAAGGATAGGGAGATGAAGCAACAAATTGCTTTCATTATGAAGACCTACAAGAAAATCTTCAAACCCACCAACAACAATCTTCGAACATCATTAAATACAAGGAATCAATATGTTGAGATTCCTCAAAGGTATGACACACGTCAACGTGATGAAAGTCCTCCAAGGTATGATCGACGTAATCCAACACATGTTGAGGGTTCTGCTCGCTATGATCGAAAAACTGCTAAGTATGATGCTCAGAGGATTGCTACTGCTGCTGGGAATAGGGAAACTGTTGGTACTCAAGTGGTTCAACAAAGTGGGATTTAGTGCTTTAATTTTCAAGGCTATGGGCATATGGCAAAGGAATGTAGGAAGCCGAAACGGGTTAGAGACTCTGGCTATCATAAGGAAAAGATGCTGCTTTGCAAGAAGATGGAAGCTGGGGTTAAATTGTCGGCTGAGGAATGAGCCATGCTTGATGACACTGATGATGAAGCCTCTGATCAATAACTTGAAGCACATTACTTGTTCATGGCCAACGTTGAAGAAGTTCTCAATGTCACTGAAGATGACAATGGTCCTATGTTTGATACTGATCCAATCAATAAGGTACACACTGAAGAGGAATATAATGTGTTTGGTAATATTCATGAGCATTCTGAGCTACCCAAAGCCATTAATGACACATGTATGATGGAAACGCTTGATAGCAATACCACACCCGATTCATCAGACATGTGCAATAATGAGTCTGAGGATGATCAACATGCGAATGAGTATGATGATGACGAGGAGCGTATTGCGCTTGCTAACTTAATTGCTTCTTTACAAAAAAGATGTCAAAGAAACTAGAAAGAGTCAAAAGCAATTAAAGAAGGCAAACGCTACGCTCACTCAAAATTTTGAAGAATGCAAAGCTTCTCTAATTAAATCTAGTGAGACCATTGATAGCTATAAAGCTCAGCTTCTTCAAAAGACCAATGAGGTCGAGGGATACAAAGGGTGTTTAATTAATATTAAAAAGGACGATTTTCAAGAGAAATATAACGAAACTCTTAAGCTTCTTGAACAAGAGAAACGTAATTATAACACCTCTTTGAGTACTGAACGTCACAAAACGTATCTTGCTACCACTAAAGTCAATGAGCTAACTCAAGTAAATGGTTTTCTTCAAGAGGATAAAACTAAACTTGTTAATGAAAAGAAAGCAGTGGTTGAAAAAATGGAAAAGTATTTCAAAACTAAACAATCGAATGACATCGACAAAATGGTGGAACTTGAAACTCAACTTGATTTTTACAAGAAAATTGTTTACAAAAATAATCAATCAATTCAAACCATGAGAATGTTGGCACCTCGTTCGTTTTTCAAGGATAGACCAAGTTTTGCAAATCCTAAGTACCTTGAGCATGCTCAATCTGAGAATCAGCACTTATATCTTGATGAGTCCCAATGGACCGATCTTGATTGTCTTGTTGTTAGGCCCGATAGTGAAGAGACACACGATTTGGAAGAAGAGAGTAGACCAAAAGTTAATAAAGAATTTGTTAAACCATATAATTATGCTTATGAAAACAGTCTTTATTATCTTTTCAAACCACAAACACAGAAAACTCGTGAGCAAATATTTTTCGAATGTGAACAAATAAGAATTAAATGGAGATAAGCTTTTTCCACTAAGAAAACTAATGTTTCAAAATTTATTGACTATTTTCCATATAAAGCTTCTGTAAGCAAGAGTAAGCAAGCACTTAGTATTCTCAAGAGTATCATTGAAAATTTCAAAAAGGTTGTTGATGATGACTGGAAAAAACATGAACTTTCGAAAGGAGACAAAGAAATTCCTCACGATAACTGTGCTTGTGAAAAGTGTTTTGATTCCGCTTGCGGAAAGAACGCAAAAACATATTTTGGAATTTGAAACACTAATTAAGCAAGAAATGTTTGATGATTTGAAATATGTGGAATCTCTTGAACAAGAAGTTAACGACCATCAACCTGAAAGAGACAAGTTTTCTACAGCATATGATCTTCTCTTACATGAATGTCTCTTAAAAGATATTATGTGTGCTTATATTACATCTTGTGCTGATATTGATGAATATTCTGATGTTGCATGCAAATATCTTGATCAAGTTAAAGAATGTGAACGTCTTGAAACTGAGCTTTCGAATAAAGTTGACAAAAAAGAGTTTTCATTACTTCAACATAGATATGATTATCTTCAAAAACATTGTCACTCACTTGAACTTGCTTTGCAAAAGAAAGTTGGCAGCTTTTCAAATGATACACTTTTAGAAGTAAAATTATCTGAGTCATGTCGATTATTAGACGAAGAAAGTATTGATATTTCGGATTTGAAAGCTCAGTTACAAGAAAAATACATAGCAATAGCAGAGTTGAAGAAACTCGTTGCTAAGATGGGTGGGAAAGTTGTGGAACCTAGAGTTAAGCAACCTGTTGTTAGACAACCCAATGCCGCTAGAGTGAATAGATCCTCTATCTTGGGAAAACCATCTGCTTTCTCAAAATCTTCGTTTGCAAAACCTGTGTTTGCCCCCAAGATGGATGGAAAGGAAAGGTTACCACATACTCAACCCATAAGGAATGCTATAGCACCAAGTGTTAAGCACAATAATGTGATTAAACCAGGGATGTATAGAATGAACACTAAACCCACAAACAAAGTTAGTCACTCACCTCAGACTTATAGAAACAATAATATTCGTATGTATTCTACTACAGGAGTAGTCTCCACTGCTAGTGTTAGCCGGCCTCAGCTTAAGAGCACTCAAGTGAATGATAAGGTCTGGAAACACAAGACTCAAGGGAAGATGAAGAAAGTAGAAGAACACCCTAGGAATTTGAATGTTTTTAAGAATAAAAAGTCTGTAATCGCATGTAATGATGATTTGAATGATTTGAATGATTTGAATGCTATGAATGTGAAATTTGTTTGTGTCAAATGTGGAAAGTGTGCTAATGATAATCATTCTATGTGTGCTATGAATAATGTCAAAGGCGTAGAAACTAGAATTAAGAAGCAAGTTGCGAAGCCTATTAGTGCTAGTAAACCCAAACACAAAGTGAACCATTCTGGTGCAACCCCCACTAAGAAAAGTAATGCATCAGACTCCACTACTAAGAACCCCAGAAGTAGAATTAAGGAATTATATGAGTCTGCTAGCAAGTCTTGGAAATGGTGGTTTGCTAATCAATGTCCTCCAGAATATAAATGGATGCCTAAAGTTGGGACAAACAATGTGACAACGAGTGTTAGTATGCCTTTAAATTTTGTTAAGGACACTAATGATTCTACAATCACAACTACTGTTGTATCCAATTTAGTAAATGCTCCATCGTGTTCTAACTCTTCTACGGGTGATACAAATAATTCTCTTCATACTGGACTCCGGATGCACGAAGCACATGACGGGGAATCTCAAGCTTCTAATTAACTTCGTGGAGAAGTTACTAGGTATGGTCCGATTCGTAAATGATCAATTTGCATCGATCCTAGGATATGGAGATTTGGTTCAGGGAAATATAACGATAAAAAGGGTATACTACGTCGAAGGGCTCAATCATAATCTTTTCTCGGTTGGTCAATTATGTGATGCGGATTTGGAGGTTGCTTTAAGGAAGAAGACATGTTTTGTTCGTGATTATGATGGGAATGATTTACTTACCGGTACACGGGGTACTGGTCTCTACACTATTTCACTTCAAGATACAACTTCATCAACTCCAATTTGCTTCATGGCTAAAGCTTCAACGACTCAGGCATGGTTATGGCATCAACGTTTATCTCATCTTAATTTTGATGCCATCAACTTGCTTTCCAAGAAAGATATTGTGAGAGGCCTTCCAAGTTTGAAATTCATCAAAGATCATCTTTGTTCTTCTTGTGAGCTTTGTAAAGCTAAACGAAGCAGCATCAAAACAAAGACTACACCAAGCTCTAAAGAACGGTTAGATCTTCTTCATATAGATTTGTGTGGTCCCATGCGTGTTCATAGTATCAATGGGAAGAAATATGTTATGGTAATTGTCGATGATTACTCAAGGTACACATGGACTCACTTCTTGATGTCCAAGGATGAAACACCCGAAGTTCTCATCAGCTTCCTTAAACTGATACAACATGGTCTTCAAGCTCAAGTTAAAGTGGTTCGTACTGACAGATGTACAGAATTTTTGAATTCAAATCTGAGAAAATATTTTGAAGCCGAAGGAATTGAACATGAAACATCTATTGCTCGAACACCCGAACAAAACGGCGTTGTTGAAAGACGAAACCGTACTTTAGTTGAGGCTGCTCGAACATTATTATCCGCTTCAAATCTTCCACTATACTTTTGGGTCGAAGCCGTGTCAACCGCATGCTACACACAAAACTGCTCCTTAATTATCCCAAGACACGAAAAGACACCATATCACATAATTCATGATCGAAAACCTTCACTCAAACACCTTCACGTTTTTTGATGTACTTGTTACATAATACGAGATGGTGAAAATTTGGATAAGATGAAAGAGAAAGGTGATGCATGTAATCTTGTGGGATATGCAACTCAGTCTAAGGGGTATAGAGTATACAACAAGAGAACAAAATTGATAGTCGAGACTATTCACATCCGATTTGATGAATTACTAGAAATGGCACTTGAACAAAACAGTTTAAGTCCCGATCCACAATGACAAACGACTTCCGTTCACAACCGCACCGAACTCGGAACTCAAGACCACAACAATGAACCATCAAGTTCAAAGCTGGTTCCACAAAGTGTTCCGATAGCAGATATGACAGTCAACACGAAAATTGAAGAGTTGGAAATGATATATGGACCAATGTATGATGAATATTTCACTGTGGAGAAACATGTTGTATCGAAGTCTTCCGCTGTCACTCATGATAAGAATGATGATACCGATCATCGTCAACAAAAGGATACAACTTCATCTACTTCAACACGGGTTGCTGCAGATTTATCTCCTCATAATATCACATCAACAACCGCTCCTACAACATCCACAACTACTGTCATTGCTCCAGAGAACACAAATCAAGCAGATAATGCAGTATCTGACGAAGACGAATTTATCAACCCATTCGGTCACGAAACTGGAGAGTCTTCTACTCGCCATGTTGATCCGTCAAATATGCATACGTTCTATCAACGACATCCTTCAACACATCACTGGACCCGCGATCATCCTTTGGTTCAAGTAATTGGAAACCCTTCACATCCTGTTCGCACAAGACGGTAGCTTAACACCAATGGCGATGTTTGTATGTTTGCACTCGCCGTGAGTTCAGCTGAACCGAAAAACATCAAAGAAGCCATGGTTGATCATGCTTGGATTGAATCGATGACGGATGAACTTCAACAATTTGAGAGACTTAAAGTCTGGGAACTTGTTGACAGACCATACGATGTAATACCATTAAATCTTCGATGGATCTGGAAAAACAAGATGGATGAAGAGAATACGATCATCAAGAATAAATCTAGGCTAGTGGCTAAAGGGTATGGCCAGCAAGAGGGTATTGATTTTGAAGAATCATTTGCACCTGTTGCTCGTATGGAAGCGGTCAGGATTTTTCTTGCTTATGCTGCACATAAGGGATTCATCGTTTATCAAATGGACGTAAAGACGGCGTTTCTTAATGGACCTTTTAAGGAAGAAGTCTATGTCACGCAGCCGGAAGGATTCGTCAATCCTCATCATCCTGACAAGGTGTATCGTCTCCACAAAGCACCTTATGGACTCAAGCAAGCTCCAAGGGCGTGGTACGACGAGCTCTCGAAATTTCTGGTCTCCAAAGGTTTCTCAAAAGGTTCCATTGATCTAACTATGTTTACTTATAAATA
Organism: Glebionis coronaria; assembly: GCA_025667525.1. NCBI lineage: Eukaryota > Viridiplantae > Streptophyta > Magnoliopsida > Asterales > Asteraceae > Glebionis > Glebionis coronaria. The sequence goes on from CM046881.1 coordinate 226,724,164, forward strand.
TGGGGATGACATTTTGCTTGTGCAGATTTATGTTGATGACATCATTTTCGGGTCTACAAACCAAAAACTTTCAAAATGGTTTGAAAAAGTAATGCACAGCAAATTTGAAATGTCTATGATGGGCGAACTAAAATTCTTTCTAGGAATTCAAGTTCACCAATCCCCAAGTGGTATCTTCATTAACCAAGCTAAGTATTGTCAAGAGATAACAAAAAGCATGGTATGACATCATGTGACCCCGTTGGGACACCATTATCAACCACATCCCTAGATGCTGATTTGGAGGGAGATGCCATAGATCAAACGAGATATCGCTCCATGATCGGCTCCCTCATTTACTTAAAAGCAAGCAGACCAGATATATCACATGCTATGTGTTATTGTGCACGATATCAAGCACGACCCACTGAAAAGCACCTCAATGAGGTTAAACGGATCTTTCGGTACCTTAAGAATACCATTCATATGGGACTCTGGTATCCGAGGGAAACCGGTTTCTTTCTAATGGCCTATTCAGATTCTGATCATGCCGGGTGTCTTGATATACGAAAAAGTACTTCTGGTGGTGCACAATTTCTAGGTCAAGATAAGCTTGTAGGATGGTCTTCCAAGAAGCAGGATTGCACATCATTGTCATCCGCCGAAGCGGAGTATGTGTCTCTATCTGCGTGTTGTGCTCAAATTCTTTGGATGAGAACAAAACTCACGGATTATGGCTTCCACTTTGTTAAAGTACCTATGTATTGTTACTCAAATTCCGCCATAGCCATCTCTTGCAATCCTGTACAGCATTCCCGCATGAAGCACATTGATGTCAGATATCACTTCATTAAGGAACAAGTTGAAAGGGGTATTGTTGAATTATACTTTGTTGGAACTGATTACCAATTAGCTGACTTGTTTACAAAAGCTCTTTCGAAAGAGAGGTTTGTGTATCTAGTTAGTCAAATTGGTATGAGATGTTTGACTCCAGCAGAACGGGAGATTCTGGCAAAGAAGCCTGCTTGATTCATCTATCAAACATCTACTTGTAAATATTAATGAAAAAGAAAAATACAAAATTAAAAATCTTTCAAAATACCAAAAAGGTTCTTCTCGACATGTCTTTCAGTATCGTTAATATGGACGTGCCTAGAAATTTCGCTCAATAACGACACGGGTGTGTACATAAAGCTCGAATGAAAGTTGTAAATATTTTTCAAAACATGTCATTTCTATCTTTTATAAAGGAAATTGTCTCTTTTGGACAATATTTCCAACAACGGGTAGAGCAATATATCTTGGGTTGAGCTTGTCACAAAACATTCAACGTTTTGAGCTCAACACAATGGCTTGTAATCACTTTCAGATTGCAACTCGGATCGATATTCACGGGGGAGTGTACACTTTAGTGCCCTTACCCTCAGCAAAAGAAGAGAAATCTTCTTACACTTGAGTGGATTCGTCAAGACATTCAAAGTCTATGAACTCAAGTTTATGCTTTAGAAAAACCTTTTCGCCAAAAAGAATTGATTTTTCAAAAAGTGTTGAACACAATTTTTTCAAGAATTTCTCAATGATATTCAAAATCTTTCAAAAATTGTGTGTTAAACAACTCCTATCCTCAAAAGATTAATATGGATCATATCCTCGTAATGACAATTCCATTGGATCAATTTTTGAGGGGGAGCGTTCCAAATTCATGCTAAGTTTGACACATTTTTCTCCCGATTTTTTTTTCAAGACTTTTATACACAATATATTTTAATCAAATTTGGTATCTCTAATATCGAACGATTTTATATATTAGAGATGATAGGGGGAGAAAATGTGACTAAAATGTGATCTAAAGACTCAATCACTCATGGTTACGATCAAATACCCACAACATCTTTAATTTACGACGTTATTGGTGTCAAAAGGATGGTTAGGTTTAAGTCCTATGATCCAACCAGAACCGGAGGGATCTTCCCAGGGACAATCCAATAGATTATTAGAAGTCCTTAGGAAAGATGGAGTAGAATGTGAACGAAGCTGAATGCCGACTAAGTACTGATTAAAGCACTAGAACAATCACAACAAGGTGCTATTAATTATGTCTTGGTAAGCACTGAAGGGGTGGAAGAATGAAAAAGAAATGTAAGGATAAAGGGTGTAAAGAAATTAGCCCTCCATACAACTTAGGCAGAAACCGGGTCAACACATCATGAAGACAACGCATCATGGACCCAGTGATGTATTGCACAACCCCTCCCCAGCTAACTCAGGCTTCTCTTAAAAGAAGTTTGTTTTATTGTCACGGAGATCAACATGACTTCTATTGACTTTCTCACTCTGAGATAGTTGATATTGAATAGGTGGCATCTGCTCCAGCCTCCGACCACTAAAAGTGCACAAATCGAGTCTAGAGCCAAGAGATCAATCAAATCGCGTTAGGACACAATGAAGAGTGGAACTCCTTCCAGTGTTAATATCAAACAGCACTGCGATAGGTCATGTGTAAGATTCTTTATGAATTGAACATATGTAAAACTAAAAAGCAACAGTGGTTTGTTTCTTTATCGATTCAAACTCGTTTCAGGTTTCTACGCAATATCTTTATGGTCTTGCCAGAACATTCAGAGTGATATTTATTAATATTCACAGTGATGAATGGAAATCCTTCTAGCGTCAACATCAAACAACGCTACGGTAGGTAACTTGCGAGATTCTTATGAATCAACCTTGTGTCAACTGGAAAGCAACAATGGTAAGATTCTTAAGGAATCAAACTTGTTCCAGGAATTTGAATTGACGAATTTAATCAAGCGAATATCTATCCAATTGATTCACTCTTTATGTTCGCAGTCTTGCTTTGAGACGGTCGAGTAAAGAGAACGGCTAGTATAGCCGCGAAACCCTGTCAAGGAGATTTTTAATTAAATCTACCTAATCACAGGTACGATATTTAATATCGTGTAATGGTCTTCATCGACCGGAGGTAAAACGCTACCGATTTAGGACGAATGTCAAAGCTATTCAGTCCGTATCTATGTTTTGTCTCAAGAAGGTGACGTTACGGTGTACTCAGCAAAGTCATAGATTCAAAACCACATACTCATGCCCAAAGACATCCAACAATCAAGAAAGCTAAAGACTTCCACCACTCTGATGATCAAAATCTTCCTTATCAGTTAATGTAGAGAAATGACCTCTCTTCAAGGGAGATTGTTAGCAAGCTTTCAAGATTGTGCAAAGTATGAGCATGTGGATTGTTGGGAATCTAAACTTGTTAGATTCCCTGATCATTGATTTAAACATAATTAGGCTGATAGATAGTCTCTTGCCTATGCCTAGGAGGCAGGCAAGTTTCGCAAGACTCACAGAGATCCAAGTCTCTGTGAGCAACCTCAGAGGAGTCCATGTCAGAGACATTGTCAGGGAAGTCGAAGATTACCTGAAGACATACTCATTGGCTGTGATGGATAACAGCCAAGATGTATTAGGGACTCTGAGGGGTTGAGAGTTAACAGGGGTGGCAATATCCTGATAACTCTCAGCACACTTTGGACATGCCATTTGTGTGTTCGAGACTATGAAGAAAAAGGAAACTGTTTTGACAACTGTTTCCTTAAAGCATAATGGAAGACTACCAAGAATAGAAGGACATCATGTGACTGATGTGGGAACTTGTAAAAGCTTGTGTAGTCACCATCAAGTACTATTTAGGTCAATCTCGTAACACTATAAATAGGATGTGTATCCATGCATTAATGTTCAACACTTTGAGATATTCATAACATTATTGCATATAACTTAGTGAATCAAACAGCTATGACTGTATTCATAAGTTAGGGTTTATAGTTGTTCAAAGTGTGCACAACACATTGTCATCAAACTGTGTTATCCATAACACTTGTAATTCTTTATTATACAATAATAAGATTACGTTTGAAAAGTAATACCTTGTGCTGATTAAGTTAAGATTAGGGTTTCTTGCATTGATTAGGGACTTTCAATTGGTATCAGAGCGGTGTTTGATATTAAAACCTTCAAGAAACATCGTTCTCAGTTTTATAATCAAGATCCACCATGCCAGAAACTTCTAACCCACCACAATCACCTTCCACAAACCCATCTTCACCAAGACTCAATCCTCCTGCTAATGACGATGATCTACCCCAACTTCTTGACTCAAGAGGTGGATCACACGTCACAAGTGTACCAGTTTTTTATGAAGAAGATTTTGCCAGTTGGAAGAGTCAATTTCTTGTATATCTTGATGGGATTGAACCTTTTCTTCTAGAAATTTTAGAAAATGGTCCTTATATTCCCATGGCGCTTACATCCACTGAAGAAAACCCTCTTCCCAAACCTCTCAAACAATGGACTCCAACTGATAGGAAATTGGCAAATCAAGATAAACGTCTCAAAAGCATCATAATATCCTGTCTTCCCAAGCATATCATGAAGTCTGTCATTCAGTGTCCCACAGCCAAACAAATGTGGACAGACCTCATCCTTGGACATGAAGGACCCTCTGAAACAAGAGAGACGAAAATTTAGGCACTCAGACTTCAGTTCAATGCCTTCAAATCACTTGAAGGTGAAAAGGTTCAGCAAACCTATACAAGGCTGAAGATTCTTCTCAATGACCTAGCAATGAATGATGTCACTATTGGTCAAGCTGAGATCAATGCCACTTTTGTCAACAGCCTTCCAAGAAAATGGCTGAGTATGAATTAGACTCAGAGGGCTAACAACTCAATCAAAAATGACACCCTTGCTCAGCTTTATGGAAAGTATAATTACGAAGAAGGTTTGATTGATACTATTTACAAGTCAGAGACTGAAAGATTTGTGGTCCAAGGAGCTTCTTCCAAAGCCTTGATCTCTGCAACACATCATCATGACAGTGATTCTGACGTTGAAGAAGATACCCGTAGCAGCCAAGAGTTCTTAACAGACCTTAATGCAGAGTTTCATGAAAGAGCCTTGCTAGCCAACCAAAGAAGATACTTCAAAAGATCAGGAAGAGTAGGATCAGCAAGTAAACCAACTGACAGGTCAAAAGAAACTTGCTTTGCCTGTGGAAAGCTTGGACATTTTCAAAAAGACTGTCCTTCCACCAAGACATCCTCACCCTCTTATCCATCATCTTCATCCAAACCTTACAAGTTCAAACAACATAACAACTCATCTCAATCCAACTCTTCAGACACAGAGAAGAAAGATTACAAAAATAAGTACAAGGCACTTAAAGCTGAGTTAGAACAAATGAGCTTGAAGATTGAAGCTCTGTCCAAGAAGAAGGGTGGTGAAAAAAAGACAGAGAAAGGGTTGGTTGCTGAAACTTATGATTGGAATGATGAGCCACTGACTTCAGATGAAGAAGACACCACCAGAGTCAGGGCTTTCATGGCGATAGCTGAGGATGAACCAACTGTTGGAAAAGGTGATGCAAGATCAGGACAATGGGTGGACATCACAATGAAAAAGGTACACAGGCTTCTATCCATGTCTGATAGTGATGAACGTAAGCATGTCCTTGATTACACCATTGTTGATTTACACTTTGTTAAGGAACAAAGAAAGAACCTACTTGATAAGTTTCACTCTGTTAAATCTGAAATGCTAAATGCTAAAGCTAAATGTGAAACTCTCAGGCGGGTTAATTTAGAGAAAATATCCCTGCAAAATGAAGTAGCTAGATTAACCTTGAAAAACATTGCTTTAAATGATCAAGTCTCTGAATTGAACAAGGTTATTGAAAAATGGTTGTGTGCTAGGTTCACTATTGATCAATTGCTTAGGGATGAAGTGCCTGCTGACTTAAAAAGGGATATATCTGCTAAGAAAAATAAGTTGAGAATTCTCACCAAACCTAAAGACATTGTCTTTAAATCTACAGAGACCATTCATATGTCAGATACCACTTTGACTAATGACCCTGTCTCTGAAGATGTGGCTGAGCTACCACCCTTTCCCAAACTCTCTGGAGTTGAACCCAGCAGTTCTTCTAGATCTGCTAAGGATGAACTTAGGACAGACATTGAGAATCCTCCAGCTAAAGTTTTCCATGTACCTGCTAAACAAACTGGCAAACAAGTAGCTTTTAAGCCTGTTACTACTAAAGCTGTGAATAAGGTTGAACCTACCACTGAAGATCGCCTGTTGTCTCTTATGAAAGAAGTAGAACTCTTGAAACAACACATTAAGCCTTCCGCTGAATGCTCTACTTCTCATGAACCTAAGTCAGTCCTAGGTGAACCCAAAGGGGAAAGGTTAATCAAACCTTATTGCAATGTATGTAAAAACTCTCACCATTCGACCTTAGATCATGACAGACACATGGCAGCTAAAAGAGCTCAGACACCCTCTAGGGACAGACCACAGAGTTCCAAAAGACAACAGGGAAATTACAAACCTTATCCTCCCTGTAAATTCTGTGGGTTCACAGACCATCACTCAGACGAGTGTGGTGACTTCCCTGGGTGTGATATCTGTGGAAGTTATAACCATGAAACAATGAACTGTCCCTCCCAACGCCAAAAGTTTTTCAGGAACACAAGAGTTGCTAATAAGCAATTCAGGGAACCCACTGGAAAGTGGGTTCACCATAGGAACTAATCTGTTTCTATGTATTTGTGTAGAAATATCTCAAGGAATCGGTATGGTATCTAGATAGTGGCTGTTCTAGACACATGACAAGGATTCAACAATACCTGCACAGATACTCAAAGGAGCCAGGTCCTAAAGTGGTGTTTGGAGATAACTCTTTAGGTGACACAGAAGGATATGGCTCAGTGAACTGCAATGGGATTACATTCACCAGGGTTGCATATGTGAATGGTCTTAAACACAATCTTATTAGCATCAGGCAATTGTATGATGCTGACTATAAGGTTTTGTTTACTAAGACTCAGGGAACCATATTCAACAAAAACAATGATGTTGTGCTGATTGCACCTAGAAGGAGAGATGTTTATGTCATCAACATGGCTGTATGTTCTGAAGACAGCTCAAATTTTTTTCTTGCTAAAGCCTCTGAAAGTGTCAATTAGCTGTGGCACAAAAGACTGTCTCATCTCAACTTCAAGAACATCAACAAGATAGCCACTCAAAACTTGGTTGCTGGTCTACCTTCAGTAATGTTTTCCAAAGACAAGACTTGTTCTGCCTGTGTCAAAGGAAAGCATCACAGGTCTTCATTCAAGACTAGGCAATCATTCTCTATTGACAAGTGCTTACATCTCCTTCACATGGATTTGTTTGGACCTGTCAAACCTCAGACCATTAATCACAACAAATACACCTTGGTCATAGTCGATGAATTTTCAAGATACACATGGGTGTTCTTCCTCAGAAGGAAAAGTGATGCAGCTGAAACCATCATGTCCTTCATCAGACAGGTTGAAAATATGAATGATGTTAGAGTCAAAGCTCTAAGAAGTGATAATGGTACTGAATTCAAGAATCATCAACTTGAATCTTTTTGTGATGAAAAAGGGATTTCACAGAACTTCTCTTCAGCTGGCACCCCTGAACAAAATGGTGTGGCTGAAAGAAGAAACAGGACTTTGATTGAAGCAGCAAGAACCATGTTAAATGGTGCAGCGTTACCAAAGCAATTTTGGGGAGAAGCTGTTCACACTGCCTGCTACACAAAACAAATCAATCATTGTCAAAAGACATGGTAAAACTTCCTATGAAGTTTTCAGAAAAAGATCTCCAGACGTCAGCTATTTTCATGTGTTTGGGTGCCCTGTTTTTATTTATAACTACAGGGATAAACTTGGAAAGTTTGATGAAAAAGCTGATGATGGTTTCTTTTTGGGATACTCTCCAACAGCCAAAGCCTTCAGAGTATTCAACATTAGAAGACAAGAAGTAGAAGAAACATTCCATGTTAGATTCAATGAAGATGATGAAGTCATACAGAGAACAGGAACAGAGGGTGATGAAATTGATTTTAATGAAAATATATCTTTCCCAAGTGATGAGTTCACAGAACCCAGACCTACCAGTCATCATCACTCCAACACTCTCACCCCTTATGTCCCTGCCTTTGACCCTCTGTCTACTTACAACATAGAAGTTTCTACCTATCAGGAAATTGATGAAGAAGAACCTCAAATATCTGATGGTCCTTCTCAGACTATTGATGACTCACCAATTCTTCAAATCCCTGAAGACTCTCCTGCTGATAATGAAGTAGCACCTCTTGATATGGCTGAAGAAGACTCTGACACTGAAGTAGTCTTTGAAGAAAGCCCTCCTAGTCAGCAGGATGAAACTCAAATTGTACCAGCTGTGCCCACAAGTGCTCCTGACCTTGAGTCCCCAGCTCCTCAAAATAAGTGGTCAAGAGATAAACACATTCTTCTTGTCAATATTATTAGGGAACCAAATGCAGGGGTCACAACTAGACAGCGAATCCAAGACTCAGAGTCAGCCTCAGCCAATGAATGTCTCTTTGCTGAATTTCTCTCACAAATTGAACCTAAAAGAGTAGCTGAGGCTCTGGTAGAAGAAGGATGGGTAGCTGCTATGCAAGAAGAAATCAATCAGTTCAAAAGGAAGAAAGTATGGACACTAGTGCCAGCTCCACCTGGAAAGAATATCACAGGCACTAGATGGATCTATAGAAATAAGATGGATGAAATTGGGAACATCATCAGGAACAAGGCCAGACTGGTAGCACATGGGTTCTCTCAGACTGAAGGAATTGATTATGATGAAACTTTTGCACCTGTTGCTAGACTTGAAGCCATCAGAATCTTCCTTGCTTATGCTGCCTATATGAACATCACTGTGTATCAGATGGATGTTAAGAGTGCTTTCCTCAATGGTGATTTGGCTGAGGAAGTGTATGTTGCACAACCTGAAGGATTTGAGAACATCGATTTTCCCAACCATGTGTACAGACTTCACAAGGCAATGTATGGTCTGAAACAAGCTCCAAGAGCATGGTATGAAACTCTTTCCAATTTCTTAACTGAAAATAAATTTGTCAGGGGTTCTATTGATAAAACACTCTTTACCTTCAAGGACAAGAGTGATTTCATCATTGTGCAGATTTATGTGGATGATATCATCTTTGGGTCAACAAATGTCAATCTTAGTAAACGTTTTGCTAAATTAATGACCAAGAAATATGAAATGAGTATGATGGGTGAATTAACTTACTTTTTGGGCTTTCAAATTAAACAATGTCCTAAGGGAATTTCAATTTGTCAAGAAAAGTATGTTAAGGATTTACTTAAAAAATATGACTTAGTTGATTGTGCATCAGTGAAATGCCCCATGCTTCTACCCAACAACTTGGGCCCTGATGAGTCAGGGGTCTCTGTCAATGAGACTCTATATAGAGGCATGATTGGGTCACTCATGTATCTAACATCTAGTCGTCCAGATATCCAATTCTCCACATGTCTCTGTGCAAGGTACCAAACTAACCCAAAAGAATCCCATCTAGTGGCTGTTAAGAGAATTTTCAGGTATCTCAAAGGAACACCATCCCTAGGCCTATGGTATCCAAAGGAATCAGGCTTTGATCTCAAGGCCTATTCAGATTCAGACTATGCTGGATGCTGTATTGACAGGAAAAGCACTTCAGGAAGCTGTCAAATCCTAGGAGGAAAATTGGTTGGATGGAGTGCTAAGAAGCAAAACTCTGTGGCTATGTCTTCAGCTGAAGCAGAATATGTCGCTGCAGCCAGCTGTTGTGCTCAGGTGCTCTGGATGAAAAGTCAATTGGCTGACTATGAAATTTTGTATGTCAAAGTGCCAATCTTTTGTGACAACACCAGCGCCATTGCCATATCCAACAACCCTGTTCTTCACTCTCGTACCAAACACATTGATATCAAGTATCATTTTATCAGGGATCATATAATGAAGGGAGATATTGAGCTGCATTTTGTTCCCACAGAGCTGCAACTAGCTGATATCTTTACAAAGCCTTTGGCTGAACCTTCGTTCAACAGGCTAGTTGCTGAGCTAGGGATGCTCAATATCTCAAAGCCTGTGGCTTGATATTAAATGTGTTCATTAAATGATTGATTCTATATTAAATGTTTTTCACATGAAACTAGGTAGTTACTTTCCAAGTAAATGCAAAAAACATTCTCAAATATTTAATCATTTATTTTTCGGATAACGAGGAGACAAACTATTTTGAAAGGTCAAGGGGACCCACTTGAACAGTCATTTTCGCTCCTTGCATTTAATACGGTTGAATAACTGTTCACTTAGGTTGAATATATATTGTCTCTTTTCTCTTCTCACCCACCACCACTCTCATTTCTCAAATCTACTTCTCTCTCTAAATTCTTATCTCTCTTAACCTATCCGCCATTTTCTTTCACCTTCAACCTCGAATCCATGGCGTTTTCAGTTCCCAAAGCAGCAAATGTTAACTTCGAGATCAACGAAAGCATCCTCGCCTCCAACAACGCCATTGGTTGGATTAAGGCCCCAAATAGCACCTATTCAGATCTGGTCAGTTTCATGCAGAATTGTGACCTAAGTGAAGCATTCACCAAATCCCCTTCCACCTTTTACCAAGAATACCTTAGGGAATTATGGTACTCTGCTGAGGTGGTTGATGACACCATAACTTTTAGCCTTTCATGCAATGAACACCCATTCACCTTCTCCCTTAAAGACTTTCAAGTGTGGCCGGATTGAAGCATGGAGATGAATGCCTGAAGGTAGTTGATAAAAAGGCTGTCAAAGAAGCCCTGGCCACACTCAACCCTTGCCATGACGTAACCCTGCCCTTACACCAGCTGAGGTCCTCTCCAAATCTCCTCTGAAGATTAAGTATTTCACTCCCATGTGGCGTGTCCTCTTCACCCACATTGTTAAATCCCTGGGAGGAATGCAGGGATCACAGGATCAGATGTCTTTCAACCATCAGGCTATTGCTTATGGATTAATCTGGGGAGCTGATGTTGATGTTGGAAGCATTCTCTTCTCCAACCTTGTAGAACAGCTGAAGGGAAGGAATCAGGTCAGGGAAAAGAATATATGCTATGTGCGCTTCCTGTCTCTGATCTGCGAAAGCCTGCTGGGAGACAACTACCACAACAAGGCCTTGACTACTCTTAAGCCCTACCGCATCACAGGTGCCATCTACAAAGAAATAGGAACTGAAGATGTCCCTGTCACCGCTCATATAATGAATGTGGCCAACCATCTACCAACAGCTGAGAAGCCCTTGCTCCCTTCTTCTGAGAAGGTGAATACTTCTAGTGTTGTTGGCAAGTCTAAGTCTTTGACCTTTGGGCAGCACACTACTAAGTCCAAGGCTTCGTCTGGCCAACAGCCTAAGAAGAAGAAAATCCCCTCTTCTTCTCACTCCAAAGCTGTTTCTAAGGCCAAGGGAAAGAAGACTGACACCTCCTCTGGTCCAGATACTCTTGTGGATTCAGATTTATCTGCTGACAAACAACAGGAGTCTAGTGTCTCAAAGTCAGCTGAGACGACAGGAAACCAGCCTGACCCAGCTGATATCTCACAGGTAATCAGTGTATATTTTTAGAGGTTCACAAGCAGCCACTCTCATTTGTCTGTAGGAGAGAGTGGTGAAGTTAGGGTAATCCTCGACCCATAGAAGTCTGTCAATGCACTTAGAATCCTTTAAGACTTCTGTACACCCTGTCTTTGCACCAGGGAATGATTCATTTGTGTTTATAAAGCACCCCGATGACCCTGCACCCTCTAGACAGTATTCAGGCTAACAACAACCTGAATACACTAATGTCTCAACCTTGATCAGCTGTACTTCACACAGCCTCTTGGTTCCCTCCTTAAAAGAGTCCCAAAGGATTTATCCTTTTAGGGGGAGCTGAATCATCACCCTCAGCTTTCCTAGGGGCAGCGTAACAGGCGACCTTTAACCACATATGTTTCACTCTTAAAAGAGTCCCAAAGGTTCTTAACCTTTTGGGAGGGCTGAATAATCACACTCAGCTTTCCTAGGGGCAGCGAATGGCGATCCATAAACAACATATGTCTCACAATCAAAAGAGTCCCAAAGGTTTTAACCTTTTGGGGGGGATGAATAATCACACTCAGCTTTCCTAGGGGCAGCGAATGGCGATCATTAACCATATTTTATTCACACTTAAAAGAATCCCAAGGATTTATCCTTTGGAGTGGCTGAGTAATCACCCTCAGCCTCTCTGGGACAGCGAAATGGCGACCATTCCCCTTATCTTTTTCCCTGTTACTAACTGAAACAATTTGCAGGCTGAAATTGTACAGCCAGTCATCGAATCTCAGGTACAACAAGAAAAGGAGGCTGATACAATGACTCAAGACAAACCCAATGATGAAGAGCCTCTGTTAAATGCTGATGAAGATATGCTATCCTTGTAAGATTATGTCTCTGATATTGAGTCCATGCCTGACGATGAATTCCCTGAAGGGATGTTCGATGAAGAGGATGAAGAAGATGAGGAAGACCAGCTGTCTGTCTCTCCTCCCAAAGAAATAGTTGTGTCCACACCAGCTGAAAATAAGACTTCTCCTCCCAAGGATGCTGTTGATACTCCAAACTCTGCTACCTCAACAACAACAGTATTCCAAAGACCAACTTATGATCCAACAGCAGAATTTCTCTTGTTTGATCATCCTGCCCAGACCAACTTTGATCTATTACCAAGGGGGGATGACTATGCTCAGCAAAGCCTCAATATCAAGAATCTTCAGCCTGTCCATCATCAATCAGATATTGAGCGTTTATCAAGAAAGCTGGATGTGATCAAGTCTGAAATGCACAACTTCACTGTGACATTTCCAGGCATCATAAAAAAGGCTGTGACTGAGGCGGTTACTGAGCCTATTCAGGATGGTGCAAGAAGAGGTGTAGCCCAAGGACTCAGTCACCTTTCCACAAGGATTAAAGATGCCATTGACTCAGCAGTCCCTGCCATGTTACATGAACATGAGCTCACCATGCACAGGCAATTTGATGTTGTTCGCAACAGGCAATACCGCCATGCTAACTTTATTGTCAGGCGTGTTCAGGCCAATACAAATGCAAATGGCAACCTCCTGCTGAAGATTGCCAGGGCTTCAAGGAAAAGACAACGTTCTATGGCTGCCTCTGTCGAGCAGATTGCAAGGCATTTTCAAGCACGTTCATCCAAACGTCTTCGAAGCCAGGATGAACGTGAGGGGGAGAAAGATACATCACTCAGCCTTGAATCTGCTAAACAAGGCTCATCATCAGCTAACCCCACCATCACACATGTTCCTCTCTAAGTCATCACACCTATCACAATATCTGATGATGAGGATAAAACTCAGGGGGAGCAACACACTCAAGATGGAGCTGACTCATCAAAGTCTCTGGCTTTGGTTAACACCAGCAAGCCTGGGGATGATGATGAACCAGCTGCCAAGAAGTTAAAGTTCACTGTCAGCTCCCTCCCCAAAGCAATTCAAACTCAGGCTCAGACATCATTTATCAAAAGAGCTGATGTTTTGAAAAACGTAAGTGTGGAGTCCTCTGTCTCGAAGAAAGGAAAGGAGATAGTGTTGGTTGACACTGACACCAAACTCAAGAAAATAGTTGCGATGCTAGAGACAGGAGGATCCACAACAGACCTTTCCCAATTCTCAACCTTTACACCTTCTGATGAGATTCTTTTAACTCCTGAAGAAATAGAGAAACAGGCTGAAGAATTCAAAAGATTAAATGAACTCAAGACAACTAAAGAGTTGAATGAAGCTACTCTGAGGAAGATGACACCACCTGAAAGAGAAAAACAAAAACAAAGGTTGAGGGAAATGGAAGCAAAACGCGCTGAGGCATTAAGGAAAGTCAAAGCTGACTATGATGCCTGTGTGAACAACAGATATGCCCCTGGCAAGATAACCAAGTTCAAATACACCATTCATAAATCCACAAACACCCCACAGATGATCTTATGGAGGGAAAACCAACAAGGAAATATGGATGTGTTTGACAACTTCAGGCTAAAGACACTTGGGTTATCAGAATGGTTCGAACTTGAAGCCTTAGCTTCCAAAAAGACTGGACAGGCTAATTTTCTTCTGCTCAAGACTCTTAAGGCCAAGTTTACCTGGATCAAGGAAACAGCTGCCAAACTTAAGATTGATCCCCCACCACAGCTTTTTGAACAAGAACCCACAAAGACTGGCAACAAAAGGAGAAGAATTTCACAAATTTTTAATGAAACTTTTGTTACTAAAGATGTTCAAGTGGATGGCATGCACATGGATTTGATCCTCCCAAATGGTATTTTTGGCCCTGTTGATGGTCAGACATACTCAGAGCCTGAAAGAGGAATGGCATTCATAAACAGGGCTTGCCAGTATGCTTTTCAAAGGGAAGATGAGCTATGCCTAGCATCAACAATTCAGCTGCTCTGTCATAAGAAGTCACTCAAGATCAACTCAGAGTATTCCAAAAGGTTTGCAAAGACTTTGCAGGATGAAATTGATAACAGATTGGACGTGGCTGAAGCTGAAGAAAGAATTAGAAATGATGACTATTGAAGATGTTCACAGCCCTATTTACCTTCATCTTTTATTTTGCTTATGTAATGCACTTGTAATTTTCTTTAAGTTTTAATAAAATCATGAGGTATGTTTGTTTAGGTCTGTTATGTGTAAGAAGAAGCTGTTAACTCAATTACCTTAACTTAGTTAGATCTAGCATTATTTGTGTTTAAATAGGGGGAGATTGTTGGGAATCTAAACTTGTTAGATTCCCTGATCATTGATTTAAACATAATTAGGCTGATAGATAGTCCCTTGCCTGTGCCTAGGAGGCAGGCAAGTTTTGCAAGACTCACAGAGATCCAAGTCTCTGTGAGAAACCTCAGAGGAGTCCATGTCAGAGACATTGTCAGGGAAGTCGAAGATTACCTGAAGACATACTCATTGGCTTTGATGGATAACAGCCAAGATGTATCAGGGACTCTGAGGGGTTGAGAGTTAACAGGGGTGGCAATACCCTGATAACTCTCAGCACACTTTGGACATGCCATTTGTGTGTTCGAGACTATGAAGAAAAAGGAAACTGTTTTGACAACTGTTTCCTTAAAGCATAATGGAAGACTACCAAGAATAGAAGGACATCATGTGACTGATGTGGGAACTTGTAAAAGCTTGTGTAGTCACCATCAAGTACTATTTAGGTCAATCTCGTAACACTATAAATAGGATGTGTATCTATGCATTAATGTTCAACACTTTGAGATATTCATAACATTATTGCATATAACTTAGTGAATCAAACAGCTACGACTGTATTCATAAGTTAGGGTTTATAGTTGTTCAAAGTGTGCACAACACATTGTCATCAAATTGTGTTATCCATAACACTTGTAATTCTTTATTACACAATAATAAGATTACGTTTGAAAAGTAATACCTTGTGTTGATTAAGTTAAGATTAGGGTTTCTTGCATTGATTAGGGACTTTCATGGATAAAGACACAAGATTGCAAGATGGCTAAGACAAGTCAAGAATAATTTGAAGATCTCAAGATAAAAGACAAAGTCGAAAGACAACAACAAAGGCTCAAAGATCACAGCATGAAGGAAGAACACTACTATTACACGTTCAAGACTTATTTATGACAAAATACATAATCTCCATTGAACTCCAAATATCAAAGAGGAATGACCTCACACTGGGGGAGATTGTTAGCCTCAAAATATTGAGTCAAACAAGAATGTTCGGTCATAGGTTTTTATTGTAATATTAATTAGAACGTTGAAATAGATAGTTAAAATAGTCGTGACATTACGGGCTTGATGGTTAGCTTAAAAGGCCTCTTTCAAGGTACTAAGCATGTATTCAAGCCCGACCCAAATCAATATAATCCATTAGAGAGCCCGCATGTGGGTGGACTATATAAGTACCCTCTTAGCATGTTAGGAGGGTGGATGATCTCATTTTTCTTAATCTAATGTCCCAAGTTAATCACCATCTTCTCTCTACTTTCTCTCACTACTTTCTCTCTCTAAAATTCATATCTTTTCCATCTCATTCTTTAATCTATCATCATATTATTAGGGAAAACAAAAAAGTCTAACAAAGTGTTTGAAAAACATTTAACACGTTGCTAGTTTTGTCGTTTCAGAAAAGCTCCCCCTACACATGTGCATTGATAATCGAAAGTGTTTCGCACATGTAGGTAAGAGTTAAAAGTGCATGAGTCTTTAGATCACATTTTAATCACATTTTCTCCCCCTATGTCTAATATATAAAATCTATACCAAATTTGATTAAAATATATCGCGAAAAATAGTCTTGAAAATCTTCGGGAGAAAAATGTGTCTTACTAGCATGAATTTGGAAAGCCCCCCCTCAAAAATTGATCCAATTGAATTGTCATTGTGAGGATGTGATCTATATTTCGCTTTTTGAGGATGAGAGTTGTTGAACACACGATTTTTGAATGATTTTGAATAATCATTGAGAAATTCTTGAAAATTTGTTTTCAACGCTTTTTGAAAAAAATCCATTTCTTTCGGCGATATGGTTTTTCTAAATCAGAATCTTGAGTTCATAGACTTTGAATGTCTTGACGAATCCACTCAAGTGTAAGAAGATTTCTCTTCTTTTGCTAAGGGTAAGCGCACTAAATCGTACACTCCCCCGTGAATATCGATCCGGGTTGTAATCTGAAAGTGATTACAAGCCATTGTGTTGAGCTCAGAACGTTGAATGTTTTGTGACAAGCTCAACCCAAGATAGATTGCTCTACCCGTTGTAGGAAAAATTGACCAAAGTAGACATTTTCCTTTATTAAAAACAGAAATGACATGTTTTGAAAAATATGTACAACTTTCATTTGAGCTTTATGTACACACCCGTGTCGTTATTGAGCGACATTTCTAGGCACGCCCATATTATCGATACTGAAAGACATGTCGAGAAGAATATTTTTGGATTTTAAAGTATTTTTATTTTTGTGTTTTATTTTTATATGTTTTATATTTTTGTATTTTGCCTTTTCAATGGTATTTACAAGTAGATGTTTGAAAGACGAATCAAGCAGGCGCCTTTGCCAGAATCTCCAGGTCTGCTGGAGTCAAACATCTCATACCAATTTGCCTAATGAGGTACTCAAACCTATCTTTCGACAGAGCTTTCATAAACATGTCGGCTAATTGGTAATCCGTTCCAACAAAGTATAACTCAACGATACCTCTTTCAACTTTTTCCTTTATGAAGTGGTATCTGACATCAATGTGCTTCGTGCGAGAATGTTGTACTGGGTTGCAGGAGATGGCTATGGCCGACTTTGAGTCACAGTACATATGTACTTTATCAAAGTGGAAGCCATAATCCGTGAGTTGTGTTCTCATCCAAAGAACTTGAGCACAACACGCAGATAGAGACACATACTCCGCTTCGGCTGATGACAATGACGTGCAATCCTGCTTCTTGGAAGACCATCCAACGAGCTTATCTTGACCTAGAAATTATGCACCACCAGAAGTAATTTTTCGTGTATCAAGACACCCTGCATGATCAGAATCTGAATAAGCCGTTAGAAGGAAACCGGTTTCCCTCGGACACTAGAGTCCCAAATGAATGGTATTCTTGAGGTACCGAAAGATTCGTTTAACCTCCTTGAGGTGCTTTTTAGTGGGTCGTGCTTGATATCATGCACAATAACACGTAGCATGTGATATATCTGGTCTGCTTGCTGTTAATTACATGAGGGAGTCGTTCATGGAATGATATCTCGTTTGATCTATGGCATCTCCCTCCAAATCATCATCTAGGGATGTGGTTGATAATGGTGTCCCAACCGGGTCACATGAGGTCATACTAATAACTAGGATTTTACTCGGTTAAATTGTTCTTGTGTGTGTGTCTATTCGTTCTCGGTGTCTAATCGAATTGATTACTGGTATAAGTGCGACTCGGTCGTCTTTTAGTGGAAAAGAATACATTGGTCGTTGTAGTGAAATTAAATTGCGAAACGTTAAAGTAAATGGCAGGTAATTAAAGCTAAAACTAATTAAAAAGTAATCGTGCGAAATTTAAAACTTTAAAAGTAATTAATTAAATGAAAAAAAATTAAAGCTTGACGAAAAGTTAATTTGACAATGTAATAAAAATGTAAACTTGAAATTTAAAACAAAAGAAAACGATTAAAATAACACTAAAGTAAAATGGCGGAAAAATAAGCTTTAAAAATTAAAGTAAAAATTACTAGAAAACTTTGTAAAAATAAAATAAGACAAAACTCGTTTAAAATAATACTAAGTAAAAATGCGGGAAAAGTTAAATTTGAAAACTTAAAATAAAAACAGGAAATAAAGTCAAACACAAGTCAGATTGCACTCACGATCGCAACCAATGATCGTACCCTAGATCGTAACCACAGATCGCAAAAAGCGATCGCAGTGACGATCGTACTCCCAGATCGTACTCTAGACAGGCTTTGGATCGTACTCCACCACGATCGCAACAAGTGGATCGCAGTGGTCGATCGTGACCAAGTGATCATGTCCACGGATCACAACCAACGATCGCAATCACAGATCGCAACATGGCAATCGTAACTTAGATCGTGATGGACGATCGTAGTCTGATCTTAGTCCTTGATCGCAGCAATGGATCGCAAGTAGAAACCCTAGGGGTTTATGCGATCACACTTACTCGATCAAAACAAGCAGAAACCTTTAAGAAAGTTACGATGGAATCTAATAAGCAAATAAGCAAATACCAAATAAGCACTTTGACAATAAGCAAATAACAAAAACTTAATTAAAACAAGAATAAGTAAAACTAAATAAGCACAAATTTAAAAACTTTCAAGACACAAAATAAGCAAACTATATAAACGAACTAAAAGAGAAAAAGATTAAACTTTTGAAAACACTTGAATTAAAATAAGCTAGACACAAAATAAGCAAAAACACAAACAAAATGAGAAAATCAAACGTATGAGTTTAATAAGTTTAATGGAAAAATAAGAACTTCTATCAAAACATGAAAACTTTAAGATTAAACCAACAAAACAAGATATTGAAAAACAAGAAGAGAAGAATGAGAATGATAATGAAAACTTGAGCAAAGGAAAATAAAGATCCAACAACAAAATTAACTTACTTGGAATTAAAGGAAAGAAATCAAAGAATAATTAAGTAAATGACATGAAACTAAATGGTGCAAGTAATTAAAGGTGGAGAGCTAAGTTGTCAAATTAGCTAACAAAATTAAAAATGAAATGAGGTCTCTATTTATAGGGAGAAGGGAGGTTAGCATGTGTTGGAAGCTTCCTTCTTTCTTTCTTTCTCGTCTTTTCATCTTCTAAGTTCATGTCTCAGGATTAATTGAACTCGTCTTATAATTTCTTCATTTATTAGACTTGAGTTCTTCGACTTCATTAAACTTCCGTCTTTAGACTTTTTCTTCGATAAATCTTCAGAATAGGCCTTGGACTTCCGTTCTTTATGCACTCTTGATCTTTCGACTTCGTCTTTTGTCTTTTTCTTCGATAAAAGCCCGTGAAAGCCCGTGTTTTCTTCCCTTTTCACATTTTGATCCTAATTCACAACAAAAACACAAACCACGCATAATTCCGACATTGACGACATAAAATACATGTTTTGGCTTGGTTATTATTGTAATTAAGTGGTAAAAGATAAGTGCTTTCACACTTATTAAATCCCCTACACTTGACCATTGCAATGTCCTCATGTAATGCATTAGTTACAAAGCAAGTTTTACATTTTCCATCATAATCAATCCACCTTGGCCTTTAATAAAGAGACAAAATATTTAAAAGAAGAAAATAAGTAAAACGATCAAAAACTTACCTTATGGTTTTGGAATGTCATGAATGATTATCACCCTCAAGTTTCACGTTCCCCATACCAAGCTTAAAAACGAGATCATTGTAATTATAAGTTAGAAAACTAACACAAACTCATGTGGGACAATTATTTACTTAGACTCCCTTATTCCTAGGTGTATCTCTTATATTTTATTGTTGTCTTGAATGATCACGAGGATGCATTGTTTGACTTATTTCGATAGTTTGTTAAGGCTGAAAATAAAGTAGGACGATTTAATCAATAGTTAGCTAAAGGACAAAATCTTTTAAAACCGCTTCTCGGGACCTCATAAAGTTCATATCTTGGCATAACTCGCTTCACGATTTGAGACCTTTCTCGAACCGATATTTGGCAGTGACTTCATACTTCAAATCTTAAGAGACGTTCATGAAATAATGGTCTTCTCTTCATAATAGGAATTTCTTCACTTGAACTTTTTGAGAGATTCTTCATATTTGGACCACGACTTCTTCATTTTTCTCCAATCTTTATTTGGGATTTTGATATACAACGCTCCGCCTCCTTTTAGGACTTGGATCTATTTATCCTCATACCTTGTTAGGGCCTTTTTGGATAGACTTCTCCATGATCTTTACGGGAGTATTTGCTTTTCGTCGTGTGTCTCGATCCTTCATATTGATTATTGATAAATGATTCTTCACATCACTTTGGATCTTTAGCAACAAAATGTAGCCCTCATGCCTTGTCAGGGCCTTTTCGGACTCGCCAATCTTCGCATCCCACTTCAATAAGTTATGCCTTGGCTATGAACTCTAATTAATACCGAGCAACTTTTAAACGATCTTGGGCTAGAAGCTAAGTAACTTTTCAAATCGTACAACCTTACTTATTGCAATTAAATTTATTAGGAAGCGATGGGAGAAAAAGCTTATAATCAACTCACATAAATTCATGAAAGAATACCAAACTTATAATTGACTCTATCATCTCTTGTTCTCCACAATTTAAAATCTCAAGGAATGAGACTCGTGGATGCTTAGCCTATTAAATCAAAGTTTTGGGTTTTCAAGTCATCTATAGGATCTTGCAAATTCTTAGACTTCTTCAAGTTTAGAATTCGCCTTTTAAAGTTCCCTTGATAAACGACTTTCTAGGATCAATTATAGGAACTTGTGAAAAGTTCTTGTTCTTAACCCGTGAGAGTTAAGACTTTCGCGTTTTAAAGTTCCCTATATAAAAGCCTAGCAAAACTTGACTTAAACACGTTAAGGATACTATCTAGAGTAGACTTAGATAAGTAAACTCGGGTTGAGTCAAAAGATTCACAACGGTTAAAAGTTAAAACCACTTTATTAAAATTTATTCTAGCAAAGAAAGAAAATAACTATAACAAAGGTAAAACTACTAGGCCAAAATAGATCAAAAATTTTGAAAAATGTCGAAAAATCAATTTTTCCGGTTAAAATGAGGACAAATACAAGGAAAAGCCCACTTAACTTAGATAGAAGTCCCCCTACACTTAATATAAACATTGTCCTCAATGTTTAAGCATGTGGGAGAAAACTCCACTACACTTAGGACATTGTGCACGTTGTTTAAATCTTGCTAAGGAAGAGACAACTAAAGTGATTCCTATTTTAATATTGAAGAATATAAAATAGAGAATCAAAAGAGTTTAGGATAGAACCGGGAAGAGGTACACGGAATCACGGGTCGTCAAAAGTCATCAAGAGTGGATCTTTGAAAACTCGAATCCCTGCACATGATAAGAAAGAAAACAACAAACACATACTAGGGTCTCCCCCTACACTTATTATAAAAACAAAAGAAAAAGGATAGATACTGCGGGTTACCTCCCGAGAAGCGCTTGTTTTTGTTCACCGAGTCGTGAGCCTGACTCGACCTTGATTATCATGGAAAGAAGCTTGAAACACATCCACGGGGATCAAATACATGGTTTTCGTCCAACAAATAGCACAAGCTTAAGGCGAACAAGGCAAGCCAAAGAAGAGTAGGCAGGGTTCCCTTAAGCAAAGATTGAGCACGGTGGTAGACAGTATGATGCAGCACAAGCATATCTCCATGGTTTCCAAAAATCTTTCCTTTTATTTCATCAGATGGATACTGAGATGGCCTAAAAACTGCAATACCGAGATCAAACACCTTTTCCTTTAGGGGAAAATAACACTTAGGCGCAGTAGACCTTGAAGAGGATCCGATCATAAATCTCCCAATCTCATCCTCAGAAGGTGGATAGAGAGGTGTCAAGACATAAGTACTGCGGATATCGGTGTCTTCCGGCTTCTTCTCCTTTGAAACGGGTTTCTTCATATCCAAAGGAGGATAAAGACCAAAATCAAAGTCCAAAGGAGGAGAATCACTCTCATTTGGGAAGTAAGTGTTGAGAAAAGTAGCAAAATCTTCCTCAAGTGAGTAGTCATCCAAAGTAGGATCAAGCATTGTTGGTGGAGGATCTTCATCAAAAGTAGGAGCAAGGTCATCATGTGAAGAATCCCTCGAAAGAGTATTGACATCATCAAAGTCATCATAAGTTGGCATGTCTTTATACTCAGAAGTAAAATCATCAGAATCATCCCCATCGGAACTAGAATTATCATCATAGTCATCATAAATTGGTGGAGACTCATGAATTGATGGAGGATCTAAATTGGAGAGAGAATCATCCACATCATCTTTGAACAGTGGATTATCATAGCAAGAATCGAAAAGAGGATTGTTGTAGATGACAAAATCATCAAGCACATTAATCATATTCGCTGATTCTCTTCCATTGGATTTGGTTGTGATCTCCCCATTTTAAAAACTTGTGCATCATTCCCGATCCTTAAGATTAGCTCACCTTCGGCAACATCGACTAAGGCTTTTCCGGTTCTCAAGAATGGCCGACCAAGTATTAACGGAATACGAGGGTCCATTTCATAATCAACAACAACAAAGTCGACTGGAAAAGTGAAGGTGCCAACTTTAACAAAACATCTTCGGCAATACCAACGGGGTAAGCGAGAGTTCGATTTGCTAGCTCAAGAGTCATCTTTGTTGGTGTAAGATCGGGTAATGATAACTTTTTCCAAACACTTAAAGGCATCAGATTTATACTTGCCCCGAGATCGGCTAAGGCAGTAAATTCTTCAGTTTGGTTAAAAATACATGGTAGCACAAAACGACCGGGATCTCCAAGTTTCTCCGGAAGTTATTTAAGAAGGATTGCAGAACAATTTTCATTCAATCGAGTGTTAACAAACTCGGACATCTTCTCCTTCTTATTAAGCAATTCCTTAAACATTTTGACAAAAGTCGGCATTTGGGCAAGAGCTTCAACAAGGCTAAGGGTGATGGTTACTCCCGAAATCTTCTTCAAAAAGTTTGACACTTGAATGTCATCCTTGGTGAGCAATTGGCACTTATCTAAGCGAGAAGGATAAGGAATATTGGGTTTAGGTGGTGTAGATTTAGAAGGTGAGGGTTGAGATGTTGAAGGTTTAAAGGTGGAAGGTGGGGTTGGTGAAGGGTTCTTCTTAGGTACTTCAGTAAGAGGTGGAGACGGTAATGGAGAACTAATACTAGGCATGGGAGTAGGAGGGATAAATGGTGGTGGATGAGGTGTAGATGGAGTAACTAGGGGAGGAATAGATGGTCCTACTAAGGTTGCTCCACTACGTGTTGTAATAGCACTCACATTCGCTCTCGGGTTGGTGACGATATTTGAAGGAAGAGAGCCCGAAGTAGAGGGTTGAGTACTTGGAAAGAAACTAGCCATCATATTCTTCAAATCATTTGTTTGATTGATAAAGAGGTTTGCATATCATGTCGAAGCTCGGTTCTAATATCATTCCCTTGCTTAGTGATATCTCCTTTCAAGTTGATGATTTAGCTTTGCAGATTCTTAACTATCTCTCCTTGGGTCCTCATGAAAGCTTCAACATCTTGATTAATGGGTGGTGCTTGTTGAGCGGGTGGGTGATAAGGATTAGAAGCTCGAGGTGGGTTTGGGTTTCTTCTATTGTAGTTGTTGGGGTTGGGGTTTTGAGGAGAAAAACCGGGCGAAAGAAAGTTGTTAGAACGGTAACTTAGCAAGTTACGATCACCTTGAGGTCGGGCTGGATAGCTTTCCGTTGAATAGTTACCATAAGCTGCATACACGTTTTCCGGATTGTCATGAGTAGAAGGACAATCAGTGTATGAATGAGGACCCCCGCAAATCTCACAAGAAATTGCTACAGCTTTAACTTGTTGTTGTTGATTTGTAGCCAAGAGTTGCGTATTTTTACTCATTTCGACCATTGCGCGGGTCAATTCGGTGATATCAGGGTTTGAAGAAGTAGAAGACACATTGACTCTTGGGTTATTCCTTGAAGATGCGGATGAATCCCAATTTTTGTGATGAGTAGTCATGTTCTCGATAAGCTCTCTACACTCCTCAGGTCTTCTTTTCATAAATGTGCCACCGGCGGCTGCATTAATCGTATCACGATCACGAAAAGTTAAACCGTTGTAGAAAGTATCAATTAAGGTGACGGGGAGCATGTTGTGGTTTGGACATCGATCAATCAAAACATTATATCGTTCCCAAGCATCAAAAAGTGATTCATCGGGTTCTTGAGTAAATCCACTAATTTGATTTCGAAGGCTCGTGACCATGGATGGTGGAAAGTAGCGCGACAAAAAGCGTTGAGTCATCTCATCCCAAGTATGAATTGAATTCTTCGGAAGACGATCAAACCATTTTTCGGCATGGTGGGATAAGGTGTGTGGAAATAGGTGAAGGCGAAGAAAATCCATAGTAACCCCGGGCAACTTCATGCTTTGAGTAACGATTATGAACTTGTCGAGGTGTTTGTTGGCATCATTATCCGGTAATCCGCGAAATGGACAAGTATTTTGGACTTGCTGGATCATGTGATGCTTCAACGAAAACTCAGGAGCCGTGATTTGCATCGGCGCAATCGGTCCTCCTCGTCCGTTCATGGTTGGTTGACAAAGCTCCTCCATCGTTCGAAGGTCGGGTGGGGGAACATTGTTGTTGTTATTCAAGTTGGGGTGGGGTGGATTATTGTTGTTGTGCACACCAGCCATATCTAAATCTTCACGAGTCTCGAACTCTGAATAAGTTGAAGATCTAGTGCGCATACACCTGCAAAAGCAAAAGAAAAAGATACCAAAGAAATAGAGAATATATATGTACGTGTAAAAATAAAAATAATTTTTTTTTGGATTTTTGAAAATTTTAAATTTTTATGGATTTTTAACAATTTTTAATTTTTATAGATTTTTGAAAAATTTTGAGCAAGAAAAATAACGTTCACTAGTGAACGGATCCATTTATTCAACACGTCTCTCACAGAAAACCGTCAATAGTCACGAAAAGAGCCGGCAGCGGCGCCATTTAATAACTGGGATTTTACTCGGTTAAATTGTTCTTGTGTGTGTGTCTATTCGTTCTCGGTGTCTAATCGAATTGATTACTGGTATAAGTGCGACTCAGTCGTCTTTTGGTGGAAAAGAATATATTGGTCGTTGTAGTGAAATTAAATTGCGAAACGTTAAAGTAAATGGCAGGTAATTAAAGCTAAAACTAATTAAAAAGTAATCGTGCAAAACTTAAAACTTTAAAAGTAATTAATTAAATGAAAAAAATTAAAGTTTGACGAAAAATTAATTTGACAATGTAATAAAAATGTAAACTTGAAATTTAAAATTAAGAAAAACGATTAAAATAACATTAAAGTAAAATGGCGGAAAAATAAGCTTTAAAAATTAAACTAAAAATTACTAGAAAACTTTGTAAAACTAAAAACTTTGTAAAAATAAAATAAGACAAAACTCGTTTAAAATAATACTAAGTAAAAATGTGGGAAAAGTTAAATTTGAAAACTTAAAATAAAAACAGGAAATAAAGTCAAACACAAGTCAGATCGCAGTCACGATCGCAACCAATGATCGTACCCTAGATCGTAACCACAGATCGCAACAAGCGATCGCAGTGACGATCGTACTCCCAGATCGTACTCTGGACAGGTTTTGGATCGTACTCCACCACGATCGCTACAAGTGGATCGCAGTGGTCGATTGTGACCAAGTGATCGTGTCCACGGATCGCAACCAACGATCGTAGTCACAGATCGCAACAGGGCAATCGTAACTTAGATCGTGATGGACGATCGTAGTCTGATCTTAGTCCTTGATCGCAGAAATGGATCGCAAGTAGAAACCCTAGGGGTTTATGCAATCACACTTACTCGATCAAAACAAGCAGAAACCTTTAAGAAAGTTACGATGGAATCCAATAAGCAAATAAGCAAATACCAAATAAGCACTTTGACAATAAGCAAATAACAAAAACTTAATTAAAACAAGAATAAGTAAAACTAAATAAGCACAAATTTAAAAACTTTCAAGACACAAAATAAGCAAACTATATAAAAGAACTAAAAGAGAAAAAGATTAAACTTTTGAAAACACTTGAATTAAAATAAGCTAGACACAAAATAAGCAAAAACACAAACAAAATAAGAAAATCAAACGTATGAGTTTAATAAGTTTAATGGAAAAATAAGAACTTCTATCAAAATAAGCATGAACATGAAAACTTTAAGATTAAACCAACAAAAGAAGATATTGAAAAACAAGAAGAGAAGAATGAGAATGATAATGAAAACTTGATCAAAGAAAAATAAAGATTCAACAACAAAATTAACTTACATGGAATTAAAGGCAAGAAATCAAAGAATAATTAAGTAAATGACATGAAAATAAATGGTGCAAGTAATTAAAGGTGGAGAGCCAAGTTGTTAAATTAGATAACAAAACTAAAAAATGAAATGAGGTCTCTATTTATAGGGAGAAGGGAGGTTAGCATGTGTTGGAAGCTTCCTTCTTTCTTTCTTTCTCGTCTTTTCGTCTTCTAAATTATTCGACTTTTTCGACTATGTCTCGGGATTAATTGAACTCGTCTTATAATTTCTTCATTTATAAGACTTGAGTTCTTCGACTTCATTAAACTTCCGTCTTTAGACTTTTTCTTCGATAAATCTTCAGAATAGGCCTTGGACTTCCGTTCTTTATGCACTCTTGATCTTTCGACTTCGTCTTTTGTCCTTTTCTTCGATAAAAGCCCGTGAAAGCCCGTGTTTTCTTCCCTTTTCACATTTTGATCCTAAATCACAACAAAAACACAAACCACGCATAATTCCGACATTTACGACATAAAATACACGTTTTGACTTGGTTATTATTGTAATTAAGTGGTAAAAAGATAAGTGTTTTCACACTTATTACATACCATGCTTTTTTATTATCTCTTGACAATACTTAGCTTGTTAATAAAGATACCACTTGGGGATTGGTGAACTTGAATTCCTAGAAAGAATTTTAGTTCGCCCATCATTGACATTTCAAATTTGTTGTGCATTAATTTTTCAAACCATTTTAAAAGTTTTGGGTTTGTAGACCCGAAAATAATGTCATCAACATAAATATGCACAAGCAAAATGTCATCCCCATATTTATAAGTGAACAAAGTTAGATCAATGGAACCTTTTGAGAAACCTTTGGATACCAGAAAGTTCGAGAGCTCGTCGTACCACGCCCTTGGAGCTTACTTGAGTCCATAAAGTACTTTGTGGAGACGATACACCTTGATAATGAGGATTAACGAATCCTTCCGGCTGCGTGACATAGACTTCTTCCTTCAAAGGACCGCTAAGAAATGTTGTCTTCACGTCCATTTGATAAACAGTGAATCCCTTATGTGCAACATAAGCAAGGAAAATCCTGACCGCTTCCATAAGAGCAACTGGTGTAAATGATTCTTTAAAATCAATTCCCTCTTTCTGGCGATACCCCTTAGCCACTAGCCTAGCTTTGTTATTGATGATCGTGTTTTCTTCATCCATCTTGTTTTTCCAGATCCATCGAAGATTTAACGGTGTTACATCGTATGGTCTGTCAACAAGTTCCCAGACCTTAAGTCTTTTAAATTGTTGAAGTTCATCCGTCATCGACTCAATCCAAGCATGATCAGCCATGGCCTCTTTGATGTTTTTCAGTTCAGCTGTACTCACGGCGAGTGCGAACATACAAACATCACCATCGGTTTCTAATTGTCGTCTTGTACGAACATGATGTGAAGGGTTTCCAATTACTTTAAGCAAAGGGTGATCTCGGGTCCAATGATGTGTTGATGGGTGTCGTTGGTAGAATGTATGCATATTTGACGGATCAACATGGCGAGTAGAAGACTCTCCAATTTCGTGTACCGATGTACCGAATGGGTTGTGAAAATCGTCATCGACAGATAATACATCGTCTGCTTGATTTGTGTTCTCTGGAGCAATGACAGTAGTTGTGGATGTTGTAGGATCGATTGTTGAAGTGATATTCTGAGGAGGTAAATCTACAGCAACCCGTATTAAAGTAGATTAAGTTGTATCATTTTGTTGACGATGATCAGTATCATCATTCTTATCATGAGTGACAACGGAAGACTTTGATACAACATGTTTCTCCCCTGTGAAATATTAATCAAACATTGGTCCATATAACATTTCCAACTCTTCAAGTGTCATGTCCACTGTCATATCTGCTCTTGGAACATGTTCCGGAACCAGCTTTGAACTTGACGGTTCATTGCTATGGTCTTGAGTTCCGAGTTCCGTGCGGTTGTGCACATATTTCTTTTGTCGTTGTGGATCAGGACTTAAACTGCTTTGTTCAAGTGCCATTTCTTGCAATTTGTTGAATCAGACATGAATAGTCTTGACTATCAATTTTGTTCTCTTGTTGTACACTCTATATCCCTTAGACTGAGTTGCATATCCCTCTAGAATGCATGCATCACCTTTCTCTTTCATCTTGTCCAGATTTTCACCATCTCGAATTATGTAACACGTACATCCAAAAACATGAAGGTGTTTGAGTGAAGGTTTGCGATCATGAATTATGTGATATTGTGTCTTTTCGTGTCTTGGGATAATTAAGGAGCGGTTTTGTGTGTAGCATGCGGTTGACACGGCTTCGGCCCAAAAGAATAGTGGTAGTTTTGAAGCGGATAATAATGTTCGAGCAGCCTCAACTAAAGTACGGTTTTGTCTTTCAACAACGTCGTTTTGTTCAGGTATTCTAGCAATAGATGTTTCGTGTTCAATCCCTTCGGCTTCAAAATAATTCTTCAGAGTTGAATTTTAAGAATTATGTACCTCTGTCAGTACGTACCACTTTTACTCGAGCTTGAAGACCACGTTGTATCAGTTTAAGGAAGTTGATGAGAACTTCGGGTGTTTCATCCTTGGACCTCAAGAAGTGAGTCCACGTGTACCTTGAGTAGTCATCGACAATTACCATAACGTATTTCTTCCATTGATGCTTTGAACACGCATGGGGCCACACAAATCTATATAAAGAAGATCTAACCGTCCTTTAGAGCTTGGTTTAGTCTTTGTCTTGAAACTACTTCGTTTAGCTTTACAAAGCTCACAAGAAGAACAAAGATAATCTTTAATTAATTTCAAGTTTCGAAGGCCTCTCACAATATCTTTCTAGGAAAGCAAGTTGATGGTATCAAAATTTAGATGAGATAGTCGTTGATGCCATAACCAAGCTTGAGTCGTTGAAGCTTGAGTTGAAGAAGTGGAGTCTTGAAGTGAAATAGTGTAGAGATCAGTACCCCGTGAACCGGTGAGTAAGTCATTCCCATCATAATCACGAACAAAACATGTCTTCTTTCTAAAAGCAACCTCCAAATCCGCATCATAGAATTGACCAACCGAGAAAAGATTGTGATTGAGCCCTTCGACGTAGTATACCCTTGTAATCGTGATATTCCCCCGAACCAAATCTCCATATCCCAGGATCGCTGCAAATTGATCATTTCTGAATCGGACCGTACCCAGGAACTTCTCCACGAAGTTAATTAGAAGCTTGAGATTCCCCGTCATGTGCTTGGTGCACCCAGAGTCCAGTATGAAGAGAATTATTTCGATCACCTGCTGAAGAATTAGAACACGATGGAGCATATGATAAATTGGATTCCATGTTAGTTGTGATATCCGAATCATTAGTGTCCCTAGTTTCAACACTTAAAAGCATGCTAACACTCGTAGTCACATTTTTTGTCCTAACCTTAGGCATCCATTTATATCCTGGAGGACATTGATTAGCAAACCACCGTTTCCAAGACTTGCTAGCAGACTCATATAATTCCCTAATTCTGCTTCTAGGGTTCTTAGTGGCGGAGTCTGATGCATTACTTTTCTTGGGGGGGGGGGGGGGGGGGGTGCACCAGAATGGTTCAATTTGCGTTTGGGTTTTCTAGCACTAATAGGCATCACAATTTGCTTCTTAGTTCTAGTATCTATGCCTTTGAAATTATTCGAAACACACATAACATGACTAGCATTAGCACATTTTCCATATTTCACACAAACAAACTTAACATTCAAAGCATTCAAAGTCGAATCATTGAAATCGTCATTACACACGATTACAGACGTTTTATTCTTAGAAACATTCACATTCCTAGGGTGGTCTTCTACTTTCTTCATCTTCCCTTGACTCTTGTTTTGCCAAACCTTTTCATTCATTCGAGTGCTCTTAAGCTGAGGTCGGCTAACACTAGCAGTGGGGACTACTCCTGTAGTAATAGACACATGTCTATTAGTGTTTCTAGAAGTCTTAGCTGATTGACTTTCTTTGTTGTGTGTGGCTTTAGTGGCCAATGTATACATCCCTGGTTTAATCACATTAGTGTTCTTAATGCTTTGTGTATGTGTTTTGGGAGTAATCTGTGGTAATCTATCCTTCCCAACCGTCTTAGGGGCAAACCTAGGTTTTGCAAATGCCAAATTGGAGAAAACAGATGGTTTTCCCAAGACAGAGGGTTTAGTCACTTTGCACGCATTGGGTTGTCTTACAACAGGTTTCTTAATGCTAGGTTCCACAACTTTCCCACCCATCTTAGCAACGAGTTTCTTAAACTCTTCGATCGCTATGTTCCTTTCTTGTAACTGAGCTTTCAAATCTTTAATTTCCAAACTCTTTTCATTCATTTCTTGACACATTTGGGAAAGTTTTTCTTGCAATTTATTATCTTGTGGAAAACTTCCGATGTCTTTTTGCAAAGCAAGTTCAAGAGAATGACAATGTTTTTGAAGGAAATCAGTTTTGTGTTGAAGTAACTCAAAACCCTTTTTATCAACATTTTCTTTACGTTTCAAAAGCTCAGTTTCAAGCCGTTCACACTCTTTGATCTTATCAAGATATTTGCATGCAACATCAGAATATTCATCGATATCAGCACAAGATTGAATAGTAACACACAAAATATCTTTAGAGAGACATTCTTCTAAGAGTAGATCATATTCGTTCGAAAACTCTGAATTATCATTTTGAAGTTCATCAATTTCTTTTTCAAGCGACTCAACATATTTCAAATCATCAAACATTTCAGACCGAATTAATTTTTCAAACTCAAGAACATTTTCTTTTATTATCTTCGTATTTGGTATTAAAAGTTCTTTCACAAGCACAATTATATCGTGAGGAATCTCTTTTTTCCACTTATCATTTTCACGTTTTTGCCAATCTCTTTCAACAATTGATTGAACATTATCAATGTGGTGTTTACGAATACCAAGTGTTTTTCTACTTTTGCTTTTAGAAACATCAAGAGGCAAATAGTTAATATATTTAGAAACATTTGATTTATTAGTGGCAAAAATTTTCTTCTATTGAATTCTTCGTTGTTTGCTTTCAAAAAACAATTCCTCACGAGACTTCTGTTTTTGTGGAGTGAAAAGACCATAAAGACTGTTTTCATAAGCATAATTATTTGGTTTCACAAAATCTTTATTAACCGGTGATCTACTCTCCTCATCCCAAAGGGACGTCTCTTCACTATCGAGCCTAACTACTGGGCAATCATGATAGATCCATTCGGATTCATCAAGATATAAGTGACGGTTCGCAGCTTGAGCTTGTTCGAGGTACTTGGGACTTTCAAAACTAGCTTGACCCTTGAAAAATGACCGAGGTTCTATCATTCTTATGGTTTGAATAGAGTCATGCGTTTTATAAACAACTATTTTCAAAAAATCGACTTGTTCTTCGAGTTCTGTTACTTTTTTAGTATCTTTGCCTTGTCTATTTTTGAAATCTTGTTCTAATTTATCAACCTCTTGTTTCTTTTCGTCAAGAATTTTAGCAGAATCAATGTTATTCATAGAAAGCCTCTGTTCAAGTTCGTTTACTTTTGTTGTGGCAAGGTACGTTTTTTGAAGTTCATCACTTGATAAAACATTAAATTGGACGTTTTTCTTTAGTTAACAAAGCAAGAGCTTCGTTGTATTTATTTTCAAAATCGTCCTTTTTAACGTTAATTAAACCACTTCTGTACCCCTCAAGCTCTTTGTCTCTTTGAAGAAGCTGAGCCCTATAACTATCAATTGTCTCACTAGATTTTATAAGAACGACTTTTTTTCTTCGAAGTTTTGAGTGACATTGCGTTTTCCTTCTTTAATTGCTTTTGACTCTTTCTAGTTTCATTGACATCTTTTTGTAAACTAGCATTTAAATTAGCAAGCGCGACACGCTACTCGTCATCATACTCATTTGCATGTTGATCATCCTCAAACTCTTTACTGCACATGTCTGATGAATCGGGTGTCGTATTGCTATCAACCGTTTCCATCATACATGTGTCAGTAATTGTTGCTGGTAGATCACTATGCTCATGTGTATCACCAAACACATTATATTCATCATCATGTTGTACCTTATCAATTTGCTCGGTAGCAAAGATAGGACTATTGTCATCTTCAGTGACGTTAAGGACCTCATGAATCTTTTCCATGTATGAATAATGTGCCTCGAGTTGTTGGTCGGAGAGTTCATCGTCTGTGTCGTCAAGCATTTCTCCTTCCTCAGCTGATAACTTGATCCCAGCTTCCATCTTCTTGCATAACAGCATCTTTTCCTTATAATAACCATAATCTTTAACCCCCTTTGGCTGCCGGAATTTCCTAGCCAAATGCCCAAAACCTCGTGTCACACCCCACTATGGCGGAATATGGGGCGCGACGTATGGATATCATCACAACAATAGCGTGTCTATAGAGAGAACTATATGAACTAGAAATGTCATAAAAGGTGACACAAATGTCATGACAATATCTCAACAATGCAGGAGTCTAGATAAGTAGGTAAAAGTCCTACCTCTTACCAAAGACAAACAAATAAAACAAACATCAACATATGGGTACTCGTAGTATCATTATTCAATCAAACAAAAGAAATCTATGAAGGAACGGGATCTCCTTCTAAATGCATTCCTACGCGACTCCAATCCTAGCCACTTATTTCCTCACGCTTAACCACATTAACACCTAAAAGAGACACTAAAACATGTCAACAATAATGTTGGTGAGAGTCATAGGTTTAGACTCCAACGCCAAAATCAAGTTATGAGTTGTGAATAATAACCATCAACCAAAGAACATATGGACATTATGCTACAATTTTGTATCAACAACTAACATTCAAGATTAACCATTCACCACAATTCTAAGGCTCCCAGCCTTACCAACCACCATGATCCCATAGGCGTCCATACTCCTATGAACCAATCCCAAGGCCCCGCCTTGTCAATATCCCCTTGGTACCAAGTCAAACCACAATAACTGAGACGGTACGTGTCCCCCGATCCAAATCATAAACATAATCAAGAATCACATAACAGTTAATCACATAAGTGTACACACATGTCCATCGCAAACCATAAAAATATTCACAACAATAGTCACAAAACTATACAGTGTCTCTTCCATCCCATCTGGAAGTAAAGAAACATA
Organism: Glebionis coronaria; assembly: GCA_025667525.1. NCBI lineage: Eukaryota > Viridiplantae > Streptophyta > Magnoliopsida > Asterales > Asteraceae > Glebionis > Glebionis coronaria. The sequence goes on from CM046881.1 coordinate 226,757,793, forward strand.
AAAAGATATGGGACTATGAAACTCACATGATTGAGCTTCTCCAACAATCCACGCACTAGCAAAAAGCTAACAAACAAATGCACCCAATCAATACATGAACCAAATACTAAAATGATTCATCAACCTATGATGGATATCTAACATTATCCCATATATATACCCCGTTTATATGCTCTAATCATTCCATTTCCCATCCCTAACAAGTCCTTAACTTAGTTAAACTTGATACCTATCCCGTTTACTTATCTCCCAAAACAGTCCTAGTTTTTAGTCATCAAATTATTAGCCAAACGCCAACCTAACCAAACCCACGCCCTCTGTAAAAGAAACCCTATGCCCTTACATGTTTTAGCTAACTCCTCCCTTTTGACCTAACCTTAAAGCTACTGTTAAGGCCTCCATATATATATATATATATATATATATATATATATATATATATATATATATATATAAATATATATATATATATATATATATATATATATATATATATATATATATATATATATATATATATATATACTTCGGTCTATCCAGATTTTATTGATTTTGAACATACAAAAGGTTCGTGATGATTAGGGGGTCGTACCCTAACCCATTTGCTTAGCCCTCCTCTAAGTCTCTTCTTTAATATATAAAACAACTCCCACGTTTATTAGAGGGTTCAATTGTACTTCTAAGTACCCTAATCACCTTAAAACACAAATTAAAAACCCGCTGTCCCAAAAACTGTTTTGACCTCCGTCTGTTGTAACCTGTTTTTGACCCACCTCCCCACCTCCATTTTAGTTCTTGTTTCTTGAATTAGAGATCCAACTAAATTACCTTTTTCAGGGGTACTTGGATCGCATCATGAATATTCCTAGAACTCTAGATATGATCAAAACAATGGACCAAAATTCTACCCAGTTTTTAAAACGATTTTCTCATAATTAATCTAATTAATCATACATAAACCCTAATTAAAACCTAAAAACGATTTCCAATGATAAAAACCCATTAATTAAATTATTAATTACAGATCATTAACAAACCCTAATAAAAAATTATGAATCTCAAACCCTAATCCATCATAGTAGGTTATAAATACGTAAATTAACGTTAATCAACCTAGTTTAATTACGTACCTTTAAATCCTGAGCATAAATTCGACTCTTCTTGATCATCCATTGCTATTTGAATGACTTAGAGTTTAGTTTAAGGTTTATGGGTCGTTTTTGGGGTCTTGGGGTGTTTATATATGTTTTGGTAACCTCCTGGTCAAGTTTAGGCCCAATTAGGACTCTTATATGGTAATTATCTTTTTGTTTTATTAAAATATTCTGCTATGGAGCCCACAATTCTGACTCCCCCTTAATTATTTTATTAATTTAATTGCTATTAACTTATAATTACCATTAATTAACATCTAGACCCTTCCAGATCAAAACCGGACACCTATTCGCTAATTTTTTGAGTTTCTACGTAATTTCCGAACTAACGTCATTTCCAAAAGTTTCTAATTATGGAAAGTATCTCTAAAACTTATCCTAACCATATAATATGTACTTAATACATACATACAACATACGATACGTACATGAAACCTTGTAAAAACGATATCCGAACTTTCTCGCAGTTCATTTCTGAACTCATTTCATTTCCAACCCGTACCATGATTTACAAATCATGTACCTCATTTCGTCCATTCTCATCTCCAAAATCACACATATAAACACATAAATCACATAAATCACATAGTCACACAAAATACCCCAAAAATAAGACTAAGTGACGAACCTCAAAAACCAGGGTTGTCACATCACTCCCTCCAAATAAAAATCTCGTCCCGAGATTTACTCCTTAGGATCATCATTGGCAAATATCTAAGGATACTTGTTCCTCATAAATCCTTCCAGTTCCCACGTGAACTCTAGTCCACGTTCCAAATTCCATCTAACCATAACTACGGTATATTACCCCTTTTCCAACGTCTTAGCTTCACGACCTAAAATCTCTACCGGTTCTTCGATGAAACGAAGACTCGTATCCATACTAATATCATCTAACGGTACCTGCAAGTCGGTTCTTGCTAAGCATTTCTTCAAGCTTGATACACGAAATACATCATGCACACTACTCAATTCTCCCAATAATTCCTCAACCTATAAGCCACTGGTCCAATCCTTTCAAGGATTTCGAACGGACCCATGATTCTAGGTGTTAACTTCCCTTTCATCCCAAACCACGTCACTTCTTTACATGGTGAAACCTATAGCATAACCTTATCCCCAATCTCAAATCCCAACGGCTTACGCCTCTTGTCCACACAGCTCTCTTGTCGGTCCTTTGCCATTTTCAACCTCTACTTAAGCACTGCCACCACCTCTTGTAGTTTTCCGTTCCAACTCCGGTCCAATATGTTGACTGCTTCTAACTTCACCCCACCGTAACAGTGATCCACCTCATCTTCTATGGATTAGATCCAACAGTTTCTACTACTTTTCCTATCACCAGACCTAACGGTTTTCCCTTCTATATCACTACACTATCTTGACAACCCTTTGCTCCCTCAAGCCATGCTTCCTCCATACTACTTCTCGCTTGTCTCTCCATAATCTTAATTTCCATACCATCTTCTATCTCATCTTCAACCAATAATTTAGGCGATCCTCTTTTATTCCCTACATTCTCATCAGTGAGGAATACGCCCCTCTCACTAGTGACTCTCTTTGTAGAAGAATTCTTCCTAAATAAAATGCATTCTCCAACTATCTCCAAACCGCATGTCAAAGCTCTAGGCGTCTTTCTCAGTTACCCCTATAGTATGCTCATACCAACCATAAGTCTATCAACGGTATACTACGCTTGCTTCCCATCGTTTCTTCCCTTGCCATAATCCTTCATAAGGCATTCCATACCTATTAGTTTAACTTTTACACAAAACCGCCTATTCCATCGCATTTGTATGCAATCCTTCCAACTTCTCAACTACGTGACTTCTCATTCCTCTTGAAATATAGGATGAATTAGACAAGCTATTGACTATCACCCAACTCTCATCGTACTTATTCCTCCCCCCATTATGTATCCCTTCCACCAACTTCGTCCTTACATTGCCCTTTCTAAGCTACTCTTATCTATGTAGGAAGTATAGTCTACGTCTCTTTTCTCTCTACGATTGTCCAAGCCATGCAACATAAATGTTGTCGCGTTCTCTGATTTAGAAAACTCAACTCGTGCAACCTAGATCCTTCATCCAAACCAGCCTAATACGTCATCCATATAGTTCAAGTTCGTCTCAACTTTACTTCCTTTGTAAAACCCGCATGCTTGTACCATGAATAGTACCCTTAAGATCGTACGTACTAGATTAAAACTTTCCTATTATAGCATGATTACGATTACGTGTTAGGATTTTACGTATTACGTACGTGTTAGAACACGATAAGTATTTACTACGCACGAACACGCAATAATTATTTGACAATAATTAATCACGAACATGCGATCATGAAATCATGAACGTAATTAAATCACGAACTAATATTAATTACGAATATATATTTATTACGAGCGTGAATAAATATATTAGGTCACGGTAAATATTTAACGAGAACACATTAAACACGAACACAAATAAACACGAACGAACACTTAAACAACGAGACACGGAAAACGGTACGGGTACCCCATATGGGGGCCCCTACCCGCGGCTACACCAACACCATGGGCCAAGCCCATCAATTTTTACAATGAAAAGGGGGTTAAGGTGAAACTTGTTTTCACTTTTCACTTTACAGAAGAAAAATTAAAAACCTAAAAAGTTTTCTCCTTTCTCCTTCTTCCTCTTTGGCCACCGCATACAACACAAGAAAAGGGGGTGTTCGTTTTGATTTTGATCTTGATTATTGTACGTGTGTTCGTGTGTGTTCATCCTCGTTAGATCCACGCATTCGGTATATTCTTTTATCCTTATTCTTTTTGATTTGATCTAATAAATTAATTAAGAACATGATGTTTTAAAAAACCTAATTAAAAACATAGATCAAACATGTAAATGGTTTTTGGGTAAATCAAAAAGGTTGTTTTTAGGGGTGTTTGTTTGGCCGACGCCTAAACTGAACCCCAAGGGGGTCTCGGTTTGGCTAATAAACCACTACCGAGACCATATGGTCCCGGTTGGGTGGTGTGGGTCCCACGGCAGCAGCAAAACAAAGGGAACCCTGAAGTGGTTCGGGGTATGGTGTCGATTTCATGTCCGGTTTATGGTTTTTAGTCAAGATCCGGTTCACGGGTTTATGTTAAGATTAATTTTTGTTTAATCATATGTAAAATTAAATTAATAAATATGACATGATTAATTTAATAAACATGACTTAGGTTATATTTAATTATTAGATCATGAAATTATTAACCTAAGTATTTTATATTTTCTAGAATTATAATTAATTAATTATTTAAAAACCATGGTTATAATTAATTAATTAACATGACTTAGATTTAATAAATAATAATACATGTTTTAACCTAAGTATTTAACTTTATTTAATTAAAAACATGATATATTTTAATTAAATACTTTTAACCTATAGTTTATTTAAATTACATGTAATAATTAATAAACTATACATTATGTCATTATGACTTAGAAAATAATCAGAAAAACACTTAGGCTTATATACTTAGCTTATTTAACCAGCTTATATCTAATTATGGAAACTTTTTATTTTTAGAAACTTATTTAATTAAGACAGCTAATCTATTTATGGAAACTTTCTATTTTTAGAAACTTATTTAATTCAGGCAGCTAATCTATTTATGGAAACTTATTTAATTAAGGCAGCTGATCTATTTATGGAAACTTTCTATTTTTAGAAACTTATCTATTTTAAGCAGTAATTCTATTTTTGAAAACTTTCTATTTTTGGAAACTTTCTATTTTAGGAAACCTGCTATTTTTAGAAAGTTACTTATTATTACACAGTAAGTAGGGATACATGGTGGTGGAGGAGGTGTAGATAATGGTGGTGAATCAGGTGGATTGACAATGGTAATTCCACTACGCGTAGTTATAGCACTCACATTAGCTCGCGGATTAGTGACGGTGTTTGAAGGTAGAGAACCCGAGGAAGAAGAAGGTTGAGCTTCAGGCAAGAAACTAGCCAACAGATTCTTCAGTTCAGTTGTTTGAGTGATGAAAGAGGATTGAAGATTTTCACGAACCTCGTTTCTGATGTCATTACCTTGCTTTAAGATATCTCCTTTCAAATTGATAATTTGGCTCTGTAGATTCTTGATTTGCTCACCTTGAGTTCTCATGATTGTGTCAACATCGGGGTTAATGGGTGGGTGTTGTTGGGAGGGTGGTTGATAAGGGTTAGAAGCACGAGGTGGGATTTGGTTGCTTCTATTGTAGTTGTTGGCGGGGTTTTGGTTTTGAGGAGAAAAACCGGGTGAAAGGTAGTTGTTGGAACGGTAGCTCAGCAGATTTCTATCCCCTTGTTGTCTAGCTTGGTAATTTTCTGGTGAATAATTACCGTAAGCTGCATACACATTTTCCGGATTTCCTTGTGTCGAAGGACAATCGGTGTATGAGTGAGGACCGCCACATGTTTCACAAGGATTAGCAACCGCTTTAACTTGATGTTGTTGTTGGTTTGAAGCGAGAAGCGTAATACTTTTGCTCATTTCAGCCATCATGCGGGTGAGTTCGGTCATCTCAGGGTTTGCTGAGGTAGAGGAAACATTGACTCTTGTGTTGTTTCTAGAAGAAGCAGAAGAATCCCAGTTCTTATGATGAGTAGTCATGTTCTCTATTAACTCTCTACACTCCTCGGGTCTCCTTTTCATGAATGTGCCACCGGCGGCTGCATTAATCGTATCACGATCTCGAAAAGTCAATCCGTTGTAGAAAGTATCGATCAAGGTGACCGGAAGCATGTTGTGGTTTGGACAACGGTCGATCAAGACATTATATCTCTCCCATGCATCAAAAAGAGATTCATCGGGATCTTGCATGAAACCGCTGATCTGATTGCGAAGGCTTGTGACCATGGATGGTGGAAAGTAGCGCGAAAGAAAGCGTTGAGTCATGTCATCCCAAGTGTGAATAGAATTCTTCGGGAGACGATCAAACCATTTCTCGGCATGATGTGATAAAGTATGTGGGAAGAGTTGTAGGCGGAGTACATCCATTGTGGCCCCAGGCAACTTCATGCTTTGGGTGATTGTAATGAACTTGTCGAGGTGTTTGTTGGCATCATCATCAGGCAATCCTCTAAATGGGTTTGTTTGTACTTGCTGAATCATGTGGTGCTTCAACGAAAACTCAGGAGCGTTGATTTGCATCGGCGCAATCGGTCCTCCTCGTCCAAACATTGTTGGTTGACAAAGTTCCTCCATGGTCCGAAGATCGGGCTGTGGAAGAGCATTGTTGTTATTGTTATTATTGTTGAGGTGCGGTAGTTGATTATTGTTGTTAACACCTGACATATCTAAATCTTCTTGAGGCTCGGGCTCTTGATAATTAGAAGATCTAGTACGCATACACCTGAAAATGTAAAAAAAAAAAAAAAAAAAAACAAACGCGAAGACAATATATATGCACAATAAAAATAAAATCTTTTTGTATTTTTGAAATTTTTAATTTTTATGGTTTTTTTTGGAATTTTTAAGGCAAGAAAAATAACGTTCACAAGTAAACGGATCCCAAAAATGCAACGTGTCTAACACAGAAAACTGTTGATCTTAACGAAAAGAGCCGGCAGCGGCGCCATTTGATAACTAGTCTTAACTAGGTTCAATTGTTGTTCTCGGTATCTTAACGAATTGATCTTAGCTCTCTATGTGTGACTTAGTTGATCTTTAGTGAGAAAGAATATTTTTGGGTGATTTTAAATTTAAATGCAAAGACTTAAAAGTAAAAGTGCTCTTAAAGTAAATCTAAGTCTAATTAAAGTAAAGTGCGAATATTTTAAAACGTAACTAAAATTAAAGGGCACTAAAGTAAAATGACGTAAACTTAAATCTATCTAAGGCAAACTTAAAGTGCAACTAAAACTAAGGCAAATGATCTAAAAGTGCAATTAAATAAAAGGCAAGTAAAATAAAGCTTGAAGATAAAAATTAAAGATAAAAGCTAATAAGAACCTGAATACAGCTCATTCGGAATAAACCTTAGTTTGGAACAATCACTCGTCCTAAATGTCACCTTTGGTTGAAATGATTCTTCTTCACTTGGAATATTAACAAAATCCTTGATCCGGAACAAACTTGTCTGAATATGTCACTTATCCAAAACAATCTTTCATTCGGAACTTGCTGATTCGGAATCTTATAAATCTTGCCTTGATTCGGAAGTTTTGGTCACCCCTTGATTCGGAACTTTCCGGATGAAGCTCCCTTATTCGGAACTTTTGAAGTTCCGAATGAAGGCTCTTGATTCGGAACTGTTGGAATTGGTTCGGAAGTTACTGACTCGGAAGGTTCCGGATGAAGCCGCTTGATTCGGAAGTTTTGACTTCCGAATGAACAAGTTTGGTTCGGAACTTTTAAAGTTCCGAATGAGCAACCTTGGTTCGGAAGTTTTGACTTCCGGATGAAGCCTCTTGATTCGGAAGATTATAACTTCCGAATGAAACCTTCTATCCAATCCTTGGTTCGGAACTTTTTCTGGAAAACACAGAAACAAAGCAATACTTCCGAAGAACAAGGAAGATGGGTACAGTAGCAGTTATAAACAAAAAGTAATCAAAATGAAACACTCGTGTCAAGTTAAACAGTAACGATCCAACAAATTAGCATCAACAATCAATCAAAAACATGAAATTAAACAACTTTAACCATAATAATCAAAAACACTTTGGATCAAAATAAAAGCATAAACATGAACATAAACACCACAAATCAAAGAATAAGAAAGGTAGATAAGAGATTGACAAGATAAAGTAAAGATTAACAATAATTAAAAGGAAACTTACTTGAAATTAAATGAATTTAAGGTGCAAGACAAGGTAATTAAATTGACAATTAATGTAAATGACAAGTATTTAAAATGGTGGAAGAGCTAATTGTCACACTTAGCCAACAACAGTGAAATGATAACTAATCTAATCTATTTATAGGGGAGGATTAAGGAAGCTTCCTCCCCTCTTTCCTTTTTTCTTAATTACAAGTTTAAGTCCCTCCTTTTATTAATCTTCATTAATTGCGTACTTAGTCCTTTTCTTCTAATCTTCTTTAATCTTGGACTTTAAGGGACTTTTGACTTCGGGATTTCTTTTGACTCGTCTTTAAATTCTTCAATAAAATAGACTTGAATTCTCCGGCTTTTGATAAACTTCCGTCTTTTGACTTTTTCTTCGATAAATCTTCAGAATTGGTCGTGGACTTCCGTTCTTTTTGCACTCTTGACTTCTTGACTTTGTCTTTTATCCTTTTCTTCAATAAAAGTCCATAAATGCCCGTGAATGTCCGTGTTTTATCCATTTTTCACCTTTTCATCCTAAATCACAACAAAAACACAAACCACGCATAATTCCGACATAAAAGACATAAAATACACGTTGTGGTACGGTTATTATTGTAATTAAGTGGTAGAAAAGATGGGTGTTTACACACCTATCAAATCCCCTACACTTGACCATTGCAATGTCCTCATGCAATGCATTAGTTACAAAGCAAGATTACACTTTTCATCATAATCAATCTACGTTGGCCTTTAAAGAGATAGAAAATTAAAAACATACAAGATAAAGAAATCAAAAGCATACCTTGGGTTTTGAAAATGTTATGAATAATCATCATCCTCAAGTTTTCACTTTCTCCAAACCAAGCTTAAAAACGAGATCATTGTTATTATAAGTTAGTAAACTAACACGAACTCATGTGGGCCAATTACTCACTTAGACTCCCTTATTCCTAGGTGTATCTCTTATATTTTATATTTTGTCTTGAATGATCATGAAGATGCATTGTTTGACTTATTTAGATAGTTATTTAGTCTGAAAATAAAGTGCACGATTTAATCAATAGTTAGCTAAAGGACCAAATCTTTTAAAACTGCTTCTCGGGATATCAGAAAGTTCATATCTTGGCATAACTTGGTTCGCGATTTGAGACCTTTCTCGGGCCGATATTTGGCAGCGACTTCATACTTCGAATCTTTGAGAGACGTTCATGAAATAATGGTCTTCTCTTCATAATTGGAATTTCGTCACTTGAAGTTTTGAGAGATTCATACTTGGACCACGACTTCTTCATTTTTCTCCAATCTTTATTTTGGACTTTGATATACAACGATCCGCTTCCTTTTATGACTTGGATCTATTTATCCTCATACCTTGTTAGGGTCTTTTTTGGATACACTTCTCCTTGACTTTTGGGGAGTTTTTGCTTTACGTCGTGTGTCTCGATCCTTCATATTGATTTTCGATAAATGATTCTTCACATCACTTTGGATCTTTAGCAACAAAACATAGCCCTCATGCCTTGTTAGGGCCTTTTCGGACTCGCCAATCTTCGCGCCCCGCTTCATAAGTTATGCCTTGGCTATGAACTCTCGTCATTACCAAGCAACTTTTAAACGATTTGGGGCTAGAAGCTAAGTAACTTTTCAAATCGTACAACCTTATTTATTAGCAAATAAATTATTAGCAGGCGATGGGAGAATAGGCTCATAATTAACTCACATAAATTCGTAAAAGAATACCGAACTTATAATTGGCTCTATCATCTCTCGTTCTCCACAGTTTAAAATCTCAAGTAATGAGACTCGTGGATACTTAGCCTATTAAATCAAAGTTTTGGGTTTTCGAGTCGCCTATAGGATCTTGCAAATTCTTAGACTCTTTCAAGTTTAGAAATCACATCTTAAAGTTCCCTTGATAAACGACTCTCTAGGATCAATTATAGGAACTTGCGAAAAGTTCTTGTTCTTAACTCGTGAAAGTTAAGACTTTCGCGTTTTATAGCTCCCTATATAAAAGCCTAGCAAAACTTGACTTAAACACGTTAAGGATACTAGCTAGAGTAAACTCGGATTGAGTCAAAAGATTCACAACGTTTGAAAATTTAAACCACTTATTAAACATTTATTCTAGCAAAGAAAGAAAACAACTATACAAAGATAACAACTAATAGGCCAAAATAGATCAAAAATTTTGAAAAATGTCGAGAAATTGATTTTCCGGTTAAAATGAGGACAGAAACAAGGAAAAGACCACTTAACTTCGATAGAAGTCCCCCCTACACTTAAGATAAACATTGTCCTCAATGTTTAAGCATGTGGGAGTAAGCTCCCCTACACTTAGAACATTGTGCACGTTTGTTTAAATCTCGCTAAGGAAAAGACAACTAAAGAGATTCCTATTTTAATATTGAGAAAATATAAAATAGTGAATCGAAAAGAGTTTAGGATAGAACCGGGAAGAAGTAGAACACGGAATCACGGGTCGTCAAGAATCATCAAGAGTGGATCATTGAAGCTCGAATCCCTGATTAAGAAGTGAGGAGAGGTAATAGCAATCCAAAGGGTCCCCCCTACACTTATGGTAAAGAAAGCGGAAAGATAGATACATGGGTTGCCTCCCAAGAAGCGCTTGGTTTTTGTTAACCGAGTCGTGAGCCTGACTCGACCTTGATCATCAACGGAAGTAGCATGAAACATATCCACCAGGATCGAAGACATAGTTTTCATCCATCAATAAGCAAGAGCTTAAGGCGAACAAGGCAAGCCAAAAGAGAAATGGCAAGGTTCCCTTAAGTGATGGAGCACAGTAGAAGCAAGTATGGTGCGGTGCAAGCATGTCTTCAATAGGTCCAAAGATTTTTCCTTTTAATTCATCAGGTGGATACTGAGATGGCTTAAAGACTTCAATACCGGGGTCGAACACCTTTTCCTTTAGGGGAAAATAGCACTCAGGCTCAGCCGAGTGGGAAGAAGATCCGCAAAGAAGCACAACCTCGTCCTCAGAAGTGGGACAAAGAGGTGTCAAATCATACGTGCAACGGATTTCGGTGTCGACCGGTTTCTTCTCCTTAGACAAAATGTTCTTCAAATCCAAAGTAGGATCAAGACGATAATCTTCAAAGTCAAAAGGAGGAGCATCACTCTCATGAGGGAAGTATGTGTTGAGAAATTCAGAGAAATCTTCCTCAAATGAATAATCGTCCAAAGTAGGATCGAGTGATGATGGAGGATCTTCATCATGTGAAGAATCGCTCGATAGAGTATCGGCCTCATCGAAATCATCATATGTAGGCAGCTCGGGATACTCAGAAGTACAATCAAAATCATCCGAGTCTGAGCTAGAATCATCATCATCATAAGCATCGAAGACCGGTGAAGAATCAAAAATGAGAGAAGCGTCCAAAGTAGAGTGAGAATCATCCACATTATCTTCTAAGAGTGGATTATCAGTGGAAGACTCGAATAAAGGATTATCGTAGACGGTAAAGTCATCGAGCACATTTATCATATTCACTGATTCTCGGCCTCCAAAGGATTTGCCTGTAAGCTTCCCCATTCTAAAAATTTTAGAATCATCCCCGACTCGTAAGATTAACTCACCTTCGGCCACATCTATTAAAGCACGTCCGGTTCTCAAGAATGGCCGACCAAGTATTAAAGGAATACGAGGGTCCATTTCATAATCAACTACGACAAAATCGACCGGGAAGGTAAATGTGCCAACTTTGATAAACACGTCTTCGGCTATACCAACGGGGTAAGCGAGAGTGCGGTTTGCAAGTTCGAGAGTCATCTTTGTAGGAATGAGATCGGGCAATGATAGTGTTTTCCAAACACTGAGTGGCATAAGATTAATACTAGCCCCGAGATCAGCAAGGGCAGTAAATTCTTCAGTTTTGTTGAATACGCAAGACAACACAAAACGACCGGGATCTCCAAGCTTTTCCGGAAGTTCTCTAAGAAGGACTACAGAGCAGTTTTCATTTAAGCGTGTGTTGGCGAGTTCAAGCAACTTCTCCTTCTTGCTAAGCAAGTCCTTGAATGCTTTAACAAATTTCGGCATGTGGCAAAGTGCTTCAACAAGGCTAATGTTGATGGTCATCTTAGATAGCATATCCACATATTTCATTACATTACAGTCATTCTTGGTTAGCTCGTTGGTCTTGCCTATGCGAGAAGGGTATGGGATTCGGGGCTGATAAGGGTTAGGTGGAGGTGTAGTTGGTGAAGGTTGTGATGTTGAAGGGTCCTTCCGAGATACATCGTCATTCCGAGGCGGAGACGGTAATGGTGTACTATCACTAAGTGTAAGAGGAGTAGGGATACATGGTGGTGGAGGAGGTGTAGATAATGGTGGTGAATCAGGTGGATTGACAATGGTAATTCCACTACGCGTAGTTATAGCACTCACATTAGCTCGCGGATTAGTGACGGTGTTTGAAGGTAGAGAACCCGAGGAAGAAGAAGGTTGAGCTTCAGGCAAGAAACTAGCCAACAGATTCTTCAGTTCAGTTGTTTGAGTGATGAAAGAGGATTGAAGATTTTCACGAACCTCGTTTCTGATGTCATTACCTTGCTTTAAGATATCTCCTTTCAAATTGATAATTTGGCTCTGTAGATTCTTGATTTGCTCACCTTGAGTTCTCATGATTGTGTCAACATCGGGGTTAATGGGTGGGTGTTGTTGGGAGGGTGGTTGATAAGGGTTAGAAGCACGAGGTGGGATTTGGTTGCTTCTATTGTAGTTGTTGGCGGGGTTTTGGTTTTGAGGAGAAAAACCGGGTGAAAGGTAGTTGTTGGAACGGTAGCTCAGCAGATTTCTATCCCCTTGTTGTCTAGCTTGGTAATTTTCTGGTGAATAATTACCGTAAGCTGCATACACATTTTCCGGATTTCCTTGTGTCGAAGGACAATCGGTGTATGAGTGAGGACCGCCACATGTTTCACAAGGATTAGCAACCGCTTTAACTTGATGTTGTTGTTGGTTTGAAGCGAGAAGCGTAATACTTTTGCTCATTTCAGCCATCATGCGGGTGAGTTCGGTCATCTCAGGGTTTGCTGAGGTAGAGGAAACATTGACTCTTGTGTTGTTTCTAGAAGAAGCAGAAGAATCCCAGTTCTTATGATGAGTAGTCATGTTCTCTATTAACTCTCTACACTCCTCGGGTCTCCTTTTCATGAATGTGCCACCGGCGGCTGCATTAATCGTATCACGATCTCGAAAAGTCAATCCGTTGTAGAAAGTATCGATCAAGGTGACCGGAAGCATGTTGTGGTTTGGACAACGGTCGATCAAGACATTATATCTCTCCCATGCATCAAAAAGAGATTCATCGGGATCTTGCATGAAACCGCTGATCTGATTGCGAAGGCTTGTGACCATGGATGGTGGAAAGTAGCGCGAAAGAAAGCGTTGAGTCATGTCATCCCAAGTGTGAATAGAATTCTTCGGGAGACGATCAAACCATTTCTCGGCATGATGTGATAAAGTATGTGGGAAGAGTTGTAGGCGGAGTACATCCATTGTGGCCCCAGGCAACTTCATGCTTTGGGTGATTGTAATGAACTTGTCGAGGTGTTTGTTGGCATCATCATCAGGCAATCCTCTAAATGGGTTTGTTTGTACTTGCTGAATCATGTGGTGCTTCAACGAAAACTCAGGAGCGTTGATTTGCATCGGCGCAATCGGTCCTCCTCGTCCAAACATTGTTGGTTGACAAAGTTCCTCCATGGTCCGAAGATCGGGCTGTGGAAGAGCATTGTTGTTATTGTTATTATTGTTGAGGTGCGGTAGTTGATTATTGTTGTTAACACCTGACATATCTAAATCTTCTTGAGGCTCGGGCTCTTGATAATTAGAAGATCTAGTACGCATACACCTGAAAATGTAAAAAAAAAAAAAAAAAAAAACAAACGCGAAGACAATATATATGCACAATAAAAATAAAATCTTTTTGTATTTTTGAAATTTTTAATTTTTATGGTTTTTTTTGGAATTTTTAAGGCAAGAAAAATAACGTTCACAAGTAAACGGATCCCAAAAATGCAACGTGTCTAACACAGAAAACTGTTGATCTTAACGAAAAGAGCCGGCAGCGGCGCCATTTGATAACTAGTCTTAACTAGGTTCAATTGTTGTTCTCGGTATCTTAACGAATTGATCTTAGCTCTCTATGTGTGACTTAGTTGATCTTTAGTGAGAAAGAATATTTTTGGGTGATTTTAAATTTAAATGCAAAGACTTAAAAGTAAAAGTGCTCTTAAAGTAAATCTAAGTCTAATTAAAGTAAAGTGCGAATATTTTAAAACGTAACTAAAATTAAAGGGCACTAAAGTAAAATGACGTAAACTTAAATCTATCTAAGGCAAACTTAAAGTGCAACTAAAACTAAGGCAAATGATCTAAAAGTGCAATTAAATAAAAGGCAAGTAAAATAAAGCTTGAAGATAAAAATTAAAGATAAAAGCTAATAAGAACCTGAATACAGCTCATTCGGAATAAACCTTAGTTTGGAACAATCACTCGTCCTAAATGTCACCTTTGGTTGAAATGATTCTTCTTCACTTGGAATATTAACAAAATCCTTGATCCGGAACAAACTTGTCTGAATATGTCACTTATCCAAAACAATCTTTCATTCGGAACTTGCTGATTCGGAATCTTATAAATCTTGCCTTGATTCGGAAGTTTTGGTCACCCCTTGATTCGGAACTTTCCGGATGAAGCTCCCTTATTCGGAACTTTTGAAGTTCCGAATGAAGGCTCTTGATTCGGAACTGTTGGAATTGGTTCGGAAGTTACTGACTCGGAAGGTTCCGGATGAAGCCGCTTGATTCGGAAGTTTTGACTTCCGAATGAACAAGTTTGGTTCGGAACTTTTAAAGTTCCGAATGAGCAACCTTGGTTCGGAAGTTTTGACTTCCGGATGAAGCCTCTTGATTCGGAAGATTATAACTTCCGAATGAAACCTTCTATCCAATCCTTGGTTCGGAACTTTTTCTGGAAAACACAGAAACAAAGCAATACTTCCGAAGAACAAGGAAGATGGGTACAGTAGCAGTTATAAACAAAAAGTAATCAAAATGAAACACTCGTGTCAAGTTAAACAGTAACGATCCAACAAATTAGCATCAACAATCAATCAAAAACATGAAATTAAACAACTTTAACCATAATAATCAAAAACACTTTGGATCAAAATAAAAGCATAAACATGAACATAAACACCACAAATCAAAGAATAAGAAAGGTAGATAAGAGATTGACAAGATAAAGTAAAGATTAACAATAATTAAAAGGAAACTTACTTGAAATTAAATGAATTTAAGGTGCAAGACAAGGTAATTAAATTGACAATTAATGTAAATGACAAGTATTTAAAATGGTGGAAGAGCTAATTGTCACACTTAGCCAACAACAGTGAAATGATAACTAATCTAATCTATTTATAGGGGAGGATTAAGGAAGCTTCCTCCCCTCTTTCCTTTTTTCTTAATTACAAGTTTAAGTCCCTCCTTTTATTAATCTTCATTAATTGCGTACTTAGTCCTTTTCTTCTAATCTTCTTTAATCTTGGACTTTAAGGGACTTTTGACTTCGGGATTTCTTTTGACTCGTCTTTAAATTCTTCAATAAAATAGACTTGAATTCTCCGGCTTTTGATAAACTTCCGTCTTTTGACTTTTTCTTCGATAAATCTTCAGAATTGGTCGTGGACTTCCGTTCTTTTTGCACTCTTGACTTCTTGACTTTGTCTTTTATCCTTTTCTTCAATAAAAGTCCATAAATGCCCGTGAATGTCCGTGTTTTATCCATTTTTCACCTTTTCATCCTAAATCACAACAAAAACACAAACCACGCATAATTCCGACATAAAAGACATAAAATACACGTTGTGGTACGGTTATTATTGTAATTAAGTGGTAGAAAAGATGGGTGTTTACACACCTATCAGCCTTGCATCCTTCACAAGGAGCTGATCCCTCCTACCCAAACCAGTATATTAAATTAGAGGCAGCCCCTCTAATTTGCATGATGAGATCACCCCTCCAAGTATTCATGCACGGTGGATTTTCATGACCTATATTGGCTAATGGTAGAACATGTTAAACAGTTTTTATAAGATAAACATAAGGCTTTTCAGACTATAAAACCAGTTTTACCAAGACTTAACTAGGTTACTCGGGACTTAGTTTCTTCCGCTGTTATATGTTATATGCTTATCTTATTCATGCTTTATTGTACATCCGTGCACTGAGCGTATTGCTCAGCCGTTTTCCTTTTCTATGTTCCCAACACGGCAGGTACTCAGGGACGCTCGTAGACTTTAAGCGTACGTGCATATGGAGTGGAAGCTTTCTAGCCTTTCTTTACTTTATGCATTATCTTTACTTTGATACTCTTGCTATAGACATTGTTTAGTCCTTTCCTTTTCAGTACTTATGTTTGTGTGTGATGAGCTTTACTTTTGGACTACCGATGTTTGATTCCGGTATTTTCCTTTTATGGTCATGTAATGTTTAGACATTTTTCCTTGTATGCTTTGATGACATGCCATAATTACGCATGACATTCCATTATCAAAATGGGGTGTTACAATTATGGTATTAGAGCCAAGGCTTCGACCTGTAGGCTCTCAAAATATGACCTGCGATTAGTGGGTAGTCACTACGGTCTTCCTAGAACTGACAGTCGTTTTCATGCATTCATCATTTTTATGGATACATATATATGTCATTGTCGCAGGTTTATGACTAAGTAATGGTTGGTACAGGACTGGCCCTATTTAGTCGCATGTGTTTTATCGAATCTTTTAAATTTGGGACCGACCCATAGGCGTCCCCTCACCATGTCTTTTATTTTGGGTGAACTGAAAGGCGTTCACTCTCGAGCATACAAAAGTTTTCATAAAACTGTATCATGTATTCATACACAAAATTTTCTTGCATAAATTCTTTTCTCTTGAAATTTTGGTATAATTTTTTTTTTCATGTATATATATTTTATGTTTTGATATGTTTAATCATATGTTTTATGTTATACTATCAGATGGTTCTCACACGCGAACAGGAACAACTTAATGCTGCAATCCAAGCTGCTATGCAAGCTTTGCTTCCTCAACTGAGGAATGACATCAGGGCTGAGGTTCAAGCTGCCAACAATCAGCAGCATAATCAGGCACCTCCTCCTCCTCCAGTGATATTGGCAGTATGGCTGGAGAGATTCAACAAGCTCCGTCCTCGAGCTTTTGAGAAAACAGATAGCCCTAGTGATGCTTAAAGTTGGTTGGCTCACATCGAGAAGATTTTCAATGCTATGCGTTGTGACCCCGCGTACAAGACGAGGTTGGCATGCTATCGGTTCGAAGGCGATGTGCTAAATTGGTGGTTAGCGTTGATGCAGTCTGAGGGAGGTGACGAGTGGGTTGTTGGTTTGACTTGGGCTCAGTTCAAGGACATGGTGATGGAGCAGTTCTTTCCCAAGGCTGAGCAATACAAGCTCAAGAGGGAGTATCATGGGATCCGACAGAGAGCTGGGGAGAATAGCAACGAGTTTATGCAGCGCTTTCTTCGCTTAGCTGGTTTTCTTGGTGCGGCAGCAGGTACTCCTGAAGAGCAGGCACACCACTTTAGGTGGGCTCTTCGCACATCGGTCGCAAACAATCTGGTGTGTTCTACGTTCAACACTGTAGCACAAGTGGCCGATGCAGCACGTAAGCTGGAGATGCTTCAGGAGAGAGATGAGTTCGGGGAAGCTGAGAGACCCGACAAGAGGTAAACATTCGTATTCAAGCGGTGATCAATCCGTATTCTTTCTATATATGTCAATTATTCATCTCTTTAAATGTATCTTCCACGCTAAAAACTGGGGACCGGTCTCAGCCGGCTACTCAGCAGCAGCCTCATCAGCCCAAGGGAAACGGTCAGACTAACGACCGTTCTGCTACGGATAGGCGTGGCGGTAATGATAATTACCGTAACAACGCTGGACACTCCAACAACAGCAGGTCCTAATACTTACGCAATTTTCTTATGATTTCATTTTATAACTCATATTCTGACACTTTAGCAAAAACTTCTACCAGGAACCATGGAAACGGTAGGGACCAGAACCAGAGAGGTTCACAGCCTAGCCGTCCAGCTATCACTAGTATTCAATCTTACGATTATCCGCATTGTCCTTTGTACCCTATTACCATGTCTTGTGGAAAACGTTTTATCAGGTTCCCAGCCAGCTAGAGCACCTGCTGGAGGATTTAGTCATCCTCTTTGCTCTACTTGCCACCGTAGGCACCCAGGGCTATGTCGCCGTAACACTGACGCATGCTTCAAGTGTAGTCTTCCTGGCCGTATCATGAAGGATTGCCGTAAGGGCGAGATGGAGGGTACATCGGGACATGCTGATTCCAAGCCGCCTCCTACCACTGGGCGTGTCTACACGACATCTCGAGACCAGGCCAACAAGTCTACAGGTACCATCACTGGAATCTTGTATATGTATGGTCAAGCTGCATGTGTTCTTTTCGATACGGGTGCTACTCACTCGGTTATTTCTACTGCTTATGCTAAGAACATTAGGATACTTTCCATGCCACTAGAGAATAGGCTTACTATTTCCACGCCTTTGAGGGACTCTGTATTAATCACCCATGTATACAAGAGTCTTCCCCTAGAATTCGACGATAAGGTTCGACCTATTGACGTACTTCCGCTGGACATGAATGACTTCGACATGATTTTGGGCATGGATTGGCTATCCAAGCATCATGCTACCATACACTGCCATTCCTATCGAGTTATCTTCGGTGATGTTAATGCACCAGAGTACATTCATAACGGGTTTATACCCGGATGGTCTGTACAAATCATATCTACCCTACAAGCGCGTGCACTACTGTTACATGGCTGCGAGGGTTATCAAGCTACGGTTCACGACATGGATGCTGAATCTCCATCAATTCATGATCAACCTATAGTGTCGGAATTCCAAGATGTTTTTCCAACAGAACTTCTGGGCATACCACCTGCACGAGAAGTGGAATTCAGTATCGAGCTTATTCCAGGAGCTAAACCAATCTCCAAGGCTCCTTATCGCATGGCTCCCATAGAGCTGAAGGAGCTGAAGGATCAACTACAAGAACTTCTTGAACGAGGTTTCATTCGACCGATCGCATCTCCATGGGGCGCACCGGTCTTGTTTGTTAAGAAGAAGGACGACAGTATGCGTCTTTGCATAGAGTATCGCGAGCTCAACAAGATTACTATCCGGAATAGGTATCCACTGCCGCGTATAGACGATCTGTTTGACCAACTCCAAGGGGCCAAACACTTCTCCAACATTGATCTTAGGTCAGGCTATCATCAGCTACGGGTCAAGGAGCAGGATATCGCCAAGACTGCTTTTCGTACCCGCTATGGCCACTACGAGTTTGTAGTTATGCCATTCGGCCTAACAAATGCTCCAGCAGTGTTCATGGATTTGATGAACAGAATCTTCCATGAATTTCTGGACAAGTTCTTCATTGTCTTCATCGATGACATACTGATTTTCTCAAAGTCCAAGGAGGAACACGAAGACCATATTCGTACAATACTACAGATTCTTCGCCAGAAGCAGCTGTATGCTAAATTCTCCAAGTGTGAGTTCTGGTTAGACAAAGTGGCATTCTTAGGTCACATTGTATCAGCAGAAGGAATCACTATGGATCCAGCGAAGGTTGAGGCCATTACTAAGTGGCCAAGGCCGACATCAGCGACGGAAGTCCGCAGTTTCTTAGGCTTAGCTGACTATTACCATAGGTTCGTGGAGAACTTTTCCCGCTTAGCACTACCATTGACCAAACTGATGCGGAAAGGGGAGAAATTCATCTGGACTGAAGAACGAGAGAAGAGCTTTGAAGACCTGAAGCAGAAGCTAGTATCTGCACCTATTCTTACTCTCCCATCTGGTACGGGTGGATTTCAAATCTACAGTGATGCATCAGGGAAGGGACTTGGCTGTGTTCTCATGCAACATGGGAAAGTGATCGCTTACGCTTCACGGCAGCTTAAGCCTTATGAAGAAAATTACCCCATGCATGACTTAGAACTTGCTGCAGTCGTGTTTGCATTGAAGATATGGAGGCACTACTTATATGGAGAATCATGTGACATTTTCACGGACCACAAGAGCTTGAAGTATATATTCACTCAACGTAAATTGAACATGAGGTAGAGGAGATGGTTAGAGCTGTTGAAGGATTATGACATTAATCTACAGTATCATCCCGGGAAGGCAAATGTAGTAGCAGATGCTCTTAGCAGGAAGTCCGGAATGATCAACGACATTAAAATCGAAGAGGAAATCATAAGAGACTTGGAGCGACTAGACATCAAGATCATGGTACGTGGACAACACGGTTACTGGGCTAATCTTAGAGTAGAACCCGAGTTACTCTCTAAGATCAAGGAAGCTCAGAAAGATGATGGAGAATCTGGGCGGTAGTACAAAATTTGGAAAAACAGACGGAATTCAGAGTAGATGCAGATGGTATCGTATGTCAGGGTACGAGACTTTGTGTTCCTGATGACCAAGCACTCCGGGAAGCCTTGTTAGCTGAAGCTCATAGCTCCCTATTCTCTATACATCTTGGTTCGACTAAGATGTACCATGACATCAAGCAATACTTTTGGTGGAGTGGTATGAAACAGGATGTGGCCACTTACGTCTCCAAATGTCTTACCTGCCAGCAGGTTAAGATCGAGCATCAACGATTTGGTGGTCTCCTTCAACCGTTAGATATTCCAGAGTGGAAGTGGGACAAAATCACCATGGATTTTGTTACTGGTCTTCCGCCTACCAAGAGGAAGCACGATGCAATTTGGGTTATCGTAGATCGACTTACCAAATCAGCTCATTTCTTACCGATCCGCAAGGAAGATCCGGTAAGTAAACTCGCCGATACGTATAGAAGAGAGATCATGAGACTCCACGGTGCACCATCCAGCATCGTCTCAGACAGAGATCCTTGTTTCACTTCGCGCTTTTGGAAGAGTCTGCAGAAAGCTTGGGGTACACAACTTAAGCTTAACACGACTTTTCATCCTCAAACGGACGGACAGTCAGAACGAACGATTTGGACGTTGGAAGACATGTTGAGGTCATGTGCGTTGGAATGGACGAGTGATTGGGACGATTACATCTGTTTGGTGGAGTTTGCATACAACAACAGTTGGCACGCAAGTATCAAGTGTGCTCCTTTCGAGATGTTGTATGGCAGAAAGTGTCGCGTCCCAATCTGCTGGGATTAGGTTGGCGAGCGAACACTTGAAGGACCAGAAATCATAGAGATGAACAATGAAAAGATCGCAGTAGCTAAGCAGAAACTTCAGGAAGCACGGACACGTCAGAAGAGTTATGCCGATAAGCATCGTAGGGACATACATTTTAACGTAGGAGATCACGTCTTCCTTAAGGTTTCGCCGGCATGTGGTGTTAGACGCTTCGAGATTAAAGGGAAGCTCAGTCCTTGTTTCATCGGACCGTTTGATATCATTGAATGAGTCGGTGAAGTATCTTACCGGTTGGCGTTACCTCCGCAGCTTTCGCATGTGCACAATGTGTTTCATGTGCCCTTACTCAGAGGGTACCAGTATCATCCCCTTCACATGGTTCAGTATCCACTGGAACAGATACGTGAAGATCTCACTTTTATAGAAGAACCCGAACGAGTTTTTGACAGACAAGAACGAGTCATGAGAAGGAAGACGATTTCATTCGTCAAAATCCTATGGAGGGATCATATCGAGCGGGAAGCCACTTGGGAAACAGAGGAGTCTATCCTGGCTTCTTACCCTCATTTCATATTTTGAATTCGGGTATGTTCTTCTTTTTCAGTTTACTTTATCTATAATTCGGGGACGAATTATTCTTTTTAGGGGGGAAGAGTTGTAAAACCCGCATGCTTTTACCATGAATAGTACCCTTAAGATCGTACGTACTAGATTAAAACTTTCCTATTATAACATGATTACGATTACGTGTTAGGATTTTACGTATTACGTACGTGTTAGAACACGATAAGTATTTACTACGCACGAAAACGCAATAATTATTTGACAATAATTAATCACGAACATGCGATCATGAAATCATGAACGTAATAAAATCACGAACTAATATTAATTACGTATATATATTTATTACGAGCGTGAATAAATATATTAGGTCACGGTAAATATTTAACGAGAACACATTAAACACGAACACAAATAAACACGAACGAACACTTAAACAACAAGACACGGAAAACGGTACGGGTACCCCATGTGGGGCCCCCTACCCGCGGCTACACCAACACCATGGGCCAAGCCCATCAATTTTTACAATGAAAAGGGGGTTAAGGTAAAACTTGTTTTCACTTTTCACTTTACAGAAGAAAAATTAAAAACCTAAAAAGTTTTCTCCTTTCTCCTTCTTCCTCTTTGGCCGCCGCATACAACACAAGAAAAGGGGGTGTTCGTTTTCATTATTGATCTTGAATATTGTACGTGTGTTCGTGTGTGTTCATCCTCGTTAGATCCACGCATTCGGTATATTCTTTTATCCTTATTCTTTTTTATTTGATCTAATAAATTAATTAAGAACATGATGTTTTAAAAAACCTAATTAAAAACATAGATCAAACATGTAAATAGTTTTTGGGTAAATCAAAAAGGTTGTTTTTAGGGGTGTTTGTTTGGCCGGCGCCTAAACCGAACCCCAAGGGGGTCTCGGTTTGGCTAATAAACCACCACCGAGACCATATGGTCCCGGTTGGGTGGTGTGGGTCCCACGGCAGCAGCAAAACAAAGGGAACCCCGAAGTGGTTCGGGGTATGGTGTCGATTTCATGTCCGGTTTATGGTTTCTAGTCAAGATCTGGTTCACGGGTTTATGTCAAGATTAATTTTTGTTTAATCATATGTAAAATTAAATTAATAAATATGACATGATTAATTTAATAAACATGACTTAGGTTATATTTAATTATTAATCATGAAATTATTAACCTAAGTATTTTATATTTTCTAGAATTATAATTAATTAATTATTTAAAAACCGTGGTTATAATTAATTAAATAACATGACTTAGGTTATATTATTAATAAATAATAATACATGTTTTAACCTAAGTATTTAACTTTATTTAATTAAAAACATGATATATTTTAATTAAATACTTTTAACCTATAGTTTATTTAAATTACATGTAATAATTAATAAACTATACATTATATCATTATGACTTAGAAAATAATCAGAAAAATACTTAGGCTTATATACTTAGCTTATTTAACCAGCTTATATCTAATTTTGGAAACTTTCTATTTTTAGAAACTTATTTAATTCAGGCAGCTAATCTATTTTTAGAAACTTATCTATTTTAAGCAGTAATTCTATTTTTGGAAACTTTCTATTTTTAGAAACTTTCTATTTTTGGTAACTTTCTATGTTTGGAAACTTTCTATTTTAGGAAACCTGCTATTTTTGGAAAGTTACTTATTATTACACAGTAAGTATAATAATACATGAAATACCAGAAATACTTAATCAGAATAGACAGAATATAATATAAACACAGTTTAAGGCTTTAAACAGTAAAACATGATATGAACATATAAAATAAGCTAAGACATGATATAAAACCAGTTACGTATTTAGTACTCAGATACTTATTCATGTATGTATTTATGTAGCATTAGTGATACCGAAGTAGGATTCTCCTCAGTTCATCTTCTTCGTTCACTAGACATAAGGTACGGATTCCCGTCCTTTCAGTATGGACATTCTTTCCTTATTAGGATTCCCCGTATGCAGCTAAATGTTTTCCCGTAGTATAAGTTTATATGTTTGACTTGCTTATGTTTAATTTAGAATACCTATAGCTATATACATGCATGACCAGTTTCACCTAGTTATGGAGGTACCATAACCATAACATTAGAGGCACTGATGTTATGACTTCACCACGGCGGAGTGATTGCTCATGGCGTCCCTTCAGCTTTTGGCCATATTATTATATTTATCATGTGGGGCGTATGGGTGCATCCTAGTTACATGTTTTCAGCAGATTACTCAGTGTGAATGTGGTGTGTGCCTTGCATCCTTCACAAGGAGCTGATCCCTCCTACCCAAACCAGTATATTAAATTAGAGGCAGCCCCTCTAATTTGCATGATGAGGTCACCCCTCCAAGTATTCATGCACGGTGGATTTTCATGACCTATATTGGCTAATGGTAGAACATGTTAAACATCTTTTATAAGATAAACATAAGGCTTTTCAAACTATAAAACCAGTTTTACCAAGACTTAACCAGGTTACTCGGGACTTAGTTTCTTCCGCTGTTATATGTTATATGCTTATCTTATTCATGCTTTATTGTACATCCGTGCAATGAGCGTATCGCTCAGCCGTTTTCCTTTTCTATGTTCCCAAAACGGCAGGTACTCAGGGACGCTCGTAGACTTTAAGCGTACGTGCATATGGACTGGAAGCTTTCTAGCCTTTCTTTACTTTATGCATTATCTTTACTTTGATACTCTTGCTATGGACATTGTTTAGTCCTTTCCTTTTATGTACTTATGTTTGTGTGTGATGAGCTTTACTTTTGGACTACCGATGTTTGATTCCGGTATTTTCCTTTTATGGTCATGTAATGTTTAGACATTTTTCCTTGTATGCTTTGATGACACGCCATAATTACGCGTGACATTCCATTATCAAAATGGGGTGTTACATCCTTCTTCTTATTCCATGTCTCATCAACCATGCTTGCCTTTCCCAAATGGTACTTGGCCTTGCAATTTTCTTTCATCAATTAACTTCACCCATCACCTTTGCCAAATGTTCAATCAAGAGGATTGAATATGTGGTGGAGACGTTCATGATCCGTATAGATCATTCTCTACGTCTCGTACCCCAAATGCCTCTAGCATTCTAGGCAGATATAACAATCCAGCTCCACTAACTAAGTCTTATCTAGTTCTTCCAAATCTCCAGTTCTTGCAACGTATAAGCAATCGCCTTTCTTTGTCGTTCTCGTACACATCCAAATCCTTGCTCCACGTATCGTCATGCTTCGCGAATTCATCCAGTCCTTCTGATAATGCCAAGATCGGCTCATTATCCAATCCACCTCTTCAGCCTGCAAAACGCTTCCTCGTCCTTTTTTTTACTTTGCCCCTTGTTGGTTTCATGATATATCTTCATCTCTAACTACTCATCCTGGTCAACTTAATCCTAAAACTCACACTTGAAAATCTCACGTATAATTCCCTTTCCTAACAACTCCAAAAACAACTCATAATTCGCCTCACTCTCCTTCTTAGACTTTGAGAAGATCAAGATGTCGTCGATACTCCCGATGACAACTCGTTTACATACGTTCATGCACACTCGATTCATTGACTCCATGAAAACCGCTAGTGCTTTGGTGAAGCCAAATGCATAACCGTAAACCCAAAAGCGTTCATTCAACATTCTTAACATCATCCGTGCATCCTCTCTTGGCAGGAACACAAACAAATTTCTACCTCTTTCTACTCGCGAAATTCTACACACATTCTAAAAGATCGATACTCCTTCTTATCAACTCATCCAACCGCTTTCACACCACATTTACTACCAGGAAACTCAACCTTTATCTTGAATCCCTTGCAATTTCTAACAACTCCTGTTTTAAAATCATCCCATCAACAATTACCTTGGAAAGGCACTAACTACAACTCATCTTGCTCCTTCTACTGGCTCTGTTCATGGTTCTACTTCAAGATAATAGGTAAACCTACTAAATCTTAAGAAATTTTCGGAAAATTTTACATAACTAACGAATATCACAAGTACATTTGAAATATCACATCCCCTTCCAACATTCTATATGATGCGTTACTTGTGCCAATATCCATACTTTATACAAATCTCTATTCATCTCCCTTGGCACTCCTAAGAGACCTCATGACCATATTAGTTCATCTTTCTACGAACTTCTAACTCTTTCCCCATCACAAAGGGCATTCCAACTATTCTCTCATATGACTATATCAATGCTCCCAATCAATACAAAACCAAAACTACATCTAGAACCTACCAGACATGACCAACGAATCAAAACTACGGATAACTAACGATATTTCACGTGCACCAGTTAAAACAAGTCAAAAACCACGAGACTCAAAAGAAAACTCAAAACCAAAACATGTATCAATTCAAAATGACCCATGACAACGAAAAATAATCCAAGAAACACCCAATGGCAACCAAAACATATTACGCCCTGCCACATATTTTTTTTAAACCTTGCACGACATCGACTTTTCCTAAAAGAATATTTTTCTTTACCTCTCCATATCTATGTGACTCAAACAATCTACAAACAACCCTCTATACGATCTCAAGACTCAACTCAAAGACTAGGTACCCTGAACATCCCAAATCATAAGTTTAAAAACTACTATTCAAAACTCAACCTTTTACCCGACACTTGTACAACAATTTCGACCAGGATACTGACCTCCTATGACTATACATTATGAATATTTTAAAAGTACGTTCCGAGTACATAATTTTAGGCTTTTGAATCACCCAAAAAGCTTTAAAAATGAACAAGTTATGACCAAAACAATTTTATACTAGTTGTTTTAAAAACTAAAGAATCATCTTAGTAATTAACGTAACCATTTTCAAATGAAAAGAAATAAATGTATGTGAAATTTTCATGAACTTTGTTTAGTCTTGTATAAATAATTATAAATGACGTATATCGATTAAACTCACTTATATGAAATATTTAAGTAGGAAAATTTTATTTTGCTTTATTTTAAAGAACGTCTTTTAGAATTTAAAATAAATAAGTGTTGATTACATAAAAAAAAAACTTTTTTATATCTTGTTGCAAACACGACTCCTACACCCTACCCTTATTTTACCGAATACAGCCAACTATCTAACTATATAGTAGATTTCCAAGTCCTTTTTTCAATATATACCGACCAAAAGAAATGTAAGACTCAACACAAAAGATTTCATTTTCCCAAAAGACATCCCAAGTTATTTCAATAGACATAAAACCAAAAACACCATTTTAAAACGGACACGTGAAATAGGAAACTCGAAGAATACGCTACAACGGAGGTTGAATATCTAAAAAGAAGCGAGCTAGCCACCCTCCTAAGGATACAATCGTTAATTGTAGGGGATCATACATATATAGGCATATTAGGATACATATACTCAAATCCGTCCAACATCTACTATACAAGCATGTATTAATCCTCTTTCATGCAATCATACTTAGGAATCCATTGAAGTTGTGGTACTTGTATAACTATGTTGGCCACCATACTTATACAATTACCCTTTCTCCAATGCACTCCCTCAACTAACCTAAGCACATAACCACATAAACAATAAGGTCAAAAACTCTAACTAATAAAATAACATAGTCAAACTCTTGGAATACAGAAATCCATAGTCTAGCTAAAACAGCATAGACAAAATCCAAAACGAAAACATAATCAAATATAAGTCATGTCGCCCATCAAAATATGGAAACACCTTAAAATCCTTCCTACCCATGTACTCCTAGTAACTCGAACCACCACATGATTCTTAGGGAACATGACTTAAACATCAAAAAAAAAAAAAAACCTCAGGTACATAAAATAACTCAACAAAAGATAGAAACTACACTGTACCAAATTATGTACTATAATGTACAATTTAAGCAAAATACAACAATGACTAGCGTGGACGATTATGGTTCAACCCGCACTAGTCACAACCCGAAAAGAAAATAACATGTGGCTAAGTATGAACTACTATGGTTCAACCCATACTAGTCAAAACTTAACACACATCGCAAGTAAAAACCAATAACATCAAGAAAAACTTCAATTAATATTAAATGCACACATACGCCCACGACGCCTATATGCGAGGACCCTTAAGCTATAGACTAGGCTACGAGACTAGGCAACCTAATTCTCTATAACCATTGTCTTCGATACCATTCTGTCACACCCTACTATGGCGGAATATGGGGCGCGACGTATGGATATCATCACAACAATAGCGTGTCTATAGAGAGAACTATATGAACTAGAAATGTCATAAAAGGTGACACAAATGTCATGACAATGTCTCAACAATGCAGGAGTTTAGGTAAGTAGGTAAAAGTCCTACCTTTTACCAAAGACAAACAAATAAAACAAACATCAACATAGGGGTACTCGTAGTATTACTATTCAATCAAACAAAAGAAATCTATGAAGGAACGGGGATCTCCTTCTAAATGCATTCCTACGCGACTCCAATCCTAGCCACTTATTTCCTCACGCTTAACCACATTAACACCTGAAAGAGACACTAAAACACGTCAACAATAATGTTGGTGAGAGTCATAGGTTTAGACTCCAACGCCAAAATCAAGTTATGAGCTGTGAATAATAACCATCAACCAAAGAACATATGGACATTATGCTACAATTATGTATTAACAACTAACATTCAAGATTAACCATTCACCACAATTCCAAGGCTCCCAGCCTTACCAACCACCATGGTCCCATAGGCGCCCATACACCTATGAACCAATCCCAAGGCCCCACCTTGTCAACATCCCCTTGGTACCAAGTCAAGCCACAATAACTGAGACGGTACGTGTCCCCCGATCCAAATCATAAACACAATCAAGAATCACATAGCAGTTAATCACATAAGTGTACACACATGTCCATCGCAAACATAAAAACATTCACAACAATAGTTATAAAACCATACAGTGTCTCTTCCATCCCATCTGGAAGTAAAAAAACATAAAAAGATATGGGACTATGAAACTCACCTGATTGAGTTTCTCCAACAATTCACGCACTAGCAAAAAGCTAACAAACCAATGCACCCAATCAATACATGAACCAAATACTAAAATGATTCATCAACCTATGATGGATATCTAACATTATCCTATATATATACCCCGTTTATATGCTCTAATCATTCCATTTCTCGTCCCTAACAAGTCCTTAACTTAGTTAAACTTGATACCTATCCCGTTTACTTTTCTCCCAAAACAGTCCTGGTTTTTAGTCATTAAACTATTAGCCAAACGCCAACCTAACAAAACCCACGCTCTCTGTAAAATAAACCCTATGCCCTTACATATTTTAGATACCTCCTCCCTTTTGACCCAACCTTAAAGCTACTGTTAAGGCCTCGATATATATATATATATATATATATATATATATATATATATATATATATATATATATATATATACTTCTGTCTATTCAGATTTTACTGATTTTGAACATACAAAAAGTTCGTTATGATTAGGGGGTCGTACCCTAACCCATTTGCTTAGCCCTCCTCCAGGTCTCTTATTCAATATATAAAACAACTCCCACGTTTATTAGAGGGTTCAATTCTACTTCTAAGTACCCTAATCACCTTAAAACACAAATTGAAAACCCGCTGTCCCAAAAACTATTTTGACCTCCGTCTGTTGTAACCTGTTTTTACCCACCTCCCGACCTCCAATTTAGTTCTCGTTTCTTGCATTAGAAATCTAACTCAATTACCTTTTCAGGGGTACTTGGATCGCATCATGAATGTTCCTAGAACTCTAGATATGATTAAAACAATGGACCAAAATTATGCCCAGTTTTTAAAAACGGTTTTCTCATAATTAATCTAATTAATCATACATAAACCCTAATTAAAACCTAAAAACGATTTCCAATGATAAAATCCCATTAATTACATTATTAATTACAAATCATTAACAAACCCTAATAAAAAATTATGAATCTCAAACCCTAATCCATCATAGTAGGTTACAAATACGTAAATTAACGTTAATCAACCTAGTTTAATTACGTACCTTTAAATCCTGAGCATAAATTCGACTCTTCTTGATCATCCATTGCTATTTGACTGACTTAGAGTTTAATTTAAGGTTTATGGGTCGTTTGTAGGGTCTTGGGGTGTTTATATATGTTTTGGTAACCTCCTGGTCAAGTTTAGGCCCAATTAGGACTCCTATATGGTAATTATCTTTTTTTTTTATTAAAATATTCTGCTATGGGGCCCACAATTCTGACTCCCCCTTCATTATTTTATTAATTTAATTGCTATTAACTTATAATTACCATTAGTTAACATCTAGACCCTTTCGGATCAAAACCGGACACTTATTCGCTAATTTTTCGACTTTCTACGTAATTTCCGAACTAACGTCATTTCCAAAAGTTTCTAATTATGGAAAGTATCTCTAAAACTTATCCTAACCATATAATATGTACTTAATACATACATAAAACATACGATACGTACACGAAACCTTGTAAAAACGATATCCGAACTTTCTCGCAGTTCATTTCTGAACTCATTTCATTTCCAACTCGTACCATGATTTACAAATCATGTACCTCATTTCGTCCATTCTCATCTCCAAAATCACACATATAAACACATAAATCACATAAATCACATAGTCACACAAAATACCCCAAAAATAAGACTAAGTGACGAACCTC
Organism: Glebionis coronaria; assembly: GCA_025667525.1. Taxonomy (NCBI): domain Eukaryota; kingdom Viridiplantae; phylum Streptophyta; class Magnoliopsida; order Asterales; family Asteraceae; genus Glebionis; species Glebionis coronaria. The sequence goes on from CM046881.1 coordinate 226,788,305, forward strand.
AAAAACCGAGGTTGTCACACCTCGGTAGTTAAAACACTGAATCCCACTTTATTGCATAACTTGAGTACCAACAGTTTCCCTATTTCCAACAACAGTAGTAACCCTCTGATTATCATACTTAGTGGGTTGTCGATCATACTTTGGAGGACTCTCAACACGCCTTCGTGTGTCATTCCTTGGAGGACTTTGAGAATAGTTGTTCCTCGTGTTTGATGATGTTTGGAGGTTGTTTTTGGTGGGTTTGTAGATTTTCCTGTATTGCTTCATAATGAAAGCCATTTGTTGCTTGAATTCCTTATCCTTTTGAGCTTGTTCTTCATCACTGTCTTCTTTGGATGATTTCTCCAGTGTTGGTGATGGTGCTCTTGCAACTTATTTGCCTCATGATCTTGTTGGAGCATGTGACTTAGAAACAATGGATGATCGTGGTGATGATGATTGAGTAGAGTAGGTATTTGGAGCACGAGAACGATAATCTGGGTAATGTTGAGTGGTAGACACTAAAGCAAGTGGATTTGCAACCTTTGCAACCCGTTCAGCTCGAAGTTCGTTTGCCTCATTCTGAAATTGTTTCAAAATGTCAAAGAGCGTGTGATATGAAACTTCGTCTAACTTTTGTTGTTGTTTCACCAAGGTGACAAACCGTGTCTACTCTGGTTGAAGTTGCTGTAGAAATTGGACATTGATTTGCATAGTGGAAACTTGCAAGTTGTTTCGGGTCATGTCATTCATCATTTTGTAGAATCGGGAGTAATATGAATCAATTGATTCCCCATCATTTGAAGTAAACTTGCCAAAGTTCCAAAACATCTTAGTTTTCATATCTTGTTTGTTAAGTGATTCACCTTGTTGCAAACTTTCAATAGCCGTCCATGTTTCTTTAGCAGTAGGGCATGCATCAACCGTGGAATAAATATCATCTCCAATGCCACTGAGAATTAAGTAGATTGCTTCCTTCTCTACATCAAACCAAGCATGGTTCTCTGGTGTGAGGTTGTTTCTCTTTTCATCACGTTCATATGCGGGTTGTTCGTCAGTTGTGTCTGTGGCTGGTACTGCAGGAACTTGTACCCTTGAGAATTTATAGGGTCCATCAAAAATGCATTGCCTTAAAGCATCACCGTTAGATTTTGTGTCAAGATAACGTATAAAACGTGATTGCCATTGATCATATCGACCAGACACAAGCATTGGTGGTCTTTCTTTGTTACCCGCCACCATGATGTTGTTGTTCGTCACACGATACTCTGTAGTAGAATCCATCTCAATAATCTCTGAAATGATGAAGTGACTACGGATCTTAAGTAGATGTTATAGTGATTGTTGTTGAAGAGAAATGTTATTGAAATCCCTTAAAAAATGTTCTCGAAAAACCAAAAAATTCTTCAAGACCAAAAAAACGCACGAATTTTTTTAAGTGTTTTTTCGGAATAATTTGTATCTTCGGAATGTTCAAAAATCCTCCAATCTTTGCAATGTTCCAATCTTCGCAATGTTTGAAAATGCAATCTTCGCAATGTTTGAAAATGCAACTTTTCGCAATGCCAAAACTGGAGTCTTCGCAATATGAATTTCAATCTTCGCAATGTTCTCAAAGCTTCGCAATACACAACCTTCGCAATACACAACCTTCGCAATATTACTTCGCAATACACAACCTCCGCAATATTACTTCGCAATACAGAAACCCTCATGTATTGCGAAATGTGTGATTTCGCAATGTCGAAGCCCAAATGTATTGCGATGGAATTTAAGGCACTGATTTCGCAATAAACATCACTGTTTCGAGATTTTTGAATAAAGATGAGATTTTTGCAAAGAAAGTTCGTGATTTTAACCAATCCAAAGCACCCAAATCCATACCACAACTATGTAGAAGATTTAGAGCCCGAAAACACTAAAAAAAATCCAATTCGAGATGATTGATGGATTAAATCATTCGAATCAAATACAATAACAACAACCAATCACGAATCTACCCCATGGCGATTGATACCAATTGTTGTCCCTATTTTGTGATGATTAAACAAGAAATAAAGAAGAAAGATAGATGACTTCTAGAGAGAGAAAAGAGAGGGAATGATGAAATTTAGGGAGGATTAGATTAGAGATAGAAAACAAAATGACCAACCAACTCCTAAAATGGTAGGAGGTGGGTATATATAGTCCACCCATATGCGGTCTTGTATGGGCTATATATTAATGAGCCGGGCTTTCCTTTTAGGTTTTAGTTACTTATGAATGAACTTTTAGCTTAAAGTTGATCCCATAAAACACGACTAACCTACTACCTATTACAACGTTCTAAAATACGATACATAATAAACTTATGACCGAACATTCTTGTTTGACTCAATATTCTGAGGCTAACAAATTTGCCAAAAATTATGTTACAGGGTATCAGCCGGCGCAACGCGCAGATACGCTGCTAGTAAGTGCAAAAAGAGATGAGCACGGGGCCCAAATCGGCCCGAACCAAAAGCTAATTTTCGTGGCACATGAACCCAAAATGACTCGGTTTAGTTTTGGGTTGTCCTTTGGTTCGTTTTAGAAAATTATTAAATTTATAGAACTAAGAAACGAGCCCAATAAGATCGACTCAGTTCCATTAAACCGGGTCGGCTTGATAAAAGAGATAAAGAAAAAGCTTGTAAACAAAAAAGAGAAATGCTATAATCACACCATTTTTACAAAAATAAAAAAGAAGCTTGCCTGTTGTTTACTTAAAAAAGAAAAGCATAGAAGAACCCTAACTAAGGTAAAACCCTAATCAACAAAAATGGAGCTCTGCACATGGTCTCGTTTCACCCCAAAATTTAATTCAAATTTATCTCCTTTCAGAACACCAACCATTCACCAGTTTAAACCCTCTTTGCCTTTTAAACCTCCTGCTTCCATTAATCAAGGTTCTTTACTCTTTTTCCACTCTCTCACAACTCGAATGAAATGAGATCTTATGATGTTTTTTTTATAAGGTTTATGTTACTGTATCTGATTCTTTAAGGATTATGCTTTATTTGGTTTTGTGCTTGTGTTTGATTAGCTCTTTTTTTTGGCTTATTTTTCGAACTTTTGGCTTATATAACAGCTTAGATAAGTCGAAAAGTTTCAAAATAAGCAAAAAAAAAAAGTGAGCTTACCAAACGTACGTTGCAAAACAAAATAAGTCATAAGCCGGCTATATAAGCCGAAACAAACACCCGTAACTGTTTGGTTAAAAGCAACTAATGACTTATAGGTTGAGTGTTTGAATTAGGTTGTGTTTAATGCTTTAGCTTATGCTGGTAGATAACCAAAAAGGACATGGGTTAATAACATAAGCTATGATGTTTGGATTAACTCATAGGGTAAAAAAATATAATTTGTAATCGAGCAGGTTATGATGCCTAACCCCCTTAAAAAGCCATAATTTTGGGGCTTATCAGAACTGCTTATATAAGCTCGTAAACCCTCTTGTAAAAGCTTAGCGGCCAAACACTTTGTTGGGCTTATTTGAGTCATATAAGCTAATAAGCTCATAAGCCAATCATATAAGCTTACCCAAACGCCCTCTTTGTTATGAGATATGGACTTATGGCTGTCTCGGTTTTTGCGGCTATATTAGTGAAGTTCAGGATATGATTTATGAGTTTGGTGTTGAAAAGTTATATTACCCCTGTCCCAAATTATATGGCCACTTGCAAAATGCACGCTTATTGTTTATGAATTTTTTTTGTGAGGTTGTATTTTGGAGGTGAACACTTACATACAATGGCGATGTGGAATTTTAGTTTGGAATGGAGGAAGTAAGAACGAGTGCAAGAATTTCAAGAGTATTTTGCTCCATTTAGTTAATTTTAGCCAGGGAAGCGCAAGGTTTTATATGACTTGGCTGGTGTGATCTTAATTGTGCAACGTAAATAGGGCTGTTGCACGGTTGCACCTGATCATAGATTAGTTACTTTTAGCCAGGGAAGTGCAAAGGTTTATTTCAAGCTTGGCAGTAATATGGTTTAGTAGAAAGTGTTCGGCTAAGGTTTTATATGACTTGGCTGCTGTGATCTTAATTGTGCAACGTAAATAGGGCTGTTGCACTGCTGCACCTGATCATAGATTAAGCTAGTATGAAAAAGTCTATGTGTTAAAAGATTGTAGTTTCATGGGGAACAAATGGGTACTCACTTATTTTGTTTACAGGCTTACATTACTACAAATACACTTCTATTAAAGCAAAAGCTTCTGATGAAATATCAAGTGCTGCAAACCAATATGTCAAAGATGAACCAGATGTAGTTGACTACTCTACAAAAGCAACTACTCTGGATGACACAGACAATGTAGCTAATCAGTATGTCAAAGAAGAATCTGATAGTGATGTGACGGTCGAAGAAGCTCAAGCTGAGGAGAATAGTGGGTTTGGAGGATTTAGTCTATTTAATGATGGCGCTGCAGCTGATAATGAGTTGCCTCAGTTTGAATTTCTAGATAAGCTCAAAGTAGAGGTATGCTTATGCCTTCATGGTCTTGCATAATTTATATATTTTACTTAGTTGTGTGAATATAGTTAAATCAGATTTATATACTTTGGTAATGCGATTACTTCTTGACTTTCTTTTTTAGTATTCCGAAAGAATTAGATAAGTCGTACTTTCGGTAATCGAACAGGATTAGATTAATGTTGACCCATTTTCTATACTTCTCTTTATAGAGAATGATTCATGTACAATCACAGGGACCTTTTCATTGAACATCCCCTGAAATGTGAGCATATGCCTTAAAATATACTTATTTCATAGATAGACAAATATCGACTCCTCGCCTTGAAAATTACAGTGGTCAACTATACACATAGCCCACGTATCTGACTATTAGTCTATGTCTACAATGCTCTTCAATATCTACAAGATAGCATTTAACTTGTGTGCCAAAATAGATAAAACGACAATGAGTAGATAGGTTGTTGTTTTACCTTAAAATTTCATCACACGTAACAAAAAATGCAGGTTTAATGACATCTGAAACTAGAAGTCTCTAAGGTTGTCTAGAAAAGAGCTTTGTGGATGTTATTTAAGGACACCATAAGTTATTTCCTTTCATTTCTCTTGTGTATATTATAGCAGTTCTGATGTGTCCATCAGATATACAAATAATTAGGTACTACGGAGTATTATTTACTGATAACAAGCTTATGAATGTTATGCAGTTGGATCTTCAAGATTCCTTTTCAATCGCTTTACTTGCTGTGGGTGGTGTTTCAGCCTTGTGGTTAACTGTATCCATAATTGGAGCCATTGACAAAATACCTTTGGTATGTTATTTAGTTCTTTCACTTGCTAACGTAAAATCTTTTAATAGCCATAACATGTATCGTAAATTTTTGGCTCAACTTAATGTTATCAGTTTCCTAAGTTGATGGAAGTGGTTGGTCTTGGCTACTCTATCTGGTTCAGCTCACGCTACTTGCTCTTTAAGGTACTTAACCGAGTGTGCTTTGCGCAATTGTGCTTTCATGAGTACTTTTATTTATTTTATATTTGGATCCTTAGCTATATTGCTTTTCTGTTTTGCAGAGAAACAGAGATGAATTAGCGTCAAAGATTGAAGAGATTAAGCAACAAGTTCTGGGACCAAAGAATTAGCATGTGAGGTCACTGGAATTTTACTTTTGTACTCTTTTATCAGTTTAGAATTGCATTTTGAATAGCTTTTGGTACCTAGTAGTATGCGTACCTGTGAATAATACCGACTTTGAGTCTGTCTCCTACATCTTTACGGTTGAATATGGTGAAAATGAAGTTTTTTGAGTCAAGTTCTTGTCTAAATTATTGTGCTTTATAAAATATCTATATCTATGGAGTTTTTGAATCTGAATCTTTTATTTTGTCTATGTTGCGGATCTTATGAATAATATTAATCAAAATTCAAACAAGATGTAGTTGTCATTATTTTTGTTCTTTATAGGTCAGTGGTTTGGGACTTTTGGCTTTAGCTATTGTTTCTCTTCATTAGTTTGGGGTCATCTTTGATTTTTATAGATACTTTATGATCTTAGTCCAAATAGTCCCCCTTGGAAGATGGCGGAAATTGTGTAGTTTGAAATTTTGCATTAAGTACAAAAATTTGAAGGAGGTGACGATGACCATCTAAACCTCGACGCTTGAATAGTAGAATCATTGCGTTAAACCCACCGTTTTAAAGAAGCAAGAAAAAGTTACTGAAGTTGTGGTAAATATAAATTTTTTGTGGTGTATGTGTAGCTGAACTGTTATATATTTATTTTGACTGAGATGATTGTAATAATAGCATGCTGGTGTAGTTGAGAGGTTAGTAAACTGTCCATCAAAGAGGGTCCCTTTAATTTGTATATGTCGGTCATTGGCTGCTTTGTGTTCCACTTCACTCCCACCCCCACTCCCTTCCATTGTATGCTGTCCTACATAATTGGATTTTTTATAAATGTTTTTTTGAGCATTATTGGAAGACTAGACGAGTACCCGCGCATAGCGGCGGAAATTGTCTAGCAAGAGATAATTAACACGATGCGATATTGTGGTAAGTGTTTCGGTGACGTTCAAAACATAACGTCAAAAGATTAAACTTTTATTGCAAAACGTTGTAACATGTTATAATTCACAATATCTTATAAGTATGTTTCAATGGGATGAAAGGGTGCCATTTGTTTAATTAACGAAAGTTTATATCTTTTTTAATGAATAAGATTCGCATGTAGTAGTTTTTAGTGGGACCCATATTTTTCAAGCATTCAACATTTTCAACTTTCAACCAAATGGATACACCCTTTATAATGTAGTATAGATATAGATATAGATTAGTGGGACCCATATTTTTCAACCATTCAACATTTTCAACTTTCAACCAAAGTGATACACCCTTTATAATGTAGTATAGATATAGATTAGTGGGACACATTTTTCAACCATTCAACATTTTCAACTTTCAACCAAAGTGATACACCCTTTATAATGTAGTATAGATATAGATATAGATTAGTGGGACCCATATTTTTCAACCATTCAACATTTTCAACTTTCAACCAAATTGATACACCCATTATAATATAGTATAGATATAGATTAGTGGGACCCACATTTTTCAACCATTCAACATTTTCAACTTTCAACCAAAGTGATACACCCTTTATAATGTAGTATAGATATAGATATAGATTAGTGGGACCCATATTTTTCAACCATTCAACATTTTCAACTTTCAACCAAAGTGATACACCCTTTATAATGTAATATAGATATAGATTAGTGGGACACATTTTTCAACCATTCAACATTTTCAACTTTCAACCAAAGTGATACACCCTTTATAATGTAGTATAGATATAGATTACTGGGACCCACATTTTTCAACCATTCAACATTTTTAACTTTCAACCAAAGTGATACACCCTTTATAATGTAGAATATAGATATAGATATAGATTAGTGGGACCCATATTTTTCAACCATTCAACATTTTCAACTTTCAACCAAAGTGATACACCCTTTATAATATAGTATAGATATAGATTAGTGGGACACATTTTTCAACCATTCAACATTTTCAACTTTCAACCAAAGTGATACACCCTTTATAATGTAGTATAGATATAGATATAGATTAGTGGGACCCATATTTTTCAACCATTCAACATTTTCAACTTTCAACCAAAGTGATACACCCTTTATAATGTATTATAGATATAGATTAGTGGGACCCACATTTTTCAACCATTCAACATTTTCAACTTTCAACTAAAGTGATACACCCTTTATAATGTAGTATAGATATAGATTAGTGGGACCTATATTTTTCAACCATTCAACATTTTCAACTTTCAATCAAAGTGATACACCCTTTATAATGTAGTATAGATATAGATTAGTGGGACCCACATTTTTCAACCATTCAACATTTTCAACTTTCAACCAAAGTGATACACCCTTTATAATGTAGTATAGATATAGATTAGTAGGACCTATATTTTTAACATTTTCAACTTTCAACCAAAGGGATACACCCTTTATAATGTAGTATAGATATAGATTAGTGGGACCCACATTTTTCAACCATTCAACATTTTTAACTTTCAACCAAAGTGATACACCCTTTATAATGTAGTATAGATATAGATTAGTGGGACCCATATTTTTCAACCATTCAACATTTTCAACTTTCAACCAAAGTGATACACCCTTTATAATGTAGTATAGATATAGATATAGATTAGTGTGACCCACATTTTTCAACCATTCAACATTTTCAACTTTCAACCAAAGTGATACACCCTTTATAATGTAGAATAGATATAGATTAGTGGGACCCATATTTTTAACATTTTCAACTTTCAACCAAAGGGATACACCCTTTATAATGTAGTATAGATATAAATTAGTGGGACCCATATTTTTCAACCATTCAACATTTTCAACTTTCAACCAAAGTGATACACCCTTTATAATGTAGTATAGATATAGATTAGTGGGACCCACATTTTTCAACCATTCAACATTTTCAACTTTCAACCAAAGTGATACACCCTTTATAATGTAATATAGATATAGATTAGTGGGACCCATATTTTTAACATTTTCAACTTTCAACCAAAGGGATACACCCTTTATAATGTAGTATAGATATAAATTAGTGGGACCCATATTTTTCAACCATTCAACATTTTCAACTTTCAACCAAAGTGATACACCCTTTATAATGTAGTATAGATATAGATTAGTGGGACCCACATTTTTCAACCATTCAACATTTTCAACTTTCAACTAAAGTGATACACCCTTTATAATGTAGTATAGATATAGATTAGTGGGACCTATATTTTTCAACCATTCAACATTTTCAACTTTCAACCAAAGTGATACACCCTTTATAATGTAGTATAGATATAGATTAGTGGGACCCATATTTTTCAACCATTCAACATTTTCAACTTTCAACCAAAGTGATACACCCTTTATAATGTAGTATAGATATAGATTAGTAGGACCTATATTTTTAACATTTTCAACTTTTAACCAAAGGGATACACCCTTTATAATGTAGTATAGATATAGATTAGTGGGACCCACATTTTTCAACCATTCAACATTTTCAACTTTCAACCAAAGTGATACACCCTTTATAATGTAGTATAGATATAGATTAGTGGGACCCATATTTTTCAACCATTCAACATTTTCAACTTTCAACCAAAGTGATACACCCTTTATAATGTAGTATAGATATAGATATAGATTAGTGTGACCCACATTTTTCAACCATTCAACATTTTCAACTTTCAACCAAAGTGATACACCCTTTATAATGTAGAATAGATATAGATTAGTGGGACCCATATTTTTAACATTTTCAACTTTCAACCAAAGGGATACACCCTTTATAATGTAGTATAGATATAAATTAGTGGGACCAATATTTTTCAACCATTCAACATTTTCAACTTTCAACCAAAGTGATACACCCTTTATAATGTAATATAGATATAGATTAGTGGGACACATTTTTCAACCATTCAACATTTTCAACTTTCAACCAAAGTGATACACCCTTTATAATGTAGTATAGATATAGATATAGATTAGTGGGACCCATATTTTTCAACCATTCAACATTTTCAACTTTCAACCAAAGTGATACACCCTTTATAATGTAATATAGATATAGATTAGTGGGACCCATATATTTCAACCATTCAACATTTTCAACTTTCAACCAAAATGATACACCCTTTATAATGTAGTATAGATATAGATTAGTGGGACCCACATTTTTCAACCATTCAACATTTTTAACTTTCAACCAAAGTGATACACCCTTTATAATGTAGAATATAGATATAGATATAGATTAGTGGGACCCATATTTTTCAACCATTCAACATTTTCAACTTTCAACCAAAGTGATACACCCTTTATAATATAGTATAGATATAGATTAGTGGGACACATTTTTCAACCATTCAACATTTTCAACTTTCAACAAAAGTGATACACCATTTATAATGTAGTATAGATATAGATATAGATTAGTGGGACCCATATTTTTCAACCATTCAACATTTTCAACTTTCAACCGAAGTGATACACCCTTTATAATGTAGTATAGATATAGATTAGTGGGACCCACATTTTTCAACCATTCAACATTTTCAACTTTCAACTAAAGTGATACACCCTTTATAATGTAGTATAGATATAGATTAGTGGGACCTATATTTTTCAACCATTCAACATTTTCAACTTTCAACCAAAGCGATACACCCTTTATAATGTAGTATAGATATAGATTAGTGGGACCCACATTTTTCAACCATTCAACATTTTCAACTTTCAACCAAAGTGATACACCCTTTATAATGTAGTATAGATATAGATTAGTAGGATCTATATTTTTAACATTTTCAACTTTCAACCAAAGGGATACACCCTTTATAATGTAGTATAGATATAGATTAGTGGGACCCACATTTTTCAACCATTCAACATTTTCAACTTTCAACCAAAGTGATACACCCTTTATAATGTAGTATAGATATTCAGAATCTGGTCCGATGACCCTTGTGATGTCAATATCAGGTTCAAACTTCACTAGGTAAGCATATCCAGTTAGGCTCGTGAAAGGGTTCGGAAACAGTCACGAGTTATCCAGTTAGGCCATATATGTGAGTCTTTGCTTTCGTCCGATAACATGAACTCATAAAAACCTCATGAGTTTTACCGTTTAGTGAACATAACTACTAAGAATTTAAATGAATAGTTACTAAATATTAAGGTAGCGAAGTAGTAATTTGTCGATGGTTAAAGGAATTCATGCTATCGATAGCATACTAATACCAGTAGTTGTGAATGTACAAAATCATAGTAAACTCGTCGAGAGTTGCTTTCACCCTTTCTTTCATACAGTAGTTACCAAAGGCCTTTGACCAAGTGCCGTGTGAGTGGGCTATTAATCAAGAGGTTACGAGTTTAAGTCTCGATTGAGATGAGTAGTGTAGGTTATAAAATATTACCCTTAAAATAGTACTCCAAGTTTAAGGAACGAATCAAATGTCACTATTTTCATTACAAACATGGCTTTATAAAAATAAAACACACCATATAAATATAAATATGTTATGAAATATAGAGAACGAGATATTGAGGAGGAAGAAGATGATTGTTATTAAATATCTAAATCAGTACAATGTGTCTCTTATTTATAAGGGACTAAAGAGTGTAACCTCTAGCTAATTTACTAGAAATTCAAGGATAATTATTATGTATTCAAAGGTGAATATACACATAATAAATGTATTTATAACAAAATATAAATATAAATAATGAGCAATAAATTAACACGAATTTTCTAAATATACATTTAAATGCATTAAATACGTATTAAATAAACTCATAAATTGCTATATATAAATATTATTTTCACTAGAATTAATGTATATTTAATACATTTTAATGTATATTTGGAAAATTTGTGTTCATTTATTACCCTTAACATTTGCCCAGTGAGCTTTGGTTAGCAAAACTCATATAAATATAAAGCAGATGAGAATGGTTGTTGTCTTGTCGACATCCCACAAACTCATTCATACTTTGACATTTTCAAACTTATTTGTAGTGTAAAAAAATATTAGAAATAACACGTTTTGAAAAATCCAAACACAAAAAAAAAAGTTATTGGAAATTAAAGTAGTCATTGTCATTTTGGAAATTAAAGTTATTGGAAATTAATATGATGTATCTACAAATTACAATTAAAAAAAAAGTCTAAACAAGATACATTGCCACATCTACAATCAACTGTTAAATAAATTATACAAAACGGCTACATGACGCAACAATATCTGTGAAACCAATTCAAGATCCTCACGTGTTGATTTGTTAAATGTCCACATTTATATTTAAGGATTTTGCTAACCAATGTCCAGTGGTCAGAGGTTAATTGTATTAAATGAACATAAAATTTCCAAATTAGCATTAAAATGTATTAAATACACATTAAATAAACTCATAAATTACTATATTTGAACCTGATTTTCAATAAAATTAATGTCTATTTAATACATTTTAATGCTAATTTAAAAAGTTTGTGTTCATTTAATACACCTTAACCTCTGCCTACTGGGCGTTAGTTAGCAAACCCCATATTTAAATACAACATTCTATTACCAACTTTATACCTATACCTGTTTGTATATTGGTTCATTTTTTCCTTTAATAGGGAAACTCGAAACCCGAAATAATTGGGGCGGGTTGAGGCACGCTTATGAGTTACGGGGCGGGTTTGGGAAGTATTTTGTTAGTATTTACGTAGTAAAAAAATATATCTCCAACATTGTTAGTTTTTTATGAATGTAATATTGCAAAAAACTTACTTAAATGTCACTTTTTAAGTTGTAACTTTATTTTTTGTAATTTATCATAAGTATGATACTATCGTTGAAAACTTAATAAGCCTTGTTTGTAATTGATATTAATATGTTTTAAAAATTTGAAGTTATTGCTAATGTTCTAAAAATAATACTAATAAATATAAAATGGTGCGACATTGGTCGGGAATTGCACCAAAAGACGATACCCCGATAAGATCTCCGATTAGTACGAGTCGGGTTTGTACCAGCATCTCGCCCCGACGGGGATCGGGGCAGGTTTGGGGATAACTCTAATAATCGGATTTGGGGATGGAAATACTCGCCCCGCCTCAAACCCGCCCCGTTGTTATCCCTAGTTTAGACTAGGGCTGAGCATCGGTCCGAGACCGGACCGGACCGGCCAAGACTGGACCGGACCGAGGACCGAAATGGTCCGAAACCCCGGACCGAGACCGGACCGAAATAGTCCGGTCCGGTCCGGGTTGGTCCGGTCCGGTTCGGTCCTCGGTCCGGTCCTATTAGACATATTTGACGTAATTTTGGTAAGACCGAACCGGACCGGACCGGACCGGACCGAGGACCGAATTCGTCCAAAACCATGGACCGAGGACCGGACCGAAATTGCTCGGTCCGGTTCGGTTCGGTCCGGTCCAGTCCGGTTTTCCGGTCCGGGTCGGTTTTGGGTCTGTCATGCTCAGCCCTAGTTTAGACAGGCGAGGTTACATTATTACAAGATTTATATTTTTTCTGTCACTTAAATTTTTTTTTAAACAGTTAAATGATTAACTGTAATAACAACAAAAAAGAATAACTTTTTAGTACAAAAATACATTTTAAATAATAAACACGAACACAAACAACAAGTCGGTCGCTACAGAGACCAGCATCTCTAATTTCCCTTCGAAGGACGCAGCAACCACAAACAATAAGGGGAGACTGAGGATAGGCCGATCGAGTCTCGACTCCCCTTATTATGCCCGGCCTTGGATATACCAAGAAATAGTTTCGAAATTAATCTATCTCAGTTATAACTATAGCAATTCTTATTATACAAAACAGTAATGACATAATTAATTACTTTAAGCGAAAAATAAAGCTAGAAACAGAAACGAAATGAAGACAATAATAATAAACTATTGTAACGTTTATTCCACCATAGCAAAATCATCTATCGTCATAATAATAAATTAAATCAATATCAGAAATCTTTCAGCAATTTCCGGACCTGTTCCAATGTGACAAATAGCACAATAGTAAATGGTCCTTGTCTCGATATTGTAGGAATAAACCCTTTGTAAAGTGCCATCGGACCTTCTGCTTTTATCGTTTTCATGGCGCAATCAACTGCGCCCGCATAAGGTCGAGCCTGTCCGGGCTCCACCTTCATGTTCATGACACGAGTTTTGATCACGTCAATTGGGTTTGTGACTACTGAAGCCACGAACCCTGCAGCAAAGCTAGCTGTCACATGGGTCCCAAGCCCGTCTTTCATCACACCTTTATCGAGTATTGTTTCCTTTATTTGATCATAAGATGCCAGCTGTGACGCGGTCACTAACATGGCGCGATTCACAGTGAGTGATGAACCGCGCCATAGACTACCGATCCCTTCATTTTTCACCATTTGTGAAATCGCGTCCACGACGCTTTTATAGTTACGACGTTGTGCAGCAGGGAGCCTGCCATCAGCCTGCATGCGAACCATGGCTACGTCAGCCGGGTTTCCACAAGCAGCCCCGATCCCACCCGCGATCAACCCAGCACCAATCTTTTTCCATAGCTTCATGTTCCCTGTTTCAGGATCTGTCCATCTTGTCTTCATCATGTCGTAAAGACCCATACGAGTAGTCGAATAAAGCGTTTGACGAAGAACCGTAGCGGATACACCCGAGAACAGAGCTTTTGCTCCGTCCTGCTTGATGATCTGCATACCCACGGCAACGGGCCCCACGCGTGGAGGCCTCACGTGGATATTTGCACCACTTGTAGGTGCGGATGCGACGCTTTCACCCTGCAGTTGCATCCGCACCTTGATCAGATCAAGCGGGTGTGTTGAACATCCCGCTACAATAGAGGCTATTCCTCCTTCAACAAATCCTTTCACTCCCATTATTTAAAAAAAGATCAAACCCTTGAACAACAGAAAATGGGTCAAAAACAGTACGAGATTAAAGTGATTTGGGTTTATGTGGGTGGAAATGATGATTGTGGTGCAAAGAAAGAGGGATGAGGTGATGCTTTTTGGGGAAAGTTTGAACAAGTAAAGGAAACAAACATGTATACAAGTAACCATAAATTTTGGGTACTTGCCGTTACATAAACATTAATGTTTATTTAGATGATATTTTAATGCTTAAGAATCGTGGCTTTGAGATCTTACAAATAAAATACTAAATTACGTCATTTATACTTGCACATGTATATCGTTTAATGTGATGGCCTAATATTTAGGGTATGGTAAAATGTCCAATATTACGTAGTAAAGTTACCGTAAGAGAATAATTATCAATTGAGCTTTGATTTGTAGAAAAAAAAAGTACAGTCTCATGATCTGTAAATAGCGTAAAGCGTAACGTAGCGACGTTGTCAAGCTTCAAGCTATAACGAAGTTATAACGTTTTCTGAAGCGTGATATATAGCGGCACAAAATATTTATAAATTAATATTTATATAGCGATTTTATAAATTGAGCGATACTTTAATTCAAATATAAAACAAAATCGGCTTATAATTACTTAAGGATTTTTGCCCATAGTAAATTTACTAAAACCAAGACTATTAAATAGTCCAAAACTAGTAAATAAGACCAATTCTTGTAAATTTGCAAAAAGATTCAAAAAAGAGTGCCACGCTACGCGCTATAGCGCACTATATCGCGCTTTATGCCGCTTTTTTAAACGCAACGCCTAGAGATGACGCTTTAGTTTGTTTCATAACGTAGAGGTCACGCTTCACGATATAACACGCTATAAGGCACACTATTTAGAACCTTGCTCATGATACATATGGTAATAGTATTCTGGCTATTTTGGTGATATTTATGAATTAATGTTAAATATTCGGATGTACTGTAACATGTAGTATTAGAATACCGAATATCTCTACATGTTGTCAGCGCATACGACTTATTCATTCAGTAACGAATATCCAACGTGAACATTATGGAATAGGAAACTAAGTTTTGTATCTAAAGTTTATAGTATCAAGTTAACATCTGCGTCGACATCTATTATTATTATGTGGACCTGGAATTTGTCCCACAAAGGTGATAATGAAGCTTCATTACGAATTTAGAGCATCTGTTATGTTTGATATTGCAAAAGACTTTTTTTATTTATTTATCTCTTTTAAAAAGTTATTACATAAACATGTTCGAATGTTAGCTTTTTATAAAGCAAAACTCTTCCTCCAACCGCTTGAAGAAATTCAAGTCTTCAAGGAAAGCTTTTAGAAAAGCTATAAATTACAATGATAAAAAGTCGTTAAAAAGTTTTTGAAATAATGAAAAGTGTTGATACAAAAATTAGATAGACCGCGTTTGACCTGAATTAGGCTTAATTCGGGGTCTTGTGGACTTCGGCTCTTGCACCAAGTGAACTTGTTTAAGTATATGTGAAGGTTAGAGTATTGTGAATATCGTACATTTGTGGAACCTCGGGGGTTCCTTTTATACCCGAGAGAGTCCTCGCTGGGTTCTCCTAATCTTGCGGCCTAAGGAAGAGATAATGACCAAATATAGATTGATTCTTATCGCTTAAATAAGGAGAGTGTATATCTCTTTCCCTCGGGCGAATATAATCCTAGTTTAGATTATATTATGTTTAATCATGTCGCAGTGCGACGAGGACACGGTTAAGGAATAAACCGCTTGCACATCGGCTTACCGGGCCTCATGAGCTTCGCGCGCTATCTGTGTAATGATCCATACCCAATGGATACATGTAGTACTCGTGGGTCGGGTTATCTAGCCCGACTAAGGACTATACGTCATCATGTCCCCCCAGTCTAGTAGTCGCAGGCCCTCGCCGCGGCTACTGGACTATAAACTACTAAGCCTTCAAATAAAGTTGTCCTTTTAAATGGGCACTACAATAAGTATACAAGAAGCTTTTAAATTCTCCCGCCAGAGTACACGTCGTCGCAACCCTTCAAATTCCATCATTGGATCATGCAAGTGGATCACACGTGGCATCAATGCAATAACATAAATAGCAACCCTAGCACTATATATAATCCCAACACCGCTTTTTTACCACTCCCATTCATAGTAAAAAACACATACACAATCCGCTATTAACGATTTTCTATATCCGAAGTAAAGCGAGAAAAGGTAACCTTTTACGAATCTGTATCTTCTGTATTTCTTTTAAACATGGTAAGACAGTTAACAGAAATTACGTCCACCATTAATACGGAGGAACTTAACCGGTTCACCACGGAATACTACATCCCCAACTACCTGCACCCAGAGGTACCCCATCCCCATCGAATCATTAGCCAATTCCTTGAGGGCAAGGTGGGTGTATACACCAGGTTCTTTGAGTTCTCCAACCATCGCATCCCCCTATCCCATTTCTTGATAAGCGTTTTAGTTCATTACGAAGTTCATATATCCCAACTACATTTTCTTGGTGCGCGAAGATATCCAACTTCGAAATCAACTGTCGCGCTCTTTCCATAGATCCCACCGTGGATTTATTTCGTATTTTCTATCAGCGTCTCCTGACAAATGGATGGGTATCCTCGCAAAACGGAAAGAAGGTCCTCAATGTTATACAGAAAAATTTGACGCTTTGAGGCATTGGAATGACTCTTTCTTTTGGATCGACGACGCCGCATATCCATTTTATTTCCCAGTTCTGACCCCTGGGACGTTGAGAAGAGACACCTTGCCTAATCCTGGCACGTATAATGATGCGGATGTAGATACATTGAATACCAACCACTATCCAATTCAGGCCTACCCTGAAGCTTTTCTATGTATTTGGGACTTGGTCGCGAAATCCTTGTGGGCAAGAACGAGGTTCCCTACTTTCGCGATCAAAGCGGTCAGGGTTAGTGGTCCTCCCAACGTCCTTCGTACCATTTGTAAGTGTCTCACCACCTTATTCTTAAACTAAATCGTTGCTTTGTGTCTCATTTATATGAAGTTATGGACATCTTGGATATTGTGCGAAGCGCGACTCCCGAAGATCTAACTGTTTATGCCTGCCCCCTGAATGAGAACGAGGAGTTTCTATATGTTAGAGCGGAAAGGAATACAATGGACATGGATGTGAGAGGATCATCATCATCTCAAGCACACGAAGTTCCCAACCCAAACGTTCTTCAAGGTTCTATCGCGCAACAACAACAATAGCCACCGCAACAAGAAAGAAGCCCCAATCTGTCGTCAAACTGAGAATGCTGAAATTTCTGCTGAGGAATTTGAGAAGGAAGAAGAAGATGCTATTGGGTTGTTGAGTAAAAGGCAAAGGGATTCTCCTGAAACTTTAAGGAAATCCGCTCGTATGGAGGTCGGTCAGCATTCGACGATCGTGCCCGAGCGCCAAAGAGAAGCCAACCCTGAACGCCACACCGATGAGGACACTGGAGACAATTTTTTTAATACCCCGCCGAAGACCCCACCTGTGATCGTTGACTTGAGGTTCGCATCTGAGAATGAACTTCCTCCTCAATTTCTTTGAAAGTTGTATCCTTGTATATTTCTGACACTATGCGTACTTTTTACAGTCACGATCTTGAGAAACCATCCCCGGCGGGAACTGTCTTGCCTACCCCCTGAAAGGGACACAACTACAGCCGGGGCAAGTGCTTTCATGGAGGATCTTGTCTTTGCTCCTAATTGGAACCTCCCAAGGTCGTCTGATCTCACTAGCGCATTTGACTGTGCAAGCTTCCTGGACAACCTTGTACCTCCTGGGAGGGCGCATGCATTGGGTGTGCTAAATGATGCCACCTTAATAGATGAGGTGAGCTATATCTCTGCTCAAAACGTGACTTTGATGTCGCGCGTCAGGAGGAGGTTCATGGAGCTATCCGCGCAAGCCCAATCTGCTGAAGGGAGATTTGTGTAGATTATTAAGGAGAAGGATAGGGCACTTGCTGATGCTTTAGAGAATATTGATTCGGATGAGGAGAGGGGAAGACAAGATGCCGCAGTCATCCACTCTTTGACAGAAGAGAAAGAAGATCTTTCCACTGCCCTTGCTAAGGAGCGTGCTCAAATGGACCATCTTAAAGCCACCAATGCAGATGTTATGAGGTCATTTGAGATCAGCAGTGATCAAATGTTCACATGTATAGATCGTTGGGTGCACTCATGAAGGAAAAAATAGGCAATCAAGCTTATCAGCTCTATTGCCTTAACGATGAGTATGATGAGGATCTGTTTCCGCGACTAATGTCTGAGGTAGCTGGAAAGCGCTGGTTGGTGCGCCACAGCCTCTGATTAGCTGCTATGCGAGCGCTTGAGGATCCAAGCTTACGGGCAACCTTCGCCTAATCTGTGATTGCTGCAATCAATTAGGGTACTTCCACTTGTCTAGAACGTTCACATGAGGCCAAACTGCTAAACAAGGAGCTCAAGGAAATAACCTTCTATGATCCCAAGGCCAGAGCTAACCTAACTGCTGCAATGGGGAAACTGAACGAGTGTCCTCTTCCAACTTTCGGTATTGGCGAAGAAGACCAAGAGCTCTCGCTGGAGGTGGTAATGGAGGGTTTGACCCTGGGGAGGCATAGGGCGGATGGTGCTGAGGCTCAGGCGGACTACCACCTAATGCCTAGCGTGGATCAGTTACAAGTTCCCATCTTTGTGCATCCCCATGACGTGCTTTATCCTTTCCGCTTATCCTAAGTGGTACCCCTATCCGATGTACTCGTTGCGCATGCTAGCCGTGCTGCTAAGAAGAGGGTAGCTTTTGGTTTGGAAGCTTCTTCATCCGTCGGCGCAACACACTTGCCTTGTGCCATCCCTGTGCTCCCACTTCCTCTGTCGGAGAGAGATGCTCGACTGTTAGATAGTTAGGATAGGGGTTTGAAGGAACATAAGACCTTTTCTTCCAGCACCCATGCCACTAAGCTTAAAAAGTCTGCATCTGCTTTTGACTTGTTGTAAAACTTTTAATACTTCTCTAGAACAATTATATTTTTCGCACCTTGTTTGTAATAATTTAGACACTTATCACCTTTAGTTTTAAATTTTTTAGTAGTTTCGTTTTGTTTCGCATTAAGTTTATAATGTGGCATGTTATTTATGAATTAGTGTAATGTCATAAAATGTCCTTGTGGGTGAGGCAAACTCATTATTTGCGGCGTACCGCTACTACCATAAGGACGACCAAGGGAAATTGGCCTATTGTTAGGTGTGCACGTTTGTGTCTTTTTCTAGGCCCAATATGGAATGTACTGGATGTAAACTTGCTACAACGTCATGATTAGCAAGGGGCCTAACAAGGATACTTGATCTGTGGTTGATGGGGTTGCATCCCTCTAACACGACGAGTCTAATTAGTAGGTTAGACTCATTCCTTTTATTTCACCTGTAAACGATGTGTACGCGTACGCTCGAAGGCATGATTTGACATGATATAGAAAAGATATATGAAAATTTTGAGAAAGGGGCTGTGGAACTAGCTAGGGACCACGACATTTTATTAACACTTGCAAGGTTTTAAAATACATAACATCATAATAAAAAGGAAAATAATACATCGATTTATTGGGGCTAGACGTAGCTAGTGCTTCTCGTTCTGAGGTCGTAGCCTTCAAAGGTGGCACTTTTTTAAGTGGCAGATCTTCCAAGTCCTACACAGGTCGCGGCCATCCATGTCGTGTAGTCTATATGCGACGTCTCCCAAAGCTTCTGTCACCATGTAGGGTCCTTCCCACTTTGGTCCAAGTTTCCCATTTTTTCTGCGCGGCTTGCCGCGTTTGCGCGATATACAAAGTCTTCTTGTATGAAAGAAGTTTTCCGTACTCTAGCGTCGTAGTAGCCCTTCATTTTTGATTTGGCTTTCGCTTCATGAATCGCAGCCAATTCTCGCCTTTCTTGGATTATATCTAGGTTTACCCGCAGTTCCTCGTTATTTGTGATCATGTCTACCTCAGTTGTGCGGAGCGTTGGTAGTCTGATTTCAGTTGGGATGTGTGACAACCGTGGTTTTGAGGTTCGTCACTTGGTCCTACTTTTAGGTTATTTATGTGTGACTATTTGATCTGTGTGTTTACATGTTTATTTTGCGTGAACGAGGTTGGTGTGGATATCGTTTATGGGTATAAAGTACTCATAAGTAAATCAAGGAACGGTTATTTCTTGTTCATGAGCTCACAATGTAGTGACTATGGAATGAGATGGTGTTATTTGGTGGTTTTACGTATACGTATATGTATTATAGAAAATCGTATTTTTTACGATTTACGGTTTAGCATTTTGAGGTCTCGGAAGAGGTATTTAGTCACGGGAGTATTTTTCGGGATGGTTTTAAGTCATTTAGGACTTAGTTATAAAGTTTATTTCAAAATTTAAGATTTTTTTAAAACTGTATATTTTACGTCTTTTACGGTAAAACGCGTAAATTTGACTAGTTTTACGGTTTTGAGGTTTTGGAGGCTTTAGGAGCTGAAATAAATTAAGGAAAATTAAGGTAATATTAATAAGATATTAATTAATAATAAAATAAAAAATAAAAACGAAATAAGGGGGGTGTTGGTCGGTTTTGGACGCAAGAAAAGAAAGAAAAAAAGGAAAAAAAGAGGAAAAGGAAAGTGGGTTGTATTTGGGCTAGGATTCTTGGAAAATATATAAGGATTTTAAGTAGATCAAAACATCATAAATCCTTGGAGAAGAAAATAAATGTCGACGGTTTTGGGAGTGTTTTTAGGGTTTCATTTTTTTTTCATCTTCCATTAATCTGAAGGTAAAACCTTCATAACCCTTTTCAATTAAATTGTTTTAATGTTTTCTTTAATCATCTTATGATGGATTTAGGTTAGGGTTTCAATTAAAAACAGTATATTAATGATATATTAATGATAATATAATGATTAAATAAATTAGGGCTTGTAATTAGTGGGATTATGGGTAATTAATTAGGTTAATTTAATTAAACCCGTTTTTAAAAACTGGGCAGAATTTATGGTCAATTGTTTTGATCATATAGGGAGTTCTACAAACTCTTATTTTGCGATCCAAGTATCCCTGGAAAGGTAATTGAAGTGGCTTTCAAATGCAAGAAACGAGAACTAAGTTGGAGGTCGGGAAGTGGGTCAAAAACAGGTTACAACAGTCGGAGGTCAAAACAATTTTGAAGTCAGCATGTTTTCTTTTTAAGTTTTGGGTTGTTTGGGGTACTTAGGTTTGCATTGGGACTTTCAAACAAACATGGGAGTTGGTTTATATATTACAGAAGGTATCTGCATTGGGGCTAAGATTGTGGGTTAGGGTAAGACCCCCTAATCATAACAAACTTTTTGTATGTTTAAAATCAGTAAAATCTGGATAGACAAAAGTATATATATATATATCGGGGCCTTAATAGTAGCTTTAAGGTTGGGGCAAATGGGATGTGTTAGCTAACATATTTAAAGGAATAAGTATTCCCTTTACAGAGATCATGGGTATGTTTTGGTGGGCGTTTGGCTTATAGTTTGGAGACCTAAAAGTTGGGACTGTTTTATGTAAAATATGAACGGGATAGTTATCAAACTTAACCAAGTTAAGGAATTGTTAGGGACGGGTAATATATGGGATAAGGCTAGATGTCCATCATAGGTTGATGAGCCGTCTTAGTGATTGGTTCATGTTTTGATTATGTGTTTTTGGTTTGTTAGCTTTTTGCTAGTGCACGGACTTTTGGAGAAGCTCAATCAGGTGAGTTTCATAGTCCCATATCTACTAATGATTTTGACTTCCAGATGGGATGGAAGAGACACTGTTTTGTTATTTATAAATTATGTTGTGAATGTTTTGTGTTTAGTGATGGACTTGTGTGTGCATACTTATGTGATTAACTACTAGTTGATTCTTGATTGTTTATGTTTTGACTTGGTACCAAGGGGATATTAGCAAGGCGGGGCCTTGGGATTGGTTCATAGGTGTTTGGACGCCTATGGGAGTATGGTGTTTGGTAAGGCTGGGAGCCTTGGATTTGGGTTGTTTTGTTAAATCTTGAACATTAGTTGTTAATGCATGTTAGTATCACATTGTCCATATGTTTCTTAGATTTGGTTATTATTCACAGCTTTTGGTATGATTTTGGCGTTTGAGTCTAAACCTATGACTCTCACCACCTTTATGTTGACGTGTTTTAGTGTCTCTTTCAGGTGAGAATGTGGTTAAGCTTGAGGATAGAAGTGGCTAGATTTGGAGGCATTAGGATTGCATTTAGAAGGAGATCCCCGTTCCTTCTTAGCTTATTTTTATGTGTTTTGAATAAGTGATACTGTTGGCACCTATAATTTTGATTTGTTTATGTTTATTGTTTGTCTTGGGTAAGTGGTAGGATTGTTACCTACTTATCTAGACTCTTGCGTTGTTGAGATACTGTCATGACATTGCGTCACCATTTTATGACATTTCTGATTTCATCTAGTTATCTCTATAGACACGCCATGTTGTGATGATATCCATACGTCGCGCCCCATATTCCGCCATGCTGGGGTGTTACAGAATGGTATCAGAGGCAATGGTTATAGAGAATTAGGTTGCCTAGTCGCTTAGCCTAGTATATAGCTTAAGGGTCCCTGCATATAGGCGTCATAGGAGTATGTGTGCATTTTATAATAATTGATGTGTTTGGATGTTATTTTGTGATGTTGTTAAGTTATGAACTAATATGGTTCATACTTGGCCACATATTATTTTCCTTTTCGAGTTTTGACTAGTGCGGGTTTAACTACCATCGTCCACGCTAGTCATTTTTGTACTTTGCTAGAATTGTACAGTATAGTACATAATTTGGTACAAGGTAGTTTCTATCTTTTGTTGAGTTATTTTATGTACCTGAGGTATGTTATTTTTCTTTTGATGTTTAAGTCATGTTCCCTAAGAATCGTGTGGTAGTTCGAGTTACTTGGAGTACATGGATAGGAAGGATTTTAAGGTGTTTCCATTCTGATGGGCGACATGCCTTATAATTGATTATGTTTTCGTTTTGGATTTTGTCTATGCCGTTTTAGCTAGACTATGGATTTCTGTATTCCAAGAGTTTGACTATGTTATTTTATTAGTTGGAGTTTTTTTTATCTTATTATGGTTATGTGTTTAGGTGAGTTGATGGATCTATGTGTTATGTGTTGTATTGATTCTTATAAGTGTCATCATAGGAGGGAGTGCATTGGGGAAAGGGTAATTGTATAAGTATGGTGGCCAACATAGTTATACAAGTACCACAACTTCAATGGGTTCCTAAGTATGATTGCATGAAAGAGGGTTAGTACATGTTTGTATATGATGAGACATGGATTATTGGTATATGTATAGTATATGGGTTTATGTAACGGTTGCCTAGGGTATGGATATTTTTGAGTGTGTTATTGTTTTGGGTTATAGTCATGTTGTGTGATTATGGGGTCACACGATATGGTCTGGTTTTAGTGATGGGTTTTATGCCTTGTGGTAAGATGCTGGTTACTCGTAGGAAAAAAAACGAGTGTATGACGCGATTGGTTGATCTGACATGTATGGTAACGAGTATGTTTTGGGTGATTTAATAGGTATATATATATGCGGATGTATATATACTACTATATGTTAAGTTATGGTTATATGGTCGTTCACTAGTTATTATAACTTGAACGTACCTTGTGTTTGTTCGTGTTTTATGGTGCTAGAGTTTGATGGAGTTCCAACGACGTTTTGAGTCTTTTGGATGTGTGTCTACATTCGGGTATGTATTTTTATTAATGCGAACTACTAAATTTTCTTGCAAATAAGTCTAGCTAATTATAGGAAACGGTTTTGAAAATAATTTGTAAGTGTATGGTATGATATCGTAACTTACATTTTTTTTAGTTGTAGTAGTAAGTTATAAAAAAAGTTGTCTTGAAAATAATTGGATTAGTCTTCTATGTAACATGTGATAATATATTTTAAAGGGGTAAAGAAATTTTAAAATAATTTTCTTAAGTGGAGTTAAAATTTTAGAATAATTTAACTAAGACGAAAAGAGTAAAAAAAAAAACAAAAAAAAAACATTGTATTTTATAAACATGTATTGGTTACATAATAACAAGTGAAATAAGTTTAATATGGGTAAACAAGATAATGGTTAGAATAAGATTGTAGTATACTAACTAGTTGATATCTTGATAGAATGATGAAGATAAAGGATGAGTTTATGGTTAATAATGAGTATGATTGGTTTCAGTGGTATGGGAGTTTGGTTCTTATGAGAAGTAACTAATTGGGATGAAAGTTTTAAATTTTCTAACGTATCGAAATTTGGTAATACTAATCGTGACGAGTCTAATTTTTCGTTGTTGGAACACTCCATTGATCTTTCGGATTACATTGTTTTGTTTTTAGTTGTTTTGGCTAGGGTTCATTTTACCCTATATTTTATTTTGGGACACAATTGTTTGGAATTATTTGGTTACACGTCATGGTTGATTTATTATTACGGTTGTGGGAACGTTAGGATGAGAGGATAGAGTTGGGTAGTATTACTTATGGTTAGATACTACAATGGAGAGATGTGTTTTGGTTTAAAGGTTGTGTTGAAGGGATGATTAAGATTTGTGGAGTTTTGAAACTTAGATTAGTTACGGGAATAAGAGGGTAAGTAAAGTTAGTTGACTGGTAGTGGGAACGAGAAGTCATGCTATGAGAAGTTGGTTGAAGTACCATTAGGAGATTGATGAAAGTACTAGCGGATGTGAGGGTAGAGTAGAAAGTTTATACTAATGGAAAGGTTGGGTAAATAACACGCAAGGGATTGGTATAGTTATGGAGGCAAGGTAGTAGTAGACACGTGAAGGAAAACAAGAATGTGAAAGAATGATTGGAAGGAGGCTGATTAACGGTGAAGTACAACAAGTAAGGAAGAGTGAGCCATTGAGGGGTTGAAGTACTTTTAGAAATATTATGGTAGATGAGTTGAAGTTAGAAGCTACTGGTAGTGTGAAGTTCCTAGACATCATGAAGACGAGAAGGAGTGCGTAAAGAACTACATCACGAAGCAAGGAGCTGAAAAGACTACATGTCGGCTGCAAGAAGGATGCAAGAGATTTCGAAGGAGTCACAAAAGTTGCGAGGACTGGAAAGGTGACAAGCACTATGATGGGAAATTTACGTATGGTTCGTGACGAAGAAGGCAGATCGAGTATCGGAGTGGAGCTACAAAGAGTTGAACCGGTGGATCATGATGAAATGAATACATGACATGGGAGATTAAGAACTCGTGGAAGTAACAAGGGGAGTCGAGTGACTACGCGGATAGAATTTTTGTGGCAATCAATACCGAGGGATGAGAAGTGAAGCTGAGCTGAATAAGTTTCGTGGAGAAGTGATTAGAGAGTCGGTTTTGTGAAGGTGTTATGAAAGATCTTTGGAAGAGACATCTATTCATTATCTAATGCACTAGTGATTTTCATAGATTTGATGAATGAAGTATGGAATTTTTGTTGGACGGGATAGTGTAGGAATAAGGGAGAACCATGGAAGGAGAGAACCAAGTATTCCTAGAAGATGATGATTGAAAGTACCTCATGTTGGGTGCAAGATCAAAGTAGAAGTATGAGATTTGAATAAGAATTCAAAATATGGCTTAGTAGACAAATGGAAACTAATGTGGGTATAAGATGAGAGTGTGATCCGCATGGAATCACATGAAACTCTAGTCTGTCCCTATTAGGAGGGAGTAGGAGAACTGGTTGTGAGAAAAACAAGTGAAGCTACTTGGAAAATTTTGGCGTATAGATGACTAGATAGACTTAGTTAGTGGAGTTGGATTGTTATATATGCCTAAAATGCTAGAGGCATTTGGGGTACGAGACGTAGAGAATGATCTATACAGATCACGGACGTCTCCAACACATATTTAATCATCTTGATTGAACATTTGGAAAAAGGTGATGGGTGGATTTAAGGGATGAAAGAAAATTGCAAGGCCAAGTACCATCTGGGAAAGGCAAGCATAGTTGATGAGACATGGAATAAGAATAATGAAGTGAAGATGAGACGAACTTGAACTATATGGATGACGTATTAGGGTGGTTTGGATGAAGGATATAGGTTGCACGAGTTGAGTTGTCTAAAGCAGAGAACGCGTCAACATGTATGTTGCGTGGCTTGGACAATCATATGGAGAAAAGGGACGTAGACTATACTTCCTACATAGATAGGATTAGCTTAGAAAGGGTAATGTAAGGACGAATTTGGTGGAAGGGATACATAATGCGGTGGAGGAATATGTACGATGAGAGTTGGGTGATAGTCGATAGACGGACTAATTCATCCCATATTTCAAGAGGAATGAGAAGTCACATAGTTGAGAAGTTGGAAGGATTGCGTACAGATGCGATGGAATAGGAGGTTTTGTGTAAAATTTAACCTAATAGGTATGGAATGCCTTATGAAGGATTACGGCAAGGGTAGAAACGATGGGAAGCAAGCGTACTATACAGTTGATAGACTAATGGTTGGTATGAGCATACTATAAGGCTAATTAAGAAAGACGCCTAGAGCATTGGCGTGAGATTTGGAGATAGTTTGAGAACGCATTATATTAGGAAGAATTCTCCTACAAAGAGAGAGTCACCGGTGAGAGGGGCATATTCCCCATTGATGAGGGGGTAGGGAATAAAGGAGGAAACGCCTAAATTATAGGCTGAAGACGGGATATAAGATGGTATGGAAATTAAGATTGTGGAAAGACAAGCGAAAAGTAGTATGAAGGAAGAATGATTAGAGGGAGCAAGAGGTTGTGAAGATAGTAGGGTGATATTGAAGGGAAAACCGTTATAGCAAGAGGTTAGTAGTCACGAACAATGGAACAATCACCTAGAGAAAAGGTGTAGCACCTGTTAGTATGAAGGATTGTTAGTTACTTGGTTCTGAGCATGGGAAAGCAAGGATGAGGTGGTGGTTATGACATGTTTCATGTGATTATTATGGGAAGCTTTTGGTTATGCAATCCTGCATATACCATTGGATGTGATTAAGGTTGGGAGAACTTCTGAATGATGGAAAATCCGTAGAGGATAGAATCCGTTAGGTCTGGTGATAGGAATTGTAGTAGAAACTGCTGGAGTTGATTCATAGGAGATGAGGTGGGTCACCGTTACAGTGGGATGAAGTTAGAAGCGGCCAACGTATTGGACTGGAGGTGGATCGGAAAACTATGGAGGTGGTAGCAGTGCTTAAGTAGAGGTTGAAAATAGCAAAGAACCGACAAGAGAGCTATGCGGATAAGAGGCGTAAGCCGTTGAGATTTGAGATAAAGTTATGCTAAAGGTTTCACCATGGAAATGGGTGATGCGGTTTGGAAAGAAAAGGGAAGTTAGCACCTAGATTTGTGGGTCCATTTGAAATCCTCGAAAGGATTGGGCTAGTGGCGTATAGGTTGAGATTACCGGAGGAATTGAGTAGTGTGCATGACGTATTTCATGTATCAAACTGGAGGAAATGCTTAGCAAGAACTGACTTGCAAGTACCGTTAGATGATATTAGTATGGATACGAGTCTTTGTTTTATCGAAGAGCCGATAGAGATTTTGGGTCGTGAAGCTAGGACGTTGGAAAAAGGGTAATATACCGTAGTTATTGGTAGATGGAATTTGGAACGTGGACTAGAGTTCACGTGGGAACGGGAAGGATTTATGAGGAGCAAGTATCCTCAACTAATTGAATATGACGATCCTAAGGATTAAATCTCGGGACGAGATTTCTATTAGGAGGGAGTGATGTGAAAACCGTGGTTTTGAGGTTCGTCACTTGGTCCTACTTTTAGGTTATTTATGTGTGACTATTTGATCTGTGTGTTTACATGTTTATTTTGCGTGAACGAGGTTGGTGTGGATATCGTTTATGGGTATAAAGTACTCATAAGTAAATCGAGGAACGGTTATTTCATGTTCATGAGCTCACAATGTAGTGACTATGAAATGAGATGGTGTTATTTGGTGGTTTTACGTATACGTATATGTATTATAGAAAATCGTATTTTTTACGATTTACGGTTTAGCATTTTGAGGTCTCGGAAGAGGTATTTAGTCACGGGAGTATTTTTCGGGATGGTTTTAAGTCATTTAGGACTTAGTTATAAAGTTTATTTCAAAATGTAAGATTTTTTTAAAACTGTATATTTTACGTCTTTTACGGTAAAACGCGTAAATTTGACTAGTTTTACGGTTTTGAGGTTTTGGAGGCTTTAGGAGCTGAAATAAATTTAGGAAAATTAAGGTAATATTAATAAGATATTAATTAATAATAAAATAAAAAATAAAAACGAAATAAGGGGGGTGTTGGTCGGTTTTGGACGCAAGAAAAGAAAGAAAAAAAGAAAAAAAAAGAGGAAAAGGAAAGTGGGTTGTATTTGGGCTAGGATTCTTGGAAAATTAATAAGTGTGTAAACACTTATCCTTTTGCCACTAAAATCGAGGAAAAACAAGACCTAATCATGTGTTTTATATCATAAAAATCGGAATTACGCGTGGTTTTGTGTTTTTTGTGTTAAAATAGGTACAAATGATCAAAAGAAGAGAAAACACGGGATTTCACGGTCAATTGTCGAAGAAATGTCCAAGAAAGAGACAAAGACGAAGTCAAAGACCAAAAGTGTGCCAAGATCACGAAAACCGACACGAGTTTGAAGAACAAGATTGAAGAAGCCAAAATCGAGCTCGACTTTAGCGGATTCTATCATTTATCGAGTTTATGAGCCAAGTGGGTTCCACATTTGGTTGATGGGCCCAAAAGCCCATTTGAGAAAATGTATCTTTTCACATTTGACCAAAAGCCCATTCATGAAATACAAAGAAATAAAGAATGTAAATTTGCTAGCCCATGATCAAAATCTTTATACAAGGTGGACGGTGGATGTTTGGGCTCTATAGCCCAATTACCTTTAAAACATTAAACGTGAGAAATCATACAAGTGATTTGTTTTCACTTTGTCCTACCCTCGGTCAAACTCCAACACAACCGATACCCTCACTTCACTTTTAAATAAAACATATTAAAACCTTTCCCTTACCCACACGTTTTGTTTATTACTACCTACCCACCCTCATTCATTTTTAACGATACAAACGAAGTCACCTTCTCTCCCACTTTTCCCATTTTTACACAGTCAACCATTAAAACCCTAATTTCTATCACAAAAAAATTACCATAAAAAATTGGGGCTTTTATTGTAAGCGTGTGATTCACACGGATGGGCCCCATCTTTTTCGGAGCAAGCAATATGGTGGTCCTCAATCATATCCGACGTGGCCTCTCTCCTTTATTTTGATTGGTGGAAACACCAATCCCACCAATAAACAAACACAATCACTGCCACGAGGGCAGTCCGTGACTCATGGATTATTATCAGCCGCTAGATCAAGAGAAGAAAAGAAAAGAAGAATGGATGGCTAGGATTCAAGAACTTGGGCTCCAAGTTTAGGGTTTTCTCTATAAAAACCCATTAATCTGTAATGTTAGAGGGCAGCTTTTTCTTTAATTTTTATTTTTCAGAAAAATTAGATTAGTTTAATCTTGTAATTTTTAATTTTTAGCACTTTTAATTTGATTTTTAATTAATGAAAGAAGTTATTTAAATTTAATTTTTGTCTCCATTTTTATTTATTGTCGAAGTCTATTTCATCTTTAAATATCTGCTTTCTTTTTAATTGTTACTGTTTAATGTTTTGTTAATTCGAGATATAAAAAATAAAAATAAAAAATAAATAAATAAATAAAAAAATAATCTATATATATAATACTGGTTCGCGAGGATACTGTAATTGGTTCGGAGTCGAGAGCTTGATGAGATAAAGCTTTAGTGGTGATACGGGTCGATTAAAGAAGGTGGTGTTTCGGTTCATTGAGGTGGCTCAGCGCCAACCTACGGCTCAAAGGTTTCATCTCAAGGTTCTTCTCCTTTCTCTTTTATTTTTATGTTAAAGATTAATTTCTGTTTAAGTTTTATTAGATTTAAAACTGCTTATTTAGATTTTTGTTTAATAATCTGTTTTTGTGTTTTGAATAATACTGCATCATTTAGATCTGCTCTCTGTTTTGATTTTTCATTATTTGTTTGATTTGCTAGTTGTTTAGGATTAATATTTGTTAGTATTGGTTTACTGTTTGGGTTTATTTTGAGAATAGATTTATTTTAGTTTTTTTTACTTATTTTGATTTTCATGTTTAAACTGCTTACTTCATATGCTTAATGTTTCTATTTGATTTAAACTGTTTGGCTTATTAATTTTCAGCTTTTGTGCTTATAGTGTTTCTGTTTAGATTACTGTTTGCTGATTGCTGTGCATATAAACAGATTCAACTGGTCTGTTTATTCAAAAGTTCCAAAAAGTTTAAAAAGCTTAAAAATAAATATTTAGCAAAAATTTGTCTGTCCTGGGACTCGAACCCAGGACCTCTCGCATAACCGTCAAACACCCCAACCAACTCAGCTATCACTCTTTTTATGTTTACCTTTCTTTCATTTAGTTATTATAGCTTTTTAAGTAGTGGCAGTTTTTGTAAATTAGTTTAAAGTTTATTTACTTTAATTAAAAATTTTATTTAAATTCTCTTTAATATCTGTTTTTATAAAATAGTTTAATCAAGTTTTGTAGTTTAATATTAAAGTTGAGTAGAAAGTTTTTCTAAATTATTTATTTTATAAAAAAAAAATTAAAAAGACTAAAAAAATATATTTTAATTTTATTTAATTTTAAATTTAGTTTAATTTTTTATTAGTTTTAAAATTAGTTTTATTAAGTTTTCATTTAAAAGTTTTTTTTTTTTTCATTTAACAATTTAAAATTTTAGATTTCAAATAGTTTTAATTAAGTTCATATAGTTAAAATAGATTTCAATTAAAGTTTTTTTAGATTAATTAGATTTAAATTTTAAATAGCTTTTATTTTGAATAGATTTAAATTAGTTTAAATATACCAAAAATAGATTTTACCAAAAACAAGTAAAGTTGAAACGTAAAACCGGAAATCAAATTCGAGTCGAATCGAGGAACGATAATAGAAAATAAAAAAGGGTATGCAAAATCTCAAGTTTCAAAATGGCGCCGCTGCCGCTTCACTCGTACGATTGACGATTTTTCGTGAAGACGTTTGGATTTTGGGATCCGTTCTTTTTGAACGTTACGTTTCTTGCAACAAAATCAAAAATACAAAAAAAAAATCAAAAACTTAAAAATACAAAAAAATTAAAAAATCACAAAGCAATTTCTTTCCTAAGAATTGCACCAAAAAAAATTAAAAAAATCCAAAAGTAAATCTTTTTCCTAAAAGTATTACACCAAAAATATTACGTATTAGTGTTAATTTTTAGTTCAATTTCTTTCGATTTTTATATATATTTTTCTAAAAAAATACAAAAAGAATTTTCTTTTATTATAATATATTACGTAGCTTAATAATCATTGTTATTTTCGATTTCTTTCGACACTACCATGGATAATCGTCCGATTTGGGAAATCTTGCAAGAAGAGCGTTATAAGATTATGTCCGAGGAGTGTTCGACTTGTGGTGGGCCTCATGCTTATTTTAATTGTGACAAAACTTATGAGGAGATTTATAATATTGAGGAAAGTATGTGTTATGATACTAATACTTATTTTGGCTCCCCTAATTTTCCTACAAATAGTGACCCACCACAATATGATCAATTTTATGGGGAATTTCAAAATCAAGGGTTTTCAAATAATGAAGGTTTTCCAAATGACGGCAATTTTCAAAACTTTAATCAAATGGACATGCACAACCCTCAAATGGACTTGATTCTACAAAAATTGACCGAACATGAGAAAATCATGGAAGAAATGCTAGAATCTACTAGACAAATGCAAGAGTCCACCGATAGGAAATTCATGCTCATTTTAGAAACCTATCAAGATCAATTTGATATTGAGCCGTCTTTGAGTGATGATATTGAGGCTAACACCACTACTGGTAGTGATGTTCCCACTGTGGATCCTTCCATCTCTCCGCCAATAAAGGAGAGACAAGGCCCGGAGATTATCATGAGTTTTACTCACCCTCCGGTGTTGACACCCACGGATACTATTAGCTCACCTATTGAGGAAATTCCCGAGATTATTATTGAGCCTACATTACACATTGAAGACCCCACAAGTTGTCTTACACCTAAGGAGTTTGTAGATAGGGACGAGTTATCTTGTGATTCCGACTACATTTTTAATTATTCCTCGGGATCGGATGAGGATGATTCGCCTATTTTACCAAGACCGACTTTTAAAAACCATGATACTAATGATTTATCGGATTCTTTACTCCTTAGTGATGACTTTTATTCCCCAAGTATCGAGAAATTCCATCACGAGGATGCTTTTTATGATCCCGTGTTATTGGATTTCTCGCATGAGCTTAATTGTGATCATGGTATTGATGAGAAGGCAAATGGTGTTTTAAAACTTGATATTGATATTGATTTTGAGAACTCGGATTTTGATAAATTCACATTTGCCTCTTCGCCAATTACTTTTGATTCTATCATGACCTCACATCCAATTCTCGAGGAGTTACCTAATCAACACTCCTCTAATGAGAATTACGTTTACCACATTCGTGAGGATTTAACTTATCAAAAAATCCCACAAATGAATGATGGTTTCGTACTTGATCGTGATCTCTTCGAGAGAATTTCTAAAATCCTCAATGAGGGGAACGCCAAACCTTTGTTTGACGAGCCTATCTATGATGAAGAAATCAAAGAGATTCACGTTCTTGAGGATGAATGCTTTGACCCGGGAGGTGACATTGACCATTCTTTGATTGATACCTTTACGGCCTTGCCGAATAGTGACCATCCTATGTCTTTAGGGGATGACAATTTGTCTCCTTTACCCACCCTACCTCCCGTGGATCACGACCTCACATACTTCTCGTATGTTGAGCGAACCTTTTTACCTTTGATGACTTATCCTCCTGCCTCTCATTTATTATGTTCCTCCGGGACCGAGGATAAGATTTTTTATCCCGGTATTACATTCGAGGCTTCCCCATGGACCATTTAATTCGGGGTCGAGTCAGGCTCGTGACTCGGTTAACAAAAACAAGCGCTTCTCGGGAGGCAACCCGATTATCTATCTTTTATTTATTTTCTACAATAAGTGTAAGGGGGAGCCGTGTAGGTTGTTTGTTTTGTGTGTTGTGATTGTGTAGGTACATGTGCTTTGATGATCCACTTTTGGTGCTTTTGACACGACCCGTGTTCCCGTGTTTCCCGTGTACCCGGTTCCTTCGATAAGTTTTTGCTATTGTGATTCAATCTTGTATATAAATAAAACGAATAAATGTAATCACTTTAGTTGTCCTTTCCTTAGCTCGATTTTAAACAACGTACTCAATGTCCTAAGTGTAGGGGAGTTTATTCTCCCACATGCTTAAACATTGAGGACAATGTTTATATTAAGTGTAGGGGGGATTTCTATCGAAATTTTAGTGGCCTTTTCCATGAATTTGACCCCATTTTAACCGGGAAATTTTTAAAATTTTCAACGTTTTTCAAATTTTTTGATCTATTTTGGCCTAATAGTATTTTTATTTTCTTTCCTTTTATCATCGCATCTTATATTTTTCATTTTAAGAATAAAGTCAAAAATAAAATAAATAAATAAAATGGTTTTAATAAGTTTAGATATCTTTGATATATTAGGCCCGTCGTGAATATTTTGACTCAACCCGAGTTTACTTATCTAAGTTTACTCTAGCTAGTATCCTTAACCATATGGACCTTAATTGGTTTATTAGGCTAAGCATCCACGAGTCTCATTCCTTGAGATTTTAAATTGTGGAGAACGAGAGATGATAGAGTTAATTATAAGTTCGGTATTCTTTCATTAACTTATGTGAGTTAGTTATGAGCTTTTTCTCCCATCACTTGTTAATAAATATATTTGCAATAAATAAGGTTGTACGATTTAAAAGGTTACTTAGCTTCTAGCACAAGATCGTTTAAAAGTTGCTCGGTATTAATTAGAGTTCATAGCCAAGGCATAACTTATTGAAGCGGGACGCGAAGATTGGCTTATCCAAAAAGGCCCTAACAAGGCATGAGGATACCCGAGTCCAAAAAGACCCTAACAAGGCATGAGGATTCACTTTTTGCTAAAGATCCTAAGATGATGTGAAGATCATTAATCCAAATCAATATGAAGGATCAAGACACACGACGAGAAGCAATTACTCTCCTAAAGATCATGGAGAAGTCTATCCAAAAAGACCCTAACAAGGTATGAGGATAAATAGATCCAAGTCCGAAAAGGAGGCGGATCGTTGTATATCAAAATCCTAAATAAAGAAGAGGATAAATGAAGAAGTCGTGGTCAACGTTTGAAGCATCTTTCACTCCTTATGAAGATGTATACCAAAATGAAGAGAAGACCATAATTTCAAGATCGTCTCTCAAGATTTGAAGTTGGAAGTACAAGCCAAATATCGGTCCGAGAAAGGTCTCAAATCGTGAAACGAGTTATGCCAAGATATGAACTTTTTGAGGTTTCGAGAAGCAGTTTTAAAAGATTTTGTCCTTTAGCTAACTATTGATTAAATCGTCCCACTTTATTTTCAGCCTTAATAAATTATCAAAATAAGTCAAAAATGCATCCTCGTGATCATTGAAGACAAAAATAAAATACAAGAGATACACCGTAGGAATAAGGGGGTCTAAGTGATTAACTAAACCACATGAGTAAGTGTTAGTTGTGCTAACTTATAATAACAATGATCTCGTTTTTGAGCTTGGTATGGGGAACGTGAAACTTGAGGATGATTAATATTCATGATACCAAAGCCCTAATCTATGTCTTAGATTTCTTTACAAGTTTCTTCCATCAAATAATTTCTAGCTAATAAAATTGTTATAACTTTTGTCTCCTTTTAAGTTTTTATCTTTTCATAAGTGGTATTAGTATATCTTAATAAAGGCCGAGATGGATTAATTATGAGAAAAATGTAACTTATGCCTTAAAATAATGCATTGCATGGGGTCATTGCAATGGTCAAGTGTAGGGGATTTAATAAGTGTGTAAACACTTATCCTTTTGCCACTAAAATCGAGGAAAAACAAGACCTAATCATGTGTTTTATATCATAAAAATCGGAATTACGCGTGGTTTTGTGTTTTTTGTGTTAAAATAGGTACAAATGATCAAAAGAAGAGAAAACACGGGATTTCACGGTCAATTGTCGAAGAAATGTCCAAGAAAGAGACAAAGACGAAGTCAAAGACCAAAAGTGTGACAAGATCACGAAAACCGACACGAGTTTGAAGAACAAGATTGAAGAAGCCAAAATCGAGCTCGACTTTAGCGGATTCTATCATTTATCGAGTTTATGAGCCAAGTGGGTTCCACATTTGGTTGATGGGCCCAAAAGCCCATTTGAGAAAATGTATCTTTTCACATTTGACCAAAAGCCCATTCATGAAATACAAAGAAATAAAGAATGTAAATTTGCTAGCCCATGATCAAAATCTTTATACAAGGTGGACGGTGGATGTTTGGGCTCTATAACCCAATTACCTTTAAAACATTAAACGTGAGAAATCATACAAGTGATTTGTTTTCACTTTGTCCTACCCTCGGTCAAACTCCAACACAACCGATACCCTCACTTCACTTTTAAATAAAACATATTAAAACCTTTCCCTTACCCACACGTTTTGTTTATTACTACCTACCCACCCTCATTCATTTTTAACGATACAAACGAAGTCACCTTCTCTCCCACTTTTCCCATTTTACACAGTCAACCATTAAAACCCTAATTTCTATCACAAAAAAATTACCATAAAAAATTGGGGCTTTTATTGTAAGCGTGTGATTCACACGGATGGGGATTAAATCCCCATCTTTTTCGGAGCAAGCAATATGGTGGTCCTCAATCATATCCGACGTGGCCTCTCTCCTTTATTTTGATTGGTGGAAACACCAATCCCACCAATAAACAAACACAATCACTGCCACGAGGGCAATCCGTGACTCATGGATTATTATCAGCCGCTAGATCAAGAGAAGAAAAGAAAAGAAGAATGGATGGCTAGGATTCAAGAACTTGGGCTCCAAGTTTAGGGTTTTCTCTATAAAAACCCATTAATCTGTAATGTTAGAGGGCAGCTTTTTCTTTAATTTTTATTTTTCAGAAAAATTAGATTAGTTTAATCTTGTAATTTTTAATTTTTAGCACTTGTAATTTGATTTTTAATTAATGAAAGAAGTTATTTAAATTTAATTTTTGTCTCCATTTTTATTTACTGTCGAAGTCTATTTCATCTTTAAATATCTGCTTTCTTTTTAATTGTTACTGTTTAATGTTTTATTAATTCGAGATATAAATAAAAAAAATAAAAATAAAAAAAATAAATAAAAAAATAAAAAAATAATCTATATATATAATAATGGTTCGCGAGGATACTGTAATTGGTTCGGAGTCGAGAGCTTGATGAGATAAAGCTTTAGTGGTGATACGGGTCGATTAAAGAAGGTGGTGTTTCGGTTCATTGAGGTGGCTCAGCGCCAACCTACGGCTCAAAGGTTTCATCTCAAGGTTCTTCTCCTTTCTCTTTTATTTTTATGTTAAAGATTAATTTATGTTTAAGTTTTATTAGATTTAAAACTGCTTATTTAGATTTTTGTTTAATAATCTGTTTTTGTGTTTTGAATAATACTGCATCATTTGGATCTGCTCTTTGTTTTGATTTTTCATTATTTGTTTGATTTGCTAGTTGTTTAGGATTAATATTTGTTAGTATTGGTTTACTGTTTGGGTTTATTTTGAGAATAGATTTATTTTAGTTTTTTTTACTTATTTTGATTTCATGTTTAAACTGCTTACTTCATATGCTTAATGTTTCTATTTGATTTAAACTGTTTGGCTTATTAATTTTCAGCTTTTGTGCTTATAGTGTTTCTGTTTAGATTACTGTTTGCTGATTGCTGTGCATATAAACAGATTTAACTGGTCTGTTTATTCAAAAGTTCCAAAAAGTTTAAAAAGCTTAAAAATAAATATTTAGCAAAAATTTGTCTGTCCTGGGACTCAAACCCAGGACCTCTCGTATAACCGTCAAACCCCCGAACCAACTCAGCTATCACTCTTTTTATGTTTACCTTTCTTTCATTTAATTATTATAGCTTTTTAAGTAGTGGCAGTTTTTGTAAATTAGTTTAAAGTTTATTTACTTTAATTAAAAAGTTTATTTAAATTCTCTTTAATATCTGTTTTTATAAAATAGTTTAATCAAGTTTTGTAGTTTAATATTAAAGTTGAGTAGAAAGTTTTTCTAAATTATTTATTTTATAAAAAAAAAAAAATTAAAAAGACTAAAAAAAATATATTTTAATTTTATTTAATTTTAAATTTAGTTTAATTTTTTATTAGTTTTAAAATTAGTTTTATTAAGTTTTCATTTAAAAGTTTTTTTTGTTTTCATTTAACAATTTAAAATTTTAGATTTCAAATAGTTTTAATTAAGTTCATATAGTTAAAATAGATTTCAATTAAAGTTTTTTTAGATTAATTAGATTTAAATTTTAAATAGCTTTTATTTTGAATAGATTTAAATTAGTTTAAATATACCAAAAATAGATTTTACCAAAAATAAGTAAAGTTGAAACGTAAAACCGGAAATCAAATTCGAGTCGAATCGAGGAACGATAATAGAAAATAAATAGGATTGCAAAATCTCTTTTTCAAAAATATATAAGGATTTTAAGTAGATCAAAACATCATAAATCCCTGGAGAAAAAAATAAATGTTGACGGTTTTGGGAGTGTTTTTAGGGTTTCATGTTTTTTTTCATCTTCCATTAATCTAAAGGTAAAACCTTCATAACCCTTTTCAATTAAATTGTTTTAATGTTTTCTTTAATCATTTTATGATGGATTTAGGTTAGGGTTTCAATTAAAAACAGTATATTAATGATAATATAATGCTTAAATAAGTTAGGGCTTGTAATTAGTGGGATTATGGGTAATTAATTAGGTTAATTTAATTAAACCCGTTTTTAAAAGCTGGGCAGAATTTAGGGTCAGCTGTTTTGATCATATAGGGAGTTCTACAAACTCTTATTTTGCGATACAAGTATCCCTGGAAAGGTAATTGAAGTGGTTTTCAATAAATTGGAGGTCGGGAAGTGGGTCAAAAACAGGTTACAACAGTCGGAGGTCAAAACAGTTTTGAAGTCAGCCTGTTTTCTTTTTAAGTTTTGGGTTGTTTGGGGTACTTAAGTTTGCATTGGGACTTTCAAACGAACATGGGAGTTGGTTTATATATTATAGAAGGTATCTGCATTGGGGCTAAGATTGTGGGTTAGGGTAAGACCCCCTAATCATAACAAACTTTTTGAATGTTTAAAATCAGTAAAATCTGGATAGACAAAAGTATATATATATATATATATATATATATATATATATATATATATATATATATATATATATATATATATATATATATATATATATATATATATATATATATATATATATATATATATATATATATATATATATATATATATATATATATATATATATATATATATATATATATATATATATATATATATATATATATATATATATATATATATATATATATATATATATATATATATATATATATATATATATCGGGGCCTTAACAGTAGCTTTAAGGTTGGGGCAAATGGGATGTGTTAGCTAACATATGTAAAGGCATAAGTATTCCCTTTACAGAGATCATGGGTATGTTTAGGTAGGCGTCTGGCTTATAGTTTGGAGACCTAAAAGTTGGGACTGTTTTGTGTAAAATATGAACGGGATAGTTATCAAACTTAACCAAGTTAAGGACTTGTTAGGGAAGGGTAATGGGGTGTTTGGAGCATATTAATGAGGGATATATATGGGAGAAGGCTAGATGTCCATCATAGGTTGATGAGCCGTCTTAGTGATTTGTTCATGTTTTGATTATGTGTTTTTGGTTTGTTAGCTTTTTGCTAGTGCACGGACTTTTGGAGAAACTCAATCAGGTGAGTCTCATAGTCCCATATCTACTAATGATTTTGACTTCCAGATGGGATGGAAGAGACACTGTTTTGTTATTTATAAATTATGCTGTGAATGTTTTGTGTTTAGTGATGGACTTGTGTGTGCATACTTATGTGATTAACTGCTAGTTGATTCTTGATTGTTTATGTTTTGACTTGGTACCAAGGGGATATTGGCAAGGCGGGGCCTTGGGATTGGTTCATAGGTGTTTGGACGCCTATGGGAGTATGGTGTTTGGTAAGGCTGGGAGCCTTGGATTTGGGTTGTTTTGTTAAATCTTGAATATTAGTTGTTAATGCATGTTAGTATCACACTGTCCATATGTTTCTTAGATTTGGTTATTATTCACAGCTTTTGGTATGATTTTGGCGTTTGAGTCTAAACCTATGACTCTCACCGACTTTATGTTGACGTGTTTTAGTGTCTCTTTCAGGTGAGAATGTGGTTAAGCTTGAGGATAGAAGTGGCTAGATTTGGATGCATTAGGATTGCATTTAGAAGGAGATCCCCGTTCCTTCTTAGCTTATTTTTATGTGTTTTGAATAAGTGATACTGTTGGCACCTATATGTTTGATTTGTTTACGTTTATTGTTTGTCTTGGGTAAGTGGTAGGACTGTTACCTACTTATCTAGACTCCTGCATTGTTGAGATATTGTCATGACATTGTGTCACCATTTTATGACATTTCTTATTTCATTTAGTTATCTCTATAGACATGCCATGTTGTGATGATATCCATACGTCGCGCCCCATATTCCGCCATGGTGGGGTGTTACAGGATGACTGCTTCCGTTCTGTATGTTAGGGCGAAGGGGGTGTCTCTAGTCGATGTATTCATCATGGCGCGATGTTCCCATAACACATGTGATAGTTCACCAACCCATTTTTTATTTTCCTCCCCTAGTCGCGCTTTTATACCGTCTCCTAGACTCCTGTTAGCTCTTTCCACAAGTCCTTGGACTTTGGATGAGCCACTGACGCGAACCGCTGCTTGATGATGTTCTTTGCACACCAATCATTAAACAGATTCTCTACAAATTGTTTGTCGTTGTCGGAGACGATTTCTCCTGGTAACCCGAAACGACATACGATGTTATCCCAAACGAACGTTTTTACTTGGTTGCCTGTGATTGCCGCGACTGTTTTGGCCTCAATCCACCTTGTGAAGTAATCCATATTAGGAAATTGATCCCCACGACTGCTACAGGAAAGGGGTCCTGCAATATCGATCCCCCACTTGTAAAATAGCCAAGGGGAAGTGATAGGTGTTAACTCTTGCTAGGGTTGTCGTGGCACTGGTCTGTGTACTTGGAAATCATTGCACTTTGAAATGAGTGTCCGCGCATCTGCATGAATGGTTGGCCAGTAATAACTATTGCGCAACGCTTTTGCCACCACTGATTTGGGTCTTGCATGCATACCGCAAGATCCTTCATGGATTTGGCTGATGACATATTGCGTCTGTCGCGGTGCTACGCACCGTAACCATGGTTGTAGGAACGATCGCTTATAAAGAACCCCGTCCCTGACCTCAAATTGCCTTGAGTGCCTTCGGATCCGTCTCGCCTCGGTCTCATCTTGCGGAAGTAATTCCTTTGTTAAATAGTCCATGATTGGAGTCATCCACGTAGGACCTTCTTCTTATGCGACCTATGCTACTTCCACTTCTGTTATAGATTTTTCTTTAAGGATCTCCACCAGAACTTACTTTGATAAGTGCGCGAATCTGGTTGGTGCTATTTTACTAAGGGCGTCGGCCTTTTTGTTTTCTCCCCTTGGTACTCGTCGTATCGTAAACTTTTTAAAGCCTTCGATCAGCGAATTGGTTTTTTGTAGGTATTGTATCATGTTTTCCTCATTTGCTTCGTACTCGCCTAGTATATGGTTTGCTACCAAGCGAGAGTCCACGTACGCTTCGAGATTCCGTATGCCCATACGGGCTGCAATTCCCAACCCTGCTATAAGCGCTTCATACTTGGCTTCGTTGTTTGTGGCTGTAAACTCGAAGCGTAGGGCGTACGTGAATTCCATACCTTCGGGGTTGGTGACAATGAGGCCCACGCCAGATCTATCTGTGCATGAGGTTCCGTCAGTGAATAAGACCCATGGGTATTGATTATCTTCCGCATTTGTAGGTTTCTGTTCCTCCTCTTCTGGTTTTTCAACAATGGAGTCTGCCAGGATCTGTCCTTTGATGGCGGGGCGTGGTCTGTACGTAATGTTGTGTTCCCCAAGTAGAACAATCCACTTTTGTAGCCTTCCTGCTACATACGGCTTTGATATTATTTGCTTTATCGGCTGGTCCGTGATCACCGCTATGGGGTGTGCTTGAAAGTACCATCGCAGCCTCTTTGCTACAAATACCAACGCTAGTATCAGTTTCTCCATGGACGAATAGTTCAGTTCTGATCTTTGTAGGGCTCTACTGATGAAGTACACTAGTGTTTGTACCTTTTCCTTATCTGTCAGTAGCACCGCACTGATTGCTTCGTGTGTAGCTGAAAGGTATACTATCAACTCTTCTTTCGGCCGAGGCGCAACCAACATGGGGAGCGTTGCTAAGTGTTTTTTCAATTCATCAAAGGCTTCTTCTGCCTCCTTTGTCCTATTAAAGTATCCCTTCTTTATACACTTCTTCAGTGTTTTGAATAAGGGGAGTGACTTCTCCATAGATTTAGACAGAAACTTGTTTAGTCCTGCCAGTTTTCCATTCATTGATTGTACTTCTTTCTTTGTCATCGGGCTTTGGAGTTGTATGACTGCGTCTGTCTTCTCAGGGCAAGGTTTAATGTCGTTAGGGTCTATCATGTAACCCAAGAACATGCCTTCCGTGGCGCCGAAAGTGCTTTTTTTAGGGTTTAGCCTCATATTAATTCTCCTAAGTGTGGAGAAGGTTCCTCTATATGACGGATGAGTTCGTCCCCTGTGTGGTTTTTTATGACTAAATCATCCACGTAAACTTCCAAATTCCGCCCGATTTGGCTGTCAAACGCTTTGTCTACTAGTCTTTGATAGGTAGCCCCTACATTCTTGAGTCCAAAGGTCATTTTTGTGTAGCAATATACTCCTTGACTAGTATGAAATGCCGTCTGT
This sequence comes from Glebionis coronaria, assembly GCA_025667525.1. NCBI lineage: Eukaryota > Viridiplantae > Streptophyta > Magnoliopsida > Asterales > Asteraceae > Glebionis > Glebionis coronaria. The sequence goes on from CM046881.1 coordinate 226,830,986, forward strand.
AGAAACTAGAAGATGGGGGGGGGGGGGGGGGTGAATAGTTTCTCTTCGGTTTATGTCCTAATTAAAATTCCTTTCAATTAGGTTTGTCTCAAAACTACCTTTTACTTGAAAGCTAGTTGCATAATGATTAGCTAGGACTAATCTACACAACGTCGCCCACTTCACCATTTTACGACACAAGGCTAGATGTCGAGTTCTAATCGAAAGATAGAACCAATCTTCACAACGTTGCCTACTTCACCATTTAACGACACAAGGCTAGATGTCGAGATCTAATCGAAAGGTAGAACCAATCTTCACAATGTTGCCTACTTCACCATTTTACGACACATGGCTAGATGTCGAGTTCTAATCAAAAGGTAGAACCAATCTTCACAAATCTTCACTTTGAAGCTAAGTGAGAACTTTACAAAACACTGTAGAAACTAGAAGGGGGGGGGGGTTGAATAGTTTCTTATATTTGCTTGTCAAAGTTTGGTTTTGAAAATCCTTTTTCAAAAACTTAAGCTTGAGTATTTATGTGAAACCTTCTTATACACAATATGAACAAGGTATAGTGCAACTAACTAATAATCACAAGTATAAAGAATAATGAATGTATAATGCAACTAAACTAATAATCACAAGTATAAAGAATAAAGAATGTAAAGAGATAAGGGAAGGAAAGATCAAACCAAACACCAAGGATTTATTGTGGTTCGGCAACGAAGCTCACTCCTCGTTCCTACTCCATTCCTCGAGTACTCCTTACTCGAGAGTTCACTAATCAACAAGCTCCTTAAGGTGGATAAACCGTACATAACGTCGCTTAACCAATTTCCGACTCTAAGCTATAAGTCGAGCCCTAATCTTAGCTAGGACCAATCTACACCAATATACTTTGAGGACTAAGTATTAACCCTAATACATACACAACTTCCAAATAGACACAACTACTTGGATCTTCAAAACAATGACACAACAATGAATAAATAAGTTTGGAACTTCAATAGATCTTTGAGGTAGACACAACACTTCAACAATGATAGTGTTCTTCTCTTTGCACTTTGAGAGGAAAAGATGGGAGGAGAAAGATTCACTTCTAAACAAGTAGTAATCAAAAAAATGATCAAGGATTTGAGTGATTTAAGAAGTATGTAAGAATCTGAAAGTTTATGTGCAAAAGAGGTGGATTGAAAGTCTGAGAATGGTCTACTATTTATAAGACAAATGTCCAACGGCTATATCTGCCCGCGGTTCCTTATTGGAGCCCGCGGTTCCTTATCGATAAGGAACCGCCGTAGGCGCTAAGGAACCACCGGCGTAGAGTCCGCTCCCTTTTGTCTTTTAGTGGGTTGGATCTAATCTGGGGATTAAAATATCCTGAAAGGATATTCCAAACCAAGATAGAATATGCCATTTTTAAATTTCAAACTTTCAAATAATTAATTTAATAAAACATTTTCTTAAAAAGAAAGTTTAATAATAAAACTTTCTCACACTCAATAAAAAGTGAGTTTTAAGAAAAGATTAAATCCGTGATCACTTAATTAGTATAATTACTTGTTTGTTCATACCTTAAGTGATAATGGTTGAAATGAAAAATACTTGAACTCAAGAATTCGTTTTTCATTGTTTTTGTAAATGCTTGTTTTTACATATTGTCGTAATCAAAACAAAGCGAGACCGAAAAATGCAAGTAACGTTTTATGCATCATTGCATTAACAATCTCCTCCTTTTTGATTCCGACAATCCATAAACTCAATCATCTAATAAAACAAGATTTTTAAAGACGAGTTTATCATTTCTCCCCCTTTGTCGAAGCAAAAAGGTTGAAAAAGTCTTTGAAGAAGAAAAGAACCGGACTTTGCAAATGCTCCCCCTTGGTGCTTACTCCCCCTTGATTGGGGCACCAAGGAATAGAAATATGGTGACAAGCTACATAGAAGGGTTAGTAGAAGAGAAGAGACACCCAACAAGATATAGCAAAGATCACACAAAAAAATAAGAAACAAAAGATCCAAGATAAGTCCTGTTAAAAGAAAACATGATAAAAGATACAAGGAAATAAATCATACAAAGATGTATGAGACACAACCACAAGCCAAAATAAAAAGCATAAATCTAATCATAGTTAAGCTAGAACTCTAAGATTTGCTTGAACTAGATGTCTTGAAGATAAGAAACCAATGCTTAGATAAAAGACAAGGTAGTGGCGGAAGGAGGTGGTGGTGGCTTGGTAGAGATCTCATAGTTATAGTAAATAGGAGGTTCAACTAAGAGACTCTTGATGTAATGCAACTCCTCATAGATGTGAGCCATAACAAGATGTTGATATTGACAACATTGACAATATGTTCCATGATGCATGACATTATCATGTGAAGGAGGTAGAACACTAAAGCCCAGTGGTGGAAGATAAGAAGTTCCACAATCACCATTCTTAGAAGGAGAAGAGATGTGATTTTGAGTGTTCTTGGGTGAATTAGGGTTGAAAGCAATTGGAGAGAATGGAAGAGAATCAAAGCTTTCATTTGGGGAATAAGACATTTTGTTTTGAGAAAGAATGCAAAATGCTTAAGGTTATATATAGAAAGTCCAAGATAACTTGGGGTGGTCAAAGGGTTGAAACAAAGATTCCAAAAAGTGTTGGAACAAATTTGGAGTTTCAGGAATTCCCGAAAAGAAAGGTACTGGGCGCCGTTCTTTAACTCAGCCGGCGGTTCCTTATCACTGGGGAACCGCGATATCAATAAAGAACCGCCCACAGTGGGTTGAGTTTGGTGATGATGGAGGATTTTCCAATTCAGCAAATCCTATTTTTCTAGTCTAACTAATCATGGGGATATGCTAAGAAGCAAAGAATAGACAAAGAAAACACATAAGAGCTCACCAAACAAGGTTTAGACCAAAATACATAGATTTTTTTAATAAAATCAATGTAGGAGGTGTGTAGAACCAGACACAAGGTCATGATACAATGATCCTCCATAGTTCTATTTTGTTCTTGCTATATTTGAGAGACCCATACATATGAATTATGTAAGCTCATTATGAATAGAAAGAAGCTATGAAAAACGTTTTTAGATTGAATTAACAATGCAAAAACATTTCTCGACCATTTTTGAAAAAGCTTTGAGAATTTTGAAAAAGAAGAGAAGTTTTCCAAAAAGAGTTTATTAAACTTAAGAACTCAAAGAAAGAAAAGACTCAAAAGATAAAATATAATAAGAATGCACAATTAAGGAATATGTTCCATTAAGCCTAGACCTAGACGTAAGTAATTAAAAGGTTCCCTCTTAAGTGGCTTAGTGAAGATATCAGATAAGTTTTCTACCGAGGGTACCTTCTCTATCGAAATGTTCCCCTTTTGAACATTATTCCTAAGAAAATGGTGGCGAATCTCTATGTGCTTAGTTCGCGAATGTTTCACGGGATTCTTGCTAAGGTCTATTGCACCCTTGTTGTCGCACATGATGGGAGCATCATCAAGAGAAATCCCGTAATCAACAAGCGCTTGCTTCATCCATAGAGCTTGTTGACAAGCTTTACCGGCACTCACATACTCGGCTTCCGTGGTGGATATAGCAAGAGCGGTTTGTTTTCTTGGAGAACCAATAAGTTTAACAACAACCCATGAAGGTACAAACTCCACTAGTGCTTTTCCGGTCCACATAGTCTCCCGCATGATCCGAGTCCGCATAGACAATGGTTTCTACGCCGGTCCCTTTAGGATACCATAATCCTAAATGTATAGTGCCTTTAATGTATCGGAAGATACGCTTAACCGCTTCAAGGTGAGAGGTTTTGGGAGCCTCTTGGAAGCGAGCACAAAGGCAAACACTAAAGATGATATCCGGTCGACTTGCCGTTAGGTACAACAAACTAACAATCATACATCTATATTTGGTGTTGTCTATCGACTCACAATAATACTTGACTTTTTAAGCCTAGTATCAAAGTTCAAGTTCGTTATAGTTCCGAATCTTTTCGAATTGAAAACCGGTCTTAAGTGCGACTCAATTGTCTTTTGGTGAATCAAGAGAATGGTTTGGTTTGTTTTTCTAATTCAAACTATTAGCAAGTAAATAAGTGTCGTTGAGTAAATTAAATCTTCGACAAAATTAAACTTAAATTTAATTTATGAAAATTCTTAAAACTTAAAGCTTTGAAAAACTTAAAAACTTAAAAACTTAATCAATTGTAAGAAAACAATTCATGTTCATCGGAATACACCAAATAGCAACCATCGGAATATAGCTAACATTAACCATCGGAATAGTCAAGATCAATACTATCGCAATGACCATCTATCGGAAAGCCACTATCGCAATGATCCAGATCGGAATGATGTAAAGTTCTATTGTCGCAATATCTATCTATCGGAATGATTCTATCGAAAAATGGGCAGCACTTCGTCTTGACCAAGGCCTTAAAACCCGTCGGAATATGCGATCGCAATAAGCGATCGCAACCCAGATCGGAATAAGGGGATTAACCAACCGATCGCAAAGTAAAACCCTAATGGGTTATTGCGATCAAAAACCAAAACTATCGCAATGTGGAGTAGCCGTCGGAATGTGTGTCAAAACCCTAAGATTGCGATGGGATGTAACTGATTCCGAAATTCGTGGCAAGTGTGAATCTCAATAAGCAAACGCAATAAGCAAATCTAAACGGATCTTAAATAATTCAAAAAGCTTAAATTTAACACTTCCAAAACATAAATTCAAGAACTTTATGAAATGAACTTTAAACTTACTAAAACCTTTTGCAAAATCCGAGGATCAATAAGCTAAGATTCGAATAAGCCAATAAGCATTATGAGCTTATGGCCTAAACGTGTAAAAGCTTGTGTGTAATCCAAAAGATCAAACCTTTATTCACGAAAAACATCAAATCATACGAATGAGATGTGAAATTCGGATCAAAGGTAGAGTAAATCAAGAAGTGTAGAATGAGAGTAAGGATCAAAAGCTTAAAATAGAACTTTGATTAATGAAATAAGCAATACAAAAGTGTTTAATCTTGAAAGATTAAAAGAGAAAGATGAACTAGTGAGAGAAAGTTTAAGACTTTCTCTCTCTAAAAACTAGAAAGAAACTTGAAAAAATAAAAACTAGCTAACCCCCTCCTAATGTGATTAGGAGGGTATTTATAGGGAAGTGGGAGGCATGTGTGGTGCTTTCTTCTTTCTTTTTCTTCTCGACTCGATTTTAATTCTTCGTCTTTGTAGTCTCGGGATTTGAACTTGTCTTTTAAATTTTCTTCTTCTATTAGACTTAAGTTCTTTGACTTCATTAAACTTCCGTCTTTAGACTTGTTCTTCGATAAATCTCCAGAATAGGTCTTGGACATCCGTTCTTTAAGCACTCTTGATCTTTTGACTTCGTCTTTTCCCGTTTTCTTTGATAAAAGCCCGTGAAAGCCCGTGTTTTCTTCCTTTTTCATATTTTGGTCCTAAAACACAATAAAAACACAAACCACGCATAATTCCGACTTTTACGACATAAATCACACGTTTTGGTCTTGTTATTACTGGAAATAAGTGGTAAAAGGATAAGTGTTTTCACACTTATTAAATCCCCTACACTTGACCATTGCAATGCCCTCATGCAATGCATTAAATTTAAAGCACGGTTTACATTTCCCATCAAAAATAACCCACCTTGGCCTTTATTAAAGTCTAAACATAAAAGATAGAAATAAGTAAAGAAATTAAAAACTTACATTGGGCTTTGGCGGCCATGAACATTTATCATCCTCAAGTTTCACGTTCCCCATACCAAGCTTAAAAACGAGATCATTGTTATTATAAGTTAGCAAACTATCACGAACTCATGTGGGCCAATTATTCACTTAGACTCCCTTATTCCTAGGTGTATCTCTTATATTTTACTTTTGTCTTGAATGATCACGAGGATGCATTGTTTGACTTATTTCGATAGTTATTTAGTCCGAAAATAAGGTGAACGATTTAATCAATAGTTAGCTAAAGGACCAAATCTTTTAAAACTGCTTCTCGGGATATCAGAAAGTTCATATCTTGGCATAACTTGGTTCGCGATTTGAGACCTTTCTCGGGCCGATATTTGGTAGCGACTTCATACTTCGAATCTTCGAGAGACGTTCTTGAAATTATGGTCTTCTCTTCATAATAGGAATTTCTTCACTTGAAGTTTTTGAGAGATTCTTCATCTTTGGACCACGACTTCTTCATTTTTCTCCAATCTTTATTTTGGACTTTGATATACAACGATCCGCCTCCTTTTAGGACTTGGATCTATTTATCCTCATACCTTGTTAGGGTCTTTTCGGATAGACTTCTCCATGACTTTTGGGGAGTTCTTGCTTTTCGTCGTGTGTCTCGATCCTTCATATTGATTTTCGATAAATGATTCTTCACATCACTTTTGGATTTTTAGCAACAAAATGTAGCCCTCATGCCTTGTTAGGGCCTTTTCGGACTCGCCAATCTTCGCGCCCCGCTTCATAAGTTATGCCTTGGCTATGAACTCTCGTCATTACCGAGCAACTTTTAAACGATCTGGGGCTAGAAGCTAAGTAACTTTTTAAATCGTACAACCTTATTTATTAGCAGATAATTTATTAAGCAAGCGGAGGGAGAATATGCTCATAATTAACTCACATAAATTCACGAAAGAGTACCGAACTTATAATTGACTCTATCATCTCTCGTTCTCCACAGTTTAAAATCTCAAGTAATGAGACTCGTGGATGCTTAGCATATTAAATCAAAGTTTTGGGTTTTCGAGTCGCCTATAGGATCTTGCAAATTCTTAGACTTTTTCAAGTTTAGAAATCGCATTTTAAAGTTCCCTTGATAAACGACTCTCTAGGATCATTTATAGGAACTTGCGAAAAGTTCTTGTTCTTAACCCGTGAGAGTTAAGACTTTCGCGTTTTATAGCTCCCTATATAAAAGCCTAGCAAAACTTGACTTAAACACGTTAAGGATACTAGCTAGAGTAAACTTAGGCAAGTAAACTCGGGTTGAGTCAAAATGTTCACGACAAAGAAAAATCTAAAACCACTTATTTGAAAATTTATTCTAGCAAAGGAATCATAACAAAGGCAAATACAACTATACAACTAGGCCAAAATAGATTAAAAATTTTGAAAAATGTCGAAAAATAAAATTTTCCGGTTAAAATGAGGGCAAATTCATGGAAAAGACCACTTACTTCGATAGAAGTCCCCCCTACACTTGAGATAAACATTGTCCTCAATGTTTAAGCATGTGGGAGTAAACTCCCCTACACTTAGGACATTGTGCACGTTGTTTAAATCTTGCTAAGGAAAGGACAACTAAAGTGAATTCAATGTGAACATATAGAATATGAAATATTGAATCACAAGAGTTTAGGATAGAACCGGGAAGATGGGAAACACGGTATCACGGTTCGGCAAAAGTCATCAAGATGTTTGCTGAAGCTTTAATCCCTGTACAGCACAAGAAACAAGACAACAAACATATGCGGGGCTCCCCCTACACTTATTATGAAAGCAGTAAAGGATAGAACACGGGTTGCCTCCCGAGAAGCGCTTGTTTTTGTTCACCGAGTCATGAGCCTGACTCGACCCAATTTTAGTTCATGGGGAACGTGGTGAGGGATGGAATCATCTCCTGAGAGATGTCCTCACCAAGGTACTGCTTCAAACGCTGGCCATTCACCTTGAAATTGGGCCCATTTGGCTGAGAAAGCTCAATGGTCCCATACGGAAAGACTTTGGCGACGGTGAATGGACCAGACCAACGGCTCTTCAACTTGCCAGAGAAGATCTTCAACCGAGAGTTAAAGAGTAGAACGTGATCTCCAACGTGGAACTCTCGGTTCTTGATTTTAGCATCGTGGATCATCTTCGTCTTTTCCTTGTAGATCAGCGAGTTCTCATAAGCTTCATTCCTCAGTTCATTTAGCTCGTTGAGTTGAACCTTGCGATGATCACCGGCTTTAATGATGTCGAAGTTCGCCCACTTCAAGGCCCAGTGCGCCTTGTGTTCCAGCTCGATGGGTAGGTGGTAGGCTTTCCCGTACACAAGACGATAGGGTGTACAACCGATCGGGGTCTTGTAAGCAGTACGGAAAGCCCACAGAGCATCATCTAACTTATCGGCCCACGCGGCACGATGCTCTCCCACAGTACGCTCCAAAATTCTCTTCAAGCCACGATTGGAAATTTCGGCTTGCCCATTAGTTTGGGGATGATAAGCGGTGGAAAGACGGTGATTGACACCATACTTTGCCATGACTCTTGCAAATTGATCGTTGCAAAAATGAGTCCCGCGGTCACTGATAATAGCACGAGGAACGCCAAATCGAGCGAAAAGCTGCTTCAAAAAGTTCACAACCACCCTCGCATCATTCGTGGGAAGAGCCTTAGCTTCAACCCATTTAGAGACGTAGTCGACGGCGACGAGGATGTACTTGTTCCCTTTGGATGATGGAAATGGCCCCATAAAGTCGATGCCCCATACATCAAAGATTTCACATTCTTGTATGAAATTTTGAGGCATCTCATCTTTATGTGTGATCTTGCCTTGACGTTGGCAAGCATCACAATGCTTAACCATTTCGTGAGCGTCACGATAAATGGTAGGCCAGTAGAATCCAGAATCAAACACTTTCTTAGCGGTGTAGTTGGGACCAAAGTGACCACCGGTGGGTCCTTTGTGGCAAGCTTGGAGAATGTCAAAACCTGCCGGTCCGTCAACACATCGACGAATAATCAGATCAGCACACTGTTTGAATAGATAAGGGTCATCCCAAAAGTAAGTCTTAACATCGTTCAAGAACTTCTTCTTTTGTTGGGATGTTAACCCTTGGATGAGAATACCACCCGCTAAGTAGTTTGCGATGTCCGCAAACCACGGGGTGTCATCAAAATTGAGATTTATAGACATTAGAGTCTCCAGGGGGAAAGAGTCATTGATCTCTTTGTTCGGATGATCCCCTTGATATGGATTCTCAAGTCGACTCAAATGATCCGCGGCCAGGTTTTCGACTCCCTTCTTGTCACGAATTTCAATGTTGAATTCTTGAAGGAGCAAAACCCAGCGAAGAAGTCTTGGCTTAGAATCGTTCTTTGTCATCAAGTACTTCAACGCGGAATGGTCCGTGTATACGATGGTGGTGGATAAAACAAGATAGGGGCGAAATTTCTCAAAAGCATAGACAACAGCTAAAAGCTCTTTTTCGGTTGTCGTATAGTGCAGTTGAGCCCCTGTCATTGTTTTGCTAGCGTAGTGGATTGGTTGGAAGTGTTTATTCACTCTTTGGCCCAAAACCGCACCAATAGCAAAGTCGCTAGCATCGCACATCAATTCAAAAGGCAGCTCCCAATTAGGGGTAACCAAGACCGGTGCCTTAGTTAGCTTGTCCTTAAGAAGATTGAAGGCTTCGAGACACTCTTTAGAAAAGATAAAAGGAGTATCTTTTTCCAAGAGGTGGGTCATCGGGCGAGCGATTTTAGAGAAATCTTGAATGAATCGACGATAGAAGCCCGCATGACCCAAAAAACTTCTCACACCCTTCACGGTTGAAGGTGGAGGTAATTTGGCTATGACATCAACTTTAGCACGGTCGACTTCAAGACCGGCTTTAGAGATTTTGTGTCCTAGCACAATGCCTTCTTTGACCATAAAATGGCATTTTTCCCAATTCAGAACAAGGCGAGTGTCTTCGCACCGCTTAAGCATACATTCCAAATTGGCAAGGCAAGCAGAGAAGGAATCCCCGAAGACCGAGAAATCATCCATGAAGACTTCCATGGTTTGCTCAACCATATCATGAAAGATAGCCAACATGCACCTTTGGAAAGTCCCGGGGGCATTGCATAAGCCAAATGGCATTCTTTTATAAGCAAATGTGCCGTAGGGACAAGTGAATGTTGTCTTCTCTTGATCTTGGGGATCGATGGGTATTTGAAAATAACCCGAGAAACCATCCAGAAAGCAGTAATATTCATTACCAGCTAGACGTTCAAGCATTTGGTCCATGAAAGGTAGAGGGAAATGATCCTTTCTCGTGGCATCATTGAGTTTGCGGTAGTCTATACAAACTCTCCACCCAGTAACGAGACGGGTAGGAATTAACTCGTTGTTTGCATTGGGCACAACGGTGATTCCGCCTTTCTTAGGCACACAATGGACTGGACTAACCCACGGTGAATCCGAAATAGGGTAAATCATACCCGCATCAAGAAGTTTGATAACCTCTTTTTTGATGACGTCATGTATTTTAGGATTCACCCTTCTTTGGCTTTGAATAGTGGGCTTAAAGTCGTCCTCCATGAGAATTTTATGTGTGCAGAAATGAGGATCAATTCCACGGATGTCCGAGATTTTCCAAGCGATAGCTCGTTTATGCTTCTTCAACACAGCGACAAGGCGTTCTTTTTCGTCTTCTTTCAGATCCTTAGCGATGATGACCGGTAGCTTCTCGTTGTCTTCCAGAAAAACGTACTCAAGATGAGGAGGTAGGTCCTTAAGCTCAAGAGTAGGAGGATTCTCAATAGATGGTGAACCTAACGATGGATCATCATTAGTCACCTCTTTAGGAGCAGGAGGAGAGAATGGGTCCTCATTGAGAAGTCTCTCAATAGTACTAATGTCTTCATCCCAATTTGTGGACAAATTATCATACTTAATATCGAGAGGACCCAAGCTAGCTTCGAAGTCATCCAAATCACTTTCTCCGAAAGGAGTCAATGCTGGAGCAATTGAGGCAACGGTCTCAACATTGGGTAGAGAAGAGAGAGTACTTTTGCAAGCATCATGAAAATGTTCTTCACAAGCCTCATCGAGAACATCAATAGCATTAACACTCTCATATGAATAAGGTTGCTTAGAAATCTTACCCATGTTGAAGACAATTTGATCGTCACCAACTCGCATGATGATTTCGCCTGCGGCAACATCAATAAGAGTGCGACCGGTCCTCAGAAATGGACGTCCGACGATTAATGGAACACGGGGATCCATCTCGTAATCAACGACGACAAAATCCGCCGGGAAGGTGAATTTATCGACGCCAACAAAGACATCTTCGGCTATCCCCACTGGATAAGCAACCGTACGGTTGGCTAATTCCAAAGTCATTTTGGTGGGGACTAGCTCGGGGAGAGATAATTGCTTCCAAACACTTAAAGGCATTAAGTTTATACTAGCACCTAGATCGGCTAGGGCCATGCAATTCTCTACTCCCGGGAAGTTGCAAGGAATCAAGAAGCGACCCGGATCACCAAGTTTGGTGGGCAATTGCCTTAAGAGCACTGCGGAGCAATTCTCATTAAGGTGGGTCTGAGCAATGTCAAGAAGCTTTTCTTTATCACTTAAAAGATCTTTAAACATCTTAGCGTATTTGGGCATGTGAGCGAGAGCCTCGGCAAAGGAGATGTTAAAATTCAATTGTTTGAACATTTTAAGGAAGTTCGAAACCTGAATATCATCCTTGCTCTTTTGCTTCTCTTTCCTCAACCTTGAAGGATAAGGTATATTGGATGAAGAAGAAGGCTTTAGGGGAATAGGATCACTCACAACCACGGGTGGTGGGGAAATGGGGATAGAAGGTGAAGGAGGTGAAGAAAGTTGCTCTTTTTCTTTGTTCACAATCACCGGTGGAGGTGTAGGAAGCTCGGGTTCCATATAACCTTTTCCACTACGAGTGGTGATTGCTTTCATCTCCCCTCTTGGATTCGCAACGGTATTACTCGGAAGAGTACCCGAGGAAGAGGGTTGATTACTTTGGATGAGCGAACCAATCATATCACGAAGGTGAAGAGCTTGATTGTTAAAAGAGTTTTGCATGTTGGCATTAATATCATTGCTGTGTTTGGCCATGTCATTCCGTAGCTCGGCTCGAATATCGCTCCCTTGTTTCACCATGTCATTCTTCAAGTTGACAAATTGACTCTGAAGATTCGTCACCATCTCACGATTAGTCTTCATAAACGTCTCGACGTCTTGACTTACGGCCATCGGTTGATTGAGAGGTGGAGCTTGGTAAGCTTGAGAATTTCCTTGAGTTGGATATGGGTTTCTTTGGGATTGATATTGATTTTGAGCACGAGGTTGGGATTGGTTGTTTCGGTTGTAGCTTTGTTGTTGGTTGTGGTTTGCAGGAGGGAAACCGGGAGGAGCAAGATAATTGTTGGAGCGATAACTTAGCAAGTTACGGTCTCCTTGAGGGCGAGCTTGATAGCCTCCCGTGGAATAAGTACCATATGCTGCGTTAACGTCTTCAGAATAATTGCCGTGAGTAGAAGGACACTCATTGTAGGAATGAGGACCACCACATGTGTCACAAGAGATAACAACGGCTTTAGCTTGTTGAGTTTGGTTAGAAGTTAAAATTTGGAGACTTTTGTTGATATCAAGAATAGCACGTTCCAAAATAGACGGGTTAGGGGTGGAAGAAGTAGATGAAACATTGACTCTCTGATTAGATCTTGAGGATGCGGAAGAATCCCAATTCTTGTGGTGAGTAGTCATGTTTTCAATCAACTCTCGACACTCTTCCGGTCTCCTTTTCATAAAAGTACCACCGGCGGCGGCATTGATCGTGTCACGATCACGAAAGGTGAGACCATTGTAGAAGGTGTCAATGAGAGTGACGGGGAGCATATTGTGATTAGGACAGCGGTCGATCAAATCATTGTAACGTTCCCAAGCATCGAAAAGCGATTCATCATTCTCTTGCATAAATCCACTGATTTGGTTACGAAGGCTAGTGACCATGGATGGGGGAAAGTAGCGCGATAAAAAGCGTTGAGTCATGTCGTTCCACGTGTGAATAGAATTCTTAGGAAGACGGTCAAACCATTTTTCGGCGTGGTGAGAAAGCGAGTGTGGAAAAAGTTGGAGGCGAAGGTCATCCATAGAAACACCGGGGCACTTCATGCTTTGGGTAATAGTAATGAATTTGTCAAGGTGTTTGTTGGCATCATCGTCCGGAATTCCACGAAATGGGTTCGTTTGCACTTGTTGTATCATATGATGCTTCAACGAAAACTCCTGAGCCGTGACGTGCATTGGCGCAATCGGGCCTCCGCGTCCGTTCATGGTGGGTTGGCACAATTCCTCCATGGTTCGTAAATCAGGTAGAAGGACATTGTTGTTGTTGTTGTTATTGTTGTTATTCAAATTATTTTGAGGTGGGTGATTATTGTTGTTGTTAACACCAGCCATATCTAAATCTTCACGATTCTCGGACTCAGAATAGTTTGTAGATCTAGTACGCATGCACCTGCAGAAGAAAAATATACACAAGGAATATCTATATAATCTTTTTGGTTTTTATAGGTTTTTTAATGTTTTTGTATTTTTGAAGAGTTTTATATTTTTTTGGATTTTTGGAAATTTTTATAGCAAATGAAAATAACGTTCAAAGAACGGATCCCAAAATTCAATGCGTCTCTCACTAGAAACCGTTTATCTTAACGAAAAGAGCCGGCAGCGGCGCCATTTAATACTTGACTTTTTAAGCCTAGTATCAAAGTTCAAGTTCGTTATAGTTCCGAATCTTTTCGAATTGAAAACCGGTCTTAAGTGCGACTCAATTGTCTTTTGGTGAATCAAGAGAATGGTTTGGTTTGTTTTTCTAATTCAAACTATTAGCAAGTAAATAAGTGTCGTTGAGTAAATTAAAGCTTTGACAAAATTAAACTTAAATTTAATTTATGAAAATTCTTAAAACTTAAAGCTTTGAAAAACTTAAAAACTTAAAAACTTAATCAATTGTAAGAAAACAATTCATGTTCATCGGAATACACCAAATAGCAACCATCGGAATATAGCTAACATTAACCATCGGAATAGTCAAGATCAATACTATCGCAATGACCATCTATCGGAAAGCCACTATCGCAATGATCCAGATCGGAATGATGTAAAGTTCTATTGTCGCAATATCTATCTATCGGAATGATTCTATCGAAAAATGGGCAGCACTTCGTCTTGACCAAGGCCTTAAAACCCGTCGGAATATGCGATCGCAATAAGCGATCGCAACCCAGATCGGAATAAGGGGATTAACCAACCGATCGCAAAGTAAAACCCTAATGGGTTATTGCGATCAAAAACCAAAACTATCGCAATGTGGAGTAGCCGTCGGAATGTGTGTCAAAACCCTAAGATTGCGATGGGATGTAACTGATTCCGAAATTCGTGGCAAGTGTGAATCTCAATAAGCAAACGCAATAAGCAAATCTAAACGGATCTTAAATAATTCAAAAAGCTTAAATTTAACACTTCCAAAACATAAATTCAAGAACTTTATGAAATGAACTTTAAACTTACTAAAACCTTTTGCAAAATCCGAGGATCAATAAGCTAAGATTCGAATAAGCGAATAAGCATTATGAGCTTATGGCCTAAACGTGTAAAAGCTTGTGTGTAATCCAAAAGATCAAACCTTTATTCACGAAAAACATCAAATCATACGAATGAGATGTGAAATTCGGATCAAAGGTAGAGTAAATCAAGAAGTGTAGAATGAGAGTAAGGATCAAAAGCTTAAAATAGAACTTTGATTAATGAAATAAGCAATACAAAAGTGTTTAATCTTGAAAGATTAAAAGAGAAAGATGAACTAGTGAGAGAAAGTTTAAGACTTTCTCTCTCTAAAAACTAGAAAGAAACTTGAAAAAATAAAAACTAGCTAACCCCCTCCTAATGTGATTAGGAGGGTATTTATAGGGAAGTGGGAGGCATGTGTGGTGCTTTCTTCTTTCTTTTTCTTCTCGACTCGATTTTAATTCTTCGTCTTTGTAGTCTCGGGATTTGAACTTGTCTTTTAAATTTTCTTCTTCTATTAGACTTAAGTTCTTTGACTTCATTAAACTTCCGTCTTTAGACTTGTTCTTCGATAAATCTCCAGAATAGGTCTTGGACATCCGTTCTTTAAGCACTCTTGATCTTTTGACTTCGTCTTTTCCCGTTTTCTTTGATAAAAGCCCGTGAAAGCCCGTGTTTTCTTCCTTTTTCATATTTTGGTCCTAAAACACAATAAAAACACAAACCACGCATAATTCCGACTTTTACGACATAAATCACACGTTTTGGTCTTGTTATTACTGGAAATAAGTGGTAAAAGGATAAGTGTTTTCACACTTATTACACAATCATCATCTACGGTGAGTTTAGTATCCGAGGCTATAGGGGTCTTTATTGGTCTAGAGTCTTTTAATCCAAATTTCTTCAGCATTTCTTTAACATACTTGGATTGATTAAAGAAAATACCATCGTCCATTTGTTTAATTTAGAGTCCTAAAAAGAAGTTAAGTTCTCCCATCATACTCATTTCAAACTCGTTATGCATGATTTTGGCAAAGTCATCACACAATGATTGACAAGTTGAACCAAATATAATGTCATCAACATATATTTGTACGATAATGAGGCGAGAACCTTTCTTCTTTGTAAAGAGTGTATTGTCTACCATCCCCATGGTATACTCATGTTTTACAAGAAACGCTGTCTATCATACCAAGCTTTGGGTGCTTGTTTGAGACCACAAAGAGCTTTCTTAAGCTTGTAAACATGATCCGATTTCTCAAAATCAATGAAGCCGAGAGGTTGAGCCACATATACCTCCTCATTGATCAAACCGTTAAGAAATGCACTCTTTACATCCATTTGTTGAAGCTTAAAGTATAAAGCACAAGTGTAAGCTAAGAGGATTCTAATGGATTCTAATCTAGCTACGGGTGCGTATGTCTCGTCATAATCAATACCTTCTTGTTGATTATAGCCTTGAGCTACAAGTCTAGCCTTGTTACGAGACACAACAACATTCTCATCTAACTTATTCCTATATAACCATTTGGTTCCTATGATGGTCGAACTTCTAGGCGGAGGAACAAGTTCCCAAACGTCATTAGCAATGAATTGATTCAATTCCTTTTGCATAGCGATGACCCAACTCTCATCCATCAAAGCTTATTTAACATTCTTTGGTTCAATCAAGGAGACGAAACAAAAGAAGTTACTTTGATTTTGGACTTGAGATCTTAGGGTCCTTTGATTTAATTCGCCTATGACGTTATCAAGAGCATGATCCTTAGACTCCTTAATGTTTACTCCCTTTTCAACACTAAGGTCTTCAACTCCTATGTTTCTAACATCTTTGGCATTAACTATGTCTATTTAATCTAAGTCATCATCTACCAAAGGTGGTGTCTTAGATGAAGGTGGGGTTTCATCAAATGTCACGTTAAGTGATTCTTCAATTACACCCGAGGTTCTATTGAGAACTATATAGGCTTTGCTAGTTTGAGAATAACCTAAAAAGATACCTTCGTAAGACTTTGGGTCAAACTTAGTAAGGTAATCTTTGGTGTTGAGAATGAAGCACTTGCTTCCAAACACCCTAAAGTATTCCAATGAGGGTTTCTTACCTTTAAGAATCTCATAGGGGGTCATTCCTAGAAAAGGTCGAATAAGAATTCGGTTGAGAATGTAAGTCGATGTGTCCACGACATTGCACCAAAAATTTTTAGGCAAAGATTGCTCATTTAACATCGTCCTACTCATCTCTTGGATGGTCCTATTCTTCCTTTCAACTACCCCATTTGATTGTGGAGTGCGAGGAGCCGAGAAGTTATGGGTAATACCATGAGCTTCACAAAAGGCACCAAATTGCACTTCATTATCAAATTCCCTACCATGATTCGTCCTAATAGAGACAATTGAACATTCTAGTTGATTTTAAATTCTTCGACTAAAGGTTTCGAAGTGATCGAAAGCTTCATTCTTAGACGCCAAAAATCTAGTCCAAGTGAATCTAGAGTAGTCGTCAACTATAACTAGGGTATAGAGGTTACCTCCATAACTCCGTATGGCGGAAGGTCCAAAGAGATCCATATGTAAGAGCTCTAAACACCGAGAGGTCGAAACCAAATTCTTGGCTTTGTGACTTGAGTGAACTTGCTTGCTAATCAAACTTCATCTTGGGGATATGTCTTACCAACTCTTTAGAGACTAAAGACTGAATTAAACGCATATTAGCATGACCTAATCTCCTATGCCAAAGAGTAGAACTATCATCTAAAGTCGCTAGACATAAGTTGTCCTTTGACTTCCTATTAACCTTCATGACATAAAGCCCATGCTTTCTAACACCTTTTCCAATGACTTTTCCATCTTTTACGATTTCACTGTCATATTCCGAAAAGATGACCTTACACTTATTGTCACATATTTGACCTATACTTAGAAGGTTAAAGCCTAAGTTATCTACGTGCTCTACGTTTTCTATAGTCATAGAGTCAAGAGAGACCGTACCTTTGTCAATGATATTACCGCGTCTATTACTAGCGAATGTAACGTTACCTCCATCATATGCTTTGTAGTGTGAGAACAAACTTCGATTACCCGTCATGTGTTTAGAACAACCACTATCCTTAATCCACTTGTCGGGCTCTAGATCGATTCCCAAGCATATCTAGGTAACAACACACAAGATCAAACATTTGGTCCCCAATATCTCATGGGTCCGAAATTGTTAGTTCCAAACATCCCTTGCATTTGGTTGGGATGCATGAATGAAGGAGACATTCCCCATGGGGAAAAGTATTGTTGTTGAAATTATTCTAATTCATATGGCCATTTCGTTGTCCATAGTTTCTCCTAGGTGTCTTTGATCTTGATCTAGTATTATTATTATTCCTCCTAGGTGTTGAGGTTTTACTCCTAGGTCGTAGTTTAGCTTGATCATCTCTTTTTGGCGTAGGTGTTCTACTTCTAGGTTTAGATTCATTTTGTACTCTTGGAGGAGTATATGTTTGTCTAGATAAGTTTCTAGTTCCCATTACAGGTTTACTCAATGGCTTGTATAATTTATCTAGAGTAGGCTTTTCGTTTATAGGTACTTTGACCTTGTTAATAAGAATATCTTTTGGTCCTTCACCTAAAATTGACTTTTCGGAAAATTCAGGATTTTCACAAAACTCTTCTTCTGGACGCGGTTCCATAGATCCATTGGCGGTTCCATAGCGATAAGGAACCGCCCCATATATTGGAGCACCGCGTACAGGGGACTGTTTTTCTGAAAACCTAACTTGTTTTGGTTCACTTGTTGATGCTTCATTAGTGTTATATCCTAACCCAAGTTTTTCCTTAGAATGAATTTGTTTGTTTAACATATCATCAAGAGCATTAGTACCTCTCATGAATTTTTCAAATCTAATTGAGGTGCTCTTAAGGTTTTCATTTTCTTGCCTAAGGTTTTCACATTTTAAGCATCCTAGGTCTATTTCTTTATTTTTCTCAAGCTTAGCTAATTTCTCTTTTAGCTCACTAATCTCGTTTTCAAGCTTAGTTCTAGTTGATTTTAACACTTGTTTTTTTTTCAATAAATTTTAGACTAAGCTTATGCAAGTTATTGTATTGGCCTTCTAATTCACTATCATTTTGAGAAGAACTATTATTTTTATAATACTCGGTTTCGGAAAGTACCTCTTTAGAAGTGTGAGCCATGAAACACTTCTCATCTTTGGGGTTGTCATCAACATCTTCACCGCTATCGCTCCATGAACCTCCAACGAACACCGTGTGGTTCTTGTCACGTGAAGGCTTAGGACAATCACCAATGAAATGATTTGGTTCACCACATCTAAAGCATTTCCTATCACATTTATCGTCTTTGGCAAATAGGTTATTGGAGAAGGGTTTCTTGTTGTTGTTTGGTTGCCTCACGTATTGACCTCGTCTTTTGAAGAACTTCTTAAAGTCTCTAACCGCCAAAGCGTATTCCTCATCATCACTATCCGAGGAACTTTCATGATCACTTTGTGCCTTCTTGGCTTTGAGTGCAAGAGACTTTCTTTCACTCTTAGTTTTCACCATTTCCGAGTCCTTCAAAATTATCATCTCATGAACCTTCAAGTTACCAATGAGTTCATCGAGTGATAACTTGGCGAGATCCTTTGATTCTTCAATCGTCGTGACTTTAGCTCTCCATTTGGGATGCAACGGCCTAAGAAACTTCCTAACACTGTTCTTGCTAGAAAAACCTTCATCAAGTGCTTTTAGACTAGTAATAATAGTGTTAAATCTAGCAAATGCACTATCTATGGTTTCATCTTCTAAGATGACAAATTGTTCATATTGTTGAACAAGAAGATCGATTTTACTTTCTTTGACTTGGCTATTACCTTGGTGGGTTACTAATAGAGTATTCCAAATGTGTTTAGCGGTTTCACACATAAAAATCCTTTCGTACTTTCTTTGGTAAAGCATTATAAATCACCATTTTAGCCTCATTAGTTTTAGCAAGTTTTCTTTTAGTATCATCATTAGCTTTATCAAAAGTAACTCTCTCCTTAGTTTTAGAAACTTCATTATATTGAAATGGCAAAAAGTCACCACTGGTAATAACATGCCAAAGATCTAAATCTTTTGATTTCACATAAGTCTCAAACATATTTTTCTAATAAATAAAACTATCGGTTTCAAAAAGAGGTGGTCTTTGCATGGATTGCCCTTCTAGATACTTGTTGGAATCCATAGATCGATTCAAGTTTTAAAATACAGTATATTTTAAAAAGTCTTGAGCAACCACTCTCTGATACCAATTGTAGAAACTAGAAGGGGGGGGGTTGAATAGTTTCTTAAATATGCTTGTTAAAGTTCGGTTTTAAAAATCCTTTTTCAAAAACTTAAGCTTGAGTATTTATGTGAAACCTTCTTATACAAAATATGAACAAGGTATAATGCAACTAACTAATAATCACAAGTATAAAGAATAATGAATGTATAATGCAACTAAGCTAATAATCACAAGTATAAAGAATAAATAATGTAAAGAGATAAGGGAAGGAAAGATCAAACCAAACACCAAGGATTTATAGTGGTTCGGCAACAAAGCTCACTCCTCGTTCCTACTCCACTCCTCGAGTACTCCTTACTCGAGAGTTCACTAATCGACAAGCTCCTTAAGGTGGAGAAACCGTATACAACGTCGCTTTACCAATTTCCGACTCTAAGCTAAAAGTCGAGCCCTAATCTTAGCTAGGACCTATCTACACCAATATACTTTGAGGACTAAGTATTAACCCTAATACATACACAACTTCCAAATAGACACAACTACTTGGATCTTCACAACAATGACACAACAATGAATAAATAAGTTTGGATCTTCAATGGATCTTTGAGGTAGACACAACACTTCAACAATGATAGTGTTCTTCTCTTTGCACTTTGAGAGGAAAAGATGGGAGGAGAAAGATTCACTTTTAAACAAGTAGTAATCAAACAAATGATCAAGGATTTGAGCGTTTTAAGAAGTATGTAAGAATCTGAAAGTTTATGTGCAAAAGAGGTGGATTGAAAGTCTGAGAATTGTCCACTATTCATAAGACAAATGTCCAACGGCTATATCTGCCCGCGGTTCCTTATTGGAGCCCGCCGTTCCTTATCGATAAGGAACCGTCGTAAGCGCTAAGGAACCGCCGACGTAAAGTCCGCTCCCATTTGTCTTTTAGTGGGTTGGATCGAATCTGGGGATTAAAATATCCTGAAAGGATATTCCAAACCAAGATAGAATATGCTATTTTCAAATTTCAAACTTTCAAATAATTAATTTAATGAAACATTTTCTTAAAAAGAAAGTTTAATAATAAAACTTTGTCACACTTAATAAAAAGTGAGTTTTAATAAAAGATTAAATCCTTGATCACTTAATTAGTATAATTACTTGTTTTAAGTGATAATGGTTGAAATGAAAAATACTTGAACTCAAGAATTCGTTTTTCATTGTTTTCGTAAATGCTTGTTTTTATATATTGTCGTAATCAAAACAAAGCGGGACTAAAAATACAAGTAACGTTTTTAGGCATCATTGCATTAACAGACACAACTACACATCACTTTATAGTTTAGAGAGAACTCACAAGACACAACCACATCACTTTATAGTTTAGTGAGAACACACAAGAAACAACCACATCACTTTATAGTTTACTGAGAACTCACAACTCACAACTATTACAACTCAATCAAACACATATCCATGTATACACATGTAACTTGGATCTACACAACACAAATCCAAGTATACACATATACAATGGATTTACACAAGATAGATCCATGTATTCACAATTACATTGGATCTACACAAGACTCAAATAAAACAAATGATGAACATGACTAGTTCTTTAGGAAAGGATGATCTTCATCAAGGCTTCATCTTTAATCACATCACAAGTGTGTGAGTGATCTTCTCTTTGGACAAGGTATAGACGGATATCAAGGAGGTAATCATAAGTAAACATACTTAACACTTTAAGTGATCATTTACAAACGATTAGGAATTAGAAACGAGAAGGATAGCAGAAAGAGTGTCCAAAAAGGGTTGTGGAAAATGTAGATTTGATCCACTATTTATAGGAGACAAAGTCCAACGGCACTCTGAGCGCGGTGACTTAATTGTGCCTGCGGTTCCTTATCACTAAGGATCCGCATAGGCATTTAAGGATCCGTGCTCATAGACTCCGCTCCCTTTTGTCTTTTAGTGGGGGAGTAATATATGAGGTAAGTTTTTACCTTCAAAGGATATTCTTATGGCATTTGGAATATGTCATATTCAAATTTACATTTTCTATTTTAATAAAACATTTTCTTAAAAAGAAAGTTTATTAAAAAATATTTTGTCACATTTGACAAAATATAAGTTTAGGATTAATCACTTTTATGATAACTAATCATGAATAAAATATGTTAGTGCAATACTTAAATGATTATTACGTTGATGATAGTGTTTGTTAAATAATTCGTCTTATGATTGAATTTGATGATAAATGTCTTTCTAATTTCTCGTGATCAAAACTAAGAAAGATTAGTTAACACTAATAACGTTTTTAGGCATTGCTTTGCATTAACAATCTCCCCCTTTTTGATTACGACAAACTATAAACTCATTTATGTAAAATCCAAAATAGTTCGAATCATTAACGAGTTTATCACTATCATTTCTCCTTAGCACAAGTCGATGAGGAAGAGAAGAAGTAACTTTGCTAGAAGCTCCCCCTTTGTGTTTACTCCCCCTTGCTTGGGGCACCAAGTGAATGAGCTAAGTTGACATGCTACACAAAGGTTAGTAAAGAGAAAAGAAACACCAATGTATATAATATTTCATTTTTTTAGTTCGTAATTCCCAACTCAAAACGAATTGATTGTCCAAAAGATTTCAAGCTCACAAATTGTTTTTGATTTTAGATTTCATAATTTTTTTTGGTAATCTAGGTCTATTTCAACAAAGCACGTAAAAAATGGTAAAAATATTATAACTATGTATCCATACTAATCTAAAACAAAGTGCATTTACCACAATTGAAGCAAATTGTACAAGTTTCTAATGCACAAATGGTAAAATTGATCAAAATGTAAAATATGTAAAGTGCAAGGACTAAAAATGTAAATTTACAAACTAGAAGGACTGAAATGAAAATATTAACCAACAAAAACAAACTTGTAACAAATTTGTAGAACTGTCAAACTGAATTCTAACAAATCTCAAATTCCAGGGACCTAATTAAGCAAACCCTAGAAAAGTATCTATTAAAAGCTGATTAACCAATTTCCTAAAGTTTAGGGACTTAAATGCAATTAAACTAAAATTTTAAGTAAAACGGGCTAGCGTGTTCAATAAGCTCGTTCTGGCTTATTTCTAAGTCTTAAAAGCTCTAATTTGTTTCAAAAGTCTTAAAAATGAAATTCACTTAGTCAGTTCTAAGGAAATAAGCTAAAACATCCTAGAACTCAAGTTAGCTTATTGGAAGCTCAAAATAAGCTACCAACGTATCCAGACAACCACTATTTGATTTTTTTTAATGAAAATGAAAGAACAGGCTTATAGAAGAATGGGATGTCAAGAATTATCAAATTTCATCAAGTGAATAAGCTGGAATGTTGAATTAAGCAAAATTGGCTTATTTGACTTTCGTTGACCAATTTTTGACAAAAATCTGAAAAGTTCCAAATCCTCTTAGGAACACTTTGGCAACAATAATATGAAAGAAAATCACAAGATTAATGAAGTGGATTAGTGGGAAATGCTAATTAGTTAAGGCCTTATTATAGAAACTGATCATTACTCAACAACTTATTCAAGTGCTTATTTCTAGCTGAATATAGAATACTATATGGTCTACTTGGTATGGATGTAAAGCTTGTATGTTGAACTTCACTCAACAACAAAAATCAACTCCTAAAACCAACTATCCAAGAAATGGCATATGATTGAATCAAGCATGTTTTGACTGAGAGAGTTAACCCAAAGTGTTTTATGGCAATTTGCCTCTTTGACTATTTGATTGACTTCAAAAGCTTACAAGTTTACTTGTACTAGTCTAGTGAGTGAATGTATATAATACTTAGATTTTTGCTCGTTGAAAGTTCGTTTTCTCGGTATCTTCTCGAATTGATCTCCGGTTAATTGTGTGAGATTAGTTGTTCTTGGTGAAAACAATATTTTTGTCGTTGTAAAATAACTGTGCAAGTCTTAAAATTAAATGACGAGTAATTAAAACTAAAACTAGTTGAAATGTAAACGGTGCAATATTTAAGACTCTAAAAGTAAATCACGGGAAGTTAAATGACGAAAAATTAAAACTTAACAAAAAGTAAATCGACAAGCAAATAAAAATGCAAAACGAAATTAAAGTAAACTAAAAATAAAACGAGAAAAATTGACACTTAAACTAAAACAAAATATTAAAACAAAACAAAAACACCCCATCGGAATACACCCGATCGGAATCCTATCGGAATCCGATCGGAATGTATCCCATCGGAAAGCTGCTAATCGGAATATTGAGAAGGGAGGTGATCGGAATGCATGATCGGAATACATGAAAAACAAGCAATCAGAATATAGAAAAAGGTTATAATCGGAATGTTTAAAAATCACACTGATCGGAATAATGAAAAAGAGGCAAATCGGAATGTATCAAAGCAAGCATAATCGGAATAAGTAAAACCCTTTTCCGATCTAGTGATCGGAAAAAGGGTGCTGGTCGGAATGTGTGATCGGAAAGGGGTTTACCCTTTCCGATTGCTTTTTGATCCGAAAGTTAAGCAAGTAATAAGCTATGGTGAAAAGCTAAAACCAAAACTTGAACGAATCTATGATGAAAAATGACTAAATAAGCACAAATAGCAACTTATCAAACTTAAAATAAACAAACTTTAAGATCAAACAATAAAAAGATGAACTTTTTAAGCGCGAAAACATAAATGAACAACACGGATCAAATGTAATTCGCACTAAAAGAAAACTAGAATCAAGAAAGGAAGATGAGAGATTAGACAAGAAAGGTAAAGATTCAAGAACTATAAAATGAAAACTTACTTGAAAATTAAATAATTAAAAGTGCTTAACAATTAATTAAAGTGCAAGAAATGAAATGACAAGTATGAAAAATGGTGGAAGAGGTGGTTTGTCAAACCACCCAACAACTTGAAAATGAACTAGGCCTATTCTATTTATAGGGGTGATTAGGGAGAAGCTTAGGAAGCTTCCTCCCTCTTTCCTCTTTGCCTTAATTGCACACTTAAGTCCTTTTCTTCTTTATCTTTTGTTAATCTTGGACTTTGTCTTGGGATTTCTTTAACTCGTCTTGATTTTTCTTTATAAATAAGACTCGAGTTCTTCGGCTTTTTAGTAAACTTCCGTCCTTAAATTTTTCTTCGATAAATCTTCAGAATTGGTCTTGGACTTCCGTTCTTTTTGCACTCTTGATCTCTTGACTTCGTCTTTTGTCGTTTTCTTCTATAAAAGCCTGTGAATGCCCATGTTTTCTCCACTTTTCACCTTTTCGTCCTAAATCACAATAAAAACACAAACCACGCATAATTCCGACATAAATGACATAAAATACACGTTTTGGCTCGGTTATTATTGTAATTAAGTGGTAAAAAGGATGGGTGTTTTCACACCTATCAAATCCCCTACACTTAACCATTGCAATGTCCTCATGCAATGCATTAGTTACAAAGCATGTTTTACATTTTCCATCACAATCAACCTACCTTGACCTATATTAAAGAGATAGAAAATTATAAACATTCAAAGTAAAGAAATTAAAAACATACCTTGGGTTTTAGAAATGTCGTGAATGATCATCATCCTCAAGTTTTCACTTTCTCCAAACCAAGCTTAAAAACGAGATCATTGTTATTATAAGTTAGCAAACTAACACGAACTCATGTGGGCCAATTACTCACTTAGACTCCCTTATTCCTAGGTGTATCTCTTATATTTTATTGTTGTCTTGAATGATCACGAGGATGCATTTTTGACTTATTTCGATAATTATTTAATCCGAAAATAAAGTGAACGATTTAATCAATAGTTAGCTAAAGGACCAAATCTTTTAAAACTGCTTCTCGGGACCTCATAAAGTTCATATCTTGGCATAACTCGCTTCACGATTTGAGACCTTTCTCGGACCGATGTTTGGCAGCGACTTTATACTTCAAATCTTTGAGAGACGTTCATGAAATAATGGCCTTCTCTTCATAATAGGAATTTCTTCACTTGAAGTTTTGAGAGATTCTTCATCTTTGGACCACGACTTCTTCATTTTTCTCCAATCTTTATTTTGGACTTTGATATACAACGATCCGCCTCCTTTTAGGACTTGGATCTATTTATCCTCATACCTTGTTAGGGTCTTTTTGGATAGATTTCTCCATGACTTTTGGGGAGTTCTTTGCTTTTCGTCGTGCATCTCGATCCTTCATATTGATTTTCGATAAATGATTCTTCACATCACTTTTGGATCTTTAGCAACAAAATGTAGCCCTCATGCCTTGTTAGGGCCTTTTCGGACTTGCCAATCTTCGCGTCCTGCTTTAATAAGTTATGCCTTGGCTATGAACTCTAATCCGTATCGAGCAACTTTTAAACGATCTGGGGCTAGAAGCTAAGTAACCTTTTAAATCGTACAACCTTATTTATTGCAGATAAATTTATTAGCAGGCGATGGGAGAATAGGCTTATAATTAACTCACATAAATTCACGAAAGAAAACCAAACTTATAATTGACTCTATCATCTCTCGTTCTCCATAGTTTAAAATCTCAAGGAATGAGACTCGTGGATGCTTAGCCTATTAAATCAAAGTTTTGGGTTTTCGAGTCATCTATAGGATCTTGCAAATTCTTAGACTTTTTCAAGTTTTAGAAATCGCATTTTAAAGTTCCCTTGATAAACGACTCTCTAGGATCAATTATAGGAACTTGCGAATAGTTCTTGTTCTTAACCCGTGAGAGTTAAGACTTTCGCGTTTTATATCTCCCAATATAAAAGCCTAGCAAAACTTGACTTAAACACGTTAAGGATACTAGCTAGAGTAAACTTAAATAAGTAAACTCGGGTTGAGTCAAAAGATTCACAACGTTTGAAAATTAAAACCACTTTATTAGAATTTTATTCTAATAAGGAAAGAAAATAACTAAACAGAGGTAAAAACAACTATACAACTAGGCCAAAATAGATTAAAAATTTTGAAAAATGTCGAAAAACCAAATTTTCCGGTTAAAATGAGGACAAATACAAGGAAAAGGCCACTTAACTTCGATAGAAGTCCCCCTACACTTAACATAAACATTGTCCTCAATGTTTAAGCATGTGGGAGTAAACTCCCCTACACTTAGGACATTGTGCACGTTGTTTAAATCTCGCTAAGGAAAAGACAACTAAAGAGATTCCTATTTTAATATTGAGAAATATAAAATAGTGAATCAAAAGAGTTTAGGATAGAACCGGGAAATCGGGAACACGGAATCACGGTTCGTCAGAAGTCATCAAGAGTGTGTCTTTGAAGCTCTAATCCCTGAACATGATAAGAAAGAAAGAAAGCAAGAAACACCACAGGGCTGCCCCTACACTTATGGTGAAAATAAATAAATAATTGGGTTGCCTCCCAAAAAGCGCTTGTTTTTGTTAACCAAGTCACGAGCCTGACTTGTCCCCGAATTAAATGGTCCATGGGGAAACCTCGAATGTGATACCGGGATCAAAGACCTTGTCCTCGTTCCCGGATGACATAAACAAAGGAGAGGCGGGGGGATAAGTCCTGAAAGGGAGAAAGGTCCTTTCAACATACGTATAGTATGTGAAATTAGGATCCACGGGAGGTGGGGTGGGTAAAGTAAGCACATTGTCCTCCCCCAAAGACAATGGATGCTGAGCAAGCGGCAAAGCCGTATTGTTATCAATCATAGCATAATCAATGTCACCTCCCGGGTCAAAGCACTCATCCTCCGTGATAGTGGCTAAAGGGGAGGATGAAAGGTGCTCGGGAGGGGGACTTGGGACAATATCTTCCTGCAGCAAATTATCAAAAATAATGTCCCCCTCCATGTCATCGTCATCATTACCTGGTGGTATGGAGTGAATGTTGATTTCTTCCGGCAATGGGTCATTATCTTCAACGGGAGGAATAGATGGAGGCAAAGACTCGGAAAGAGGAGGAGAAGTCAACGCTTCGATTTGAGCAATAAGAAGGTGCACTTTCCGTAATCTATCTCGAAGAAGCACGTCTTCCACCTTATCCACAAGATCATGTTCATCGGTGAACTTCTCGTAAACCGGAGAGAATAAATCGTCATCACCCGCATCTCCCGGTGGAGATTGAGAAATTTCAAAAGTGAAATTCTCATAGCTTGGAGAAAAATCGTCATCATTAGGATCAACCTCTTTCGTAAGAGCAACGTCGTCCTTAGGCTCCATAGCAGTCGGTATGTCACAAACCTCATCATCAAACACTTTATCAAGACCAACATCACTAAGCTCATTCAATGTATCACACTCCTTAGACACGTTTGGGATATTGAGAGGAGGGATGACAATTGCACTAGGACATTGAGCAGTAAGGTCATTCCAAGAAATAGTAGGCTCATCGTCATCATCATCATAATAGTATGGATACACCGGGGGAGGAGTATAAGTCTCGATATTTGATATTTGCTCCTGTCGATGATCCTCTTAACATTTCTCGATGATCTTGTTGCAAGCTTCTTGAATTTGTTGACTTAGTTTAACAAGAGTGTCCCATTGTTCATTGGAGCTCAATTGTTCGAAGGAGGGTTGATGATCGATGGGGTGTTGTGGGGGCTCAAAATGTTGAAAACCTGAATTATAGCATGGTTGTGGCTCATAGTAGTTCATCGGTTGAGAAGAATTATAAACCGGGTTTGGTTCATAATAATCCATTGGTGAAGAAAACTGAGGACACGGATTTTGCTCATAACAATTCATTGGTTGACAATAATAGGTATCGTGAGGACCCCCACAGTTGTTGCAAACCGGGTATGGAGAAAAAGCAGGTGCATCCTGTGGATAGCTATTATCATTGTCATAATTGTACCCCGGTTCTTGCCCGTGACCATACGGGTATTGAACCGGGCACGAAACATGCCAATGAGAATCGCTTCCACAATAGATGCACGGGGGAACAGGAGGTGGGTTCAAAAAGAATGAATTAGTCGAGTTGCACAAGGGACAAAATCCGTTTTGTGTGTTGTCGATATCGTTACCGCACCGCTCACATATACACCATTGACATGAGTCGTTCCCGTATAGTTGTTTCCCACACCGGACGCAATGGATATAAAAATCCATAAAGAAAGATAGAGAAGCAAGAAGAATATTTTTGGTGCAAAACTTAGAAAAAGAAATGCTTTTATGATTTTCAAATGTTTTTGGATTTTTGAAAATTTTTGATACGAAAAATAACGTTCACAAGTGAACGGGTCCCAAAAGCCAACGCGTCTTTCACAAAAAACCGTAAATCTTCACGAAAAGAGCCGGCAGCGGCGCCATTTTAATTCTTAGATTTTTGCTCGTTGAAAGTTCGTTTTCTCGGTATCTTCTCGAATTGATCTCCGGTTAATTTTGTGAGATTAGTTGTTCTTGGTGAAAACAATATTTTTGTCGTTGTAACATAACTGTGCAAGTCTTAAAATTAAATGACGAGTAATTAAAACTAAAACTAGTTGAAATGTAAACGGTGCAATATTTAAGACTCTAAAAGTAAATCACGGGAAGTTAAATGACGAAAAATTAAAACTTAACAAAAAGTAAATCGACAAGCAAATAAAAATGCAAAACGAAATTAAAGTAAACTAAAAATAAAACAAGAAAAAATGACACTTAAACTAAAACAAAATAATAAAACAAAACAAAAACACCCCATCGGAATACACCCGATCGGAATCCTATCGGAATCCGATCGGAATGTATCCCATCGGAAAGCTGCTAATCGGAATATTGAGAAGGGAGGTGATCGGAATGCATGATCGGAAAGTAAGCATGATCGGAATACATGAAAAACAAGCAATCGGAATATAGAAAAAGGTTATAATCGGAATGTTTAAAAATCACACTGATCGGAATAATGAAAAAGAGGCAAATCGGAATGTATCAAAGCAAGCATAATCGGAATAAGTAAAACCCTTTTCCGATCTAGTGATCGGAAAAAGGGTGCTGGTCGGAATGTGTGATCGGAAAGGGGTTTACCCTTTCCGATTGCTTTTTGATCCGAAAGTTAAGCAAGTAATAAGCTATGGTGAAAAGCTAAAACCAAAACTTGAACGAATCTATGATGAAAAATGACTAAATAAGCACAAATAGCAACTTATCAAACTTAAAATAAACAAACTTTAAGATCAAACAGTAAAAAGATGAACTTTTTAAGCGCGAAAACATTAATGAACAACACGGATCAAATGTAATTCGCACTAAAAGAAAACTAGAATCAAGAAAGGAAGATGAGAGATTAGACAAGAAAGGTAAAGATTCAAGAACTATAAAATGAAAACTTACTTGAAAATTAAATAATTAAAAGTGCTTAACAATTAATTAAAGTGCAAGAAATGAAATGACAAGTATGAAAAATGGTGGAAGAGGTGGTTTGTCAAACCACCCAACAACTTGAAAATGAACTAGGCCTATTCTATTTATAGGGGTGATTAGGGAGAAGCTTAGGAAGCTTCCTCCCTCTTTCCTCTTTGCCTTAATTGCACACTTAAGTCCTTTTATTCTTTATCTTTTGTTAATCTTGGACTTTGTCTTGGGATTTCTTTAACTCGTCTTAATTTTTCTTTATAAATAAGACTCGAGTTCTTCGGTTTTTTAGTAAACTTCTGTCCTTTAACATTTTCTTCGATAAATCTTCAGAATTGGTCTTGGACTTCCGTTCTTTTTGCACTCTTGATCTCTTGACTTCGTCTTTTGTCGTTTTCTTCTATAAAAGCCTGTGAATGCCCATGTTTTCTCCACTTTTCACCTTTTCGTCCTAAATCACAATAAAAACACAAACCACACATAATTCCGACATAAATGACATAAAATACACGTTTTGGCTCGGTTATTATTGTAATTAAGTGGTAAAAAGGATGGGTGTTTTCACACCTATCAGTATACTCTAAACTACAACTTCCAATAACTGAATCAACAATTCAATACTAATCCAAACACCACTTAACAGAAAGGAACTATGATTAAGCTATGAGAATTAAGAAAAACTAACAGATAATGAAAACTAGTACTCACAACAAATCAAATAGCTGAAAATAAGCAAGTAACAGGCATCATCAAGTTCTTTACACTAAAAAAAAATAGAATTAAGCATGCAGTATACTCTTGAGAGGAATTTATCAAAGAGAAACTTATTGGAAATTTTGTAGGCTACTTTGGGGATGAAGTGGAGCGCTGAGCTCACCTAACCTCTAACCACCACCAATTCTATCATCTACAATAGCTACAATCAACATTCACCATCATCATCATCATGTCACCCCTGCTACACACGTCTGATCATACAAATGGCTAGGCTGTGAGCTATATCAAGTCTTATCATGAACAAGCTTCCAAACAGAACTCAAATCATCTCATTTGTTCAATGAGAACAACAAGATCAATAACAGGAATAGTAGAGTAGCAGATTGCAGTAAGAATGAGAGTGAAAGGTAGATTTAGGAAAATTGAGATTGCATTAATGGTGAATTATGTTACAAATGATCTAACAAACTAACAAACTCTCTCAAGTGTTTGTCAGACACTTGAGAGAAGTTTTTAACTAAAATTCTAACTGAAAAAGATAGAGAGATTAAAAGTGTGTGTGTTTTCACACTTTTCTACAATACAAGAAATGAATACATCTGGGGGTATTTATAGATTGAAGTTGAGTGTTGGCGAGGATGAATGACGTGTAGCAACCAATCCTTAGATTCCACGTGTCCTAAGTTCGTTAATTGAAATCTGTAGTTGAAGAACACAATTGGGGATTTCTTTTTGATTGGATTTCAGTTTAATTGGTTGCTTGGAATGAGTTCGTCTTCCTCTTGCGAACACTTTTCATGTTAAACACTTCTCATGAAATTCACTCTATCGATTTCTTGATTCTGGGCTCGAGTGTGACACGTGGCATGTGTTTATTGGAGAGGAGAGTAGCACACGGATCATTATCTGTTAAACGAAATATGATTGGCTGATGGCTGCACTGTTGTGATTCGCCCCACTAACTCTCTCTCTATATATTTAATGTGCACATGTGGTGATCTGTGTATAGATAATGCAGCTCTCCCATTGGTGGAAATCATTTCACTCGAATCACAAATAGATTAAACTTTCAAATATGGCAGTTTAAGTCCTTGTACTTGGCATATTATCAACTTGAGCTTCTATCTTCATTAACTTGTCATTTATGGCCCTTTTGACTTCATACTTGAACAAAAATGATCCCTTGAGTTTTTAACTTGAACTTTGACCATGTTTGACTTTGTTCTTAACTTTTCCAAATTTGCACTTTTAGTCCTATTTGAAAGTTGTCAAGAAAGGTCATTTGAGTTTGTTTGACTTGTCACTTTTCATCCTCCTTTTGTATTTTGTTCATCAATAAAGGCTTGATTTCCTTGCTTGCTTCATATTTGTATCTTTTTACCTACAAATGCACAAACAACAAAGTATACCCATGATACTGCTTTTATAAATCAAAATCAGGTATTTTGCTTTGTGTTTTAGGGTTAAGTATGATATAATTGATATGAGATTTCACTCATATCAAATCCT
This sequence comes from Glebionis coronaria, assembly GCA_025667525.1. NCBI lineage: Eukaryota > Viridiplantae > Streptophyta > Magnoliopsida > Asterales > Asteraceae > Glebionis > Glebionis coronaria. Next base: position 226,863,071 of record CM046881.1, read on the forward strand.
CTACACTTGATTATTGCCATGACCTCATGTAATGCCACATTTTAAAGCACCAATTTACACTTTTCTCATAATTAATCCACCTTGGCCAATATGGAATGCATTACACTATATGATGCATGATTTTGATTTATACAATGCAATGCAAAGGAAAACAATTGTATTTATATATTTTTTGATTTTTCTTGAAATGGTTTTGATGGAAATAACTCATAAAGAAATCAAGTACTTTCATTAGGGCTTTGGTACCATGAACACTTATCATCCTCAAGTTTCACTTTCACCATACCAAACTTAAAAACAAGATCATTGTTATCCATAAGTGAAAGTGCATCAACTCATTCATGTATATTAATTGTGTTACTATTGTACCCCCACTTATTATGCCTCTAAAACCGGTTATTATTTGAGCAAATTGCATGAGGGCAAATTTGTCATTATTTAAAGCGTGAAATATAAGAAGTGTAAAATCTCAAAATAAGGAAGCTAGGTTTTAATCCTAAGTAACCATCTTATCCATTACTCGAAAAACCGCCCACAATTGATATAAGTCCGACCCAAAATAATAATTCATTCGCCTTATGTGTAAGATCCTTATGTCATGCATTAATAAGTAGCTACACACTCGCTAAGGAAAGAAAACTAAAACTCACGCAATAATTTATATCCGCCGCCTTTTTGAGACCTTGGATCTTCAATCCCACAACCAGTCAAGGTAATATTGGATTAGAGCAACTATCAAATCCCCGCAACCCTTGTGAGAGTAATATTGGAATTCAATAGCTACTATAATTCACACTTCACTGCCCCTCTTGGGAGTCTTGTATAATTATTTTTTTTTCTTTTTCTTTTTCTCTTTTTTTTTTCTAACCACTAATTTTTTCATAAGCCGCTCTTATTTTTATTTATTCCTCACAAAGAAAGTTGAAAAGAATAAAAGGAAAAACACCCGCTAAGTATTAAGCATTACATAAGTCTAGTGCACATAAAACGTTCTAACTTAGAATCTGAAGACGTACTTATACCAACCACGAATGATTAGTCAAAAATGCATAAGAGACTACAAACCGATTAAAATCGTTCTTGATTATTTGTTAACATATATACATGCATTGACAAGAAAGTAAAGGTTACCAAAGGGGATATAAAAGCCACAATTAATTAATATGAGGTTTATCTAGCCCTTTTACTTCAAACTCTATCATCTCTTGTTCTCCACAGTTTAAAATCTCAAATAATAAGACTAGTGGATGCTTAGCCTAATAAACCAATAAAGGTCTACATGGTTAAGGCTAATAGCTAGAGAATGCTTAGATAAGCAAACTCAGATTGAGTCAAAGTATCCATGGCGACCTAATATGTCAAAGATATCTAAACTTGTTAAACCATATCCTTTATTACATTTTTTCCTTTTTATATATTTTTGATAAAAAAATAAAAGAAGAAATATATACAATGAAAATGTGTTATGAAAATGAAAAATGATTATGCAAATGAAAAATGATTATGCAAAAATTATGAATGCATATTTTTGGTGGCCAAAGTTAATAAAAAATTTAAAAAACATTTTGAAAAATTAATTTCCAATTTATCATGAAGTCAATGACAATTTTCTAGGTAAGGTCACTTCGATAGAAGACCCCATACACTTAAGATAAACATTGTCCTCAATGTTTGAGTGTATTGGAGTAAACTCCCCTATACTTATGACATTGATAACTTTGCTTAACCCAAGCTAAGGAAATGTCTACTATAGTGAATTCATTTTAAGCACAATGTGGTTTTGAAAATCATAATAGTAATAAAGTGAACCCGATACAAGGGCCTCCTTTATAAGCTCCAATGCATGTAATGAGAGAGAGCAACCCTACAAACATCAAGAAGACAAAAGAGAGGCATCCCCCTGCACTTGTTCTCATCTATATACCGTTTATTCCTATCCTACCACACTCTAATCTAAAAGAGCTAATCCTAGTTATTCAAGCTTGATTTATGGAGTCTCTAGCTCGACTCTTCCCACAATGAATTAATTCATGGAGAAAATGAGGATCTCTTGGACCATTTCCACAGAAATGTCCTCCCCAAAGTAATGCTTAACACGGTGACCATTCTCTTTGAAATTTAGGCCATTTGGTTGTGACAACTCAATAGTCCCATATGGAAATACTTGAGCAATAGTGAATGGACCGGACCATCGTGACTTAAGCTTGCCCGCAAAGAGTTTCAACCGTGAGTTAAAGAGTAGAACCGCTCTCCAATTTTAAACTCACGGTTCTTGATGTTAGCATCATGCAATTACTTAGTCTTTTCCTTATAAAGCAATGTGTTTTCATCGGCATTGGTTCTTAGTTCATTCATCTCATTAAGTTGATCTTTCCAATGTGAACCGGTTTGGTTTAAATCAAAGTTAGCCCATTTAAGAGCCCATGAAGCCTTATGTTCTAACTCGAATGGGAGGTGGAATGCTTTTCCATAGACAAGTATATATGGAGTACAACCAATTAGTGTCTTAAAAGCGGTCCTAAAAGCCCACAAAGCATCATCAAGCTTATCCGACCAAGAAGTTCGATGCTCTCCCACCGTTCTTTCTAAAATTCTCTTTAAACCACGATTTGTGACCTAGGTTTGCCCATTGGTTTGAGGGTGATACGCGGTAGAAAGTCTATGGTTAACACCATACTTCTTCATGACTCTTGTAAATTGTTCATTTTAAAAATGAATCCCACGATCACTTATGATAGCCCGAGGTACACCAAATCTAGCAAACAATTGCTTTAAGAACTTGACTACAACTCTAGCATCATTGGTAGGCAAGGCCTTAGCCTCAACCCACTTAGAAACATAATCCACGGCTACGAGCATGTACTTATTGCCCTTTGATGATGGAAAAGGCCCCATAAAATCTATACCCCATACATCAAAAATCTCACATTCTTGTATGAAATTTTGTGGCATCTCATCTCTTTGATTAATCTTTCCTTGTCTTTGACAAACATCACAATATTTCACCATTTCTTGGGCATCTTTGTAAATGGAAGGCCAATAGTAACCCGAATCAAAGAATTTCTTAGCCGTGTAGGTGGGCCCAAAATGGCCCCCCGTGGGTCCCTTATGACAAGCTTCTAAGATTTTAAATGCTTCGGGTTCATCTACACAACGTCTTATGATTTGGTCCGCACATTTCCTAAAGAGGTAAGGGTCATCCCGAAAGTAATATTTATCTTCCTTGAGAAACTTTTTCTTTTGTTGGGAAGTGAGACCCTCAATAAGCACACCCCCCCACAAGATAGTTTGCAATATCCGCAAACCAAGGGGTAGCATCCTCTTGTGAAGAGATAGACATGAGTTCCTCAAGTGGAAAGGATTCATTAATTTCCTTATGAGGTAATTCTCCTTGGAAAGGATGCTCAAGTCTACTCAAGTGATCCGCTTCTAAATTCTCGGCTCCTTTCTTATCACGAATTTCTATAGAAAACTCTTGTAGCAACAAAACCCATCTCAAAAGCCTAGGCTTAGCATCTTGCTTTGTCATAAGGTATTTGAGAGCGGAATGATCCGTATACACTATGGTCTTCGAAAGCACAAGATAGGGTCTAAATTTCTCAAAGGCATAAACAATAGCAAGCAACTCTTTTTCCGTGGTGGTATAATGAAGTTGAGCACCCGTCATTGTCTTACTCGCATAGTGTATAGGTTGGAAATGCTTATTAACTCTTTGTCCTAAAACGGCCCCCACGGCATAACCACTAGCATCACACATGAGTTCAAAAGGCAAATCCTAATTTGGTGATACCAAAACGGGAGCCTTAGTCAACTTTTCTTTAAGTAGACCCATGAGAACGGTTAGTATCATAGGTTGAGCTTGTCTTGCATGGTGCAGAGGTGGAGAGGGTGATGAAGAGATGAGAATTGGAGAAATCTCACTCTTGGGTGTGTGAAAAGATGAAGAATCAAGTTTAGGAAACTTGATTTTGATCTTAAGGTTTCTTTTGGATGAGGATTCTTTGGAAGAATTTGATGATCTTGTGGACACCATGGTTTTGTATAGGTTTATAAGAGGGTTTGAAGGATGAAGAAGAAGATCAAACAAGGGAAGTTTAAGAAGGGAAGGGGATGATCCAAACTAGTAATGGGTTAAAAATCATTTTGATGAACAATGAAATTAAGTAGGCTAATTTAGGAAAAAGCTGGTCTTTTAGCAAAAGTTTTATCAATGTTTACAAAGATTTAGAGAAAATGGTGTAAAGCAAAGATTCTGTCGAAAATAGAGCCTGCGGATCCTTAAATAGGACTGGGGTTCTTTATCACTAAGGAACCGCAAGTATTTAAAGATCCCTGGACAGAAGCTTCAGAAAAAGGTTCCTCCAAGAATTTTTAAAACCCCAGATTTTTCACAAGTCTATACCATGATCTACTCTAAACAATGTGTAAAAACGAATCAAACGAAAAGGGAGTAACACACATAATATCCATATTACAAAAATATGAAAGAGGAAACAAAGGAAATATTCATACACACAATATGAATATTTAACACAACAAATAAGGAAAATAAACAACAAAAGCATAAACTACTCTAGTAGTGGAAATCCTCCAAGATTATTTAAGTTGACTCAAACAACTAAAACACAAACTGTGCTTTAACTTGAAAAATAAGACGACGAGGCATCATTCGAAGATTTGTTCACGGGAACAAATACTTTGAGAGGAGGTCGAGTGAGAAGAAATTTAAGGAAATTTAGATTGTCATACACATGAGCAAGTTTAATTTGTTGAAATCGAAAACAAGCACACGAACTTCCATGATGCAAAACAAAGTCGTTTGATGGGGGAGGACCAAGATGAAAAGGTGGTGGTGGAGAGGGAGATAATGGATAAGAAATGTTTTCACAATGCCTAGTGAGATTTAGGAAAAAGGATAGGTCATTGAGAGGAGGTATGTTGCAAGGTTTAGGTGGTGATGGAAGAACTTCTCTTTCTCCGGTAATTGGATCAATTAAGAAAGTCTCATTCCAATACGCAATGGGAGAGAAAGAAGTCTTGCAAGGTTTAGAAGAAGATAAATCATGATGATCCTTGTTCTTCTTGACCCAAATAGGTCGAACCGAGATTTTGGGTTTCTTGGAAAGCTTAGAAGAAGAAACTTTAGGTTTAGAAGATTGTGATAAAGAGATGTCAAGGTTAAGATTAGGAGAGTTAGACATTGTGAGGGTGAGAAGAATAACTCCCAAAAGAAGAGAATCTAAAGAAAATAGTCAAGACAAAGATTTGAAATGAAAACAAAAGTTTTCAAGGAATGTTTAGCCAAAACTGGTAAACAAGGAATCTTGAAAAAGATTGTGGTCAAAGAATAAGACCAAAAACGAGCCAAAAAATGGCATGCTGTCTGCGGTTCTTTAAAAGAACCCACGGTTCCTTATATATATAAGGGACCATGCGATCTTTGGGGATCCACATACAGTGGACATGAAAATTCTATTTTACAAGGTTTTGAGAAAAAAATAAGACTTTTTCAAAAAAATTGCAAATCTTGGACTTTGACCATTTTTAGCACTAGATTATGCTTTGGTTGCACAAAAGGCAACACACTCACAAAGAGTGTCTTGACAAAGGGCGACAAAATATTTAGAAAACATTTTGATCCAATTTTAGTCAAGTTTTACAAGGTTGTGATAGATTTAGGTTCAATTTTAATAAAATTGAAGTTGATTAGTGTGAGCACAAAGGTTAAAACACACAAATACTAAATCCATAACACATCTTCATGAAAACTCATGAAGGAAAGGAAATACAAGAAATGAAATACAAACTAACTATTACAAAGTTAGCTAAACTAGTTCTTGATAGATAGTCTTCCTTGGCTTGACTTTCTTTTGAAAACATTTATTTTTAGAAAATCATCATCCATCTCCTAGGAAGAGGAGGAATGAAGAATAAGGTAAGCAAGAAGTCTTGCAACCTCCTATAAAGTCCAAACATCTCCATTCTTAGGTTTGAATGATGTAGTTGTTATAGAGGCAACATGGACAATTAACACCATGAGCTTCTAGAAAACCAAAGAAGTATGGATCACCCCTAAAGTAGGAAATAAGAACACCCAAAAGAGGAGTGTTTGAGGGAGGAGGAGTAGGAGGAGGCATGGTGTCCAAGGGTGAGATAGGTGAATTTGGTGGGGTAAATGGTGAGGTAACCAATGGCTCAACAAAGTAATTCACAATGGGAATGATTTGGAGAGGTTGAGGGTTCACATCTAAGAGAGGACAAGGAGTGAATGATGATGACAAATCATTCATTCTAGATTGGAATGAAGAGGAAATAGACCCATGAGAACGGTTAGTACCATAGGTTGAGCTTGTCTTGTATGGTGTAAGAGGTGGCGAGGGTGATGAAGATATGAGAATTGGAGAAATCTCACTCTTGGGTGTGTGAAAAGATGAAGAATCAAGTTTAGGAAACTTGATTTTGATCTTAAGGTTTCTTTTGGATGAGGATTCTTTGGAAGAATTTGATGATCTTGTGGACACCATGGTTTTATGTCTAGGTTTAGAAGAGGGTTTGAAGGATGAAGAAGAAGATCAAACAAGGGAAGTTTAAGAAGGGAAGGGGATGATCCAAACTAGTAACGGGTTAAAAATCATTTTGATGAACAATTAAATTAGGTAGGCTAATTTAGGAAAAAGCTGGTCTTTTAGCAAAAAATTTATTAATGTTTACAAAGATTTAGAGAAAACGGTGTAAAGCAAAGATTCTGTCGAAAATGAAGCATGCGGATTAAATAGGACTGGGGTTCTTTATCACTAAGGAACCGTAGGTATTTAAAGATCCGTGGACAAAAGATTCAGAAAAAGGTTCCTCCAGCAATTTTTAAAACCCCAGATTTTTCATAAGTCTATATCAAGCCAAAGTAGACAATAAACCAAAATCTAGAAAGCTAACTAATAAAAGAAATGCACAAAGATATGTGAATCGAAAAAACGATCACATAAACATCTAAGGATTAAAATACTAAGCAATCTAACACAAAGTATTAGTTAGTTAACACCAAAATCTAAGAACAAGCAACATAAAAAAGTCTAAATAAAGGAAATTGTTCAACATTTCAAAACATGTTCACAAACATGTTAATCTTTGTTCCATTACCATAGCTTCATTTCTTCTACTTGCCAAGGTTATTGATCATCTTTCCAAAGCTCTTGAATGTTCCCCTATGCTCCGATCTAAGATCATGTAACTCACCACGTGTTTAAAGGTTTGAACCATAAACATGCTCAAGTGAGAGGTTTCCGGAAGGTCACTAGTGGCATAGTGAGGACGAGGAACAAGAGGGTCTAAACCATCCATGATAGTGTTCATAGATGGGGTGGAGTCACTCGAAGAGCCGAAGCGAGCACTCGTACCTTCGTCACCACCATCACTTGGTGACATATGAGTGTCCTCAACTCCTCATCATTAAACTCTTGTGGTTCATTTCTTCTCGTACCACGATCACTTCTCGGCTTTCGTGGTTGTATCTCTCGAATAGGCATCATGACACGATTGACCGGACAAAAGCGAGAAAGATCGAGCTCGAGAAAGTCTTCACCAACCTGTTTTAACGTTTGTCGGCATGCGACACTTTGTTGTATCAGCGTAATACTGAATTTGTTTTTCAAAAGCGTTCGCTCTACCTCTTCTCCATGGTTGCAAGAAGTCTCGGTTCCTGTCTCTGTGTGGTTGGTAAGGGAGTGCCTCGTCTTCTGAGTTTTCTGAAGAGGAGCGCTCTAACTTACGCGCTATAGGACGACTGTTGTCTGAGTCCGAACCTGACGAGTCATTGCTTGGGGATCGATAGCGTCTCACGCGTTTCTTTCTTTGGGAATCTTGTTGTATTGAGTTTTATTGTCTTCCCCTTAAGACCTGTTGGTCATTCATATATTTTTTGGCGAGCGGGAGCAGGGCATGTAGACTATTTGCTACATATTCTTCCATTGCTCGTACCTCCGTAACGACCACTTCTCCGCTCTCTACTGGTGAGAGAGTTACCCTTAGTTTGTCTTTGTTGGGAGGGGGTTAAGCTGACCCCTGATTCATGTTCCTCTCTTCCATAGTATGCAAGGGAGTCGAGAATAATGAATCCAATCCTCGCGGAGGTGGATTCACCACATCCCTGCTATCGGCTCCACTGGTGGATCCAGGGGTAGGCCCAACAAATCTGATCTGGCCGTCTACCGTCGATGACCTTCTACCACCTCCGTTCGTGTTGTTTTTTTGTCATGCTTAGAGTTTAGTGTAGGGTCCCACGGATGGCGCCAACTTGTTGATACAAAAGTTAGATACCCGCATTAGGCTTAATTTGGGGTCTTGTGGACTCTGGCTCTTGCACCAAGTGAACTTGTTTGAAGACCCTGCACACTAAGTAACAAACACCGTTAGACTTACCGTGGGCACGTGTCCCACGATCAGACTCCGGCGTGAGAGTAAGTAATCGGTTTGAGTATATGTGAGGGTTAGAGTATTGTGAATATCGTACCTTTGTGGAACTCGAGGGTTCCTTTTATACCCGAGAGCGTCCTGGCTGGGCTCTCCTAATCTTGCGGCCTAAGGAAGAGATAATGACCAAATATAGACTAATACTTATCACGTAAATAAGGAGAGTGTATATCTCTTACCCTCAGGCGAGTATAATCCTAATTTATATTATATTCTGTTTAATCCTGTCGCAGTGCGACGAGTACACGGTTAAGGAATAAACCGCGTGCGACAGCGGCTTACCGGGCCTCATGGGCTTCGCGCGCTATTTGTGTAATGATCCAAACCCAATGGATACGGGTAGTACCCGTGGGCCGGGTTATCCAGCCCGACTAGGGACTATACGTGATCAAAAAGCTATTAGAAAAGCCTTATGTTAGATATGCTCTTAGAATCACTAGCAGGATATCCGCGTAATGCGGCGGCGGGTATCCTGTAACCATATTTTACAGCGAACAAATATTATTCGATTTCATTTTCTTGTAAAATGTTACAAATAACAAGATAGCTACACAATCCGACGGCGGGTCTCTATGACTATATTTTACGGCGATGACTATACTTCACACCTACATATATCCTTTTTAGTCGATCAAAACTCTCAAAACACACTACCCCATAAAGTAAACACGTTATTTTATAAATAAGATATACAACGAAACAAAAATGATATTACAAATATAAATTTAGCAACAAAATTTTAAAAATATAAAACAAATCTAATATATATTACGACAAATTTATACACCAAACTTTATAACCAATTTTACAAAAACTTTAAAGCAACAAAATGCACAAGCTTACATGAGCTTACAAATTACCAAAGAACTTATAAATATAATAAACTTTAAACGAATGTTACCAACGACCTTTGAAATATATAAGCCTTTATGAAATATATAACCTACATTCTCCAAGTTATGTCGCAAAGACAATAATTTAACATGCATTTTTTTTCTTTTAACATGAATCAAACCGGTTTGATTATTTGGTGGTCTCGATCAGTTAAAACACCACCAAATCTCAGACACACCAAAAATTGATCGATATCACACACTATGCTCGTTATTGTCACACACTCATCCCATCGTCACACACCATAATGGTGGCATCAATGGGCCGGTGGCAGCAAGGAGAACATTAGTATGTGTGTGATTGGAAGTAAGGTTGTGTGTAGGTGGGTTGGATCTAATGGTGTCTAAATTTAAATAGCGAGAGCTGGGTCAAGTTTTGAAATTTGGTTAAAGATAATCATGTTTTATAAATTGGTTGTTCCAGTCTCTTAATAAGATGTTACAAGTTTTGTATATGTTTTAAATGGGTTGTTACAAATTTTTATTAGAAGTTGTTATAAGTTTGTATATAGTTTTTTTAATAAAGAAATGTTAGAGGCTTAATATTTTAAGACTTCTAGTTATAGAAAAATGATAAATCTTTTTTAAAGTAGGAAGATAAATTCGTGTAACCGGTGTCTATTTTCCAATGATATTTACTCTTCAACTTTCTTTTACTAATATTTATTCATTTTGTTGTATAAATTATGGAGTATTTCATTTGTCGTAAATTAGCTGTTTAACTTTTTTTAGAATCTCTCTGTTTAATTGTGTAGGGGAAGGGATTTTATAATATGTTTGGCAAGTAAATATTTAGGATGGGACATGTTTTATTTTCTTTTATTTGTTTCCTTTAATTTAAATATCTTGTAAATAAAACAATCTTCCTTTTTCTAGCTCAAAAACACACGACAATATAATGTTTGATAAGACCAAAATTTGATTTTATTATTTATTTACAAGACTTACAAATATATGCCTAAATTATTTAACACCCTTTTGTAACATTCCCATAATGATCAAATGCACCGGAATAGTACGTGGGGTGTTACTTTGGTGAATCGATAGCACACAGTATATAGAACAATGATCATAATAGCCATTTAAAAACATATCATATGAATTAAATTGTACACATTTAGTATCTCGTCATAAAACATCATTTATTAACAATGTGAAAAATATCCCAGCCTGTTGGTAACATGATGCTTCAATGATGCTGGAATCCCATGCATGAACCTGTTTATTTTCCTGAGAAAACATATAAAATAAAATGTGGAGGTCAACACGAAGTTGGTGAATTCATATGTTTAGTTAAATAAATAAAAGTATTAATATGCCAAACACCACGATCATAGTAGGAGAATCACAGCCAATACAATAGTAGTTGCTATTGCCCTGTAATAGAAGCTAGACATGATGCTCAGTACGCCCATAGGGTCTATCTTGATGGTGTTTCCCTCAGTCCGAAAATGAAATAAACCTATTGCTTGGCCTAAGCATTTCGTGATAGCAAGTCATGCAGGCCGGGTGTTGTCAATACCCGAATAGATCTATTCATAACATTTCGCGCTACACTACTAACTATTACAGTCCACGAGAATGGGGCAAACAATAGGCAATAAGTTGTTATGAGTTGATGTTACCCGTGCATGTTTGCATATCAAAAGTTAAGTATGTTTTCTCCCCCAGTTATATATACAGGAAAGATGGGGCCATGAACTCACCTCAGTGGTAATGATATAGTGATGATGTCACTGAATAAACTGGCACCGTATGATCACGAAGTGATAAAATTAACTAAGTAATTTAGATGACTCAGTAGATGCAAAATAATAATGCATGATAAATGTACTGATGAAAATGCATGATCACGAATTAATAAGTTGTTACGATGGTTTAAGTGTTTTAATTTATAATGTGTTGTCAAATATATAATATATTTTTAGTTTCTAAAAATATATTTAGATTGTCTAATAAAAGGGTTATAAATTAAATAAATAGATTTTTATCTAATTTAAAAAATTAATATTCTATTGATTTTCTTAAGGCTATAAATGTATTTAATATATTTTTTCGGTTTATAAGGTTTCGTAAATAAATCTTAATAATTTATTTAATTATCTAAAATGACTTAATTTAATTTATTAATAAAATAATTTATTAATACTTTTAATTAAATTAAAGTTACTAGTAAGTCCTTGTAATATAATAACTTTCAAACCTTAAAGTTTAGTTCGTTAAGTATTTCACCTCGTTTGTCCTCGTTAGTTAACTTTATTTCCAAAACACGCCCCTAGGGCTTATAATACTTTCACTATATGGCAATTGAAGTCCTAGGGTTTCCTAGTCTCGAAATATTTACAAACCGAGTCCCTATGGCTCGGTTTAATTTTATGACTTGGCAAAACACCCCCCTCAAGTCTCAAACATATTAATAGTAAGGGTTAGGGCTCGAATTAAGTTTGGATATCGATATAACTAGTCCCTCATAACTCAAAAATATTTATTAATATTTCTAGGGCTCGTATTAAGTTTCCTAAATGACACATTTAGTCCTTTAAGTCTCAAAAACCTACAATAGGGTTTCTAGGGCTTATATTAAGTTTCCAAAGTGACACTTTTAGCCCTTAGAGTCTCGAAATATTTAAATAAAAAGCTAGGGCTTGTATTAAGTTTCCAAAGTGACACTTTTAGCCCTTTGGGTCTCGAAATATTTAAATAAAAAGCTAGGGCTTGTATTAAGTTTCCAAAGTGGCATATTTAGTCCTTATGGTTTGGTTAGTTCACGGTTTAAACACAAACGCACCTTATATTTTAGTAATGGTAATTTTGGTCCTCTAACTTCTTTAAATTAGCGAAATGTATGTGTATGATTTATATATTTATGTTTTTGACCTATAACTTTCACCAATTAGCAAGGATGGCCTGAAAAGTCTCCCAAAATGTGATTGGGCTTAGTTGGCCCAATAGGGTCCCGGTTTGGGCTTCATGGGCCTAATGGGCTAACCTTTTGGACTTGTCTAGTCTTAATAAGCATACTAAATATGTACTAGTTAATGTGGGCTTATGAGCTTATTTATTTAGGCTTATATGTGGCTTATAGGACGCGGCTTATATAAGTTTATATGGCTTATTTGTCTCAGCTTATATAAGTTTATGGGCTTATATGACTTGGCTTGTATGAGCTTATATGTCTCGGAGTATATAAGCTTATGGGCTTATATGACTTGGTTTATATGAGCTTATATGTCTCGGCTTATATAAGCTTATGGGATTATATGACTTTGGCTTATATGAGCTTATATGTCATGGCTTATATAAGCTTATATCTCTCGGCTTATATAAGTTTATGGGCTTATATGACTAGGTCATTTTAACTAGGGCTCACATTAGGTTCTATAAGCAAGTTTTCTTACTAGTTCATAGTGTTTGAATCAAGTTTGTCCACGAACACCATATAAGTCGTGGGCTTATATGTTGTTAGTGGTTTGTCTTAGAGTATTTTACGTGTGCATGCACTATTATTTTCATTTACATGGCTTATATATGCATGACAAGTAAAAAGAGTAATGAAAAGATTGAAATGAGGTTAAGGAGGTCTCACACTTACTTGTTTCAAGAAAAGATGGTGGATGATCAAGTTTCAAAGCTCCTATGTGTCAGGTTCATCCTAAACGTGACCTAGGAAGGTCTTGGCTTGACTTGAATGCTAAATATCTTGTGTAGACTTGCACTAAATGCTTGAGAAGACCAAGATATTATTGTAGTAAATGTTTTGGTTTCGTCTAGGTGTTTTGTGAAGTGTGGTCCAAATTTTGGAGTGAAGTAGTGAGAAGTAGGAGTGTGGTTTGCTAAATATCCAAGTATGAAGAGGATAGGTGTGGTCTAGGGTTAGGCCACGGCAAGTAAGAGAAACACCAAAGATATGATGTGATTTGCAAAGTACTTGGAGGTACTAGGTTGTTAATTCAAATGTGGGTACACTTGGCTTTTGGTGTTTCTTTAGCCGTCGCATACATGCATTCTAAGGGGACAAATGGGACTTGTATAGTGTTTGAAATTAAGGGAAGGTTGTACAAGGCATTTGGTTTGTGTGGTGTGTTCCTATCACACGTCTAAAGAGAAATAAGGGTGCTAGGTGTCTTACTTTTCATACTATTACATATCTAGGCTTAGATTTTAGTTAGTACATCTCATTAACGTAAAAACATGTACATATGGTCTTGGTTTTGGATATGGCCGACGGTTTTAAGCTAGTCAAAAGAAAAGAGTGGGTTAAATAGTGTATGGTTTAATTGGAGTGTGTTGTACAAGGTTTATAAAGTCAATGTATATTTGAAAGAGGTTTTAGGTAGGTATAGTTGTGTATGATTTAGTATTCGGCTAGATATATAAGTCTAGGGTAGTTTTAGGTTCAAATTTAGTGTCTTGGTATGGTTACTAGGAATCTAGGTATAATATAGTAGAAGTAGGTTCAAGTCCTAATTCATTTGGTTAAGTTTTGGGATCCTTGGTGAAAATATAGTCATAATTAAATAGAAGTATTATTTACTTTATTCAAATGTAAGATATTTAGTGAAAATGAGTTAGAGTGGGTATTTTTAATGTTTAATAATAAAAAGTAGTTGACGTCGTATCGTAGTATTGTTTATGAAGTGAGGAAATTATATAAATATATATTTTTGTAGCTTAACATAGATCCTTGTTAAGTGTTATTAATTGTGATCATGAGTTTAGATTTTTATAAATCAATATGGTGAATGCTTATGATCAAGTGTTTCAGGTGACTTAATAGTCCCAATATATGATTGTTTAAAGCCTTGTATGCTCATATATTGTAACCATACAAATGTCCTTATGATTAAATACTCATAATCATAATATAATGTCATGTGATCAAATGTTTCCATGTTCTGATGATTTAAATGATGTATGCTCATGTATGATGCATATGATTACTCAAAAGATTTCATGCAAAGGTGGTAATATATATAGATATCATGAGGTGAAGTGTACAATAATGACATAGTCAAAACCTGAAATTTACAGGTTTTACAGCACTATCTCGTTATTTTAGCTTTGTCCTCAAAGCTTAAGATGACGTTACTGCTCAGGTGAACATGTGTGGGTACTTTGATCTGAATGAGTCTTCGCGTTCCCAAGTGAACTCAAGACCTCTCCTAGATTTCCAACGTATCTTAACTAACGGGATTTGGCTTTGCTTTAGTTTCTTGACTACCCTCTCCATGACTTTAATAGGTTCTTCTATGAATTAGAGTTTGTCATCAAAGTTGACACCCTCCAATGGCATGGCTAACGGCTCATCCGCGTAGCACTTCTTCAGGTTTGAGACATGGAATGTAGAGTGTACCCTGCTCAACTGCTGCGGTAACTATAAACGATAAGAGACTTCACCGATTATGGCAATCACTTTGAAGGGTCCTACGTAACGTGGATTTAATTTCCCATGTTTTCCAAATCGTACAACGCCCTTCCAAGGCGATACCTTGAGCATAACACGGTCACCTACTGCGAATTCCGTAGGTTTCCGTTTGTGATCTGCATAGCTCTTCTGCCTGTCTTGTGCAGCTTGAATTCTTTGTTCGATGAGAGTGATCTTCTCAGTAGTCTCTTGGATCAGTTCGGGTCCAGTCAGCTAAAATTCCTCCACCTTTGCCCAGCACACGGGTGATCTGCACTTGCGGCCATAGAGGGCCTCAAATGGTGCTGCTTTGATGCTGGCATGGTAGCTGTTGTTGTAGGAGAATTCAACCAATGGTATATGTTCGACCCATCCTTTTCTAAAGTCTATCACACATGCCCTTAGCATGTCTTCTAATGTTTGGATTGTTCGTTCACTCTGACCGTCAGTCTAAGGGTGATAAGCAGTACTCATGTCCAAGTTCGTTCCCAAGGCTCGTTGAAAAGCTTTCCAAAAGTTTGACGTAAATCTACCATCTCGATCACAGATTATTGAGATTGGTATACCGTGTCTAGTCATAACTTCCTTGAGGTATAGTTTGGCCAACTTGTTCAGAGAGTCATTTTCTCTGATGGGCAGGAAATGAGCTGATTTTGTGAGTCGGTCGAAGATTACTCAGATTGTATCGTAACCATGAGATGAAGTAGGAAGTTTGGTAATGAAGTCCATGGTGATATTGTCCCATTTCCATTTCGGTATCTCGGGTTGGACTAACAAACCGGATGGTCTCTGATGTTATGTCTACACTCTGGCATAAGTCAGACATTTCTTCACGTATGTGGCAATGTCTGCCTTCATGTTTGGCCACCAATATAATTTCTTCACGTCCTGATACATCTTTTCAGATCCGGGATGTATGAAGTATTTAGACTTATGAGATTCGTGCATGATCACGTTTCTCAAGTCTCCGTAACATGGTAACCAACTTCTTCCGTGCAAACATAACGTTTCGTCTGCTCTGGCTTATAACTTCTCCTTGCTTAGATTTGTCCTAAGCATCCCTCTTATGTCTTCCTTTCCAATGTTTTCAGGCTTTTGTGCTTGGAGTTGAGCCTCTAATATCTTCTTGGGTAGGTCCAAGCTAATGGTCATAACTAGCGCTAAAAACTCTCATGGGAGGATCAGTTCCCTTTTGGCTTAGTGCATCTGCAACTACGTTAGCTTTACCTGGGTGGTATTTGATATCAAAGTCGTAGTCACATAGCAATTCTATCCAACGACGTTGCCTCATGTTCAGCTCCTTTTGGTCTAGGATATGTTGCAAACTTTTGTAGTCGGTATGCACCGTGCACTTTGTTCCATATAGGTAGTGTCTCCAAATTTTCAGTGCAAAGACTACTGATCCAAGCTCTTGATCATGTGTAGAGTAATTCTGCTCGTGCTTCTTTAGTTTCCTTGAAGCATAAGCAATAACTTTCTGTGTCTACATTAACACAGCTCCTAAGCCTTTGTGTGAGGCATCATAGTAGACAACGAAGTCTTCGTTGCCTTCTGGTAAGGCTAGGATAGGTGCACTACACAATTTCTGTTTTATCGTTTGGAATGCGGCTTCTTCTTTTTCTCCCCAATCAAATTTCACGCCTTTCTGAGTAAGCTTCGTCATAGACTTAACTATCTTAGAAAATCCTTCTATAAATCTCTGGTAGTAACCGGCAAGACCTAAAAATTGGCGGATTTCCTTTGGCGAAGTGGGTGCTGCCCAATCCTTTACGGATTCGACTTTTGCGGGATCTACTTGAATTCCCTTGCTGTCAATCACGTGACCAAGAAAATGTACTTCAGGAATCCAAAAATCACATTTGGAGAATTTGGATTATAGCTTCTTTTCCTTAAGCAATTTCAGTACTTGAGCAAGATGTTCTTCGTGCCCTTGCTCATTCTTGGAATAAATGAGTATGTCGTCGATGAACACGATGACGAACTTATCCAGATACGGTATGCACACTCGATTCATGAGGTCCATGAATATGGCTGGTGTATTGGTCAATCCAAATGGCATGACCTGAAATTCGTAATGACCGTAATGAGTCCTGAAGGCCATTTTTGGTATGTCCTCCTCTCTAACTCTCAGCTGATGGTATCCAGATCTTAAGTCAATCTTGGAATATACACTTGATCCTTGTAGTTGATCAAATAGGTCGCCGATTCGTGGTAGTGGATAACGATTCTTTACAGTTAACTTATTCAGTTCCCTGTAATCGATGCACATTCGGAAAGAACCATCTTTCTTTTTGACAAAAAGCACTGGAGCTCCACAAGGTGAGGAACTGGGTCGGATAAAACCTTTGTCCGATAGTTCTTGAAGTTGTTCAACGATTTCTTTCATCTCGGTCGGTGCTAATCGGTATGGTGCTTTAGCTACAGGTGCAGCTCCCGGTATCAAGTCGATTTGAAATTCCACTTGACGAGTCGGAGGTAAACCAGGTAAGTCGTCTGGGAAAACTTCAGGATAATCACAGATAATCGGCACGTCCTTGATTTGCTTCTTCTCTGGTTCCTCTTCTTTGTCTGTCTTTGAAATATGTCCTAAAAAGATAGGGCATCCTTTTAGTATATACTTCTGGACTTTGGTGCATGAGATAACACTAAGTCTGGTGTCAGCTCTATCTGAATTTCCTTCTCCTCGGACAATCAGATTTTCCTTTCCCCATGGTATACGGACTAGCTTTTCATCACACACAGTGGTTGCGTGATATTTGGCTAACCAGTCCATACCAATGATGACGTCGAAACTACCCAAATTTACAGGTATCAAATGAATATCGAATGAATGATTTAGAAGATTTAAGGTACAACCTCTTAGAATAATGTTAGTTTCGATGATTTTACCGTCTGCTAATTCGACTTTGTAACAGTCGTCTAGCTGCGAAGGAGTAATGCCTAATAAACTACTAAACTCGGTGGATATAAGGCTTCTATCGGCTCCCGTATCAAATAAAATAGTTGCATAACGATTGTTCAGAAGAAACGTACCGGTAACCACATTGGAGTCGGGGTTGGTCTTGGAGTCTCCTATAACATAAACTCTGGATGGTGCTCCTCCTCTGTTCTCGTTCCTAACTGCTCGCTTTGGGCAATCAGGCTTGATGTGTCCGACTTCCCAGCAACCATAGCAACGAACTTCCCTACGAGCCATGCTACCACCGCCAGTGTGTTGGCGGTTTCCCTGTTGTCCACTTCTGCGGAAGTTCTGATTGTTGCCATTGTTGGGCCTGTAGTTGGTACTGGAGTTGTTTCGGATTGCTGGAGCATGTGAGTTTCCCTGTCCGGGCCTTCGGCATTCAGCAGTAGGGTAGTGATGGAAATTGCACTTGGAGCACTTTGGCTTGTTGCCTACATATGGAGGTTGTGCTGAGGAAACAACACTGCAGACCTGACCCAAGTTTTGTCTCTTTGGTTGTTGGGTCTGGTGATGACTACGGTAGTTCTCATCAACTTTCCTCTTGTACTCTGACTGTCTAAGCAATTGATCACGTCCCCATTTGTTCATAAACTATGTGGCAAACTCTATGGCACTCTCGAACGTAGTGGGGGATGCGAGTACACTGTCATGAACAGAATCAGGAAGTCCACTGACGTACTTCTCAATCTTGTCTTTCACGTCAGGGAACATTCGAGTACACATCAAAGTCAATTCCTGAAACTTCTGATTGTAGGTCGTGATGTCATGATTTGTGCATTTGAGGTTCCATAAGTCAATCTCTAGCTTCTTGATTTCACCACGAGGACAGTATTTCGCGGTAAGTCTTTCTTTCAATGCAGTCCAAGTCATCCCATAGGCTTCATCATGCCCAAGGGTAGCAACTAGAGAGTTCCACCAGGTGAGAGCATGTTCCAAAAGAGTACATGTGGCAAATTCCACCTTGTTTTCTTCGGTACAATCACTAATGCGGAACACGGTCTCAGTCCTCTCGAACCATTGCATAAGTTCTACTACCCCTTCCTTGCCCTTGAAGTAACTAGGCTTGCATTTCAGGAAGTGGGGGTAGGTACACCCTCTGGCATTTCGATCTCTGGCATTTGAGTTTGGATTATCCCCCTGGTTCCCACTGGGATGTGTATCCCTGGCGGCTAGGGCATCAACAATGCCTGGACTGATAATCACTCTAAGTTGTGCTTCTGAAATAGTCGTTGAGGGAGCAGCGTCGGGATTCTGTCGAGTAACTCTTTGTGCCATTGTTCTATCATACACAAAGATGAGATTTATTAGTTGATCAATAAGATTATTATATTAAGCTGCATGAAAAATGGGTATGCATAGAATTCACAAAAAAATTGGATAACCTGTCAAGAGTTCATAATAGTATAAATACAAAAAACAAGTAGGTGATAACATGTCAATTCTGGTGAATAAGAATATAATACAAGTACAACCAATCTAAGACAGAGATATAGTGGCACACATGTTTGTAGTACAACAAAAGATAACCTACCTACTAAGGGTAGGTGCTAATGATACGGATACAACTGAAATGAAATATAACTACAAAAGACCTAAATCATGCGAGCTGAGATGCAACTCAATGCTTGTCATGATGTACAAAGAAATCTCGCCTACACTAGTATGGCTGCCTGCAGGTGCGGATGGTCCTGCTGGTGGTGTAGGTGCACGATCATCCTGCATGCGAATCATAGCTCTCCTGGTCTCCCGGGAGAATCTCATAGTCTTGAGCAACTGAAGCTGGCGTGCAGTATCGGCACTCCGAAAAAGATCCGTCTCTGTAGTGACTCCCTGGTGACGAATATTTGCCAGGTCTATGAAGGTCTCCTCCTGTGTGAGTATGGCAGCCTGGGTCTTGTACGAGTGACCCTCCAGTGAATCTAGGCGATATCAGAGGTAAGAAACCTCATCCAACAACCACGGTATGGTTCTGTGGGTCATACCCAAAGAACTCTGAGTGGTATGTGACTCACCAGCCACAACCCAATAGAGAGAGCTAAATCTCTCCTGAAGTACGGCGCGACCCTGCTGGTCCGCCTGAAGTAAGGCATGGATAAGTGTGGTATCATGTGCCTGTCGGGATATAAGAGCGTTGACCTGTGCCTGTAGTGCGCCAAGTCTGGCCTAGCTAGCTCCCGAACCTTCTCCTACCTCGAAGGTCGAGTCAGGAGTAAAGTCGCGCCTCCTCTTGTGAGGTGGCAAGGCACTGGTGGGGTAAGAGTGGAGTGCAGAAGGTGGTGGCAAGGGTGGTAGAGTAAGTACTAAATGATCCGCCTCCTTAGGTGGAGATGCAGGTACAACCAGTAATGGCGATGTAGGAAAAATAGTAGGTGGTGATGGGGTAGGAGAGTTTGATAAGATGTTAACTCTATCAGGCTGGTCATCTCTGGACTCGGTGTCAGATGCATATCCGACAAGTACCGATGTCTACGATGGCGGTGTGATGGTAGGATCCATAAGCTCCTCGAAAGTAGTCACGATGTTAGGTGTAAGTTTTAGCTTACACAATTCAAAAAGTTTTCAAAATGCATATGTGTTGAAACAAAATTCCCCGGATAGCTTGCCCCGAGTGAATCCGCTTCAGTCACAATGATCGCGTTGCTTGAGTCTTGGTGAAAAACCTATGAACACAAAGCAACACACGTTAGCCTCGCCCCAGGTGTGACCCTAAGACCAAGCTTCGGTGTGAAAGTAAGTAACTTTCTCTTGGATGGTGTCTAGTGTGGAATACCGGAGTGAACTAGGAGTATTTAAGAGTAACAATGGTGAATATGTATCGTAAATTGATTACCTGTATATTAAATGTGGGGAGTATTTATACTACTCAAGTGTACCTGGATGTCTAGTAACATCACTAGATTAGGCTCCAAGTCCAAGGCAAGATCTTTTCCACAAATCAAGGGATTTGTTCACCAGGCGGTGGTGGAGCTCTTTACCAGCTGGGTTGGTACATGTATGCTGGTTAATACATTAAACCACTTTTGCTTTTCCCTTTCTCCCAGGCTTGTGGCATTAAATGCCAGCCGCCCTTGTCAGTTCATTAATTGCCAACCCCGCGACGCATATCTGGAACCTAGCGTGAAGTCTGGAGGCCCTTGGCCGGATACATACGCGAACATGTCCCCCCAGTATTACGGTGTTAGTCTCGGCTAACAGCATGATACTTGATTATGTTTGTCGTTTTGTCATTTATCCTTATCGTTAGTTTAACAAATGCAGTTCTTGTCATTAATTGCTCCTTAATGGCCTTTGTCCTACTCTAATCTTTCTGGCATCCACTTGGAACGCTTCTCTCTGCGCTGTCGTTTCCCACGCTATGCCACGCGTGCTCATTTGCCTTTTATGGTGAAATTAAACTTTGGAAATTGTGAAATGTCACTTCATTGCCCCCCTCTTTACTATAAATACCTCCTTTTTCTCTCACTTTCATTTCACTTTCTTTTCTTCTTTTCTCCATTGTTGTGTTTCTTCATCTTGGCAGACATTCCGTTCTACAGGTGTGCGCTCCGTTCCCCATTTTGATTTTACTAGACTCTTTTCTTGTTTGTTCGTGTCATGTCTGTTAGTGGTTCTGATGAGGAGGACGAAGTCACCTTTCGTGATCCGAAATACGATATGCACATTAGGGTTTCTACTTTGACCAGGGATGATCTTAAACTTATCATTAGGAAATACCGTATCCCTGTTGAACTCCGCCCTCAATTACCGGATCCCTTAATGACCATGGATCGACTTCCGGAACGGTTTATTGGCTTTTATGAGGAATATTTGAAACACGAAGGACTGCGGTGTGAGACCCCCAACATCTGACATGGAACAACTAGGCAACGAGGGGGTAACACGTCATAGTACAAGAAACAATGAATTACAGTTCATACAAAGCTGACGAAATAAAAACATGTACATTACATTATAAAAGGTCAGAGTTTTTAAATATAGGTCCCAGAGTTTTAAAAGCGTAAAATTATATTATTTCGTCTCGATTTATAACAATAAGTTGCCCAAAAGATTGAATAAACTTTTGATAGTTTATATAAAACAAATCTTTCAGAAGCATCACAGAAATCTCCAAGCTGCGATAATATCCTGCGGGCTCCCATCCAAGCAAAGCTAAGTAATTATACCTGAGATTAAAATGTAAAATCGTCAACACAAAGTTGAGTGAAATTCATAGGTTTAGCAATAAGGATGTGGAACACAAGCATCCATTTGTAAACAAGAAATAGGGGAATATGGTTACGTACGATAACCATAGTCCGAAACGTTATGATTATTATTGCAGTTCAGTTCATGAACCGAAGCTTAACTCAATGTAAGTTCCTCTAGGGAGTATTCAGCCTAAATACTCAAGTAATAAACAAATATCAGTGCGTCAAGGTACTTGAGACGGGGACAGTCGATCCTGATGTATCCACCCACAACATTCGCGCTTAGTACTCGAAATTAACGGTTCATGATCGGGAGAGGAAACTCAAGGCTAGACTAAAAAGCAATAATAACATTGAAAACCTGAAAATCATACATGTTCTGGATAGCATACAGTTTTTAAATGGTTGTGTTCCACCATGTAAAATCTCACCCCGTGTTTAGAAACCATGTCCAAGTAAAAATGGGCTATGAAGTCACCTTAGCCACGAGGTAAGTCAATCACGGTACTCAACAACTGAGTAGAAACGGTAGTGGTAGACGATCACCAACGATATGGATGCCCGGGAAACACGAAAACCGCAACCTATCAAAATAAGTCGCGCGTTAAGACTCGAACTCAAGTATCGATATGTACCAAATATAATATGACTCAAACTTTTTCCAAAGTATTTATATTTAAAAACCATTGACACGAATCAAGTGAATTCATACTAACCCATTTATTCCAACACTACACGTTAAAACACTTGTACACTTGAAATTGACCCTTTATACGACGCCAAGTCAACGCAAGTCAAACTATCCTTTACCCTTATTTGGACCAGTAGCTAAGTCATTTATATAATGTCTAAGAACTTGAGTAAGTCACCATGTCCGATGGTGAACACACAAACTCACGCAACACAAGCATTGAACTAAGTGTCCAAAATAAAAATCAGCAAGTACACCCCGAATGTACACACCGATCTACTCTATCTAGACATGTCCGTTTTACATGAAAATTGGTGTCAATGTCACTTATAACCTGTATAATACCTCACCAAAATTTGAGCCAAATTTCACACTTTAAAATCCATCAGCTCGACACTTTACTCGACTCCAAATTTTAGGACAGATTTGTACACTTGTTTTGTAACACCGTTTGGACCACTTTAAAAATACTAATTCGACAATCCGTCTTTTGAAACCACTACTAGACTCATCAAACTCAGTTTGTAAACTTTAAAAACCAGTAGTATCAACTATCTAACCAAGCCTAAAGTCCCCGAGAGTCGACCCAAAATCAGCCACAATTTCGGATTGTGCCGACTTGCGTCTCCGGTACACGAAAACTAAAACTAGCATAACTTTTGACTCGTAATGACTTAGAAGCTCTATCTTATACCAAAACGCCCGTCTCGGAAAACTTTACAACAATTTCAAATAATCTCAGTCTTTCACAGACCTTAAACCCACGAAAAATCTGTTTAATACATGCTGTCCCAAAATAGCCTTTTAGAAAACAAGTCAAATCCATTTTTCACTCAAAACCAATCATTCCCATACCCCTAGGATCACTATACTATCATTCCTAACAACCAAACACACTCCTAAACACATTCATTTAAAATTTAATAAAATCAAAGATCAAAAATCAACCTTTTTAGGATCAAAACATGATGATCTTACAAAAAATAATACATGCAAGATGATTTAAACATCAATCCACCATGGAATTATAAAGTCTTTAAATTTTGATGCATGTTCTTGAATTTGATATCATTAGAATCACAACAAAATTCTAAGAATAGGCCTTTATTTTGTTTTTGTCAAATCATGATGGATGGTGGTGGTTTGTGGTGGTAGAGTGGCGGCAAATGGAGGGGGTGGGGAGAGATCGTGTGTGTTTGATTTTTAAATAAAGTGGAAGTATGTGTTAGTGGTAAAAATTTTATTTATATATGTTGGTAGTGGATGGACCTAAGTTGCTAATTTGCAAACTTGTGGACTTAAAAACAATTAATAGTTTTGAAGGGTAGAAAATGGTTATTGGTAAATATTGAAAATATTTACGGGGCTCGGGTTTCGTAAAATACTTTTCAAAAGTTACAATGCATCATAAAAATGATTATATGATTTCTCGACACGACTTAATACGTAATTAAAACGACATCCTCGAAAATATTAATTATCGAAACAATCGATAATAAAACGTTAAATTTTGGGCATCAGTCGGTATCGCGATCACTATGAATTCTCGTTGTACATTGATTTTGAATAAACTCGTTGTAAACGCACGCGGGTGATTTTAAATCAAAAACTTTGATTTAAATTAAAAATGGAAAAATAAAATAAAAATTTTATAATTTCATACAAAGTACTTATCAATGATCAGAAAAAAATACTTATAAAGTATAATTTAAAAATCTCAGAATTTACATATATATACGAATACAAGAAAATGAAATACGTTGGAAAATTCAAGAAGCACGAACAAAAAGAATAAAATAATGCTGGGAAGGTACGGGTTCTCACAGTCTTCCCCCCTTAAGGAACTCTGGTCCCCAGAGTTCTCCTGAAAACAGTAGAAGATGCAAACAAAAGGAGGTACAATGTGTAGAACAAAATTCATTGCTTCCCAGCTAATTTTCCGTACCACGACGAATCTTAACGGTTAGAATTCGCTATGCTTCAGTTTCTTAGCTCCTTTTCGTATAACTTTTCAGTCTTGGATTAGAATAACGATCTTTCAATACGGAGATACATCAAGAGATAGAGTTATTGGAAATACGTGCGATAAACTATCGAGAATGAACACAAGAATCGTTTAAACAGGCAAAGTACGATAAAATGAACCAAGATTGTAAATCAACAAGGGGTCGCAAATCGCGCAACTGTAAAACGTGACAATCTTAAAATGTAATAATCTAGTCACAAGCGAAATAGAAGGGAAAAATGAATATCATATGATCATTTAAAATACAAGCTGTCAAAATCAGTTGTCTAGTATTTTGGTATTACATTAAAACTTAGTTTTAAATATTTTCTTTATTAAAAGAAAATTTTACCAGGTGTAGTGATTAAAAATCAAACTCTATATAAAATGAGTGGGTAAACAGTTATCAAATCTTTTTCTTGATCAGAATTTTCAAATCAAAAGTAACTCAGTTCAAATAGTTATTTTGACCAGCCTAAGAGCTTTTCGTGTGACTCTATGAAATTATCGTTAAAACTCTGTTTATCGTTACCATTAGAGAAAATTAGATTTTCCAAGTTATTTAGAAGCATTGTTAGAAATTATAAATTAATTTAATAATTTCATTAGGTTGACAGTAAAGTATGATAAAATCAATTACTTTAAAAGATACAACTTGACACTGTTTAAACATAAGTTATAAATTTACCCAAGAGGATGTACAGATTCGATATTAAACTTGAAATGGGTATTTTGACAATTTAAACATTTGGTAAAATGTATAAAACGTTCTTAAAAATTAATAATAATTTTTAGAAATTCAAGAAAGTGTTTAAGATATCAAACGATAAACACGTAACAGTTTCTGGTTTTCAGAAAGCGACAAAATAGCAAATGATTATGAAACGAATATCGATCAACAATTAGTATACAAGCAATAGCACGAGGGAATAAGACGGAAGTCGTATCAACTCTTAACGAACATGATAGAATAGATGCATCGATGATAAGGACAATAAGAAACAAGGATTATAGCAATGATTAACTCACGAGTGTGGTTGACATCACCACAACGGCTTATTAAGTGCTCGGGGGTCGATACACGATCGAAGGAGAAAATCCACACAATAAATTTTTCGAATTACAGAAATTTTTTTAAGAAGTTACTCGAGAGGAATTCCAGTAAATGAACAACATTCGCAATGAGAGGGGAAATCAACACATGGTTCACACGAACAAATTTCAAGACGATAAAGTCTAAAACACATAATGACGGATACAAGAAATCATTGGTCACTTCCAGTCATAAATCACTATTCGCGTCCAGAGATGTTTCGAAGGTATACCAAAATAGATAAAGAAGATCGATCGATGAAGAGGCATAATAACGTTGGAACTTTCAAGTCTGGTATCAATGGTAAGAATTTAGGAAAATGGTAACGAAAATCGTATCATGAGGATGATGAGGTAACAGGTAAAACAAAGGTCGTTGAGTAAGGAAATATGTGCTTGAGGCATGTACTTTGTTCAAGAAAAGAGAAGGGATTATATGTGTATGTTGCAAACTATTGCTACTCGCATAAGATGTAAAAGTTTTTAAAACTTTACTTTTATCTAACTTTTTAAGGAACATAATTAAAAAGTTGATTGTTGATCAAATATTTAGGGCGACTACTTTTCGGCCTTGCATGGCTCCTTCTAAATTAGGCATAGGTGATCAGGCCATGCATAATTTAAGACTAGCAATGCGATGCTCATCTTCGTCAACCCAGTATTACAGGTCATGTTATTTAAAATATGTATATAATAGCATTTGTAAAAACAAGAATATGAAACCTTTCGCCTACTAGTTACTGGCTAACTGTTTAAATCAACAATTTGTATAGTTACAAGGGTTCTTTATAAGACCGTATTAGAACAATTTGTGAAAATACATTTTAAAATTAATATAAATTAATTTCATAAGATAACATTCAATTGTTTAAGAAATCCCAAATGAAACCTTTTGTAAAATGATTCGCAAACAAGATCAGTTTGAGTTTATATAGTAACATGACAATAGTTTATAAAGTAGCGAGTGAGTTACAAGAGGGAAATAAGGAGTAGTTCAAGACAGTCAACGAAATGGTTACAAGGTGCTAAGGTTTCAAGAGGTTTAGCAGGAATCGTCAGGAGACACGTGTCAAAACGATAACGAACGATATGTAAACAAGATCTTCAATTCTCAGTCCAAATCAGTGGTACGATAGAAGCAAAGAAAAAATAATAGAATGACAGTTAAGTCATAAATAAAAGAAAGGAATAAGGAATCCGTATGTGCACATCGTAATTTATTTGATAAAAATACACTTTTAAGAAAGTAGAACATCAGTTTGTCAAATCACTTGGTTCCTAAAAGTTCAAGATTTATGTACATGTTTGACCGAACTCAAAGTTACTATTTTATACTTGTTCAAACGTAATCCTTGTTTTTAGTTTGCAAAATATCATTAGTTAAAGTTTTACAAGCTCACACGAATTTAATAGGCTTCAAATCATGTTTCTAACTTCTATCAATTTTGACCTTTTTAGTCAACTTTGACTTTTGGGTTTGACCCGACCAATTAAATCACTAAACGATATTCTAAGACTCAAAGTCTAATGCATTTCGATGTAAAACAATGTTTTGAACAACTTTCTAGTTTTACCCGAGACTTGAAACGGAATAAAAATGGACGAAAATGCCCTTGCATTAAATCTGTCAACAAAACGATATTTTACAACTACGAAAAATAAGTTCTTAAATTTCACAATCTCAAATGAGCGTAACCTGCTCGATTTTAATGTTTATTGGTCAAATTTTATGTCCTAAACGGACGTCTCAACAAGTAGAAATATATATTTTTATGTCTAAAGTTATAAAAATATTTTCTCGACACAGCTTGAAATTAAATCTAAATTTCATAATAACTTAGAATTAGTGTACACACAAGACTTGTGGATTCCATAAAGACAAAGGAAGATAAACTGTATAATTAGTCATGTAAAGAAAACGCAGTATGGAAATGGTTCAAGAATGCCAACGGTAATCTGAGAGATAAAAAACGACGCATATCATCAGTGTCTTCGACTGCAAGATGCAATGTAGGAAAGTCTCCTTGCGGCGTGATTTTCCAAAATCACAAGACATACCGAGAAAGAAACAAAATATTAACAAGTCACACTCCTGAGGCGAGGAGGTTTAATGAAAAAGGGAGGATACAAGTAGGATCGTACTCCAAACAATCGTCACATAATAAATGACGATCATGTGTTCAAGGTACAACGGATGTTGTAAGTCGAAGTCGGAATGTAGAATGTGTTGGAAACTCACTTTATGTGACGACATTTAAGAATTCCCGTTAGTTATCATAGTCACGCACATTTAGACTAGACTAGGTTCGTTGTAAAGTTTAGGTTGTGTGCGTGACTATATATACCCCTCCTTAGCTTCCAAGGAGGGGTGTTGATTGTCATTTGGTTCATTTGGGAATACACACACTTTTACTCTAAACCTCTCTTTCTCTCTCTCTCTAAGCCATCAATGGCTTCCACTACCATTTACCACCACATTAGACCACCGGATCCATTTTAGCATTTCTACATTTGGCATCAGAGCCACGGTTCCATCCTTGGATCGTGTTTATGTTTTCGATTTTGGTGGTCTAATCTTTTCTTATGTCTCGTTATATTTTCTTGTTCCATTTTGTCACAAAAATTTTTTTTGTCACGTTTTTTTTTATTGTACAAACTGTCCAAATTCTTTCTCGGTTTCATCATCCTATCATTGTTTTCACTGGTCCAAATCTATATCACTGGTCAAAAATGGTCAAGTCAAACATGGTTAAGTTACTGGTCCAAATCTATAAACTTAAGTACTTGGCTGGTCAAAGGTCTTGCAGAATCTTTTATTATATCTGTTCTGGGTTATATATTTTTTGAAGATGAAGGTGAAAACCAGATTTGCCAGAAAATCAGACCCAGAAATCATTTCTGGATTTTCAGGAACAAGGACATCTTTGGATAAGATTCTGCTTCCTAGTACATCGCATTGAGTGCGATGGGTTGAATACGATGGCTCCATTACGATGGCTCCACTGCGATGGAACCATCGCAATGGGTCATCTTGATGCGATGATTTCTTATTGATCAGACTGCGATGGACTTCTTGTGTTTAGACTGCGATGGGTCATCTTTACGATGGACTCTTCTCTGGTTTAGACTGCGATGGGTCCATCTTGACTGCGATGGACCCAAGTCTCGATGGCTATTATTTTTGACTGCGATGGGATGACTTTTAGACTGCGATGGCTTAAATATTTTGACTGCGATGGAAACTCTTTTAGACTCCGATGGGTTTAAAAACTGGTTGACTGATGCAGTTTAAATCTTAAATGACCATGACCATATTGTTTAGACCTCACACTTGACTGAACCCATCCCAACCGAGTCAACTCGGTCATTACCGAGTTGACTCAGGTAAACTCACTGAGTCGACTCACATCCAACCTTATATCACCAACAACTCCATCATACACTAATCCTAGTCCCATCGTCACCTAACCCATCTAAATCAGAACATGACTAAAAAATTAATTTTTTTAGATCTCAGATAAAAATTTCGTGGTTGCTCATGCAAGTCAAGATCTAATAAGATCTTTTCACGAACTATTTTTTCTTCACTGATCCGTGTTTGGTGTTAAACCACTTTTCATTTACGAAATCAATCAAGGATTTATAACAACAATCTGTTATAATCCATTTTTTGGTTTCGAATTAACCAGACCAAACCCACATGCAATTACTACAACCTTACCCGAGACCATCCTTATGATCTTGAAGAAAATAAAAATCTTGAAGGTTCATCACAGGTTTGTTGCAACCTGATTCGATTCAGGTTTGATGATTTCGAGAAGGATGCGAGTTTGACTTGTGTTAATGGTTGCGTTTATTTGATTCATGGGTTTGATTTCCTGGTGTGAAGAGTTTCCAGAATACAAGGTTTAGATGAAGATTATGAGGGGACGGATGTTGATTAGATGGGGATGGTGATTTGGAGGGGACGGAGGTTACAAGTTTGGTGGGAGTGAAAATGGGGGGCGGATCTAACGATGTGAGAGGATTAGGTGTAATCTGTGAGTTAAATTAGGGTTGGGGAAAGTTATATATCCCATGATGTTGGACCGGGTTTGTGACATGGGCCTTGGACACTCGTTTTTCTTTGATAAACATTGGCTATGTGTAAATTGAGTTGGGCCGTGTGTCTTCAAACTAAATATACACAAAATTGTTTGTTTCAAATTTATTCATTTTGAATAAAAAAATTTTGTATTATGGTATACTTTGGACATTCTCGAGACAAACGTGACGAGACATTGTTAAGGAGAATGGATGCTCAAACAAACAAGTTCCTTTTTTGAATTTGTAGTTTTTTGTTGCATTTGTGGTTCTTTAATTTTTTCTTGACACTGATTGGGTGACGAGAAATATGACGCGACAAAATGAAGTGACAAAATGTGACAAGAATTTATTTTGACGAGAACAAGAAAAATGGGCGATTTTTTAGTTGCTACGGATTCGTCTGATCGGGTATTAATTATGTGACGTTGAAGACGGATTTTTCGAAGGCGTGTATTTATTTTATCTTTTACTAGATAACTTGTTCGTGCTTAATCCTAGAACGAAGACTTGGTTATCTGGATTCCGGGTTCGGGGTGGATGGTTGATGACTCGGATAACTATCACTTAAAGGGGTTACATTGTTGTACTCAGTGTCACGCGCTTAGTCGACGTGGATAATTTCAAGAGGTGTTGTGCTTATAGACTTCTTCAGTGATGCATTGAGTACTTAGAGATTTCTCCACCGTTCTTCATTCAACAATAGTGCAAGCTTAAGTCACAAGATCGAAGGATTTTTATTCAGCTTCACGTTTGACGTATCTGGTTCATTCTTTCAGTGGTCACTTCAAATTGCTTTCACGTGGGTTGGTAAAGGTGGCCATGGAGAGTTTATGAGAAGAGATTTTCGAGCAACAGCTAATTCTCACAAAATATATAATTCAGCTTATTTATTATTCTCACGAGATTTCAGGTTCATGTGCGTACAATTTCTTGATGGTTCCGAGTTTCGAAACTATCAAGGGGGAAGAAGAAGACACATTGAACGCACAACGAGTACACGTGATGAACTTCATACCTTCTTTTGATTTGAAGATATTCCGGGATGACATTTGTCATAGCCGTAGAGAAAATCAGTGTTTTAACTCGTGTCGTTATCAATCTCCAAACGGTACACTACTGATTCGAGGTTTAATTGTTTGATTGTTGCAATTAAACATCATCATTATCCTATATGCATTTCCGGGACTTAATTGACTCTGGTGCATCTCCGGAAGAAGACGTGTGCATTTCCGGGACTTAATTGACTCTGGTGTTACGATGTCAACTTCATGAATGGGATAAAGTGTCCACTTCAGTATTTGAGCTTCATAATTGGGATTGATTTACCTTCTTCAACTATGTGGGGGAAGAAGTGTCTTGATTCTTTCTGGTATGCATAACTTGAACTCTCAGGGGGAAGAAAAATTCAGAAGAATTATTCAAGCGTGAGAAGAAAAGTTGTTGATCTACTTGGTGTGCCCCAAACTTTCAATCCCTCTTAGCAACATTATCATGTTATATGATGGGATTTGCTAGTTAGATTCCGCTGTGCGCTTAATCATTCTAAGCTTTATTGAAAGCTTTGAAGTTGCTTACGAGGATTGTTGGTTTAGGGGGAAGCTATTTAAAATGCTTCTACATCAAGTTTACGTGGCATGAATTAGGGGGAAGCTAATTCAGAAGCTTCTCCTTAACCAGAAGTGTATGGGTTACTTAGCTCGTGCCGTTACAGTATTTCTTCTACAAGTTACTTTAAAGATGAGTCGTTTTGAAGACGAAGGCCTCAGAAGACTTCATCAGCATTGGATGCTTCAAGAAAGCTCTTATTCTTAATTATTTTGTACTTGTTAGGAAGTATATTGTAAGGAATTCTACACGTCGTCCCATGGGGGAAGATTGTTGGAAACTCACTTTATGTGACGACATTTAAGAATTCCCGTTAGTTATCATAGTCACGCACATTTAGACTAGACTAGGTTCGTTGTAAAGTTTAGGTTGTGTGCGTGACTATATATACCCCTCCTTATCTTCCAAGGAGGGGTGTTGATTGTCATTTTGTTCATTTGGGAATACACACACTTTTACTCTCAACCTCTCTTTCTCTCTCTCTAAGCCATCAATGGCTTCCACCACCATTTACCACCACATTAGACCACCGGATCCATTTTAGCATTTCTACAAAATGGTCAATGAAATAAGAGGTAATCCATGTACATGTGTCGTGTAAAATGGTGGCGTAAAGGTAATTCAAGATTATGAAAACCCACAATATTATTCAGGTACTGATTCAACTAATGCTTCGAGATGTGTGACTCACACGATGTCCTTTAGTCTTTCTGGGAGACACATTGAGCTACACAATGGTCTATAGAATATTTTCAAGTCATCCAATCACAAATGGTCTACAAGCAAATTGGATATCTAGATAGATATCTTAAAAGAATTAAACAATGAAACAACACGCACGGTAGTAAAAATCAGGAGTTTTATCGTAAACAACTCTTCTTAATTCCAAACAATGGTATCTCGAGAGTATTCACAACATGTAACAGCGAGTCGAGAAAAATAGACGGTTCAAAACGAACGAGCATATGAAGTCAGTCGTATCACGCATAAATGAAATAGCAATAATACTCAGAAAAATGAGTATGAAAAGTCGGCAACATACGCACTCTGTATACAAGTATGTAACGTCATAACAATATGAAATCATCGTAACAAGATCAGTTCACAAGAACAAGAATTCAAGATATGCAGTATAGGCAGATGTAATCACAGTAATACCGAATGATAATTCATGAAACACTAGGCTTTGAAACGACACAGTAATTATCGTCATTAGGGTGATGTAATATTTCAACATGTAATCAAAAGATTAAATACCATAACGATAATTAAAAGTAAATAATAAGGATTAGAGAGTTACCCGCAAAGATATCAAACAACAATGGCAGATTTTGTGATTGACACTTAGAAACAATAAAATATTTGAACTTTCGGTTATAGACTATGTTTTTAAAAAAAACGACTCACTTCCCTATAACCATCGCTCTGATACCAATCTGTGGGACCCCCAAAATATGACATGGAACAACTAGGCAACGAGGGGGTAACACGTCATAGTATAAGAAACAATGAATTACAGTTCATACAAAGCTGACGAAATAAAAACATGTACATTACATTATAAAAGGTCAGAGTTTTTAAATATAGGTCCCAAAGTTTTAAAAGCAGAAAATTATATTGTTTTGTCTCGATTTATAACAATAAGTTGCCCAAAAGATTGAATAAACTTCTGATAGTTTATATAAAACAAATCTTTCAAAAGCATCACAGAAATCTCCAAGCTGCGATAATATCCTGCGGGCTCCCATCCAAGCAAAGCTAAGTAATAATACCTGAGATTAAACATGTAAAATCGTCAACACAAAGTTGAGTGAAATTCATAGGTTTAGCAATAAGGATGTGGAACACAAGCATTCATTTGTAAACAAGAAATAGGGGAAAATGGTTACGTACGATAACCATAGTCCGAAACGTTATGATTATTATTGCAGTTCAGTTCATGAACCAAAGCTTAACTCAATGTAAGTTCCTCTAGGGAGTATTCAGCCTAAATACTCAAGTAATAAAAAAATATCAGTGCGTCAAGGTACTTGAGACGGGGGCAGTCAATCCCGATGGATCCACCCACAACATTCGCGCTTAGTACTCGAAATTAACGGTTCATGATCGGGAGAGGAAACTCAAGGCTAGACTAAAAAGCAATAAGAACATTGAAAACCTGAAAATCATACATGTTCTGGATAGCATACAAGTTCTGGATAGCATACAGTTTTTAAATGGTTGTGTTCCACCATGTAAAATCTCACCCCGTGTTTAGAAACCATGTACAAGTAAAAAGGGGCTATGAACTCACCTTAGCCACGAGGTAAGTCAATCACGGTACTCAACAACTGAGTAGAAACGGTAGTGGTAGACGATCACCGACGATATGATTGCCCGGGAAACACGAAAACCGCAACCTATCAAAATAAGGCGCGCGTTAAGACTCGAACTCAAGTATCGATATGTACCAAATATAATATGACTCAAACTTTTTCCAAAGTATTTATATTTAAAAACCATTGACACGAATCAAGTGAATTCATACTAACCCATTTATTCCAACACTACACGTTAAAACACTTGTACACTTGAAATTGACCCTTTATACGACGCCAAGTCAACGCAAGTAAAACTATCCTTTACCCTTATTTGGACCAGTAGCTAAGTCATTTATATAATGACTAAGCACTTGAGTAAGTCACCATGTCCGATGGTGAACACTCAAACTCACGCAACACAAGCATTTAACTAACTGTCCAAAATAAAAATCAGCAAGTACACCCCGAATGTACATACCGATCTACTCTATCTAGACATGTCCGTTTTACATACTAATTGGTGTCAAAGTCACTTATAACCTGTATAAGACCTCATCAAAATTTGAGCCAAAGTTCACACTTTAAAATCTATCAGCTCGACACTTTACTCGACTCCAAATTTTAGGACAGATTTGTACACTTATTTTGTAACACCGTTTGGACCACTTTAAAAATACTAATTCGACAATCCGTCTTTTGAAACCACTACTAGACTCATCAAACTTAGTTTGTAAATTTTAAAAACCAGTAGTATCAACTATCTAACCAAGCCTAAAGTCCGCGAGAGTCGACCCAAAATCAGCCACAATTTCGGATTGTGCCGACTTGCGTCTCCCGGTACACGAAAACTAAAACTAGCATAACTTTTGACTCGTAATGACTTAGAAGCTCTATCTTATACCAAAACGACTGTCTCGGAAAATTCTACAACAATTTCAAATAATCTCAGTCTTTTACAGAACTTAAACCCACGAAAAATCTGTTTAATACCTGCTGTCCCAAAATAGCCTTTTAGAAAACAAGTCAAATCCATTTTTCACTCAAAACCAATCATTCCCATACCCCTAGGATCACTATACTATCATTCCTAACAACCAAACACACTCCTAAACACATGCATGTAAAATTTAACAAAATCAAAGATCAAAAATCAACCTTTTTAGGATCAAAACATGATGATCTTACAAAAATAATACATGCAAGATGATTTAAACATCAATCCATCATGGAATTATAAAGTCTTTAAATTTTGATGCATGTTCTTGAATTTGATATCATTAGAATCACAAGAAATTTCTAAGAATGGGTCTTTATTTTGTTTTTGTCAAATCATGATGGATGGTGGTGGTTTGTGGTGGTGGGGGTGGCGGCAAATGGAGGGGGTGGGGAGAGATTGTGTGTGTTTGATTTTTAAATAAAGTGGAAGTATGTGTTAGTGGTAAAAATTTAATTTATATATGTTGATAGTGGAGGGACCTAAGTTGCCAATTTGCAAACTTGTGGACTTAAAAACAATTAATAGTTTTGAATGGTAGAAAATGGTTATTGGTAAATATTGAAAATATTTACGGGGCTCGGGTTTCGTAAAAATACTTTTCAAAAGTTACAATGCATCATAAAAATGATTATATGATTTCTCGACACGACTTAATACGTAATTAAAACGACATCCTCGAAAATATTAATTATCGAAACAATCGATAATAAAACGTTAAATTTTGGGCATCCGTCGGTATCGCGATCACTATGAATTCTCGTTGTACATTGATTTTGAATAAACTCGTTGTAAACGCACGCGGGTGATTTTAAATCAAAAACTTTGATTTAAATTAAATATGGAAAAATAAAATAAAAATTTTATAATTTCATACAAAGTACTTATCAATGATCAGAAAAAAAAATACTTATAAAGTATAATTTAAAAATCTCAGGATTTATATATATATAAGAATACAAGAAAATGAAATACGTTGGAAAATTCTAAAAGCACTAATATTAGGATTTTGCCAGGTTCAATTGTTCGTTTCTTGGTATCTTAACGAATTGATTTCCGGTTTAAAGTACGACTCTATTGTTTTTGGTGAAACAAATATTTTGGGTGTTTTTTTTTAAATAAAAGTGCAAAACTTAAAAGTAAAAGGCAGGTAATTAAAATCTAATTTAAAGTAATGGTGCAAGTATTTAAAAGCGTGACTAAAATTAAAAGGCACTAAAAGTAAATAACGCAAACTTAAATCTAACTAAGGCAAACTAAAAACGCAACTAAAACTTAAGCTAAGGCAAAGCTAAAATAAATCTAAGGCAATTAAGCTTAAAGTGCGACTAAGGAAAAGGCGAGAAAAGTAAAGCTTGAAAATTAAAAATTAAAAACAAAAACTAAAAAGAACCTTAAAACAGCTCATTCGGAATAATTCTTCGATCGGAATAATCACTCATCCGGAATGTCACCTTCATTCGGAATGATTCTCCTTCACTCGGAATATTTACCAAAATCCTTGATCCGGAACAAATTCTCTATTCGGAATATGTCACTTATCCGGAATAAATCCTTCGTTCGGAACTTTTGCTGAATCGGAACTTCCTAAACAAAACCCTTGGTTCGGAACTTCCTAAACCAAATCCTTGATTCGGAACCCTTGGTTCGGAACCTGCTGATTCGGAACTTTTAAATGTTCCGAATAAAACACCTCTTCCACTGGTTCGAAATACTTCCGAATGAACTAGCTTGATTCGGAACTTAGAATGTTCCGAATAAAAGTGTGATCAGGAATAATGAAATCTTCCGAATTAAACTCCATGGTTCGGAACTTTCTTGGTTCGGAACTTTCTTGGTTTGGAACTTCTACTGGTTCGGAAAAAGTTCCGAATGAACAAGCCTTGATTCGGAACTTTCTATGTTCCGAATGAAGGTGTTGATCCGGAATACTTTGTCTTGATCTGGAACTTTACCTGGGAAAAGATCAGTAACAAAAACAAACCGAAGAATAAGGAAACACAGGTACACACGAATACAAACAAATCCAATCAAAATAAACCACAAGATTAAATCAAACTAATCACAAAACATCTACTAATGATAATCAAACAATCCAAAACAATCGAACTAACAAATATAACCAAAATAATCAAAACCCACTTAAATAAATTAATAAAAATCAAGAACAAGAACATAAACCATAAAGCATGAAGATTAAGATCAAATAAAGAAAGGTAGATAGGAGATTAACAAGAAAAAGTAAAGATTGACAAGAATTAAAAGAGAAACTTACTTGAAATTAAATGTAATTAAGGTGCAAGACAATTAAGGTAAATGACATGTAATTAAATGACAAAGAAAGTAAAATGGAAGAACTAATTGTCACTATTAGCCAACAAAAACTAACTAATGAAATCCTAATCTATATATAGGGGAGGTTAAGGAATGCTTAGGAAGCTTCCTCCCTCTTTCCTTTCTCCTTAATTGCATGATTAGTCCTTCTCTTCTTAATCTTTTGTTAATTGCACCATTATTTCTTAAGCCTTTTAATCTTCTTAAATCTTGGACTTTAATGACTTTTGGCTCGGGATTTCTTTGGACTCGTCTTTTAATTCTTCAATAAATAAGACTTTAGTTCTTCGGCTTTTAGTCAACTTCCGTCTTTTGACTTTTTCTTCGATAAATCTTCAGAATTGGTCTTGGACTTCTGTTCTTTTTGCACTCTTGACTTCTTGACTTCGTCTTTCGTCTTATTCTTCGATAAAAGCCCGTGAATGCCCGTGTTTTCTCCACTTTTCACCTTTTCGTCCTAAATCACAACAAAAACACAAACCACGCATAATTCCGACATAAATGACATAAAATACACGTTTTGGCTCGGTTATTATTGTAATTAAGTGGTAAAAAGGATGGGTGTTTACACACCTATCAAATCCCCTACACTTGACCATTGCAATGTCCTCATGCAATGCATAGTTACAAAGCACGTTTACATTTTTCATCATAATCAATCCACGTTGGCCTTTATTAAAGAGATAGATAATTACAAACATTCAAAGTAAAGAAATCAAAAGCATACCTTGGGTTTTGGAAATGTCATGAATAATCATCATCCTCAAGTTTTCACTTTCTCCAAACCAAGCTTAAAAACGATATCATTGTTATTATAAGTTAGCAAACTAACACGAACTCATGTGGGCCAATTATTCACTTAGACTCCCTTATTCCTAGGTGTATCTCTTATATTTTATTGTTGTCTTGAATGATCACGAGGATGCATTGTTGACTTATTTCGATAGTTATTTAGTCCGAAAATAAAGTGAATGATTTAATCAATAGTTAGCTAAAGGATAAAATCTTTTAAAACTGCTTCTCGGGACCTCATAAAGTTCATATCTTGGCATAACTCGCTTCGCGATTTGAGACCTTTCTCGGACCAATATTTGGCAGCGACTTCATACTTCAAATCTTGAGTGACGTTCATGAAATGATGGCCTTCTCTTCATAATAGGAATTTCTTCACTTGAAGATTTGAGAGATTCTTCATAAATGGACCACGACTTCTTCATTTTTCTCCAATCTTTATTTTGGACTTTGATATACAACGATCCGCCTCCTTTTTGGACTTGGATCTATTTATCCTCATACCTTGTTAGGGCCTTTTTGGATAGACTTCTCCATGACTTTTGGGGAGTTTTTGCTTTTCGTCGTGTGTCTTGATCCTTCATATTGATCTTTGATAAATGATTCTTCACATCACTTGGGATCTTTAGCCCTCATGCCTTGTTAGGACCTTTTTGGACTCGCCAATCTTCGCATCCCGCTTCAATAAGTTATGCCTTGGCTATGAACTTCAATCCATACCGAGCAACTTTTAAACGATCTTGGGCTAGAAGCTAAGTAACTTTTCAAATCGTACAACCTTATTTATTGCAGATAAATTTATTAGCAAGCGATGGGAGAATAGGCTTATAATTAACTCACATAAATTCCCGAAAGAATACCAAACTTATAATTGACTCTATCATCTCTCGTTCTCCACAGTTTAAAATCTCAAGGAATGAGACTCGTGGATGCTTAGCCTATTAAATCAAAGTTTTGGGTTTTCGAGTCGCCTATAGGATCTTGCAAACTCTTAGACTTTTTCAAGTTTAGAAATCGCATTTTAAAGTTCCCTTGATAAACGACTCTCTAGGATCAATTATAGGAACTTGCGAAAAGTTCTTGTTCTTAACCCGCGAGAGTTAAGACTTTCGCGTTTTATAACTCCCTAAATAAAAGCCTAGCAAAACTTGACTTAAACACGTTAAGGATACTAGCTAGAGTAAACTTAGATAAGTAAACTCGCGTTGAGTCAAAAGATTCACAACGTTTTGAAAATAAATACCACTTTATTAAAGATTTATTCTAACAAGGAAATAAAATAACTATACAAAGGGAAAAACTAATAGGCCAAAATAGATAAAAAAAATTTGAAAAATGTCGAAAAATTGATTTTCCGGTTAAAATAAGGACAAATACAAGGAAAAGACCATTAAACTTCGATAGAAGTCCCCCTACACTTAATATAAACATTGTCCTCAATGTTTAAGCATGTGGGAGTAAACTCCCCTACACTTAGGACATTGTGCACTTTGTTTAGATTTCGCAAAAGAAAAGACAACTAAAGAGATTCCTATTTTAATATTGGAAAATATAAAATAGTGAATCGAAAGAGTTTAGGATAGAACCGGTAAGGTGGGATACGGAATCACGGGTCGTCAAGAATCATCAAGAGTGGATCATTGAAGCTCGAATCCCTGAATAAGTAGAAGAGAGGAAATAGCAAACACCAACGGGTCTCCCCTACACTTAGGATAAAGAAAGCTAAAAGATAGATGCATGGGTTGCCTCCCAAGAAGCGCTTGGTTTTTGTTCACCGAGTCGTGAGCCTGACTCGACCTTGATTATCGTAGGAAGCAGCATGAAACATATCCACCGGGATCAAAGACATAGTTTTTGTCCATCAAATAGCACAAGCTTAAGGCGAACAAGGCAAGCCAAAGAAGAGTAGGCAAGGTTCCCTTAAGCAAAGATGGAGCACGGTGGAAGCAAGGGTGAAGTGGTGCAAGCAGATTTCGATAAGTTCCAAAGATATTTCCTTTTATTTCATCAGATGGATACTGAGATGGCTGAAGAATATTAATACCGGGGTCGAACACCTTTTCCTTTAAGGGAAAATAGCACTCAGGCTCAGCAGAATGTGAAGAAGATCCGCGATGAAAATGCACAACCTCGTCGTCAGAAGGGGGACAAAGAGGTGTTAAATCATACGTGTTGCGGATGTCGGTGTCGTTCGGTTTCTTATCCTTTGAAAGAATTTTCTTCAAATCCAAAGTAGGATCAAGACGATAATATTCAAAATCTAAAGGAGGAGCATCACTCTCATGAGGGAAGTATGTATTGAGAAATGTAGAGAAGTCTTCCTCAAATGAGTAATCGTCCAAAGTAGGATCAAGTGATGGCGGAGGATCTTCATCATGTGAAGAATCACTCGAAAGAGTATCGGCTTCATCAAAATCATCATATGTGGGCATGTCGGGATACTCGGAAGTACAATCATCAAAATCATCCAAATCTGAGCTAGAATCATTATCATAAGCATCAAAGATCGGTGGAGAATCATAAATGGGGGAAGGTTCCAAATTGGAGAGAGAATCATCCACATCATCGTGAAAAAGTGGATTATCATCGCAAGACTCGAATAGAGGATTGTTGTAGACGACAAAATCATCGAGCACGTTAATCATATTCGCAGATTCGCGTCCATAGGATTTGCTTGTGAGCTTCCCCATTTTAAAAACTTGTGAATCATTCCCGACTCTTGAGATTAACTCACCTTCGGCAACATCAACTAAAGCTCGTCCGGTTCTCAAGAATGGCCGACCAAGTATTAAAGGAATACGAGGGTCCATTTCATAATCAACAACGACAAAGTC
This sequence comes from Glebionis coronaria, assembly GCA_025667525.1. NCBI lineage: Eukaryota > Viridiplantae > Streptophyta > Magnoliopsida > Asterales > Asteraceae > Glebionis > Glebionis coronaria. The sequence continues at coordinate 226,903,716 of CM046881.1, forward strand.
GACCGGGAAAGTCAATGTGCCAACTTTAATGAACACGTCTTCAGCTATACCAACGGGGTAAGCTAGAGTGCGATTTACAAGTTCGAGAGTCATCTTTGTTAGAGTAAGGTCGGGTACTGATAGTGTTTTCCAAACACTCAAAGGCATAAGATTAATACTGGCCCCGAGATCAGCTAGGGCAGTAAATTCTTCCGTTTTGTTAAAGAGACAAGGCAACACAAAACGACCGGGATCTCCAAGCTTTTTCGGAAGTTCTTTAAGAATAACTGTAGAACAGTTTTCATTTAAGCGTGTGTTGGCGAGCTCAATCAACTTCTACTTCTTGTTAAGCAATTCCTTGAATGCTTTCACAAATTTCGGCATGTGGACAAGTGCTTCAACAAGGCTAATGTTGATGTTCATTTGAGAGAGCATCTTTACATAGCTCGACACTTGACAGTCATTCTTGGTTAGCTCGTTGGTCTTGCCTAAGCGAGAAGGATAAGGGATATTAGGTTTGCGTGGTGAAGGTGCAGGTGTAGTAGGTAAAGGTTGAGATGTTGAAGGGTCCTTCCTAGATACATCGTCATGAAGAGGCGGAGACGGTAATGGTGCACTAATACTAGGAGTAGGAGGAGTAGGGATAAATGGTGGTGGAGGAGGTGTAGATGATGGGGGTGGGATAGGTGGTCCTACAATAGTAACTCCACTACGGGTAGTAATAGCACTCACATTCGCTCACGGATTGGTGACGGTGTTTGAAGGTAGAGAACTTGAAGTAGAAGGTTGAGTTGCGGGCAAGAAACTAGCAAGCATATTCTTTATATCATTCGTTTGAGTGCTGAAAGAGGATTGGATGTTATCTCGAAGCTCGGATCTTATGTCATTCCCTTGCTTGGTAATATCTCCTTTCAAATTGATAATTTGGCTCTGCAGATTCTTGATTTGCTCACCTTGAGTTCTCATTATGGCTTCAACATCGGGGTTAATGGGTGGGGTTTGTTGAGCGGGTGGGTGATAAGGATTAGAATCTCTTGGTGGGATTTGGTTGCTTCTATTGTAGTTGTTGGCGGGGTTTTGGTTTTGAGGAGAAAAACCGGGTGAAAGGTAGTTGTTTGATCGGTAACTCAGCAAATTTCTATCCCCTTGAGGTCGAGCTTGGTAATTTTCCGGTGAATAATTACCATAAGATGCATACACATTTTCCGGATTTCCTTGAGTAGAAGGACAATCGGTGTATGAGTGTGGACCGCCGCATGTTTCACAAGAAGGTGCAACCGCTTTAACTTGTGGTTGTTGGTTGGAAGCGAGAAGCAAGATACTTTTGTTCATTTCAGTCATCATGCGTGTGAATTCGGTCATGTTGGGGGTTGCTGAAGTGGAAGAAACATTGACTCTCGGGTTGTTCCTTGAAGAAGCGAAGGAATCCCAGTTTTTATGATGAGTAGTCATATTCTCAATAAGCTCTCTACACTCCTTGGGTCTCCTTTTCATAAATGTGCCACTGGCGGCTGCATTAATCGTATCACGATCTCGAAAAGTCAAACCGTTATAGAAAGTATCAATTAAGGTCACACGGAGCATGTTGTGGTTTGGACAACGATCAATCAAGACATTATATCTTTCCCAAGCATCAAAGAGAGATTCATCGGGATCTTGCATGAAACCGCTGATTTGATTGCGAAGGCTCGTGACCATGGATGGTGGAAAGTAGCGCGACAAAAAGCGTTGAGTCATGTCATCCCAAGTATGAATAGAATTCTTTGGAAGACGATCAAACCATTTCTCGGCGTGATGTGATAAAGTATGTGGAAAGAGCTGTAGGCGTAGAACATCCATTGTGGCACCGGGCAACTTCATGCTTTGGGTGATTGTAATGAACTTGTCGAGGTGTTTATTGGCATCATCATCAGGCATTCCTCGAAAAGGATTTGTTTGCACTTGCTAAATCATGTGGTGCTTTAACGAAAACTCCGGAGCCGTGATTTGCATCGGCGCAATCGGTCCTCCTCGTCCAAACATGGTAGGTTGACAAAGCTCCTCCATTGTCTGAAGATCAGGCTGTGGAAGAACATTGTTGTTATTATTGTTGAGGTGCGGTGGATTATTGTTGTTGTTAACACCTGCCATACTTAAATCTTCTCGAGTCTCGGGATCTTGATAATTAGAAGATCTAGTACGCATACACCTACAAAGGCAAAAGAAAACAATACCAAACACAAAGACAATATATATACACAATAAAAATAAAATCTTTTTGGATTTTTGAAATTTTTAATTTTTATGGATTTTTATCAATTTTTAATTTTTATGGTTTTTTTAATTTTTTAAGCAAGAAAATAACGCTCACAAGTGAACGGATCCCAAAAAGCAACGCGTCTCTCACAGAAAACCGTTAATCTTCACGAAAAGAGCCGGCAGCGGCGCCATTTTAATATTAGGATTTTGCTAGGTTCAATTGTTCGTTTCTCGTTATCTTAACGAATTGATTTCTGGTTTAAAGTACGACTCTACTGTTTTTGGTGAAACAAATATTTTGGGGGTTTTTTTTTAAATAAAAGTGCAAAACTTAAAAGTAAAAGGCAGGTAATTAAAATCTAATTTAAAGTAATGGTGCAAGTATTTAAAAGCGTGACTAAAATTAAAAGGCACTAAAAGTAAATAACGCAAACTTAAATCTAACTAAGGCAAACTAAAAACGCAACTAAAACTTAAGCTAAGGCAAAGCTAAAATAAATCTAATGCAATTAAACTTAAAGTGCGACTAAGGAAAAGGCGAGAAAAGTAAAGCTTGAAAATTAAAAATTAAAAACAAAAACTAAAAAGAACCTTAAAACAGCTCATTCGAAATAATTCTTCGATCGGAATAATCACTCATCCGGAATGTCACCTTCATTCGGAATGATTCTCTTCACTCGGAATATTTACCAAAATCCTTGATCCGGAACAAATTCTCTATTCGGAATATGTCACTTATCCGGAATAAATCCTTCGTTCGGAACTTTTGCTGAATCGAAACTTCCTAAACCAAACCCTTGGTTCGGAACTTCCTAAACCAAATCAATGATTCGGAACCCTTGGTTCGGAACCTGCTGATTCGGAACTTTTGAATGTTCCGAATAAAACACCTCTTCCACTGGTTCGAAATACTTCCGAATGAACTAGTTTGATTCGGAACTTAGAATGTTCCGAACGAAAGTGTGATCAGGAATAATGAAATCTTCCGAATTAAACTCCCTGGTTCGGAACTTTCTTGGTTCGGAACTTTCTTGGTTCGGTACTTCTACTGGTTCGGAAAAAGTTCTGAATAAACAAGCCTTGATTCGGAACTTTCTATGTTCCGAATGAAGGTGTTGATCCGGAATACTTTGTCTTGATCCGGAACTTTACTTGGGAAAAGATCAGTAACTACAACAAACCGAAGAACAAGGAAACACAGGTACACACAAATCCAAACAAATCCAATCTAAATCAACCACAAGATTAAATCAAACTAATTACAAAACATCTACTAATGATAATCAAACAATCCAAAACAATCGAACTAACAAATATAACCAAAATAATCAAAACCCACTTAAATAAATGAATAAAAATCAAGAACAAGAACATAAACCATAAAGCATGAAGATTAAGATCAAATAAAGAAAGGTAGATAGGAGATTAACAATAAAAAGTAAAGATTGACAAGAATTAAAAGAGAAACTTACTTGAAATTAAATGTAATTAAGGTGCAAGACAATTAAGGTAAATGACATGTAATTAAATGACAAGGAAAGTAAAATGGAAGAACTAATTGTCACTATTAGCCAACAAAAACTAACTAATGAAATCCTAATCTATATATAGGGGAGGTTAAGGAATGCTTAGGAAGCTTCCTCCCTCTTTCCTTTCTCCTTAATTGCATGCTTAGTCCTTCTCTTCTTAATCTTTTGTTAATTGCACCATTAGTCCTTCAGCCTTTTAATCTTCTTAAATCTTGGACTTTAATGACTTTTGGCTCGGGATTTCTTTGGACTCGTCTTTTAATTCTTCAATAAATAAGACTTGAGTTCTTCGGCTTTTAGTAAACTTCCGTCTTTTGACTTTTTCTTCGATAAATCTTCAGAATTGGTCTTGGACTTCCGTTCTTTTTGCACTCTTGACTTCTTGACTTCGTCTTTCGTCTTATTCTTCAATAAAAGCCCGTGAATGCCCGTGTTTTCTCCACTTTTCACCTTTTCGTCCTAAATCACAACAAAAACACAAACCACACATAATTCTGACATAAATGACATAAAATACACGTTTTGGCTCGGTTATTATTGTAATTAAGTGGTAAAAAGGATGGGTGTTTACACACCTATCAAGCACGAATAAAAATAATAAAATAATGCTGGGAAGGTACGGGTTCTCACAAGCGAATCCCCTTTTCTAGATTTTTCCTAGCCATCATCCGGTACTTCCATGTACATATTTCTTAGTTGATACCGATGAGTGTTAATCGTGTGGTTATGTTCGAGATACGGTGCCGCAGCCTAGACATACCTACCACCGTCAATCTTTTCCAGGTCTTTTACAGGTTGTGCAAACAAGGGCACTAGTTTTCTTTCGAGAGCCGCTGGCCCGCAAAATATGGTAAATGTTTGAGAGAGAAAACTTCTAGCTTGAAGGGATGGAAACGCAAGTGGTTTTTAATGGATAGGAGGGCCATTCCCCATGCTATGCCTTGGAGAGACAGGGACATAGATGTTCATGATGATTTCCCTACTCATTTCAATGAACATCACGCTAAGTTGCTTGCGAATAATCCTATAGCCCTCGTCCTCCTCATAGGCATTTGTTGTTCCTTTCTGGTTTATGGTATCCTTCTGAGAACCCTCCCCTCCGTCGTATTGTTGCTGATCTTGATAAAAATGGTACTTATATATGACTTTTTGTTTATCTTGTTTCCGCGGGCTATTTTTGCTCGCTCTAACCACTATTGTTTTTCTTTTATGCAGAAATTAATATGGACAAGTTTCTGAAGCTCCTTTCCTTTGATAACACCAAAGTTGGCCGGGATGAGAATGGCATAATGCCAAATCCCCCTCCTCAAGTTACGCAGCCCTTGCCCCTTGGTGCCAAAGTTCTTGCTCTAAACCCTCAACAGGTAGCTGTGACCATTCTGGATCCCAAGATCCTGGTTGTCCGTCTTCGTAGCGAGGGTCAAAATACTATTGTGAATGCTAGGAAGAGGCCGCAAGGTGGTGAGGCTTCGGGTCGTAGAACTAAAAGGAAGACTGTGAAAGGGGACGGATCATCAGGGACTGAGGATACTGAGGTGCATTCTACCTCTCCTCTTAATCATTCAAATCCTTTTCCAACTCATGGGAAGCTTATCAAGGCTAGTGGTAGCAAGTCGAAGACCCCTCCGCACATCAATTTTAGTGATCAGTCTTCTCCTGCTAATGATAATACTCACACTAATGATGCCACAGGTATTCTTACTTTTAGTTACCTCTTTTTTTTGTCATTCTTGTTTTCCCTTTTTCTTTCTCTTCCCTCCTATCTTTATTTACTCAGCCTCTTGTATTCTTTTTAGGAGGTTCCGGACCTACCTTTCAGGAAGGAGGACCATCCCGTCGGTTTGTCCCTCCGTGGAGGTTAGACGAGGATGTTCGTATTGACTCCCATTATTCGTCTCGTGAGTTGCTGTTCCACTTGGCTACCCCGGCAGAGCAAACTGAGCTTTCATTGCTTTCGAACTATGATGTGCTAAGTCACTCCTACCAAGATTTGGCCAGAAGTACACTTACTCTCTCTGAGTTGATGAAAAGGTATGAGTCTTTGAGCCGTGATCACCATCGTTTGTCTTCTGCTCAACAAGGCGTGCAGGGTCACTTTGCATCTGGGAAGACCATGCTGGATCAAATGGCTCTTGCTCACAAGAAGCTGGAAGAAAATTATAATGGGTGTTTGATCCGAGAGCAAGGACATCTCGGTATGATTGAGAAGCTGCAGAAAGATGTTCAAGAACTCCGAAACTTGCTGGAGTCCAAAGACAAAAGGGTCGTGGAGCTGGAGAGATTTCATGCCAAGAGCACCCAAACTCACATCAAGGACGTCGATAGGATCAAGGAGTTGGAAGATAATAACCGCCATTTAACTTCCCTTCTTGCCCAAGCCGAAGTGGATAAACAGGTCCTTGTGAGAGATGGTCTTCCAATCCTTGTTCGTAAACTCTTTGCGAGCTATGAGTAGCGCAAGTCTTTGTCTTTGAAGGCCAATTCCATCTTCAATGGTGGATTTATGAAAGTTGTGGAGTTCAAACGTACGCCTGAGGAGGTCGCAGAGGCTGTTGTTGCGGCAGACAATCTGGATGTGGAGGCTGCAAAAACTTGGAAAGAAGATTTCACCACCTTGTTCTCGGCCGAGTATCCCTTTATCAATAAGGTGGCTGCTGCCAATAGGCTCCCGGTGGTGGATATCATGCAGCTTACTCCAGCTGAAAAGTCCCCTGTGCCTTCCTCCGGAGACCCCTATGCTTCTGTCAATGTTGCTTCCACCTCAGATCCTACTTAGGAAGATCAAGACTCTCAGGTCGATAATGAGCAGCCGAAGGAATGAAGGCCCGGTATACCGGTGTATTTTGTAATTGTTTCCTGTGGAACACTTATTACTTTTACTTATGTTTTGTAGTATTTATGGACAAGTTTCACCTGCAACTTCTTCTGTCACTTTATTTATAATATGTGTGCCTTTTGCTTCATCCATTGTATTTTATGCTTTATACTATGTGTATGAATATGTGCTTTAACCAGAGACATTGGCTTCATGTTGCCTTTGATTTGCCTCCGGACTGCCCTTGGGGCGCGTCCCACACTTGTGTTTTTAACACGAGTGTTCTTAGATTGTTCATGGGAGACATCGGTACTAGGCCGCTTTTGATTTGTCTCCAGACTACCCATGGGGCGCGTCCCGTACATGTGTTTTTACACTTGTATATTTTTCTTATTGTTTTGGGAGACATCGGCACCGAACCGCTTTTAATTTTTCTCCGGACTACCCTTGAGGCGCGTCCTATACTTATATAATTTTTTGTTTACTTGGGAGACATCGGTACAGGACCGCTTTTGATTTGTCTCCAGACTACCTCCCGAGGCGCGTCCTATATTTATAATGCGTATTTATATACCCTTCGGTTAGCTAAGCCGAGGTTTATAACTACTGCAATTAATTATGTTTAGAGAAGAAAAACTTTCATTCATTGACAAATACTTAGTACATTGTTCATGTTACATAAAGCACTTCTGTAAGTTGGTCGCGTGCCAAGTACGCGGTATTTCCTTCCCATCTAGGGTCTCCAACTTGTATGATCCGGTTTGGTAAGCTTCCACCACTCTATAGAGTCCTTCCCAGTTAGGGCCGAGTTTCCCAATATTTTCTTGCCTGCTAGCCATGTTGTGGCGGTAGACGAAGTCTCCCACTTTGAAAGAGCATGGTCTGACTCGCTTGTTATAATATTGTTCGACCTTCTTCTTGTATTTTGCCTCTTGTATGGCCACAACCTCTCTTCTTTCCTGGAGCAAGTCTAGATTCAACCGCAACTCTTCTTCATTTGCATTCTCGTCAAACAACAACGTTCTTGCTGACGGGATGCCTATTTCTGCAGGAATCACAGCCTCACTCCCATAAGTGTGGCTGAAAGGAGTCTCCCCATTACTAGTCTTGAGCATTGTCCGATGTGCCCATAGCACGTGGGGTAGCTCATCAACCCATCCGGTCATTCTTCTTCCCAATCTGGCCTTTAAACCATGCATCAGCAATTTGTTTGCTCTCTCAACTAAACCGTTGGCCTGCGGGTGTGCTACTGCGGTGGTCATTTGCTTCACATGCCATTTGTCACACCATTTTCCAAATGACCCATCTATTAACTGCTTGCCATTATCAGTTACTATCACCCCCGGCAATCCAAACCTGCAAACGTTATTCTCCAAAGTGAATTTTTTAACTTCTTTTCCAGTTATTTTGGCCACCGTTTTGGCTTCAATCCACTTGGCGGAATAGTCTATTGCTAAAATTACAAACTTGATGTTACCGGAGTTTCCACTGATTGGTCCCAAGATATCCATCCCCCACTGGTAGAAAGGCCATGTTGCGTTATCGAAGTCAAATTTGTCTTGGGAGTCTTGGTATGGGACGTGTATCTTAGATGAATCACATTTGGAGATCTCATCTCATGCATCTTGATGCACTATGCGCCAGAAGTATCCTTGTCTCATTATCTTTGCAACAACCGACCTTGATCCGGCATGCATTCCGCAGGCTCCTTCATGGACCTCTCGGATGATATAATTTGCTTGAAATGGGCCAACACACCTCAACATCGGAGATAAATATGAGCTTTTGAACAAAAATCCATTCTCTATGGTGTATTGTGGGATCTTCATTCTCAGAAATCTGGCTTTTTCTGTGTCTTGTGGCCATACTCCTTCTTCCAAACATCTTTTAATGGGCGTCATCCAACATTCCTCTTCCTCTTCCACTATATCATTGACTTCTTGCACGTCGATATACCTTGCGTCCAAAGCTTCTACCAATACTTCCTTAGTGAGGTGGTTGAATGCAACCGAGGCGAGCTTACTTAAAACATCGGCCTTTTGGTTCTTGTTCCGGAGGATGTGTTCGATGTTGAACTCTGTGAAGGTGGGAAGGCGTTCTTTGACCTTGGCCAGGTACTTAGACATCATATCATCGCTTGCTTCAAATTCTCCTTTATTTGACAAGCTACCAGCTTCGAGTCTACTTTGGCTTGTAACTTCTTTACCCCCATCTTTTCGGCTAACCCGAGTCCAGCAAAAAGTGCCTCGTATTCGGCTTCATTATTTGAGCAATTTAAATTAAACCTTTAGGCATATGTAAACTCTACTCCTTCCGGATTGATTAGCACCAGCCTGGCGCTGACTCCTTTACTATTGGCTGCCCCATCTGTGAATATCATCCATTGAGCCTCCGGTTCCTCTTCTTCGGATATTTTATAAATCGTTGCGGCATCTTGTTGATCTAAAGGAGCTTCATTCAGGAAGTCAACTAATACCTGACCCTTGATAGAATTTCGAGAGACATACAAAATTTCATATGTTCCCAATTCCACTGTGTATTTTGCCAATCTTCCTGAGGCTTCGGACTTGCTTAGTATTTGTTTCAAAGTCTGGTCCGTTATGACATGGATGTCGTGAGCCTCAAAATATCTCCTCAATCTTAGTGCCAAATGTAACAATCTAAGCACCAATCTTTCCAATGGAGCATATCTTTTCTCAGCGTCATGTAGCGTCTGACTCACATATCTCACCGACATTTGCATTCCGTTTTGTTTCGCTAAAAACACACCGCTGACTGCTTCTTTGGACGCGGCAAGATATACATATAAAACTTCCCCTTTGACAGGAGAGGTTAACAATGGGAGATCTAGGATTGCCTTCTTGAGTTGCTGGAAGGCTTCCCCAGCCTTGTCCGTCCAACGGAATTCTTCTTTATTCTCTTTGGTGATATTCTTTAGTGTTTCAAAGAATGGCATTGATTCGGCTGACCGAGACAAGAAGCGATTGAGTGCTGCTAGCTTACCGCTTAAAGAGTGCATTTCTTTTAACGTTTTTGGAGATCTCATTTATGTGATCGATTTTGTCTTTTTGGGGTATGCCCTTATACCTTCTGAGGTTACCATGTATCCCAGGAATTTTCCTTCCTCGACCCCGAATGAACACTTCTTTGGGTTTAATATCATGTTAATTCTTTTCAGATTGTCAAAGGTTTCTTGGATATCCGCAAGCATGTCTTCCTCGGTTTTACTTTTGATCATCAAATCATCTCCGTATGCTTCCAAATTCGTGCCAATTTGTGAACGGAATGCTGAATCCACCAACCTTTGATACGTGGCTCCGGCGTTCTTTAAACTGAAAGGCATTTTTGTATAGCATTACGTGCCTTCATCGGTGTAGAACGTTGATTTCTCTTCATCTGCTTCATCCATTAGCACTTGGTGATATCCCTTATAGGCGTCTAGAAAACATTTGAATTTATACCCCATGACTGCCCCTATCTTTACATATATATCTGGCAAGGGGTAGTAATCCTTTGGACAAGCGGAGTTGAGGTTCTTGAAATCAATGCACATTCGCCAATCACCATCTGGCTTCTTTACTAAGACAGGGTTAGAAATCCATGTTGGGTACCTCACCGGTCGTATGATTCCAGCCTTTACCAGCTCCGTTACGTCCCTTTTGACCGCTTGGCTTTTTTCTTCCCCCAATGTCCTTCTCTTTTGTGCAATCGGAGCAACCTCTATATTGACATTCAATGAATGTTTGATGATCCTTCTCGGTACCCCCGTCATATTTGAAGGCTCCCACGCGAACACATCAACATTATTTCTTAGCAAGTCTATGAGTTGCAATCGACATTTCTTAGTAAACAATCTTCCGATGGAGACCAACTGCTCCGGATATCCGGGGTTAACACAGATCTGCTCTGTCATATCTCCCGCTACCCTTTGTTGCTGATTAAACTTTTCATGGCGAGCCACTTGTCTAATTATTTTCCTACAACCGTTGCTTTCATTTTTTCTATCTTCTGCCCATCCTCTATGACTCTGCATTCGTATATTGCTCGTGCCTTAGTTCTCACTGTTGCAATTCCATTATGGGTGGGGAATTTCATGGCTGAGTGCACCGTAGAGGGTACGGCTCTTAATTCCCTAATTTCGGTTCTTCCAAGTATGATGTTATAAGGGGATGGTACCCTAATGACTGTGAAGCTCATCACTGTTCGTCTTGTTAGGTCGTGTGATCCGAAGGTTACTTCCAAATCAGTCTTTCCAAGAGGTGTGGTTTCCTCCCCTAAGAAGCTTAGAACCTTTGCGTGATCGGGGGTCAATCTCCTTCGGATCGAGGGATCCAAATTCGGAAAGCAACGTTTGAACATGACTTGCATCGTGGCACCTTCGTACACGAATACCCTTTTTACCCAATATCCTTCTACCCCGGCTTCAAATATCAAAGGATCATCGGATGCCTCAGTGTCGGTAACCGGAGGGAAAGTGATGGGGGTGTTCATCAAATCAACTTCAATCTTACACACCTCTTTTCTATTCATGCCGCTATACCTGCCTTCTATCATATTTATTTTTTTCCCTTGAAATCTCCATTTCCTCTTCCTTGATTTCCCCTATTCACCCTTCCTCGTAAATCCTTCACGAGATGATTCAACTTGCCGGACTCCAAGGCAACTTCCAACTGCTTTCTTAATTGGTGACAATCGTTGGTGAGATGTCTCTTTTCTTGGTGGTAATCACAATACTTATCCATGTTCTCCGGTCGGGCCATGCCTTTGGTTGGAGGTGGTGGAGGAAGACACACATGCAATTAGGTGGCTAGGATCTCCTTAGGGAACTTGGTTATAGATTCCAATCCGGGACGCTGATACGGTCCCCCACTTCCCTGATTCTGGTTTACCGGAGGTACATAGGGGGAAAAGGTGGGTTTAGATCGATAGTCATTCCTTTGACGTCCTCTGTTGCATCCACGTGGTCCGGTAGGGATTTATCTTTCTTCCCTGTAATACTTCGAACTTCCGCTACGGCTTTCTCCTTGTGGCAGCTCGGTGTTCCTGAAGACCTCTTCAGATTTGATGAAATCATCTACCCTTCGCATCATTTCTGCCACTGTCGCTGGATTATCGTCCAAACGTCGGGCTAGTTCTGGACACTTAGTCCCATTCACAAAAGCCGACATCTTCATCACCTCAGGCACTCCTTGGATATAACTTGCTTCATCTGTCCAACGTTCTTTGAACACTGCTAAAGTTTCGTGAGCCTTGCGGATGATGGTGGTTGTAGAAACTAGAAGGGGGGGTTGAATAGTTTCTTAAAATTTACTTGTTAAAATATGGTTTCCAAAAATCCTTTTTCAAAAAACTTAGGCTTGAGGAAATATGTGAAATCTTCTTATGCACAAATATGAACAATGATAGTGTAGCTAAACTAATACTAGCAAAAATATATCCACAAAGAATAAAGAATGATAGTGTAGCTAATCTAATATTAACACATGTATATGCAAAAAGTAATAAGGAATGTAAAGAGTTAAGGGTAAAGAAAGATCAAACCGAACACCAAGGATTTATAGTGGTTCGGCAACGAAGCTCATTCCTCGTTCCTACTCCACTCCTCGAGTACTCCTTACTCGAGAGTTCACTACACAACAAGCTCCTTATGATGGAGAAAACCGTACACGTCGCTTAACCAATTTCCGACTCTAAGCTAAAAGTCGAGCCCTAATCGTAGCTAGGACCAATCTACACAACTATACTTAGTACATACACAACTTCCAAATAGACACAACTACTTGGATCTTCACAACTATGACACAACTACAAGTATATAAAAATTGATCTTCAATGGATCTTTGGTGGTGGACTCAACACTTCACTAGGATAGTGTTCTTCTCTTTGCACTTGGAGAGGAAGAGATGGAAGAACAAGATTCACTTCTTAAACAAGTAATAATCAAACAAATGATCAAAGATTTGAGTGATTAAAGAAGGGGTTTGAATCTGGAAATGAATGTGCAAAAGAGGTGAGGTGAAAAGCTGAGAATGGCCAACTATTTAAAGGACAAAGGAGCCAACGGCTAGTTCTGCTCGCGGTACCTTATCACAGCCCGCAGTACCTTATCGATAAGGTACCGCCTAGGCGCTAAGGTACCACCGGACTAGACTCCGCTCCTTTTTGTCCTTTAGTGGTGGAGGTCTTATCTGGGTATATAAATATCCTGAAAGGATATTCTTAACAGAATAAGAATATGCCATTTTCAAATTTCAAATAATTAATTTAATAAAACATTTTCTTAAAAATAAAGTTTAATAAAAACTTGTCACATTTAATAAAAAGTGAGTTTTAAGAAAAGATTAAATCACTTGATCACTTGATTAAGGTTAGTACTTGTTTATCCATACCTTAAGTGAAAATGGGTAAAATGAAAAATACTTGAACTCAAGAATTCGTTTTTCGTTGTTTTCGTAAATGCTTGTTTTTACATATTGTCGTAATCAAAACTAAGCGAGACCGAAAAATGCAAGTAACGTTTTTAGTCATTATTGCATTAAAAATCTCCCCTTTTTTGATTCCGACAATACATAAACTCAATCACACAGAAACAAGATTTTCGAAGACGAGTTTATTCATTTCTCCCTTTTTGTCGAAGCAAAAAGGTTGCGTAATCCGGTGTTGAAGAAACGGACTTTGCAAAGACTCCCCCTTGGTGCTTACTCCCCATAGCTTGGGGCACAGAGGAATCGAGATATGGTGACAAGCTACATAGAAGGGTTAGTTGAACAAAAGAAACAACCAACAATATATAGCAATAGGTCACAAAAAAATTAAAAGAGAAGAAAACACAAAGACAAAGATCCAAGATAGGTTACTAAAAGAACATCATACAAAGAAGTATGGAAAAAGAAACAAGCCAAAAGCATACATCTAATCCTAGTTATTCTAGAATTCTAAGATTTGCTTGAATTTGGTGTCTTATGGATAAGCAATCAATGCTTATATGAAAGACAAGGTAATAGCGGAGGGTGGTGGTGGTGGCTTGTTGGAGATCTCATAATCAAAGTGAAGAGGAGGCTTGATTAAGAGACTCTTGATGTAGCTCAACTCCTCATAGATGTGTGCCATAGCAAGATGTTGATATTGACAACAATGACAATATGTTCCATGGTGCATGACATTATCATGAGAAGGAGGAAGAACACTAAAGGGTGGTAGTGGAAGAAAAGAAGTTCCACAATCAACATTCTTGGTAGGAGAAATGTGATTAAGAGTGTTCTTTGGTGGGTTTGGATTGAAAGCAATTGGAGAAAATAGAGGAGATTCAAGGCTTTCATTTGGAGAATAAGACATTTTGGATGTGAAGTAATGCAAAATGCTTATGGTTAAAATAGGGAAGGCTTAGGGTATTTTTGGGGTGGTCAAAGGGTTTGAAACAAAGATTCTCAAAAATGTTGGAGCAAATCTGGAGTTTCAGACAAAAACCCGAAAAGGAAGGCCACTGTAGGCGGTTCCTTATCTATGGTGGCGGTACCTTATCAATAAGGTACCGCGGCTCACTTATGGAACCGCCTGCAGAAGCAGGGTTTGGTGTTTGGAGAAAGATTTTTCAGCAAATCTTATTTTTCTAGTCTAACTTATCATAGGGATGTGCTTAAAAGCTAAGATAGACAAGAAAAGTATATGCAAACTTACCAAATAGAGATTTGACTAAAATACAAAAAAAAAAATCAATGTAGGAGGTGTGTAAGACAAGACCTTATGACACAATGATCCTCCATGATTCAATCTTGTTCTTGCTATGTTTGAGAGAATCATACATATGAATTATGTAAGCTCTATATTAATAGCGAGAATCTATGAAAAATCGATTTTAGATTGAATTAACAATGTTAAACGAGTTTCTCAACCGTTTTCGAAAGAGACTTTGAGAGTTTTGAAAACAAGATGAGAAGATTTTTCAAAAGAATCTTAAAAGACTCAAGGACTCAAGGTGGTATGAGAAAACACACAAGAAGAAAAGAATTTAAGGAAGATGTTCCATTAATCCTAGACCTAGACGCAAGTAATAAAAAGGTTCCCTCTTAAGTGGCTTAGTGAAGATATCGGCTAAGTTGTCCTCGGAGGGCACCTTTTCGATAGTAATGTTCCCCTTTTGAACATTATCTCTAAGGAAATGGTGTCTAATTTCTATGTGTTTGGTTCGCGAGTGTTGCACGGGATTCTTGCTTAGGTCTATAGCGCCTTTATTATCGCACATGATGGGAACATCATCAAGAGAAATCCCGTAATCAACAAGCGCTTGCTTCATCCATAGAGCTTGTTGGCATGCTTTACCGGCACTCACATACTCGGCTTCCGTGGTGGATATCGCAAGAGCGGTTTGTTTCTTGGAGAACCAAGAAGTTAAACAACAACCCATGAAGGTACAAACTCCACTAGTGCTTTTCCGGTCCACATAGTCTCCCGCATGATCCGAGTCCGCGTAGACAATGGTTTCTACGCCGGTCCCTTTAGGATACCATAATCCTAAATGTATAGTGCCTTTAATGTATCGGAAGATACGCTTAACCGCTTCAAGGTGAGAGGTTTTGGGAGCCTCTTGGAAGCGAGCACAAAGGCAAACACTAAACATGATATCCGGTCGACTTGCCGTTAGGTACAACAAACTACCAATCATACCTCTATATTTGGTGTTGTCACCGACTCACAATCATCATCTACGGTGAGTTTAGTATCCGAGGCCATAGGGGTCTTCATTGGTCTAGATTCTTCTAATCCAAATTTCTTTAGCATTTCTTTAGCGTACTTAGATTGACTAAAGAAAATACCATCGTCCATTTGTTTAATTTGGAGTCCTAAAAAGAAGTTAAGTTCTCCAATCATACTCATTTCAAACTCATCATGAATGATTTTGGCAAAGTCATCACACAATTCTTGACAAGTTGAGCCAAATATAATGTCATCAACATATATTTGTACGATTATGAGGTGAGGACCTTTCTTCTTTGTAAAGAGTGTATTGTCTACCATACTAATCGGTCTATTTTGCATACACCTCATAGCATGTTAATTTAGTATATTTATATATTTATTTTTCGTTATATATGTACTTTGAGTGTGTTTTGTGATTATGTAGGTTACGAGTGAAGTGGAATAAAAATGGACGCTTAATTAATTTTTTGGAGAAAAGACATTGTGAGCGCCGATTAATGAAGAAAAAATATTGAAGAAAAAGATTTGAGCGTGTCGTAATATTTTCGGTCATCTATTATTTGTTCGGGCTTCGTTCGAGCAATTATTAATGTTGGGCTATTTTTATTTGGGCCAAAGCTATTATATTTCAAAAGAAAAAAAAAATAAAAAAATAAAAAAAAATAAATTATTAGCCCATGGCCCAATTGACCAACCGACTATTGCAAGTATAAAAGAAAGGATTGATTTGACAAAGTGGGGGCGTTTTCAATTTGGCGCAAGGACAAGATCAAAAGAAAGAAAAAAAAAGTCGCTTGGCTTTTGGAGAATCTTTTAGGTCGACTCTTTTTGGTGGATAAAAACAACTCAGCCGTAAAAGGAGAAACACATTCAGCCTTTGTGTTTTTAATATTCGACGAGTAAAAAAAAGACGATGATGGTTGATATTAAGTGGGTCAAGTATATCGCGATGTCCGGCTAATTTTGTTGTAATTCCTTCCGGTAACTTTATTTATGGTTTGATCATTACTTTTGGGTTATCATATTTTTTATTACATTGATTTATGATTTATTTATAAATTATTTTTATTGACTTAATATTATGTTTAATTATTTGTGTGAGACAATTTATTGTTAGTTAACGATTCATACTTATTTTATTTAGTTAAAAAAAAAAAGATGGTCGTATAATAAACATAAGTTGTACCTAAATAAATTGTTAAAACATAATTATTGGTTGGGTTAGTATAAGATTTATTATCACGAGTCATTGATAAACATAATAAATGCCGACATTAATTTATTCATATTAAGTCAAAATAATCTTTGTAATCGGTTCTAAAAAGTTTTGATAATCCATAAGTGTGACCAACCATAAATATTAGGAGCTGGAAGGGGTTACATTTTTCTTTTAATTGTTTACATCTTATTTTATTTTTCTAGCTTTACTATTAGCTTAATAATTATTTTAACTTTTAATCCGCATTTTTATTATTAAAAGTATTTTAGTTGTTAGATTTCAAAACCAAAACCTTTATTGATCAGTGATCACCTCAAAACTTAAACTAAAACCACATAGTCCTCGTGGATCGATACCCATTTACCCTATCTAATATAAGGTAATTAGGTTTACTTTTGACCGGTACTTCGACTCCGATCAAATTTTGGCGCCGCTGCCGGGGACTCAGTGAGCTTTTCGTTTAAGTTTTTGTTAATATTTTTCTTAAATAAAATAAAAAAATACAAAAAGATTTTATTTTTCTTGTTTTGTTTTGTTTTGTTCGTTTGTTTTGTTTCTTGTGAGTGTGCAGGTTAGTGTATGCGCACACATAGATCGGGACGTACATCACCGTTAGCTTACGATCCCGAGGTTGAGAAAAGTGCAAGGTTGAGAAGGAAGACGTTTCGACAGTTTTCTACTAATCTTGATTTTTCAGGTTTAGCAGAGCTTTTCGCTGAAATGCCAGGTGACGAAGATGGTGGCGGAAGTGCTAGCGGCAGTAGTAGCGGAGGAGAATCTCCACCACGGGGTGTTGATTCTTATTACAGGTCGGGGATCTTCGAGGATCCCTCTCCTATCGTTTATCCGGATCCGGTTAAAGGGGTTACAAGCAACTTCAAGATACAGCCGAACCTCATAGCCATCTTGCCAGTGTTTAGAGGTCGTGAGGAGCCATACGCACATCTGCGAGAATTCTTCTCAATTGCTGACACACATCAGGTTAATAACATTACCAAGGATGAGGTAAGACTTCGCCTTTTTCCTTTTTCTCTTAAAGATCAAGCTAAGGACTGGTTCTCATCTCTTGAGCCAGGTAGTATTAACTCATGGTCTGAAATGCAATCTGCTTTTCTTGAGGAATTTTATTCTATAAGTAAAACTGCTGCCATTAGGAATAAGATTAAATCCTTTCGTCAAATCCCAGGCGAGCAGTTTCATGAAGCATTTAATAGACTTAAGGAGTTATTAAGAACATGCCCTCATCACGATGTTCCAAAATGGGAGCTTGTCAAAGTCTTCTATGATGGGTTGGATTATAACAACCAATAATTTGTGATGGCCACTAGTGGGGGTATGTTTTTCTCGCGACCTATGGAGGAAGAATGGGAGTTTTTTGAAAAACTAAGCAAAGGTTCTAAGACCCAAGCTTCAGTGGATCGAAACAACCACCAATCTTCCGCCAATTTTGTGTCTAACCAACGTGGCACAAATTCTGAAATTAGCGAGTTAAGTAAGAAAGTTGATCTTTTGTTGAGAAATATAGGAAAAGGTGTGCCAAATGTGTCCAATGTGTCGCATAGTGGGTGTTCAATGTGTGGTGATCCAAGTCACTCTGTGGATAATTGTCAAAGTTGGGGGGCGCCACCAAATGAGGAGGTAAATGGAGTCTATGGTGGTCGTCCACGAAATGACCCATTCTCCGAAAGTTATAATCCTGGATGGCGCAATCACCCCAATTTCCGTTGGAAAGATGAAGACACTCGCCCTAATAATGCCCAACAACAACACTATGGTTACAAACCAAGGTACGAGGGTGGCGATTCATCTAACTTCCAACAAAATTCTTACAATCATAGGCCACAACAACAATATCCAAATCAGGGCCAAGGCCAAGATGACAACCGTCTCTTGAACCTTGACCGAAAGTTTGATAGGCTTATGGATTCATTGTCTACCAACAATCAAGAGATTAATAGAAAATTTGAGGTCACTAATCAAAGACACGAGACCACTACTAAATCTATTGCAGCTCTTGAGAGACAAGTTGGTCAATTGGCGGATCAATTAAGCAAAAGAGATGAGGGAAGGCTACCGAGCTACCCCACCATGAATCCCGCACACAAGAAAAATGGAAATGAGCACGTCAATATGGTGACATCTCTTCGAAACGGTAAAATCTACAACAATGACAAGGGAATTCCAAATTCTCCTGATGTCGAGGATTTCGTTACTGATGACGAAATTATTGTTGAAGGTAAAAATTCTGATAATGTTAAGTCCGGTTCTGAGTTGGTAAATGATTTGTTAAATGATTTTCCTAAACCAATAACACCGAATCCTAAAGCTACTGAAACTCCTGAAGTTGGGGAGGGTGGTGTGTCCAGCACACCTTACCCTACGGCTTTGGAGAAATCGACATCTGCAAGGTTAGCTAAAAAGGGTCCTCACGCTGAGGATATGTGGGAGACTTTCAAGCAAGTTAAAATCAATCTTCCCCTTATTGATGCTATCAAGCAAATTCCTGCATATGCCAAGTTTTTAAAGGACTTGTGTACCCAGAAGAGGAAGCTGAAGGCGTCTTTGCCTAAAAAGATTGACCTAACTGAGCATGTTAGTGCAGTCTTATCTAGCTCCCTTCCTCCTAAATTCAAAGATCCTGGAGCACCACTGATTTCAGTTGTGGTCGGAAATATTGCCATTAAGAAGGCGCTCCTTGATCTTGGTGCTAGTATCAACATCCTTCCTGCTAGTTTGGTTGATAAGTATGATTTAGGAACCCTTCGTAAGACAGACACCATTATTTCCTTAGCCGATCGATCTACCAAAATTCCTAGAGGTATCTTAGAGGATGTTATTGTGAAAGTTGATGATTTCTATTACCCAGTTGACTTCTTTGTTATGGACACCGAGTCACAATACAAAGATGTTCAACCAACTATTATCCTTGGGCGCCCATTCTTAGCCACGATAGATGCTAGGATTAATTGTCGAACTGGCGCCATGGATATTGCCTTCGGTAATAAGAAGATAAGATTGAATGTGTTTAATTCTATGAATTCTCCTACGATGAATGAATGTTACCAAGTAGATGTGATTGATGAGGAAGTTCAAAAGTATGCATCCCGTATGCTTAAGAATGATCCTTTGGAATTATATCTAACTGGTGATAATGAGGAGATTCTTGATGTTGTTGAAGTTCTAAAGATTCAAGAGTGTTTGGTCAATTCTTTGGACCATCAAAAACCACCTTGGTCTTATAAAGTGGAGCCCTTGCCTTCTACTTTTGACACGGCTACGAAGCCGTCTTTGGAGGTGCCTCCAACTCTTGAGTTAAAACCTTTGCCATCCAATCTCAAATATGCTTTTCTAGGTCCTAACAATACTTTACCCGTTATTGTTGCTTCTGATCTTTCTGAATCACAAGAGGAAGCACTTCTAAAAGTGCTTTCCAAGTACAAAGCAGCAGTAGGATGGACGATTGCAGACTTGAAAGGGATCAGCCCTTCATTATGTATGCATCGAATTGTTACGGACCCAGATATTAAGCCAGCAAGAGATGCGCAAAGGCGACTGAATCCTAATATGAAAGAGGTAGTCAAGACAGAAGTTCTTAAATGGTTAGATGCCGGTATCATCAATCCCATCTCGGATAGTAAATGGGTAAGTCCTACTCAAACGGTGCCTAAAAAGGCCGGAATCACCGTTGTTGAAACCGAGAATGGGGAAAAGCTCACAACCCGACCAGTTACTGGGTGGAGAGTTTGTATAGATTACCGTAAGCTGAATAATGCCACATCTAAAGATCACTTCCCACTACCTTTCATTGATCAAATAGTTGAGAAGCTTTCTGGTAAGAAATTCTATTGCTTCTTGGATGGGTACTCCGGTTATAATCAAATACCCATCCATCCTGATGACCAGGCCAAAACTACGTTTACGTGTCCATATGGGACGTTTGCATTTCGAAGAATGCCTTTTGGCCTGTGTAATGCACCCGCTACCTTTCAGCGGTGTATGATGAGTATCTTTTCTGACATGGTTGGAGAATCTGTAGAGATATTTATGGATGATTTCTCCATCTTTGGTCAATCCTTTGAAAGCTGCCTTGATCAGCTTGAAAGTGTGTTAAAAAGATGCACCGAAACTAATCTAGTGCTTAGTTGGGAGAAGAGCCATTTCATGGTTCGAGAGGGAATTGTATTAGGGCATGTTGTGTCTGAAAAAGGATTTGAGGTTGACCGTGCCAAAGTTCAAGTAATTTCAACCCTTCCTCCTCCCACTACCGTCAAAGGTGTGCGATCTTTTCTTGGTCATGCCGGGTTCTATAGGCGATTTATTAAAGATTTTAGTGCAATATCAAAGCCTCTTTGCAATCTACTCTTAAAAGATGCACGTTTTGTCTTTAATGAATCATGTCTTAAAGCATTCAACATGCTTAAGCAAAAGCTTGTAGAAGCCCCTATTCTGCAATCACCTGATTGGTCGAAGCCTTTCGAGATCATGTGTGACGCGAGTGATTATGCCGCTGGGGCGGTTCTAGGACAGCGGGTCGATAAGAAGCCCCTTGTAATCTTTTATGCTAGTAAGACTTTTTCAGAAGCTCAAATGAATTACACTACTACTGAAAAAGAGTTGTTAGCCGTGGTTTTTGCTCTTGATAAGTTTAGGTCTTATATTTGGGGGCATTCTAAGGTGATAGTATTTTCAGATCATAGTGCCTTAAGACATTTGTTGACTAAGAAAGAGACAAAACCGAGGTTGCTTAGGTGGATTTTGCTTTTACAGGAATTTAATCTAGAAATTCGGGATAAAAAGGGGTCAGAAAATGTAGTTGCCGACCATTTGTCTAGAATTATTCCTCCGCCGTTCAACCCTTCTGATGTGATTAAGGAAAGCTTTCCGGATGAAAGTTTGTTTGAGGTTTCTAAGGTTCCTTGGTACGCAAATATAGTTAATTACCTAGCTGTTAAAAAACTTCCGGATTTTTGGTCCAAACAACAAAGAAAATACTTCTTCTCTCAGTTGAAGCATTATTTTTGGGAGGATCCGGAGCTATATAAGGTATGTGCTGACCAAGTTGTTAGGAGATGTGTTCCTGATCATGAGCATATGGACATATTGGCTCATTGCCATTCTTATGCATTTGGTGGTCACTTTGGTGCTACGAAAACTGGGCATAAAGTCCTGCAAAGCGGTTTCTTTTGGCCGACTATCTTCAAGGATGCCCAGTCTTTTGTAAAAGCATGTATTCGTTGCCAACAAATTGGAGGGATTTCAAGGCGTGATCAAATGCCTATGAATCCCATACGCGTTGTTGAGATCTTTGACGTGTGGGGTATTGATTTTATGGGACCATTTCCCACTTCCCATGGCAATGTTTACATTTTAGTAGCAGTTGATTATGTGTCTAAGTGGGTAGAGGCTGAGGCTACTAAAACGAATGATCATAGTGTAGTTCTTAAGTTTGTTAAGAAGAATATCTTTGCTAGGCATGGAATTCCTAAGGCTATAATTAGTGACGGGGGTTCTCACTTTAAGAACTTTAGACTTGGAAAATTATTGAAACACTATGGAGTTAATCATAGGATAGCTACCCCTTATCACCCACAAACTAGTGGACAGGTTGAAGTATCTAATAGGGAGATTAAGCGAATTTTAGAAAAGACCGTCCGTAGTGATAGGAAAGATTGGTCCTTGAGGTTAGATGATGCATTGTGGGCATATAGGACGGCTTTTAAGACTCCTATTGGTATGTCACCGTATAAGTTGGTATATGGCAAGGCGTGTCATTTACCGGTTGAGATAGAGCATAGGGCTGAATGGGCGATTAAGACTGTTAATCTGGATTTAGAGAAAGCGGGTAGTTCTAGGAAACTTCAATTATCTGAACTAGATGAGATTAGACGTGATGCTTATGAAAGTTCTAGGATTTATAAGGAGAAAACCAAAGCTTTTCATGATCGACACATCACCAAGAAATCGTTTTTGGTTGGTCAAAAAGTTTGGTTATTCAATGCTAGACTTAAGCTTTTTCCGGGAAAGTTGAGAAGTAAATGGACGGGTCCATACGTTGTGACTCAAGTCTCTCCATACGGAGCCATTGAAATAAAAAATATGGTGGGTGGAGAGCCGTTTAAAGTAAATGGACACCGTTTAAAGCCGTATGTTGAGTTGGAGAGTGATCAGATGGAAACGGTGGATGTGGTTTACTTGGAACCAATCCATCCGTCTCAATAGCTCATACGAGTTATGTCTGGCTGAAGACGGTAAACTTAGCGCTTCGCGGGAGGCAACCCGTGATTTGTGGAACTTTGTGGGTGTGTTCACTACAAACCCTCACGAGACAAAACTCGTCCAGTCGGGCTACCGAGTGGTTCAAAGGCTTGTTGCATACGCTAAATGCAACCGTGATTCCTACGAAAGTGAGTTAGGTTTTTGTTTTTTTTGCGTGAGTTTGTCAAATTGATTTTTAACCAAAATTTCAATT
This sequence comes from Glebionis coronaria, assembly GCA_025667525.1. Classification (NCBI taxonomy): domain Eukaryota; kingdom Viridiplantae; phylum Streptophyta; class Magnoliopsida; order Asterales; family Asteraceae; genus Glebionis; species Glebionis coronaria. The sequence continues at coordinate 226,926,662 of CM046881.1, forward strand.
TAAAGTTTTTGCATTAGGGACAATGCAATGCTTTAAGTTGAGGGGGGGTTGTCACATGTGTTACATGTTTTTGTGTGAAATTTTGGTCAAAATGGGTTAAAATGTGATTTTTGGGAAAAATTGAAAATTTTTAAAATTTTAAATTACATTATAAGAGTCTTGTGCTAATTAGATGTGGAAGTTTCTTCTACATATATGTTTGTTGAGTGTGTGCAGATTCTGAAGATTAGCTTGTGGATGATTTATTGGAGCAAGCTAGAAGATTTGGCCTTAATTATCAGGTGCACCCGATTCCATTGTATAATTTGGTTATTAAATTGATTTGATTGTTTGCATGTAGTTAGGCATATGTATAATTTAGATGATCAAACCACGCCGGTTGAATTCCCTCTACTTACCTTTGCTTAGATCGAGTAAAAATTTTAAATAAATAATATGAAATATAGTAATGTGATAGTTGGGTTAGGACATTTAGAATTGATCTTATTCGGCTCGCCACCCGCGCACGGTGGCCTTAGAAAAGAGTTGGAGAACTGTCATAATTATTGGTGGTAGTCATATGCTGGGCTTGCCTATCTGATTCGTCACCCGCGCAAGGTGATATTTTAGTTGTTAGCATGGGTCAGACGCCAATTTTTATAATGGATAGCATTGCACTTAGCTGAGACAATTTTATGTGAAATAACCCAATCCTTGTATTGTTGTAATGAAATTAGAAAGATTAGTTTAATTTAGTGCATTGTATAATTAGACTATGTGGTAGATAATTCCATCATGTGATGTACCAGTAGGCATGAAGCATAACTGTTCCCATTTAATTAAACAGACTTAATTAACTGGTTCCCATGCGTCAATGTGTCCTAGTATGCACCTATAGGATAGATATTCATTTTTCTGAATAATTGGTCTTTATATCAACCTTAAAAGGAGTGTACAAAGCGTTCGGGATGACTTGTATAAGAAACGGTCTCGAATGGCTAAAAACATAGAGCTGATGTGTGATGTGAAAAAAAAAAAAAAAAAAAAAAAAAAAAGTGAAAAAGAAAAAAAAAATGAAAAAAAAAAGTGGAAGTATGTAAGCTAAAGTATGATGGCTTATGATGTGCTCTTATGCTATAAAAACTCCAATGTTATAAAAGGTGTACAATATTCTCACCTTTTGTTTTAGATTAATGTTTATATTGATTATAGGTGTGTAATAGGTACGTTGGATACATGGTTAATTATATGAAATATAAAGTAAATGGAATCAATGGGAATGGTTATGCTAAGTGTTTAAGAAGGACAAAAATATTGGTAATCATTTTTGGATTATTTGTCATATAGGATGGTTATTAATGTATTAGGTTGAATGTGATTTTTTTGATTAAATTTCAATAGTATGATTAAAAATTATGAAATTAACATGTTTGTATATTTTTATTTTATTTTTACACGAGACGGTAAAAGTTAAAGTTGAGGGGAGTTAATCGGTGTATTTTGCATACACCTCATAGCATGTTAATTTAGTATATTTATATATTTATTTTTCGTTATATATGTACTTTGAGTGTGTTTTGTGATTATGTAGGTTACGAGTGAAGTGGAATAAAAATGGACGCTTAATTAATTTTTTGGAGAAAAGACATTGTGAGCGCCGATTAATGAAGAAAAAATATTGAAGAAAAAGATTTGAGCGTGTCGTAATATTTTCGGTCATCTATTATTTGTTCGGGCTTCGTTCGAGCAATTATTAATGTTGGGCTATTTTTATTTGGGCCAAAGCTATTATATTTCAAAAGAAAAAAAAATAAAAAAAAATAAATTATTAGCCCATGGCCCAATTGACCAACCGACTATTGCAAGTATAAAAGAAAGGATTGATTTGACAAAGTGGGGGCGTTTTCAATTTGGCGCAAGGACAAGATCAAAAGAAAGAAAAAAAAATCGCTTGGCTTTTGGAGAATCTTTTAGGTCGACTCTTTTTGGTGGATAAAAACAACTCAGCCGTAAAAGGAGAAATACATTCAGCCTTTGTGTTTTTAATATTCGACGAGTAAAAAAAAGACGATGATGGTTGATATTAAGTGGGTCAAGTATATCGCGATGTCCGGCTAATTTTGTTGTAATTCCTTCCGGTAACTTTATTTATGGTTTGATCATTACTTTTGGGTTATCATATTTTTTATTACATTGATTTATGATTTATTTATAAATTATTTTTATTGACTTAATATTATGTTTAATTATTTGTGTGAGACAATTTATTGTTAGTTAACGATTCATACTTATTTTATTTAGTTAAAAAAAAAATGGTCGTATAATAAACATAAGTTGTACCTAAATAAATTGTTAAAACATAATTATTGGTTGGGTTAGTATAAGATTTATTATCACGAGTCATTGATAAACATAATAAATGCCGACATTAATTCATTCATATTAAGTCAAAATAATCTTTGTAATCGGTTCTAAAAAGTTTTGATAATCCATAAGTGTGACCAACCATAAATATTAGGAGCTGGAAGGGGTTACATTTTTCTTTTAGTTGTTTACATCTTATTTTATTTTTCTAGCTTTACTATTAGCTTAATAATTATTTTAACTTTTAATCCGCATTTTTATTATTAAAAGTATTTTAGTTGTTAGATTTCAAAACCAAAACCTTTATTGATCAGTGATCACCTCAAAACTTAAACTAAAACCACATAGTCCTCGTGGATCGATACCCATTTACCCTATCTAATATAAGGTAATTAGGTTTACTTTTGACCGGTACTTCGACTCCGATCACATACCCATGGTATACTCATGTTTAACAAGAAACGCTTTAAGTCTATCATACCAAGCTTTGGGTGCTTGTTTGAGTCTATAAAGTGCTTTCTTAAGCTTGTAAACATGGTCCGGTTTCTCAAAATCAATGAAGCCGGGAGGTTGAGCCACATATACCTCCTCATTGATCAAACCGTTAAGAAATGCACTCTTTACATCCATTTGTTGAAGCTTAATATCTAAGGCACAAGCGTAGGCTAAAAGGATTATAATTGATTCTAATCTAGCTACCGGTGCATATGTCTCGTCATAATCAATCCCTTCTTGTTGATTATAGCCTTGAGCTACAAGTCTAGCCTTGTTACGAGACACAACACCATTCTCATCTAGCTTATTCCTAAATACCCATTTGGTTCCTATAATGGTAGAACTTCTAGGTGGAGGAACAAGTTCCCAAACATCATTGGTAACGAATTGATTCAATTCTTCTTGCATCGCAATGACCCAACTCTCATCCGTCAAGGCTTCTTTAACATTCTTAGGTTAAATCAAGGAGACAAAACAAAAGAAGTTGCTTTGGTTTTGGACTTGAGATCTTAGGGTCCTTTGATTTAAGTCACCAATGACATTATTGAGAGTATGATCCCTAGACTCCTTAATGTTTACTTCCTTTTCAACACTAAGGTCTTCAACTCCTATTTTTCTAACCTCTTTGGCTTTAACTACTTCTAATTCATCCAAGTCATCATCAACCAATGGTGGTGTCTTGGGTGAAGGAGGGGTTTCATCAAAGGTTACGTTGAGTGATTCTTCAATAACCCCTGAGGTTCTATTTAGGACTATGTAGGCCTTACTAGTTTGGGAATAACCTAAAAGGATACCTTCGTAAGACTTTGGGTCAAACTTGGTAAGGTAGCCTTTGGTGTTGAGGATAAAGCACTTGCTTCCAAACACCCTAAAGTATTCTAATGAGGGTTTCTTACCTTTAAGAATCTCATAGGGGGTCTTTCCTAGGAAAGGTCGAATAAGAATTCGGTTGAGAATATAAGTCGATGTATCTACGGCATTGCACCAAAACTTTTGAGGCAACGATTACTCGTTTAACATCGTCCTATTCATCTCTTGGAGAGTCCTATTCTTCCTTTCAACTACCCCATTTGATTGTAGAGTGAGAGGAGCCGAGAAGTTATGGGTAATACCATGAGCTTCACAAAAGGCACCAAATTGCACTTCATTATCAAATTCCCTACCATGATCCGTCCTAATAGAAACAATTGAACATCCTAGTTGATTTTGAATTCTCCGACTAAAGATTTCGAAGTGATCGAAAGCTTCATTCTTAGATGCCAAAAATCTAGTCCAAGTGAATCTAGAATAGTCGTCAACTATAACTAGGGTATAAAGGTTACCTCCATAACTCCGTATGGCGGAAGGTCCAAAGAGATCCATATGTAGGAGCTCTAAGCACCGAGAGGTCGAAACCAAATTCTTGGCTTTGTGACTTGAGTGAACTTGCTTTCCAACTTTGCAAGCATAAAAAAAGTGACTATCAAACTTAATCTTGGGGAGGTGTCTTACCAACTCCTTAGAGACTAAAGATTGAATTAAACGCATATTAGCGTGACCTAATATCCTATGCCAAAGAGTAGAACTATCATCTATAGTCGCAAGACATATGTTGTCTTTTGACTTCTTATTAACCTTCATGACATAAAGCCCATGCTTTCTAACACCTTTTCCAATGACTTTTCCATCTTTTACGATTTCACTGTCATGTTCCGAAAAGATGACCTTACACTTATTATCACAAATTTGACCTATACTTAAAAGGTTAAAACTTAAGTTATCTACGTGCTCAACATTTTCAATGGTCATGGAGTCAAGAGAAACCGTACCTTTGCCAATGATATTACCACGTAGACTACTAGCGAATGTGACGTTACCTCCATCATATGCTTTGTAATGCGAGAACAAACTTTGATTACCCGTCATGTGTTTAGAACATCCACTATCCTTAATCCACTCATCGGGCTCCAAATCAATTCCCAAGCATATCTAGGTAACAATACACAAGATCAAACATTTGGTCCCCAATATCTCATGGGTCCAAAATTGTTAGTTCCAAACATCCCTTGCATTTGGTTGGGATGAATGAATGAGGTGGGGATTCCCCATGGAGAACAAAATGGAGGAGGGTAGTAATTCATGTAACCATTTTGTTGTTTATTACTTCTCCTAGGTGTGTTTGATCTAGGTTTAGAGTTATTATTATTCTTTCTAGGTGTTGGAGTTTTACTTCTAGTTCGTGATTTGTTTTGATTATCTCTTGTAAGCGTTGTCGTTCTAATTCTAGGCTTAGACTCATTCCGTACTCTAGGTGGAGTAGAAGATAGTCTAGATAAACTTCTATTTCCCATGAGAGGTTTACTTAACGGCTTATAGAACTTACTAATAACATTGTCGTCAAGTATGGGTAATTGAACCTTATTAACAGTAAGATGCTTTGGTTTTTCATTTAACTTAGATTTTTTAGAAAGTTCAGATTTTTCACAAAAATCAACTTCTGGCCGCGGTACCTTATCTATGGCCGCGGTTCCATAGTGATAAGGAACCGCGCCATACAATGTGGAACCGCGTCCAGAAGGTGTTTTCTGTGAAAACCTTACTTGTTTTGGTTCACTAGTTGAGGCTTCATTTGAGTTAAAACCTAGACCAAGTTTTTCCTTAGAATGAACTTGTTTGTTTAACATATCATCAAGAGCACTAGTACCTTTCATGAACTTTCCCAATTTAATGTAGGTGCTCTTGAGATCATCATTCTCTAATCTAAGTTTCTCACAACTTAAGCAACCTAAATCAACCTCTTTGTTTTTCTCAAGTTTAGCCAATTTCTCCCTAAGTTCATTGATCTCATTTTCAAGCTTAGTTTTGGTTGATTTTAAGGTTTTATTCTTTTCTATGAATTTAAGACTAAGTTTGTGTAAGCTATCATATTTGCTTTCAAATTCAATATCATCTAAAGTGGAACTATCATTGCTATAATATTCGGTTTCGGAATGTACCTCTTTAGAAGTGTGAGCCATAAGACATTTCTCCTCTTTGGGGTTGTCATCATCATCTTCACCGCTATCGCTCCCAGCGCCACTAACGAAAGCCGTGTGGTTCTTATCACGAGCGGGCTTTGGACAATCACCAATGAAGTGATTTGGATCACCACATCTAAAGCAACTCCTATCACCTTTTTCGTTCTTGACAAATCGATTCTTTGACAATGGTTTCTTGTCATAGTTTGGTTGCCTAACGTGTTGACCTCGTCTCTTGAAGAACTTCTTGAAATCTCTCACCGCCAATTCATACTCCTCGTCATCACTTTTCGAGGAACTATCATGGTCACTTTGTGCCTTCTTGGCCATAAGTGCAAGAGATTTCCTTTCACTCTTGGTTTTTACTAATTCCGAGTCTTTCAAAATTATCATCTCATGAACCTTAAAATTTCCTATGAGTTCATCGAGTGATAAAGTTGAGAGATCTTTCGACTCTTCAATAGCCGTGACTTTTGCTCTCCACTTTGGATGTAAGGCCCTTAGAAACTTCCTAACATTGTTCTTGCTAGAAAAACCTTCATCAAGTGCTTTTAGACTAGTAATAATGGTGTTAAACCTAGCAAATGCACTATCAATAGTTTCATCTTCTAAGATGACAAATTATTCATATTGTTGGACAAGAAGATCGATTTTACTTTCTTTGACTTGGCTATAACCTTGGTGGGTTACTAAAAGAGTGTTCCAAATATCTTTAGCGGTTTCACACATAAAAATTCTTTCATACTCTTTCTTAGGCAAAGCATTATAAATTACCATTTTAGCCTCATTATTTTTTGAAAGTTTCTTTTTAGTATCATCATTAGCTTTGTCAAAAGTGACTAATTCTTTTGTTTTAGAAACTTCATTAAATTGAAAGGGTAAAAAATCACCATTAGTAATAACATGCCAAAGATCTAAATCTTTTGATTTCACATAAGTTTCAAATCTATTTTTCCAATAAATAAAACTATCGGTTTCAAAAAGTGGTGGTCTTTGTATAGATTGCCCTTCTAGGTACTTGTTGGAATCCATAGATCGATTCAAGTTTTAAAATACAATATACTTTAAAAATTCTTGAGCAACCCGCTCTGATACCAATTGTAGAAACTAGAAGGGGGGGTTGAATAGTTTCTTAAAATTTACTTGTTAAAATATGGTTTCCAAAAATCCTTTTTCAAAAAACTTAGGCTTGAGGAAATATGTGAAATCTTCTTATGCACAAATATGAACAATGATAGTGTAGCTAAACTAATACTAGCAAAAATATATTCACAAAGAATAAAGAATGATAGTGTAGCTAATCTAATATTAACACATGTATATGCAAAAAGTAATAAGGAATGTAAAGAGTTAAGGGTAAAGAAATATCAAACCGAACACCAAGGATTTATAGTGGTTCGGCAACGAAACTCACTCCTCGTTCCTACTCCACTCCTCGAGTACTCCTTACTCGAGAGTTCACTACACAACAAGCTCCTTATGGTGGAGAAAACCGTACACGTCGCTTAACCAATTTCCGACTCTAAGCTAAAAGTCGAGCCCTAATCGTACCTAGGACCAATCTACACAACTATACTTAGTACATACACAACTTCCAAATAGACACAACTACTTGGATCTTCACAACTATGACACAACTACAAGTATATAAAAATTGATCTTCAATGGATCTTTGGTGGTGGACTCAACACTTCACTGGGATAGTGTTCTTCTCTTTGCACTTGGAGAGGAAGAGATGGAAGAACAAGATTCACTTCTTAAACAAGTAATAATCAAACAAATGATCAAAGATTTGAGTGATTAAAGAAGGGGTTTGAATCTGGAAATGAATGTGCAAAAGAGGTGAGGTGAAAAGCTGAGAATGGCCAACTATTTAAAGGACAAAGGAGCCAATGGCTAGTTCTGCCCGCGGTACCTTATCACAGCCCGCGGTACCTTATCGATAAGGTACTGCCTAGGCGCTAAGGTACCGCCGGACTAGACTCCGCTCCTTTTTGTCCTTTAGTGGTGGAGGTCTTATCTGGGTATAAAAATATCCTGAAAGGATATTCTTAACAGAATAAGAATATGTCATTTTCAAATTTCAAATAATTAATTTAATAAAACATTTTCTTAAAAATAAAGTTTAATAAAAACTTGTCACATTTAATAAAAAGTGAGTTTTAACAAAAGATTAAATCACTTTATCACTTGATTAAGGTTAGTACTTGTTCATCCATACCTTAAGTGAAAATGGGTAAAATGAAAAATACTTGAACTCAAGAATTCGTTTTTCGTTGTTTTCGTAAATGCTTGTTTTTACATATTGTCGTAATCAAAACTAAGCGAGACCGAAAAATGCAAGTAACGTTTTTAGTCATTATTGCATTAACAGTGGTGATCTCCATGGGGGGTTTTGAGGCTCTTTCTTCTTAGAGAGAATCTCTCCAGAAATTGGTCCTTTAAGTCATCCCAGTTATCTATGTTACCCCTTGGTAACCTTTCAAATCACCCTCCTGCGACTCCGTCCAACGTCTGCTGAAAAATCTACACCACACCGGCATCAGCCACTCTCCCGAGTTGGCTGCACCAGCGAAACGAGTGATGTGATCATTAGGATCCGTGGCTCCCGTATACAACTTGATGGTTGCGGATGTTATATGCTTCGGTGAAGAGAACTGTATGATTCTTTTAGTGAACGGAGATGCGATAACGTCCTTAAAGGGATTTTGTAAATCGTCTACCGACGCGTTAGCTTCCTTTTAAACTTTTTGCGCTTCATTTTTGTTCCCTGCACATCCCACGGGTCATCTTCAAAGACCAACCTCGTAGGCGAGATAGGATTTTTGGATATAGCGTTGTGGCGTTCTACCAAACTTTGCAACACGTTCATGCTTTCCAAAATCTTTTCTTGTAGGTTTGAGGGTGTTTCCGTCTCCTTTTCCACGGTTGCGGGATCGTGGTCTGGAGAAAACGGTATGGGTGACCCCCCGACACTCCTTCCATAGATAGTTATTTTGTGGAGATTCGAGTTTAAGGTCCCACGGTTGCGCCAATTGTTGAAACAAAATTCCCCGGATAGCTTGCCCCGAGTGAATCCGCTTTGGTCACAATGATTGCGTTGCTTGAGTCTTGGTGAAAAACCTATGAACACAAAGCAACACACATTAGCCTCTCCCAAGGTGTGACCCTGAGACCAAGCTCCGGTGTGAAATTAAGTAACTTTCTCTAGGATGGTGTCCGGTGTGGAATACCAGAGTGAACTAGGAGTATTTAAGAGTAACAATGGTGAATATGTATCCTTAATTGATTACCTGTGTATTAAATGTGGGGAGTATTTATACTACTCCACCAAGTGTACCTGTATGTCTAGTCACATCACTAGATTAGGCTCCAAGTCCAAGGCAAGATCTTTTCCACAAATCAAGGGATTTGTTCCCCAGGCGGCGGTGGAGCTCTTTACCCGCTGGGTTGGTACATGTATGTTGGTTAATACATTAAACCCCTTTTGCTTTTCCCTTTCTCCCAGGCTTGTGGCATTAAATGCCAGCCGCCCTTGTCAGTTCATTAATTGCCAACCCCGCGACGCATATCCGGAACCTAGCGTGAAGTCCGGAGGCCCTTGGCCAGAGACATACGCGAACTATATGCAATGCGGTTTATGACTCTTTTTAACAATGCTTGTTAAAAATATGTGTAGATACTTAAGTGACTTAATAACTCGGAGGTTATAAATCAGCGTACAGTTAGTCCACATAATATGTATGCTCTATATCCTATATGCCTAACTATAAGGGTTCCCCCAAAATCAATTTTCTTTTTAATTGATTTAAAATTTCAGTTATAGTCCAGTTTAAATTTTTATTATTTAATTTTTTTTATTTTTGATCTGGTTCTCTATAACTATGCTCTTTGATACCATTCTGTAACACCCCCATAATGGTCAAATGCAGCGGAATAGTGCGCGGGGTCTTACTTTGGTGGATCGATAACACACAGTATATAGAGCAATGATCATAATAGTCATTTAAAAACATATCATATGAATTAAATTGTACACATTTAGTATCTCGTCATAAAACAACATTTATTAATAATGTGAAAAATATCCTAGCCCGTTGGTAAGATGATGCTTCAATGATGCTGGAATCCCATGCATGAACCTGTTTACTTTCCTGAGAAAACATATAAAATAAAATGTGGGGGTCAACACGAAGTTGGTGAATTCATAGGTTTAGTTAAATAAATAAAAGTATTGATATGCCAAACACCACGATCATAGTATGACAATCACAGCCAATACTATAGTAGTTCCTATTGCCCTGTAATAGAAATTAGACATGATGCTCAGTACGCCCATAGGGTCTATCCTGATGTTGTTTCCCTTAGTCCGACAATGAAATAAACCTGTTGCTTGGCCTAAGCGTTTCGTGATAGCAAGTCACGCAGGCCGGGTGTTGTCAATACCCGAATAGATCTACTCATAACATTTCACGCTACACTACTAACTATTATAGTCCACGGGAATGGGGCAAACAATAGGCAATAAGTTGTTATAAGTTGATGTTACCCGTGCATGTTTGCATATCAAAAGTTAAGTATGTTTTCTCCCCCAGTTATAAATACAGTAAAGATGGGGCCATGAACTCACCTCAATGGTAATGATGTAGTGATGATGTCACTGAATAAACTGGCACAGTATGATCATGAAGTGATAAAATTACCTAAGTAATTTAGATGACTCAGTAGATGCAAAATAATAATGCATGATAAATGTACTGATGAAAATGCTTGATCACGAATTAATAAGTTGTTACGATGGTTTAAGTGTTTCAATTTATAATGTGCTATCAAATATATAATATATTTTTAGTTTCTAAAATATATTTTGATTGTCTAATAAAAGGGTTATAAATTAAATAAATAGATTTTTATCTAATTTAAGAAATTAATATTCTATTAATTTTCTGAAGGCTATAAATGTATTTAATATGATTTGTCGGTTTATAAGGTTTCGTAAATAAATCTTAATAATTTATTTAATTATCTAAAATGACTTAATTTAATTTATTAATAAAATAATTTATTAACACTTTTAATTAAATTAAAGTTACTAGTAAGTCCTTGTAATATAATAGTTTTCAAAATAACCCTTAAAGTTTAGTTCGTTAAGTATTTCACCTCGTTAGTCCTGTTAGTTAACTTTATTTCCAAAACACGCCCCTAGGGCTTATAATACTTTCACTATATGGCAATTTAAGTCCCTAGGATTTCCTAGTCTCGAAATATTTACAAACCGAGTCCCTAGGGCTCGGTTTAATTTTATGAATTGGCAAAACACCCCCCTCAAGTCTCGAACATATTAATAGTAAGGGTTAGGGCTCAAATTAAGTTTGGATATTGACATAACTAGTCCCTCATAACTCAAAAATATTTATTAATGTTTCTAGGGCTCGTATTAAGTATTCCAAATGACACATTTAGCCTTTAAGTCTCGAAAACCTACAATAGGGTTTCTAGGGCTTATATTAAGTTTCTATAGTGACACTTTTAGCCCTTAGAGTCTCGAAATATTTAAATAAAAAGCTAGGGCTTGTATTAAGTTTCCAAAGTGACACTTTTAGCCCTTAGGGTCTCGAAATATTTAAATAAAAAGCTAGGGCTTGTATTAAGTTTCCAAAGTGGCATATTTAGTCCTGGTTTGGTTAGTTCATAGTTTAAACACAAACGCACCCTATATTTTTAGTAATGGCAATTTTGGTCCTCTAACTGCTTTAAATTCACGAAATGTATGTGTATGATTTATATATTTATGTTTTTGACCTATAAATTTCACTAATTAGCAAGGATGGCCCGAAAAGTCTCCCAAAATAGGATTGGGCTTAGTTGGCCCAATAGGGTCTCGGTTTGGGCTTCATGGGCCTAATGGGCTAACCTTTTGGGCTTGTCTAGTCTTAATAAGCATACTAAATATGTAATAGTTAATGTGGGCTTATGGGCTTATTTATTTAGGCTTATATGTGGCTTATAGGTCATGGCTTATATAAGTTTATATGGCTTATTTGTCTCGGCTTATATAAGTTTATGGGCTTATATGACTTGGCTTATATGAGCTTAATGTCTCGGCTTATATAAGCTTATGGGCTTATATGACTTGGCTTATATGAGCTTATATGTCTCGTCTTATATAAGCTTATGGGCTTATATGACTTTGTCTTATATGAGCTTATATGTCATGGCTTATATAAGCTTATATCTCTCGGCTTATATAAGTTTATGGGCTTATATGACTAGGTCATTTTAACTAGGGCTCACATTAGGTTCTATAAGCAAGTTTTCTTACTAGTTCATAGTGTTTGAAGCAAGTTTGTCCACGAACACCATATAAGCCGTGGGCTTATATGTTGTTAGTGGTTTGTCTTAGAGTATTTTACGTGTGCATGCATTATTATTTTCATTTACATGGCTTATATATGCATGACAAGTAAAAAGAGTAATGAAAAGATTGAAATGAGGTTAAGGAGGTCTCACACTTACTTGTTTCAAGAAAAGATGGTGGATGATCAAGTTTCAAAGCTCCTATGTGTCGGGTTCGTCCTAAACGTGACCTAGGAAGGTCTTGGCTTGACTTGAATGCTAAATATCTTGTGTAGACTTGCACTAAATGCTTGAGAAGACCAAGATCTTATAGTAGTAAATGTTTTGGTTTCGTCTAGGTGTTTTGTGAAGTGTGATCCAAATTTTGGAGTGCATTAGTGAGAAGTGGGAGTGTGGTTTGCTAAATATCTAAGTATGAAGAAGATGGGTGTGGTTTAGGGTTAGGCCACGGCAAGTAAGAGAAACACCCAAGATATGATGTGATTTGCAAAGTACTTAGAGGTACTAGGTTGTAAATGAAAATGTGGGTACACTTGGCTTTTGGTGTGTCTTTAGCCATCACATACATGCATTCCAAGGGGACAAATGGGACTTGTATAGTGTTTGCAATTAAGGGAAGGTTGTACAAGGCATTTGGTTTGTGTGGTGTGTTCCTATCACACGTCTAAAGAGAAAGAAGGGTGCTAGGTGTCTTAGTTTTCATACTATTACATATCTAGGCTTAGATTTTAGTTAGTACATCTCATTAATGTAAAAACATGTACATTTGGTCTTGGTTTTGGATATGGCTGACGGTTTTAAGCTAGTCAAAGGAAAAGAGTGGGTTAAATAGTGTATGGTTTAATTAGAGTGTGTTGTATAAGGTTTATAAAGTCAATGTATATTTGAAAGAGGTTTTAGGTAGGTATAGTTGTGTATGATTTAGTATTCGGCTAGATATATAAGTCTAGGGTAGTTTTAGGTTCAAATTTAGTGTCTTGGTATGGTTACTAGGAATCTAGGTATAATATAGTAGAAGTAGGTTCAAGTCCTAATTCATTTGGTTAAGTTTTGGGATCCTTGGTGAAAATATAGTCATAATTAAATAGAAGTATTATTTACTTTATTCAAATATAAGATATTTAGTGAGAATGAGTTAGAGTGGGTATTTGTAATGTTTAATAATAAAAGTAGTTGACGTCGTATCGTAGTCTTGTTTATGAGGTGAGGAAAATATATAAATATATATTTTTGAAGCTTAACATAGATCCTTGTTAAGTGTTATTAATTGTGATCATTAGTTTAGATTTTTATAAATCAATATGGTGAATGCTTGTGATCAAGTGTTTCAGGTGACTTAATAGTCCTAATATATGATTGTTTAAAGCCTTGTATGCTCATATATTGTAGCCATACAAATGTCCTTATGATTAAATACTCATAATCATAATATAATGTCATGTGATCAAATGTTTCCATTTTCTGATGATTTAAATGATGTATGCTCATGTATGATGCATATGATTGCTTAAAAGATTTCATGCAAAGGTGGTAATATATATAGATATCATGAGGTGACGTGTACAATGATGACGTAGTATAAACCTGAAATTTACAGGTTTTACACCTTTTCCCTTTTTAAAGTTTTAATAATTTAAGTAACAAAATAGCAAATATATCCTTTTATTTTATTTTCTTAAAAACGGCCCCATATTTATTTTTATTTAATAAACTTTACATTATATCTCTAATATTTTCGAAAGGTTTTATAACATAAGTTTAATTATTTCAAAGTTGTTTAGATAATTAAATGCATACTTTTAAATTTGCAAAAATGAAATGAATTTTCCAAAATGACTTCAAATTTTCAAAATGACATAAATGACTCAAAAGTCGTATTTTAAAATTGCGGGGTTTTACAGTTTTACTCTTGATGCATGAATATATGATCCATATGATTGTTAAATTCCAACAACTATGTCCAAACTATAGAGCATATAACAAAGGCATGCATTGATATGATCTTCTTTCCTACCAAGCACATGACATTGCATCTCAAAATTCTTTCCCACTTCACATACTCTTCCTTGAGCTCTTTAGCTTTCATTCCATACGGGTCCATGTGGATGACCTTGTTTTTGGTTGAGATTTTAGTTGGTTCAGTTCTACGGGTGAAAGAGTTGCTCTAACAACATCTCTGCTATCAAATCTAGAGTTGTACCTATCTTGTTCGTCTCTAGGAATGTTGGTTTTGTCAAGGGTTGTAATAGAGTGGAGGTCCTAATAGAAGCAAGTACCTTCGTTGGGAATTATAAGAATGTGAGAAAAATGATCTAAAGAGTAGGTGTACTCATTACCGTTTGCTTGAAAATTTAGGAGAAGGATGCGGTTTTCATCAAAGGTGACATTTATAGTCATGTAAAATTCAAGAACAAATTTGGGACAAATTTTCACGTCCATGTCTAAGAGGCAATCAAAATTTATCCTAGAGAAGACTTCACGAATATTGGTTTCATTTATGAAGGATGGATCCACTACACGACCTTCACGAAAGGTTCGTTTTTCTAGTTCTTTGCACAAGGCTTTTCATGCGGATGTTAGGTGTTTGGATTTATGAAAGGTGGATATGTAACTAGCGGTATCGTTGTGGTCATAAGTCCAAGCGACCCAATGGGGAAAAGGGTCCGATCGGGTCCGCCTGTGTAGAGGTTAGTAAGGTCAGTTTTATGACAAGATTTCTATTAATCCTAATCCTAGCATTAGCAAGTTAAATGGTTTAGGCTTAAGTGGTTTGGTTAAGATATCGACTATGTTATCTTTCGATGATACCTTTTCTATGGAGATATTACCTTTTTGAACGTTTTCCCTTAAAAATGATGATGAATTTCGATGTTTTGGTTCGTGAGTGGAGAACGTGATTTTTGCTTAAATAAATGGCTCCTCTATTATCACATAGAATAGTCACTTCTTCCAACTTGATATCAAAATCAACAAAGACTTGCTTCATCCACAATGCTTGTTGACATGCTTTACCTGCCGACACATACTCGGACTCGGTTGTAGAAATTGAAAGTGCCGTTTACTTTTTCGTGAACCATGTGGTTAGACAACATACGATAAATGTACATACACCACTTGTGCTCTTTTTATCAACATAGTCACCAGCATGGTCCGAGTCCGCATAAACAATGGTTTACATTCCCGTTCCCTTGGGATACCAAAGCCCAAGATGAGTGGTTCCTTTGATATATCTAAAAATCCTCTTGACGGCTTCAAGATGTGATACATTTTGATTGTCTTGAAAACGATCACACATACAAACACTAAACATAATATACGGTCTACTTTCTGTGAGGTAAAGTAAACTACCAATCATACCTCGATATTTGGTGCTATCAACCTAATCGTTAGTTCCATCTTTAGTCAGTTTAGTTTCCGTTAACATTGGTGTGTTTGTTACTTTAGACTCTTCTAGTCCAAATGAGCATTTCTTTTATGTATTTAGATTGGTCATAGAAATTTCCGTCTTCATTTGCTTAATTTGTAAGCCCAAGAAAAAGTTAAGTTCACCCATCATGCTCATTTCAAATTCATTATGCATAATTTTAGAGAAATTGTCACAAAGTTCTTGACATGTAGACACAAAGATAATATCATCGAAATAAATTTGGACAATTATAATATGTGACTCTTTTTCTTAGTGAAAAATGTGTTGTCTACTTGACCCATCGAATATTTATGTTCAATTAGAAAAGACAAGTCGATCATACCATGCTTTAGGTGCTTGCTTGAGACTATAGAGAGCCTTTTTGAGTTTATAAACGTGATTAGGTTTTTCAAAGTCTTCAAAACCTAGAGGTTGTGCAACATACACTTACTCATTTATAAAGCCATTTAGGAAAGCACTTTTTGACGTCCATTTGATAGAGTTTGAAATCATGAGCACAAGCATAAGCAAGTACAATTCTTATGGACTCAAGTCGAGAAACCGAGACATAGGTTTAATCATAATCTATACCTTCTTGTTGATTATACCCTTGAGAAATAAGCCTATCTTTGTTCCTCGACAAAATACCATTTTCATCTAATTTATTTCGAAAGACCCATTTTGTTCTCGTTACCGTTTGATTTTTAGGTCTCGGTATTAAATACCAAACATCATTTATCACCGATTGATTTAACTCTTCTTGCATTGCAAGTACCCAACTTTCATCTATGATGGCCCCTCATCAATATTTTAGGTTCAATTTGAGATACAAAGAACGAGAAGTTGCTTTTATTTTGAGCTTGTGACCTTAAGGTCCTTTCGTTTAGTTTACCAATCACGTTGTTTAGAGGATGACCTTTAAGTTCTTTGATGTTTAAAAGTTCAAGATTTATTGGTTCTTTTCCCTTGTAAATTTCAAGATTAACTTGTTGATTATTAGCATGAATTTCAACTAGATCATCATCTACCAAAGGTGATGTTCTAGAGGGAGGTGGACTTTTGTCGAAGGTTATGTTCAATGATTCCCCGACACACATGGTTTGCTTGTTTAGAACTATGTAAGCTTTACTGTTTTGAGAATAACCAAGAAAAACTCCTTCATACGACTTTGGGTCAAACTTGGTGAGATAATCCTTAGTGTTAAGAATAAAACATTTTCTTCCAAACACTCTAAAATATCCAATGGTCGGTTTTCTTCCTTTTATTATTTCATAAGGTGTTTTATCAAGAAGTGGTCTAATTAAAACACGATTAATAATATATATGTTAAGGTATCTACCGCAGGACACCAAAACTTTTGTGGCATAGCCGAATCGTTTAGCATTGTTCTACTCATTTCTTGAAGTGTTCGGTTTTTACGTTATACTACCCCGTTTGATTGAGGCGTTCTAGGAGCCGAGAAATTATGTGTGATACCCTGGGTGTCACAAAATGCTCCAAATTGTGCCTCATTGTCAAACTCCCGACCATGATCCGTACGAATTGACACAATGCGAAAATTTAGTTGGTTTTCAATTTTCTTGGTTAAAATATCAAAATGGTCAAAGGCCTCATTTTTAGTTTTCAAATTTTGTCCATGTATATCTTGAGTAGTCATCCACGATGACCATAGTGTAAAGATTACCTCCGTAACTTTGTATCGCAGATGGACCAAACAAGTCCATATGCAAAAGTTTTATCCCACTTACTTGTGGACACAACATTTTTAGCCTTGTGGCTTGTGTGTGTTTTTATTCTCATTTTACACGCATCACAAAAGTGTTGTTCATATTTTACTTTTGGTAGATTTCTAACAAGATCCTTGCTAGCCAATGATTGTAAAAGTCCAATGTTGATATGATCAAGACGTCTATGCCAAATGGTGGAGGTGTCATCTATAGTGGTCAAACAAATAGCGTCTTTTGATGAGTCAAACTTCATCACATATATACTATTTTTCCTAATCCCTTTTGCTATGGTTATGTCATCTTTTAGTATTTTACTTCCTTTTTCTTCGAAGAGAACTTTGCATTTGTTACTACAAAGTTGACTTATGCTAAGTAAATTAAATCCTAAGTTTTTTATATGAGCATTATTATCTATGGTATGTGGTCATTAGAAATCATACATTTGCCAATGATTTGGCTTTTGACGTTTCCACTAAAAATAACATTACCCCCCTCCGTAGATTTGTATGTACTGAAGAGGTTCCCATTACCCGTCATATGTCTTGAACAACCGTTGTCCTTGATCCATTCATCCGGTTCAAGTCCATCTTTCAAGCATATATACATATTATAGAACTCAAGCGTTTGGTCCCCATCTTCTTATGGGTACGTTTGGGTTAATGATAGGTGTGTAAACACCCATCCTTTTTACCACTTAACTACAATAATAACCAAGCCAAAACGTATATTTTATGTCGTAAATGTCGGAATTATGCGTGGTTTTTGTTTTTTTGTGATTTTAGGTTCAAAATGTTAAAAGGGAAGAAAACACGGCATTCACGGGCTTTTATCGAAGAAAAAGATAAAAGACGGAGTCAAGAAATCAAGAGTGCAAAAAGAACGGAAGTCCAAGACCAATTCTGAAGATTTATCGAAGAAAAAGTCAAAATACGGAAGTTTACTTAAAGCCGAAGAACTCAAGTCTAATTTATTGAAGAATTACAAGACGAGTTTAAAGAAATCCCGAGACAAAGTCATTAAAGTCGAAGAACTAAGAATATTAAGGACTTAATGATGCAATTAAAGAAAGAAGAAAGAGGGGAGGAAGCTTCCTAAGCACCTCCCTAATCCTCCTATAAATAGATTAGATTTCATTTCATTTTCTATTGTTGGCTAAGTGTGACAATTAGTCTTCCACCCTTTAATTACTTGTTCTTTAATTACATGTCATTTAATTAATTGTCTTGCACCTTAAATACATTTAATTTCAAGTAAGTTTCCTTTTAATTATTGTCAATCTTTACTTTTATTGTCAATCTTCTATCTTCCTTTCTTGTTTGATCTTAATCTTTATGCTTTATTGTTCATGTTTATGTTCTTGATGTTTTATTGATTTGATTAAAGTGGGTTTTGATTATTTTGATTATTATTGTTAGTTTGATTGTTTTGGATTGTTAGTTTATGATTAGTAGATGTTATTTGGTTAGTTTGATTTAATCTTTTGTTTGATTTTGATTAATTTTGTTTAGATCCGTATTACTTTTTGTTCTCCTTGTTCTTCGATGTTACTGTGTTTGACCAGGTATTCCGAATCAAGCATTTGTTCCGAATCAAGGTGGTGTTGTGATTGTTCCGAACAAAGCAAATATTCAGGATAGGTGACATATTCCGGATAAAGCTTTTATTCCGGATCAAGCCAAACATTCTGGATCAGTGGTGTTAATTCGGAATAATTTATTATTCCGAGTGAAGGTGCTCATTTGGAACATTCCGAGTGAAGGAGTTCATTCGGAACCAACTTGCATTCCGAATCAAGGTTTGAGGATTTATTCCGGATCAGCAGAATATTCCGAGTCAAGGGAGTTCATCCGGAACGTTCCGAACCAAAGTTTGTTCATCCGGAACATTTATTATTCCGAATAAAGGTGATTCATTCGGAACTTCAAACATTCTGGATCAAGGTCTTCATTCAGAATATATTCCGGATCAGATTGATTCATTCGGAACTTCAAACATTCCGGATCAAGGCGTTCACTCGAAAAATTCCGGATGAAAGGTTTTGGTCTTGTTATTCCGAATGAGGGTGTTTTATTCAGCATGAAGAATTATTCCGAGTAAAGAAGAAATTATTCCGGACGAAGGTGACATTCCGAACGAGTGATTTAATCCGAACGAAGGATTAATCCGAATGAGCTGTTTTCAGGTTATTTTAAGTTTCTGTTTTTAAGTTTTAATTTTTAAGCTTTACTTTTCCCGCCTTTTTACTTAGTCTCACTTTAAGTTTACTTGCCTTAGATTTATTTTAAGCCTTGCCTTATTTTAAGTTTTAGTTGCGTTTTAAGTTTGCCTTAGATAGTTTTAAGTTCGCGTTATTTACTTTTAATTGCTATTTAATTTTCGTCACGTTTGAAATTCTTGTCAATTATTTTAAATTAAATTAGATTTAAATTTACAGTCATTTACTTTAAAGTCTTTGCACATTTATTTTAAAACAACCAAAAATATTCTTTTTCACCAAAAACAATTGAGTCGCACTTTGAACCGGAAATCAATTCGAGAAGATACTGAGAAACGAACATTCATTGTTTAAATAGGATTGCAAAACCCTAATATTAAATGGCACCGCTGCCGGCTCTTTTCGTGAAGATTAACGGTTTTCTGTGAGATACGCGTTGCTTTTTGGGATCCGCTCACTCGTGAACGTTATTTTTCGTGTCAAAAATTTTCAAAAAATCCCAAAAACATTTGAAAAATCATAAAAAGCATTTCTTTTTCAAAGTTTTGCACCAAAAATATTCCTTTTTATCCTCTATTATGTTTAATTCTTTTCTTTACCCCTCTTATTTATAATTCTTCATGGATTCGTCTTGCGTACGGTGTGGGAGACCATGGCATGGTTTTCAAACATGTCAATGGTGTACTTGTGAGCGGTGTGGTTTTAATATCGACGATACACAATTTGGATTTTGTCCATTTTGTAATTCAACAAATTCATACTTCTCCTCTTACAATACTTTCTCACCCTCTCCCATCTATGACAATCCTTATCCTCAAGATGCAACGGGTTTTTCTCCATACCCGTGGTGCTATATTTTTTGGGGCCCTCACGATGTTTATTCTTGTGATCCATCGAAGGTCTTTGAGAAAATTCCGTGCTATCATCCCAGTGTGTATAATTTTGAGCCCCCACGTCACACCGTCAATCATCAACCCTTTTGTGCACTTCCTCCTGAGCAAATTGCCACACTTTTTGACAACTTTCAAAAAGTTCAAGAAGCTTGCAACAAGATCATCGAAAAATGTCAATCGGATCAGCAACAAGAGCAAGTATCTAACCTTAGTGCTTATACTCCTCCTCTGGTGCCTCCATATTATTATGATGATGATGACGATGAGAGTCCTATTTCTTGGAACGATGAGAACTCTATTCCTTCTCCCGACTTGCCGGCTCTGGAGCCTACGGATTCACCCATCCTAGGGAATGAGGATCTTAACACAACTCCTGCAAAGGAATCCGACGAATTTATAACGTCTAGTGCTGATAACCTTGTCCCAATTCCAAGTGAATCTGAGTTGACATCCGAAAGTGACGATGAGTATGATGCACTTTCTTCTAATGATGTTCCTTCCATCAACACTTTGGGAGAGGCTTCTTTGGCTTTCTCTAATCCTCTTTTTGATCAAGATGATGATTTTACTTCTAGTGATGACGAGTCACTATCCGATGAAGACGTTCCGAAGGAAACTTTCATGATTTATTCGAACCCTTTATTTGATTTTGATGACGCTTACATATCTAGTAAAGTGAATCCTCTCTTTGACGAAGGGATTGAGAACATTGATAGCTCTGATTCTCTTGCTATTGATGAGCATACTTTGTTAGCCATGCCCCCTTCTATCGCAGAGGTGGAGAGATTTGACTCTACTGGAAAGGTGACGCGGATGGAAGGTAATTCTTCTCTTACTTCTCATACTATATTGCCACCTCATCCTACTGCGTGCACGCCCAAGCGGGTGATGTATCAATTCCACTCTCCAAGAAATGAGGATGAGTGTTTTGACCCGGGAGGTGACAATGACCATTCTATGATTGATAACCTTACGGCTTTGCCAATTGGTCAGCATCCATTGTCTTTGGAGGATGACAATGTGATTCCTTTACCCACCCCACCTCCCGTAGATCAAGATTTCACATACTTCTCGTATGTTGAAAGGACCTTCCTACCATTCAAGACTTATCCTCCTGCCTCTCCTTTATTATATTCCTCCGGGAACGAGGACAAGGTCTTTGATCCCGGTATTACATTTGAGGCTTCCCATGGACCATTTAATTCGGGGACGAGTCAGGCTCGTGACTCGGTTAACAAAAACAAGCGCTTTTTGGGAGGCAACCCACTTATCTATCTATCTTTACCTATTTTCACCATAAGTGTAGGGGGAGCCCCGTGGTGTTTCTTCTTTTCTTTCTTATCATGTGCAGGGATTAGAGCTTCAAATACACACTCTTGATGACTTTTGACGAACCGTGATTCCGTGTTTCCGTCTTCCCGGTTCTATCCTAAACTCTTTTCGATTCACTATTTTATATTTTCCAATATTAAAATAGGAATCTCGTTAGTTGTCTCTTTCTTAACGAGATTTAAACAAAGTGCACAATGTCCTAAGTGTAGGGGAGTTTACTCCCACATGCTTAAACATTGAGGACAATGTTTATATTAAGTGTAGGGGGACTTCTATCGAAGTTAAGTGGCCTTTTCCTTGTATTTGTCCTCATTTAACCGGAAAATCAATTTTTCGACATTTTTCAAAATTTTTGATCTATTTTGGCCTATTAGTTTTTCCCTTTGTATAGTTATTTTCTTCCTTATTAGAATAAATTTTAATAAAGTGGTTTTAATTTTCAAACGTTGTGAATCTTTTGACTCAACCCGAGTTTACTTATCTAAGTTTACTCTAGCTAGTATCCTTAACGTGTTTAAGTCAAGTTTTACTAGGCTTTTATGTAGGGAGCTTTAAAACGCGAAAGTCTTAACTCTCACGGGTTAAGAACAAGAACTTTTCGCAAGTTCCTATAATTGATCCTAGAGAGTCGTTTATCAAGGGAACTTTAAAATGCGAATTCTAAAACTTGAAAAAGTCTAAGAATTTGCAAGATCCTATAGAAGACTCGAAAACCCAAAACTTTGATTTAATAGGCTAAGCATCCACGAGTCTCATTCCTTGAGATTTTAAACTGTGGAGAACGAGAGATGATAGAGTCAATTATAAGTTTGGTATTCTTTCGTGAATTTATGTGAGTTAATTATGAGCCTATTCTCCCATCGCTTGCTAATAAATTTATTTGCAATAAATAAGGTTGTATGATTTGAAAAGTTACTTAGCTTCTAGCCCAAGATCGTTTAAAAGTTGCTCGGTATGGATTAGAGTTCATAGCCAAGGCATAACTTATTGAAGCGGGACGCGAAGATTGGCGAGTCCGAAAAGGCCCTAACAAGGCATGAGGGCTACATTTTGCTAAAGATCCAAAAGTGATGTGAAGAATCATTTATCGAAAATCAATATGAAGGATCGAGACACACGACGAAAAGCAAATACTCCCCAAAAGTCATGGAGAAGTCTATCCGAAAAGACCCTAGTAGGGTATGAGGATAAATAGATCCAAGTCCAAAAAGGAGGCGGATCGTTGTATATCAAAATCCTAAGTAAAGATTGGAGAAAAATGAAGAAGTCGTGGTCCAAATATGAAGAATCTCTCAAAACTTCAAGTGAAGAAATTCCTATTATGAAGAGAAGACCATTATTTCATGAACGTCTCTCAAAGATTTGAAGTATGAAGTCGCTGCCAAATATCTGTCCGAGAAAGGTCTCAAATCGCGAAGCGAGTTATCCCAAGATATGAACTTTATGAGGTCCCGAGAAGCAGTTTTAAAAGATTTTGTCCTTTAGCTAACTATTGATTAAATTGTCCCACTTTCTTTTCAGCCTTAATAACTAACGAAATAAGTCAACAATGTATCCTCGTGATCATTCAAGACAACAATAAAATATAAGAGATACACCTAGGAATAAGGGAGTCTAAGTAAATAATTGGCCCACATGAGTTCGTGTTAGTTTGCTAACTTATAATAACAATGATCTCGTTTTTAAGCTTGGTTTGGAGAAAGTGAAAACTTGAGGATGATGATCATTCATGACATTTCCAAAACCCTAAGGTATGTTTTTGATTTCTTTACTTACTTTGAATGTTTATAATTTTCTATCTCTTTAATAAAGGCCAACGTGGATTGATTATGATGAAAAGTGTAATCGTGCTTTGTAACTAATGCATTGCATGAGGACATTGCAATGGTCAAGTGTAGGGGATTTGATATGTGTGTAAACACCCATCCTTTTTACCACTTAACTACAATTATAACCAAGCCAAAACGTGTATTTTATGTCATAAATGTCGGAATTATGCGTGGTCTGTGTTTTTGTTGTGATTTAGGACGAAAATGTGAAAAAGGGAGAAAACACGGGCATTCACGGGCTTTTATCGAAGAAAAAAAGACAAAAGACGAAGTCAAGAAATCAAGAGTGCAAAAAGAACGGAAGTCCAAGACCAATTCTGAAGATTTATCGAAGAAAAAGTCAAAAGACGGAAGTTTACTTAAAGCCGAAGAACTCAAGTCTAATTTATTGAAGAATTACAAGACGAGTTTAAAGAAATCCCGAGACAAAGTCATTAAAGTCAAAGAATTAAGAAGATTAAGGACTTAATGATGCAATTAAAGAATGAAGAAAGAGGGGAGGAAGCTTCCTAAGCACCTCCCTAATCTCCTATAAATAGGATTCATTTCATTCCATTTGTTTTTGTTGGCTAGAGTGACACTAGTTCTTCCATTTTCATTTCCTTGCACATTTAAATACATGTCATTTACTTAATTGTCAAATTTAAATACTTGTCTTGCACCTTAAATTTCTTTAATTTCAAGTAAGTTTCCTTTTAATTATTGTCAATCTTTACTTTTATTGTCAATCTCCTATCTTCCTTTCTTGTTAATCTTTAATTTTTATGCTTTGTTGCTCATGTTCATGTTATTGAGTTTTTATTAAATTGATTAAGTGGGTTTTGATTATTTTGATTATTATTGTTAGTTTTATTGATTTGGATTGTTTGTTTGTGATTAGTAGATGTTTATTGATTAGTTTGATTTAATCTTGTGGTTGATTTTGATTAGATTAGATTAGGTTCGTATCTATTTTTGGTTCCCCTTGTTCTTCGCTGTTACTGTTATTTCCAGGTCATTCCGAACCAAACGCCAAACATTCCGATTGAAGGTGGTGTTGTGATTATTCGAACCAAGCAAACATTCCGGATAAGTGACATATTCCGGATCAGTTTGTTATTCCGGATCAGTGGATATTCCGAACCAACTTATCATTCCGAATCAAGGTTTGTTCATTCGGAACATTCCGAACCAAGGAAGATATTCCGGATCAGTGGACTTCATTCGGAATAACTTGATATTCTGAACCAGTGAACTTATTCCGAACCAAGGAAGATATTCCGAATCAAGGTAGTTCGTTCGGAACATTCCGAATCAAAGGTTGTTCATCCGGAATATCTAACATTCCGGATCAAGGAGGTCTTTATTCGGAATAATTTATTATTCCGGATCAAGGGTTCATTCGGAACATTCCGAACGAACAGAATATTCCGAGTCAAGACCAACATTCCGAATCAAGGTTTTGGTAATTATTCCGAGTGAAGAAGAATCATTCCGAACGAAGGTGACATTCCGGATGAGTGATTATTCCGAACGAAGGATTATTCCGAATGAGCTGTTTTCAGGTTCTTTTTAGTTTCAGTTTTTAAGTTTTAATTTTTAAGCTTTACTTTTCCTGCCTTTTTACTTAGTCGCACTTTAAAGTTTACTTGTCTTAGATTTATTTTAAGCCTTGCCTTAGTTTAAGTTTTAGTTGCGTTTTAAGTTTGCCTTATATAGTTTTAAGTTTGCGTCATTTACTTTAATTGCTATTTACTTTTCGGCACGCTTTTAAATTCTCGCCATTTATTTTAAATTAGATTTAGATTTAAACTAACGTCATTTTTA
Source organism: Glebionis coronaria (assembly GCA_025667525.1). Taxonomy (NCBI): domain Eukaryota; kingdom Viridiplantae; phylum Streptophyta; class Magnoliopsida; order Asterales; family Asteraceae; genus Glebionis; species Glebionis coronaria. Next base: position 226,952,061 of record CM046881.1, read on the forward strand.
TTTACGTCTTGCACCTTTATTTTTAAAACAACCAAAAATATTCTTTTTCACCAAAAACAATTGATTCGCATTTTGAACCGGAAATCAATTCGAGAAGATACCGAGAAAGGAACTTTTTCAACTAGCAAAACCCTAATATTAGTTAAACATACTTCTCATGTCAATTCCAATTGAAGTATTGCTAAATACATCCCATGGCACCAAATTTATCATTAAGAATTGGCTATGATAGTCATAGTTGAATGGAACTTTACTATATGTCCCTAGTATTCCTTGGTTACTTTTTGGAAATAGGCATTTGGGATAAGATAGTATTGGTCGACTTTTTACATTTCTAGCTCTAATGTTCCTTTCCAAGTTTCTAATGTTTGTATTGTATCTTTATGGATTAATTTGTTTTGGTTTACGGGATACAACTACAAATTCGACACGATTTCGTTTTTTCTCATCTGTCATACCCACGACCCCTTTGTAGGGTGCCAGACCCTTGTGTAGAGGGGTCCGACGGGGTCCGACACTATCTGTTACAATTTTGGCTGAAACGTTTATTGTGTCGTTCTGTGGTGGCATTTTCAAGCTAGAAGGTATATCTTGTTTTCCAAACCCCAGTCCTATTTTGTCTTTGCTATCACTTTGAAAACTTAACATCTCATTAATGCAATGTTCATTTTTATTAAACTTTACAAATTTGTTTGATTAACACCTCTGAAATGGTTTTAAGTTTTTCAACTTCGAATGAGCTCGTGACATGTTCGACATTTCTCTTTAGATAATTTACCTTGTTCTAGTCTTTGTAACTTTGCCTTTAGTTCATAAACTTCATTTTCCAAACTTTCATTTTTGGTTTCAAAAGTTTGTTTTTGTTTATGATATTAAGACTTACTTCACAAGTTTGTTACATTCAATTTGCGAGGTGTCATCATCTAATGAGGAGGAGTAATAAGATGAGTCGGAATGTACCTCATTAGTTTCATGCGCCATGAGTTCTAGTTCTTCCTTCTTGGGGTCATCTCTTTCGTCATCACTTGCACTCCAAGCTCCACTTACGAATGCTCTTTGAATCTTTGGCTTGGACTTTGGACAATTACTAACGAAGTGATTTGGATCACCACATTGGAAGCATTTTCTTTCCTCTTTTCCTTTCTTGATGTCAAAGAGCTTTCGAGGTGCCTTTTGGTCGTCAATGGGTTGTCTTACGAATCTTCCTCGCCTTTTGAAAATTTTCTTGAAGTCACAAACGGCCATGACATATTCTTCATCCTCGATATCGAAGTCTTTTTCATTGTCACTAGATTCAACTCTAGCCTTTAACGCGATTGACCTTTGTTTCTCCTTCTTTCTTTTAATGATCTCAGAGTCTTTTTCCTTTACCATCTCGTACACCTTAAGATTCTCGATGAGCTCATCCAATGATAAGTTTGAGAGATCTTTAGATTCTTCGATGGCATACTTTTCCTCTCCATTGTAGGATATGTAAATCTTGCTTATGTTTTAGAGAGAGAAAGAGATAGAGAGATGGTGAGAACACACATACTTTGAGAGAGAAAGTGAAAGAAAAACAATTTTTCACTATGTGTAAAATGAAGAACCACACACCCTCTCCATCAAAGGAGAGGGTTTATATACCCAAGCCTTGTGATGGGCTTGGGCTTACAATGTTGGGCCGGCCTACACATGTTTTAGGCTAGGCTTGACTTTGTTTGTTTAATAAAGATATCTAGACTACGAGCTACTACGTAATATATTGTCGGAGTGACCGAATCTTCCTAAATACGTAAAAACGTATTTCCAACTATCTCCCCCTAAGGGAGGTCACTCCAAACAAGGGCGTTACCCGAGTTACAATAATGAAATAAACCTAGCATACTATGCTTGTCTTGAGCTCGTAGTCTTCGTCTTTCTTTTCTTTTTTTTTTCTTTTCTGGTGAACATGCTGATGTGATCTTTGATATCAATCTTTAGCATCAATCTCTTGCCTTGATCTCGTGCATCCATCACTTGTGATCTTCGCCTCTTCGTGACACCATGTCCAACATACTTATACCTTCGTAATTCTTGAAAGCTTCAGAGTTCGATACAGCGGAAGACTTAACTTTTAGGCTTTCTTGAATTTGATGAGGTATTAAGTGCATAAAGTATAAGCATGCAGGGACGACTTCTTCTTGGATCCCGCAACGCCACCGTCTTCAAATGCCGCAACATAAGTAGACACGAACGAAATGGCTTTGAACATTTCATTCTAATTCGGTAGCATTTTACCTCCGGTCGGTGAAGACCGTTGGACGATATTAGATATCGTACCCGTGACGGATAGTTTCAATTAAGTAACTTCCTGACAGGATTTCGCGGGTAAACCCGTTCTCTTTATTCGACCGTCCAAAGCTGACTGCAAACATAAAGAGTGAATCATTTGGATAATAATATCCGCATGATTTGAAGCCGTCAATTCATGTTCCTGGAACAAGTGAAATTCAATTAAGAACCGCACCATCGTTGCTTTCCCGTTGTCACGAGCTTGATTCGTATAGAATATTACAAGTTACCTACCAAGTGTTGTTTGAGGTTAACACTAGAAGGATTTCCACTCATCACCGTGAACACTAAGGTATCACTCTGAGTGTTCTGGCAAGATCACTAAGATATTGCGTAGAGGCCTGGAACGTGTTTAAATTCAGTTAAGAATTAAACAGCTGTTGCTTTCCAGTTATCACAAGTTTGATTCATAAAGAATCGCACAAGTCACCTACCATGAGCTTTTCGATATTCGCTCAAGAAGGATTTCCATCTTCATTGTAAATACTTTCGTATTACTCGGATGTTCAGGCAAGATCATGAAGATTTTGCGTAGGACTCTTAAAATCTTTCTTACTCTTCACAGTGTATGAAGAAGCAAGGAAATATGAAAGTGTGTCCTAATGAAATATATGATGATCTCAAATGGCTCTAGACTCGATCGTGCACTTTGGATTTTAGTGATCGGAGGCTGGAGAGGAGTGCCACCTTTTCAATACCAATTTATTCGGAGTGAATAAATCAATAGATAATGTGTTGTCTCCGTGTGATTAAAACAAATACCTTTTGAGAGATATCTGAGTTAGCTGGGATGGGTTGTGCATTGCATCACTGGGTCCATGATGTCTGTCTTCTATATCGAGAATCATTAAAATGATCTCAATAGCATATGTGTTGACCCGGTTTCTGCCTAAAGTTGTAAGGAGGGCTTCTTTCTTTACACCCTTTATCTTTACAATTCTTTTTCATTCTTCAACCCCTTCAATGCTTACCAATACGTCATAACTAGCACCTTGTTGTGATTGTTCCAGTGCTAACTTAAGTACTTGGTCGGCATTCAGCTACGTTTACAATCTTTCTCCAACTTTCCTAAGGACTACTATTTCTAGCTATGGAATGTCCTTGGGAAGATTCCTCCGGTTCTTGAAGAATCATAGGACTTAACCTATCCTACCATCCTTATGTCACCACAATCTTCATCGTCGTGAAATAAATGGGTTTCGGGTAAGTATATGTCACCATGAAAATCCATTTTGATATGCAAATCCGTTTTGCTCCCCCTTAACATATGCCACGATATTCGAAAACATTTCGCACATGTCGGGATGAGCCAGCACATTAAGTCAAACCATTTGTGATAATATCCCATATTAAATCACATTTTCTCCCCCATATTAAAAATATTAACCCAATCGTCGTTTTTAATATCAATTGATTTAATGAAGTTTTAACAAAAGTTTTGGGAAGAAGAATGCAATTCCGTTTTAATCTTCATGATATCAAATATATGAGATATGATACTGATTTGTAGCATGATCACATATTCACCATATTAGAAAAGAATTGACAAGGTTGGACCTGATAGATGAGAACATCATATGATAAGATCAAATGGTTCTTGTCAGCATATGTTGGTCGCCTCGTCATGTCTAAAGTCATCTCTTGTCACCACGTGTACGATTGGTATTGTTGTCTTGACACCAATTTGTGAACTTGGCACGTTCGGCATCGAAGATTCTAAATGCTTGACAATTGCTCCCCCTCAATTGTTGACCCGTATTCTATTGAAAGAGCTGTAGTCGTCGGTTAAGTAGTCGCAGCGTCGAGTATGTAGATACCAATTGTAGATTGCTATGGTTGTAGAGATGATAGCATCATAAAAACAAGACTTCTCTTGTTTTAACAAATAAATGCACTGAGGCGTACATATATTTGTGTTAGACCAAGTTATAAAGTAAACTTGATCCCTTACAAGGTTTTAAAGTAAACCTTGCCAAGAAAATTAATTCCCGTTGTGAGCCAAAGCTTTCATAAGAAATACTTGACTTTAATGTGAAAACCAGGTTGCAGTCTGAAATAACTACAAGCCATAAGGGCATGTTTTATGAAATATTTACAAATTTTGTACGAACTCTATTTATGGCGCCGTGTCAATATTAATCGATATTTCTAAGGCCGTAAATATTATCGTACCAAAAGACACGCCTTTGAAAAATAAAGTGAAATATTTTTGGATTTTTATGAATTTTTCAATTTTTATGGTTTTTATATGGTTTTATATTTTTGTATTTTGCTTTTGTAGATAAAAATATAAACAATATATACAAATGATCACCAAAGATACGGAGAATAGTTTTACCACCACTATTCTTTCGCTTCATCTGCCAGTTCCTTTAGAGTCTCAGGCGAGAAAGTACTCATTCCTAGCTTGTCGGCCAAAAATTCAATTCGAGCGCGATCTAAAGCCTTCGTGAAAATATCCGCCAATTGATACTCAGATCGGACAAAGTGAAGCTCTATTACGCCATTTTCAACTTGCTCCTTGATGAAATGGTAGCGAATGTCAATATGCTTCGACCGGGAGAATTGAACATTGTTGCAGCATAAGGCAATTGCACTCTTGTTGTCGCAGTACATCGGAATTTTGTTGAAACCTAGACCATAGTTGGTTAATTGCGATCTCATCCAAAGAATTTGAGCACAGCAACCGGACATAGCTATGTATTCTGCTTCCGTACTTGAAATTGCAGCGCTTTTCTGCCTTTTAGATGCCCAACTGATTAGTCGATCTCCTAGTAGTTGCAAAGTTCCACTCGTGCTACGCCTTGTATCTTGACAACCCGCGTGATCCGCATCTGCATATGCCATAAGTGCAATCGAAGAGTCCTTCGAATACCAAAGTCCCCGATTAATGGTTCCTTTAAGATACCAAAAGATCCGTTTAACAGTAGCCAAGTGTAACTCAGTAGGCCGAGTTTGATACCGAGCACACATACATATAGCAAACTGAAGATCAAGTCGACTAGCTATGATATACAGAAGAGTACCGATCATTCCACGATACAGTGTTGGATCAACGGCAACTCCATGTGGATCTGCATCAAGCTTAGTTCGTTCCACCATTGGAGTATCCACGGGGTCGCAAGATTCCATCTTATACTTCTTAAGCGATTCAAGGGCATACTTGGATTGATTGATAAAGATGCCTCTGGGACTCTGAGATATTTGAAGACCTAAGAAGAATGATACCTTGCCTATCATTGACATCTTAAACTTGGAAGACATGAGTGTCCCATACTCATCCGATAAGGTTTGGGTCGAGGCTGCAAATATAATATCTTCAACATATATTTGTACCATAATCAAATCTTTACCTCGTTTCTAAATGAACAACGTGAGATCCACCTTGCCTTTAGCGAAGCCTTGCGTAATAAGGAATTGTGACAATAGATCATACCATGCGCGAGGAGCTTGCTTCAACCCATAGAGAGCCTTCTTAAGCTTGTACACATGATTAGGATAATTAGGATTCACAAAACCATCCGGTTGTTGAACATAGACCTCTTCCTTGAGTTCACCATTAAGAAATGCCGTCTTCACATCCATCTGATAGACAATCATATTCATATGGGCTGCATAAGCGAGGAATAGTCGAATAGCTTCCAAATGGGCAACAGGTGCAAAGGATTCCATAAAGTCAATGCCCAATAATTGCTTGTATCCACGAGCTACTAGTCGAGCTTTGTTCTTCAATATTCCGCCTAACTCATCGAGTTTCACCTTGTAAACCCATTTCAAAGTGAGTAACTACACTTGATCCGGGCATGGGACAAGTTCCCATACTTCAAGACGTATAAATTCATTAAGTTCTTCTTGCATAGCTTCTATCCAACATGATTGAGTAAAAGCTTGTTGCCATGTCTTAGGTTCAACTTCAGTGAGAAAAGCATCAAAGTGACAAAACATTGCACTTTCTTGTAACTGACTTCGTGTGGATACCGGACGATTAGGGTCACCAATAATAGAATCTATAGGATGATCCTTTGTCCACTTGTTGTCATGTTCACGAATCCGTGGATTGGAGTAAACTGTAGAAGGAGCTTCCTCTGAGGTGGACGACCCGGCTTGATTAGGGTCGGGAATTGGTACACCAAAGAATGGAAGTTCACGCATTTGAGCGAATTCCAAATCGTGATCATCATCATCCTCTTCATCATCAATAGGCATGACATGGGTAGTTGGTTCGGGTGTTGGTTGAGAATTACTCGTTGATGGTATATCTGGACCAATTGTAGGTGCAGACGTATCTGATTGTGCTTCGGTTGCAGGAGCGACAAATTCGGTTACCGGAGCTATTACCTCAGGTTCTGGAGCAACAATACTTGGAGGAGTAAATGTGACAACCCTAGGTTTTGGATTTGACACTTGGTCTTACTTTTAAGTTATTTTATGCGTGCTTACTTGAATTGTGTGTTTACGTGTTTATTTTGTGTGAACGAGGTTGGTGTGGTTATCATTTATGAGTATAGAAGTACTCATAAGTAAATCGAGGAACGGTTATTTCATGTTCATGAGCTCACAATTAGTGACTATGAAATGAAATGGTGATATTTTGGTGTTTACGTATACGTATAAGCATTATCGTAATAGTGTATTTTTTAGGATTTACGGTTTAGCATTTAGAGGTCTCGGGTGAGGTAATTATCCATATGAATATTTTTTGGGATGGTTTTAAGTCATATAGGACTTAGTTATAAAGTTTATTTCAAAATTTGATATTTTTTTTAAAAGTGTATATTTTACGTCTTTTACGGTAATCGCGTAAAAACTGACTAGTTTTACGGTTTTGAGGTTTTGTAGGCTTTAGCAGCTGAAATAAATTAAGGAAAATTAAGGTAATATTATTAATACATATATTAATAATAAAAAGGAAAAAAAACGAATTTTAAGGGTGCATAGTCGGTTTTGGACGCAGAAAAGAAGGGAAAAAGGGAAAAAGAGGGAAAAAAGGAAAGTGGGCTTATTTTTGGATTAGGATTTTATGTACACCCTATATATTGTTTTTAATCACAATCAAAATTCACTATTATTCCCTGGAGATTAAAAAAATTCGTGGGTTTTCATGAGGGTTTTTAGGGTTCTTCATAATTTTGGGGGTTTTCATAAATCAAAGGTAAACCTTCATAACCCTTTTTAATTTAATTGTTTTTATGTTTTTATAATCATCTTATGATGGATTTTGGTTAGGGTTTAATTTAAGAACATTAAATTAATATTATATTAATGGTGTTATAATGATTATATAAATTAGGGCTTGCAATTAGAGGGTTTAGGGTTAATTAATGAGGTTGATTTTGTTAAACCCGTTTTTAAAAACTGGGCAGAATTTTGAGTCAATTGTTTTGATCATATCGAGAGTTCTATAAACTCTTATTTTACGATCCAAGTACCCCTGGAAAGATATTTGAAGTGGATTTCCAATGCAAGAAACGAGAACTATATTGGAGGTTGGGAAGTGGGTCAAAAACAGGTTACAACAGTCGGAGGTCAAAACAGTTTTGAATTCAGCCTGTTTTCTTTTTAAGTTTTGGGTTGTTTGGGGTACTTAGGGTTGCATTGGGATCTTCTCACGAACGTGAGAGATGGTTTATATATTGTAGTAAGTATCTGCATTTGGGCTAAGGTTGTGGTTTAGGGTAAGACCCCTTAATGGTAACAAACTTTTAGTACGTTTAAAATCAGGAAATCTGGAATGACAAAAGTAGATATATGTATATCGGGGCCTTAACAGTAGCTTTAAGGTTAGGTCAAGTGAGAGGTGTTAGCCAACATATGTAAGGGTATGAATAATCCTTTTACAGAAACTATGGGTATGTTTAAGTGGACTTTTGACTTAAAGTTTTTAGACTTAAAAACTGGGACTGCTTTGTGTAAAATATGAACGGGATAGTTATTAAACTTAATCAAGTTAAGGACTTGTTAGGGAAGGTTAATGGGATGGTTAGAGCTTATCAATGAGGTTTTTATATGGGAATAGACTAGATGTCCATCATAGGTTGATGAGCCATCTTAGTGATAGGTTCGTGTATTGATTTCGTGTTTTTGGTTTGTTAGCTTGTTGCTAGTGCGAGGACTTGTGAAGAAGCTATCAGGTGAGTTTCATAGTCCCATGTTTACTATTGATTTTGACTTCCAGATGGGATGGAAGAGACACTGTGTTGAATTATTTTCTAAATTAATTCTGTGAATGTTTAAGGTTTGAGATGGACTTGTGTGTACATTTATGTGATTAACTGCTATGTGATTCTTGTTTGTGTGTGATCTGGATTGGAAAGGTGCATAGGTGTATGGCGCCTATGGGACCTATGGTTAATGATAAGGCGTGATGCCTTAGAAATTGTGATTGTTGGTAAGGCGTGATGCCTTGGAAATTGTGATTGTTGGTAAGGCGTGATGCCTTGGAAATAGTGATTGTTGGTAAGGCGTGATGCCTTGGAAATTGTGATTGTTGGTAAGGCGTGATGCCTTGGAATTGTAATGATTGATTGAACTTGAATGCTAGTTGTTAGTACATGATTGTAGCGCATTGTCCATATGTTTATTGGTTTATGGTATTCACAGCTTATGACTTGTCTTGTGTTGGAGTCTAAACCTATGACTCTCACCAACTTTATGTTGACGTGTTTTAGTGTCTCTTTCAGGTGATACTATGGTTAAGCAGGAGAACTTAAGTGGCTAGGACTTGGAGAGAGTAGGAATGCATATAGAAGGATATCCCCGTTTCCTTCTTAGTTTTATTTGTTTGTTCATTTTAATAAGTGATACTGTGGCACACATATGATTGTTTTGGTATGATATTTGTTGTCTTGGGTAAGAAGTAGGACTGTTACTTACTTACCTAGACCCCTTGAATTTGTTGAGATATTGTCATGACCTTCGTGTCACCATTTTTACGACATTTCTTATTTCATATAGTTATCTCTATAGACACGCCATGTTGTGATGATATCCATACGTCGCACCCCATGTTCCGCCATGGTGGGGTGTGACAGAATGGTATCAGAGACAATGGTTATAGAGAATTAGGTTGCCTAGTCGTGTAGCCTAGTCTATAGCTTAAGGGTCCCTGCATATAGGCGTCATAGGAGTATGTGTGCATTTTATAGTAATTGATGTGTTTGATTATTATTTTCGCAGTATTTGTTAGGTTATGAACTACTATGGTTCATACTTAACTACATGTTATTTTCTTTACGAGTTTTGAATAGTGCGGGTTGAACTATAGTCGTATACGTTCGTCATTGTTGGATTCCGTTTAATTACGTTTTTATGTTCTTTATACATTTTGAATTTTGTCTACGGTGGTTCATCTGGATTACGAGTTTATATGTTTCATGCATTGTCTACGTTATTTTAATACATGGATTTTGGATCTTACTTTATGTTGTGGTTATGTGCTTATATGAGTTGTAGGATCTATGTGCTTATTTGAGTTGGTAGACTGATGTGTTATGTGTAGTATTAATTCTTATAAGTGTCATCATACGAGGGGGTACATTAGTGAAAGGGGCTGGTATAAGTATGGTGGGCAACATAGTTATACAAGTACCACAACATTAATGGATTCCTGAGTATGGTTGCATGGAAGAGGGTTAATACATGTTTGTATAGTATACGTTGGATGGATTTGAGTGTATGTACGCGTATGCCTATATATGTATATATCCCTTCTACTTATCGGTTGTATTCTTAGGATGGTTTTCTAGATCTTTTCTCTTTGGGATGCTCAACTTCTGTAGTAGCGCATTTATCGAGTTCTCATTTCACGTGGTTGTTTGTACGGCACTTTTGGTGTAGAAGCTATTGGGAGGGTGAAGAATTATTTTGGAATAACGATATCTTTTGTTTTGAGTATTACATGGTAAAAAAATGGAACTTGCAAATAGTAAAAAAAAATTAGTTGTTGGTAGTCCATAAATTAGGGTAAAGTGTCGAAAACGTGTTTGAAATAAAGTGGAATGTAATTTTTTTTTTACATTTAAGCATGGCTTGTTTATTTTAAAATATTTTGGTTTTGATCACCTAAAGTTATTGTTCTTTAGTTAGAAATTTTTTTTTTATTAAATTAAATATGTTAAAGTCATGTATTTAATCATATGATGGGTGAGAGTTTTAATTTTCTGGAATTAAGATAAATTAGAGTTTAAAATCGTTTTTTGGGTATAAATCGGAGTAGGCAGAAACTGTCGCTGAACTGTCAAAATTCGTCGTTAAACTGTCAGAAACTGTCGCTAATGTCTTGGCAGATTTTAGGTAAAATCGTTTTGGTCATAACTAATTCGTTTTTAAAGCTTTTTGAGTGATTCAAAAGCCTAAAATTATGTAATCGGAACGTACTTTTCGAATATTCAGAAAGTTTGGTAATTAGAAGTCAGTAGCTTGGTCGAATTAATTGTGCAAGTGTTGAGTTCAAGGTTAATTTTCGGACAACATTGATTAAACTTGTATTTTGGGTATTTTGTGGTAATGAACACTTGGAGGGTTAACATAGAGATGAGTTGGGATGGAATGTGAGAGTTCTTTAGACTTTAGAATACGTGGTTATATTTTATGAGTTTTGATTTATGGTATTTATGAGTAAGACTGAAATCGGGGTGACAGTTTTAAACTCGTCGAGTTATGTGATGGCTCCTAACTTGATTTCAAGACAGTTCTTGTTTGATGAGTTGCGAGATTTAGTTAGGTTGGTTACATAACTTTATGGTTTTAATAAGTTTCCTCGTGGACGGTGAAGGCTCATGTCTTGTTGGTTGAGATTATTTTAGTATAAACTGAGTTCACGTTTGAACGTGGAGGTTTTATCAGGGATATGTATCCTCGTTTGTTTGCTGAGAATAAGTTGGACTTTGGGAGTAAATCTCGGGACGAGATTTCTATTAGGAGGGAGTGATGTGACAACCCTAGGTTTTGGATTTGACACTTGGTCTTACTTTTAAGTTATTTTATGTGTGCTTACTTGAATTGTGTGTTTACGTGTTTATTTTGTGTGAACGAGGTTGGTGTGGTTATCATTTATGAGTATAGAAGTACTCATAAGTAAATCGAGGAACGGTTATTTCATGTTCATGAGCTCACAATTAGTGACTATGAAGTGAAATGGTGATATTTTGGTGTTTACGTATACGTATAAGTATTATCGTAATAGTGTATTTTTTAGGATTTACGGTTTAGCATTTAGAGGTCTCGGGTGAGGTAATTATCCATATGAATATTTTTCGGGATGGTTTTAAGTCATTTAGGACTTAGTTATAAAGTTTATTTCAAAATTTGAGATTTTTTTTAAAAGTGTATATTTTACGTCTTTTACGGTAATCGCGTAAAAACTGACTAGTTTTACGGTTTTGAGGTTTTGGAGGCTTTAGCAGCTGAAATAAATTAAGGAAAATTAAGGTAATATTATTAATACATATATTAATAATAAAAAGGAAAAAAAACCAATTTTAAGGGTGCATAGTCGGTTTTGGACGTAGAAAAGAAGGGAAAAAGGGAAAAAGAGGGAAAAAAGGAAAGTGGCCTTATTTTTGGATTAGGATTTTATGTACACCCTATATATTGTTTTTAATCACAATCAAAGTTTACTATTATTCCCTGGAGATTAAAAAAATTCGTGGGTTTTCATGAGGGTTTTTAGGGTTCTTCATAATTTTGGGGGTTTTCATAAATCAAAGGTAAACCTTCATAACCCTTTTTAATTTAATTGTTTTTATGTTTTTAAAATCATCTTATGATGGATTTAGGTTAGGGTTTATTTTAAGAACATTAAATTAATGTTATATTAATGGTGTTATAATGATTATATAAATTAGGGCTTGTAATTAGAGGGATTAGGGTTAATTAATGAGGTTGATTTTGTTAAACCCGTTTTTAAAAACTGGGCAGAATTTTGAGTCAATTGTTTTGATCATATCGGGAGTTCTATAAACTCTTATGTTAATGCAAGTAATGCCTAAAAACATTATTAGTGTTAACTAATCTTTCTTAGTTTTGATCACAACAAACCATACAACACATTTAGTGTAGAAACACAAAATGAATTATTTAACTAACACTATCATCAAGGTAATAATCATATCACTAACCTTTCTTAATCATACTTAGTGATCATCAAAATGATTATCCTTAAAACTCACTTTTGTTAATAAGACAAAAGACTTTTTAATGAACTTTCCTTTTTTAGAAAATGTTTTATTAAAATGGAAAATGAAAATTTGAAAATGGCATATTCCAAATGCTGTTAGAATATCCTTTGAAGGGTTCAAATACCTCAGATATTCCCACCCCACTAAAAGACAAAAAACGGAGCGGAGACTAGTGGCGGTACCTTAAGTACCTACGCGGTACCTTAACGATATGGTACCGCGGGGTGAGATAAGGTACCGCGCACAGTAGCCGTTATAGATCCGTTGTAACTTTGTCTCCTTTAAATAGTAGGTCAAATCTCATTTTCTAGCAAGCCTCTTGGACGTTTTTCTCAGCCCTTTTTCTATTTTCTATAGCATAATCATTAGTAAATGATCACTTAATTTGTTAAGGATGTTTACATATGATTATCCTCTTGATCCCCTCCTTTACCATGTCCAATGAGAAGATCAGTCACTCACTAGTGTAGTGATAAAGATGAATTTATGAACTAGTCATATTCATCATGATACCTTTTTATTTTAGGTCAATCCAATGTATTTATGAATACTTGGACTAGTTGTGTTCATCCAAGTTATTTGTGAATACTTGGATTTGTTGTGTACATCCATTGCATATGTGTTTGCTTGGATTTGTGTTGTGTAAATCCAAGCTACATGTGTGTACTTGGATAAGTCTAGTTGAGTTGCAATAGATTTGATTAGGAGTTCTCACTAAACTATAAAGTGATGTGGTTGTGTCTTGTGAGTTCTCACTAAACTTTAAAGTGATTAGTAGTTGTGTTGTGTGAAGTTCTCACTTAGCTTCAAAGTGAAGAGTCGTGAAGATTGGTTCTAGCTTTCGATTAGAACTCGACATCTAGCCTTGTGTCGTAAAATGGTGAAGTAGGCAACGTCGTGAAGATTGGTTCTACCTTAAGATTAGAACTCGACATCTAGCCTTGTGTCGTTAAATTGTGAAGTAGGCAACGTCGTGTAGATTGGTCCTAGCTAAAGATTAGGTCTCGACATTTAGCTTAGTGTCAGAAAATAATGTAAGCAACGATGTAAGGTTTTCTCCGCCGAGAAGGGAGCTTGTGGATATAGTGGAAATATCGAGTAGGTGTACTCGAGGAGTGGAGTAGAAACGAGGATAGAGCCTCGTTGTCGAACCACTATAAATCTTGGTGTCTTCCCACTAGGTTTTCTCCTTCCTTGCTCTTTACTTATTTCATTATCATTATACTTGCTTATTATTCTTGCTAGTGCATTTCAATTGAACCTAATCATTATGCAACTTAGCTTTAAGTAAAAGATAGTTTTGATACAAACCAAATTGAAAGCAATTTTAATTTGGTCACCAATCGAAGAGAAACTATTCAACCCCCCCTGCTAGTTTCTACAATTGGTATCAGAGCGATGGTCACTCAAGATCTTTGAAGTATATTGTACTTTAAAACTTGGATCGATCCATTGTCTCCTCAAATTAGAAGGTCTAGTTGTACTAAAGTTTCTCTTTGGTCAAAACTATGTTCTCTTTGAAAAATAGGTCTTTTAATTGATAATATTGCATCCCACTTAAGATTAGTAGCCTTTATGCATTTTAGATATACTCTTGAAATGTATCTACTAGTTTGCATCTTGCTTTGTGTAGGTACTCATGAAGATCAATCACTTAATTGGTTGTGGATTGAGTTACTTGCACTTGTAGAAGAATCATCTTCATTGATCTTTAACATCTTTGAATGATGATACCAAGATGATTGGGAATGATACTAGTCCTTGAAGACTTAGTACTCATCATAGTCATTGATTGGGCATAGAACTTATTCCTTCATGGATTGCTCTTTGTGGCCAAGGTACGCTTTCGTTCTCCCACACGCCCTTTTGATCATTCTTTTGATCATTACTTGACTATGTGCTTGTTCTCGGTATCCTTGCCTTGACATTTATTTGTGGTTTGTGCTTCTTTTCCTTTATCCTCTCAAACCTTCATTGCTTGGATACTTGACTCACTATGGTGATGTAGAGTGAGTTAGTAGAAGCTTAAAGTATCAAGCATGATTTCTATGGTTTGCACCCATACGGTTAGTAGGCCCTTTGTGGGAGAGAAAGTGAATTAATACCTTGCTCATATTTTTGTTTAGACTAAGACTATTATTGAAAGTGATCTTAGTCTATACTTGAATAATTGCTTTGTGCTTATTCATTACCAAAGCCGTTTAACGTTTCACCGGAAAGGCACGTCTTAAACCACTATATATGACACAAGCTCTTCGTTACCACTATTTGAAGATTGTCATTAATCCCTTGAGCATTGATCCTAGTCTTGATTCACTTCCCTTGATTTCTCTCCACTTAATCGTTTTGCTACGAGTAGTCGTTTGTCCGTTTCGGTTCTTTTCGATCTTGATTTAACTCGTAATCCTTCGTTAAGGCATATTGCTTAGTGTTATGATGATCTAATGATATTCTAAAATGCTCATGATTTAATTTTAAGTATTTTAGAAAAACTGGATTTTCAAAATTTGACGTTTTTCAGAGATAGAAACCTGCCTCTGCAGGCGGTTCCTTATCTCCGCGGCTCAAACCCGCGGTTCCTTATCGATAAGGTACCGCGGGCAGTAACTTTTGTCAGAGCGCCAGTTTGTGTTTTTTATTCTTTTTCAAACCAAACTCTCTCTCTCTCCCAAAAACACACAGCCGATGGGTTTTACTTTTTCCACCATTGTTGAAGCTTCCAAAACCTTCAATCACTCAAATTAATTGATTCCAAGTTGTGGGTTTCACTCATCCTTCATCTAACATCAATTAATTGTAAGTATTTTCTTTCAATTTCATCTATTTTGTTCTAGGGTTCATCCTTTCATAATTGGGGATTTTTAAAATCGAAATTGAATTAAAACCTTAATAGGAATGTGGGTTGACATGGTAATCTTACTATGATTCCTTAGGTTGATATTCATTAAGATTTCACTAAACCCCACTTGTAGAACAACTTCGAATTTAGGCTAAATGATTTTGGTTGAATTATGGATTTGAGATGAACCCATGAACAAGTAGGTAATGACATTGTTAATGCTTACCTAAAAACCTTGTTTTGAAAAACCAATGTTCTAATCCATTGTTGATATAACATATATCATGTGTTCTTGGTCAATGATGGAATAGACACATTGTGAACATGAAAATGATATGGATTCAATCCTATGTTTGTCAAGAAATTGATATAACACATTTTCATCTTTCGTTTTCCTTTTTGATTTTAAATGAGTGATTGGAGAAATATTGTCTTGTGTTTGTATTTAGGTACTTAATCATGCCTTCTCAATATCAAAAAGATCATCAATTCACTAGAGATTATATGCCCGACATCTCCCAAACCTATGCTTCCCCCCAACTTCAAAACGCGTTTCCATCCCTTTCCACTCGTTGTTTCCATGAGGGTAGAGTCGTTGACAAGGAAATAACAGGTTATGTCTATATCCTTTCTATGTTTGAGCTTTCGGGGTTTGATTGCTTGCTCAACATAGAAGAAGATATTTACCCCTTATTCCTTCTTGAATTCTTTAGCACCTACTCCATGATTGAATACAATGGAGAAATCTTCATTCGTTTCGTATTGAATGATCAATTAATTCAATACTCTCTTGAAGACTTTGGTCAAATTCTCGGTGTGCCTTATGAAGGCACTTGTCGTTTTACGGATAAATGGAGACTTGATGCTCTCTCGGAATCCTTCGATAAACCTCCAAATGACCACACCGAAATTGATCTAGAGTTCATTCTTGAAATCGTCTCGAAAGAGCGTGATGGTAACGTTGTGAGAAGCCTTCATTCAAATGTACGAAATGTGAATCAATATGAAGTGCTCTCTAGCGACCTTAAGGATTTTATGGTTCAATGGGCCAATATCCTTAGGGAGAATGTCTTTTGTCTTGGTGGAAACCGAGATCATATCCCGGCGTGTATGGTGCATATGTTGAGTTGCATCTTTACATCCACCAAGTACAACTTGGCATTCTATATCGCTCGACGAATCAATTATGCCCTTTCGAAGCCCAAGACAAACATTCCTTATGCTATGCTTCTAACTCGCCTTTTCAAAAGGGTTGCTCATGATTTTCCCCACCTTGATCTTTCTCGCTTCTACCCGGTTCATCGGGTTATGTTGCCCATTCAAGAGGCATATGCTAGAAAGACAAGAAGTGATCGAGGATCGAGAAAATCTGTTCATCAAGAGATGGATGATGAGGACATGGACATGCCAACAAGTGATGGTGATGGCATAGGTACTAGTTCTCATTTCCACTCTTCGAGTAATTCCCATCCATCCTCAAACCCATTCGAGGATGAATTTGAAGACTTAGCTCCTCCTCCTCATCATTCTAGTGAAGTACCGGAAGATCTCAATATGGAGCATCTTTACCGCGAAAACCTTAGAACTCGAGGGGAATTGCACGAACACCGGGTTGAATCAAGAAAAGGTTTCAAGTTCTTGGGGAATATGATCAAGGGATTGGGGAAGAAGAGAAGGTGAAAGCATTGAAGTTTTTCAAAGAATACATGTTGGTAAACATGTATTGTTGAACAATTTTACTTTATCTTGGATATGTATTAACTTGTGATTGCATGTTAGAATTATCATTTATCTTGATCCTTAATGTTAATTATGCCTTCATGTTTGTGTTTTACATAGCTTTGTGCATGCCATATGATAGTTAGCTTATTAGATTATGATCTGTAGTTAACTTTGGCTTGTGAAACCTTTGGGAAAAATCTGGGTTTATCAAAAACTGGAATGGGAAATTTTTGAAAACCTTCTGGTCGCGGTTCCATATCGACCCGCGGTTCCTTATCGATAAGGTACCGCCGGTCCTAGATAAGGAACCGCCGGCCACTGTGCACGACAGCATCTTTGCTTTACACTGTTTTCTTAATTTTGTGTAAACCTTGCATGATTTTCAGTAATAAACTGCACATTTCCTAAACTAGGGTATCTAAATTCATTATTCACCTAAAATGATTTTAACCCATTACTAGTTTGGATCATCCCCTCAACCATTTAAACCCACCTTGTTTGCCATGTTCGTCACACATCAAACATACTTCCCTAAACCTTAAACCACCCTAATCAACCATGGTGTGTACCAAAACCTCAAACTCTTCCAAGACCTCCACCCCAAGAAAAACACTCAAAATAAGGGTTAAGGTAGCTAAGCCTAACTCCTCACCTTTCCACACACCTAAGAATGAGAATGCTCCTATCCTCATTTCTTCATCACCTTCCCCCCCTCTTGCACCATGCAAGACTTCTTCCACCCATGGTAATAACCACTCCATTGGTTCTACCTCCTCTTCATTCAACTCTAGAATGAATGAGCTTTCTTCACCCTTCACTCTAAGTGCACCCTTGGAAGTGACCACACAACCTCAACCAATCCAAAGCATTCCTTTTGGGAATGAATTTGATGACTCTTTGGTGACTTCACCATTTACCCCTCACAACTTACCCATTTCACCAACCTTGGAGGATTTACCTCCACACTCACCCATTTCCCCTTTGGGGAACATGCCTCCACTTTCACCCACATCACCCTTGGAGAACATGCCTCCTCCACCTCCACCCAACTCAAACATCCCAATTTTGGGTGTCCCACTTTCCCTCCTCTTGGGTGATCCTTACTTTGGGTTTCAACAAACTCATGGTCCTAGATGTCCATGTTGTCTCTACAGCCACTTCCTCATCCAAAACCTAAGGATGGATATGTATGGACTACATAGGGGTTTACAAGATTTCTTGCTTACTTTGTTCTCCATGCCTCCTCCTAGGAGATGAATGATGGAGTTGTCTTAATAAGAGTTTTCAACAAAACCAAGCCTAAGAAAACTACTTATCTAGATTTTATGATAAGCTAGCTATGTATTAGTTAGTTTTATTTATCTTTGTACTTGTTTCCTCATTAATGAATGTTTCTTGTTGTTGTGTTAGGGATTTAGCTTTGTGTGATTCTATCCTTTTGTGCACACTAATCAACTTTAATTTGAAATTAAAATTGAACCTAAATCTATCACAACCCCTAAACTTGACTAAAATTGGTTCAAAATGATATCTAAATTATTTTGTCACCCTTTGTCAAGACATTCTTTGTGAATGTGTTGCTTTATGCAACCCTAGCATATTTTGGTTCTAATAGAGGTAAAAATCCAAGATTTGCAATTTTTTGAAAAAGTCTTAGTTTTTCCCAAAACCCAGGAAAAACATGGTTTAAAGTCCTCTGGACGCGGTTCCTTAAAGACCCGCGGTTCCTTAGTGATATGGAACCGCCGGACCCTATAAGGTACCGCGGCCAGAAAGTGACTTTTGACGAATTTTTGGTCAAAACCTTTAAACCCTATTCCCAGTCAAGATTTCTTGTTTACTCAAATTGACTAAACATTCCTTGACTCTACACATTTTGTATTCAAATTCTTACCTTGATTACATTTTACTTATACCCCAACCTTGAGATTTCATTCTCACACCTTCCCAACCTTGAGAACTCATTCTCACACAACCTTGAGAATTCATTCTCACATAACCTTGAGATATCATTCTCACACTCTCACAATGCCTAACTCCTACATTCCTAACCTTGACATTTCTTTGTCACAACCCCACTCACCCAAAGCTTCTTCATCCAAGATTTCAAAGAAACCGAAAATCTCGGTTCGACCCGTTTGGGTTAAGAAGAATGAACCATCTTCGTCCAAACCACCCAAAAACCCTACCTTCTCTCCAATCAAGTATTGGAATGAGACTTACACCATAAACCCCATCACCGGAGCAAAAGAACATGTTCCACCACCACCACAATCCTTCAATACCCCCCAACTCAATGACCTTGCAACCTTCCCAAACCTCACAAGGCATTGTGAAAACACTCCCAAACCCTTTACCCCACCACCACCAAACCCTAAGTTTAATGCCATACCCCCATCAAACGATTTTGTGTTGCATCATGGATCCTCGTGTGATTATTGCCGATTTCAACAAATTGAACTTGCTCATGTGTATGAGAAGTTAAATTTTCTTGAATTCCTCCTCACTCGACCTCCTATTCAAGTTTTCGTTCCGGTGGACAAAACTTCGAATGATGCATCGTCGTCTTTTTAGTTTTATTTTATTTTTAGCAATCTTGGAAAATATCACTATTAGACTAGCTTATGCTTAGTGGTTTATTTTCCATATTTATTGCTTTTAGATACTCATACTATGTGTATGACTATCTTCTTTGTTGTATTATTTTTTTTTACCTTTGTGTTATTTGTGTGCTATCTAATTAGTTCTCTTTTTGAGTTGATCTTGGTTAAATTTTTACAATTGCTTATGGGTGATTCCATCAATTCTAAAGCTTTAACCCATTGACAAGCTTATCATCTTCATTATATTGAAGTTTGATTTTGTCAATTACCTCTTTGGACATACTTAGCAAAATACTTGCTTCTAATTTGAGATTTCTTCTCTTTCTCCCTCTCAAGTTACTTAGTAGGTAGTGATCATATATACATTGGTGTTTCTTTCCTTTCTACTAACCTTTGTGTAGCATGTCACCTTAGCTCACAAACTTGGTGCCCCAAGCAAGGGGGAGCAACCACCAAGGGGGAGCTACTAGCAAAGTTCGATGCACTTCAAAGACTTATGCTAACCTTTTTGCTACGGCAAAGGGGGAGAAATGATAGTGATAAACTAGTTAATAATTCCAAGTTTGTGTTTCTACGTAAATGAGTTTATCGTTTGTCGTAATCAAAAAAGGGGAGATTGTTAATGCAAGTAATGCCTAAAAACATTATTAGTGTTAACTAATCTTTCTTAGTTTTGATCACAACAAACCATACAACACATTTAGTGTAGAAACACAAAATGAATTATTTAACTAACACTATCATCAAGGTAATAATCATATCACTAACCTTTCTTAATCATACTTAGTGATCATCAAAATGATTATCCTTAAAACTCACTTTTGTTAATAAGACAAAAGACTTTTTAATGAACTTTCTTTTTTAGAAAATGTTTTATTAAAATGGAAAATGAAAATTTGAAAATGGCATATTCCAAATGCTGTTAGAATATCCTTTGAAGGGTTCAAATACCTCAGATATTCCCACCCCACTAAAAGACAAAAAACGGAGCGGAGTCTAGTGGCGGTACCTTAAGTACCTACGCGGTACCTTAGCAATATGGTACCGCGGGGTGAGATAAGGTACCGCGCACAGTAGCCGTTATAGATCCGTTGTAACTTTGTCTCCTTTAAATAGTGGGTCAAATCTCATTTTCCAGCAAGCCTCTTGGACGTTTTTCTCAACCCTTTTTCTATTTTCTATAGCATAATAATTAGTAAATGATCACTTAATTTGTTAAGGATGTTTACATATGATTATCCTCTTGATCCCCTCCTTTACCATGTCCAATGAGAAGATCACTCACTCACTAGTATAGTGATAAAGATGAATTTATGAACTAGTCATATTCATCATGATACCTTTTTGTTTTAGGTCAATCCAATGTATTTATGAATACTTGGACTAGTTGTGTTCATCCAAGTTATTTGTGAATACTTGGATTTGTTGTGTACATCCATTGCATATGTGTTTGCTTGGATTTGTGTTGTGTAAATCCAAGCTACATGTGTGTACTTGGATAAGTCTAGTTGAGTTGTAATAGATTTGATTAGGAGTTCTCACTAAACTATAAAGTGATGTGGTTGTGTCTTGTGAGTTCTCACTAAACTTTAAAGTGATTAGTAGTTGTGTTGTGTGAAGTTCTCACTTAGCTTCAAAGTGAAGAGTCGTGAAGATTGGTTCTAGCTTTCGATTAGAACTCGACATCTAGCCTTGTGTCGTAAAATGGTGAAGTAGGCAACGTCGTGAAGATTGGTTCTACCTTAAGATTAGAACTCGACATCTAGCCTTGTGTCGTTAAATTGTGAAGTAGGCAACGTCGTGTAGATTGGTCCTAGCTAAAGATTAGGTCTCGACATTTAGCTTAGTGTCAGAAAATAATGTAAACAAAGATGTAAGGTTTTCTCCTCCGAGAAGGGAGCTTGTAGATATAGTGGAAATCTCGAGTAGGTGTACTCGAGGAGTGGAGTAGAAACGAGGATAGAGCCTCGTTGTCGAACCACTATAAATCTTGGTGTCTTCCCACTAGGTTGTCTCCTTCCTTGCTCTTTACTTATTTCATTATCATTATACTTGCTTATTATTCTTGCTAGTGCATTTCAATTGAACCTAATCATTATGCAACTTAGCTTTAAGTAAAAGATAGTTTTGATACAAACCAAATTGAAAGCAATTTTAATTTGGTCACCAATCGAAGAGAAACTATTCAACCCCTCCTTCTAGTTTCTACATCTTATTTTACGATCCAAGTACCCCTGGAAAGATATTTGAAGTGGCTTTCCAATGCAAGAAACGAGAACTAAATTGGAGGTCGGGAAGTGGGTCAAAAACAGGTTACAACAGTCGGAGGTCAAAACAGTTTTGAATTCAGCCTGTTTTCTTTTTAAGTTTTGGGTTGTTTGGGGTACTTAGGGTTGCATTGGGATCTTCTCACGAACGTGAGAGATGGTTTATATATTGTAGTAAGTATCTGCACTTGGGATAAGGTTGTGGTTTAGGGTAAGACCCCTTAATGGTAACAAACGTTTAGTACGTTTAAAATCAGGAAATCTGGAATGACAAAAGTAGATATATGTATATCGGGGCCTTAACAGTAGCTTTAAGGTTAGGGCAAGTGAGAGGTGTTAGCCAACATATGTAAAGGTATGAATATTCCTTTTACAGAAACCATGGGTATGTTTAAGTGGACTTTTGATTTAAAGTTTTGAGACTTAAAAACTGGGACTGATTTGTGTAAAATATGAACGGGATAGTTATTAAACTTAATCAAGTTAAGGACTTGTTAGGGAAGGTTAATGGGATGGTTAGAGCTTATCAATGAGGTTTTTATATGGGAATAGACTAGATGTCCATCATAGGTTGATGAGCCATCTTAGTGATAGGTTCGTGTATTGATTTCGTGTTTTTGGTTTGTTAGCTTGTTGCTAGTGCGAGGACTTGTGAAGAAGCTATCAGGTGAGTTTCATAGTCCAATGTTTACTATTGATTTTGACTTCCAGATGGGATGGAAGAGACACTGTGTTGAATTATTTTCTAAATTAATGATGTGAATGTTTAAGGTTTGAGATGGACTTGTGTGTACATTTATGTGATTAACTGTTATGTGATTCTTGTTTGTGTGTGATCTGGATTGGAAAGGTACATAGGTGTATGGGCGCCTATGGGACCTATGGTTAATGATAAGGCGTGATGCCTTAGAAATTGTGATTGTTGGTAAGGCGTGATGCCTTGGAAATTGTGATTGTTGGTAAGGCGTGATGCCTTGGAAATTGTGCTTGTTGGTAAGGCGTGATGCCTTGGAAATTGTGATTGTTGGTAAGGCGTGATGCCTTGGAATTGTAATGATTGATTGAACTTGAATGCTAGTTGTTAGTACATGATTGTAGCGCATTGTCCATATGTTTATTGGTTTATGGTATTCACAGCTTATGACTTGTCTTGTGTTGGAGTCTAAACCTATGACTCTCACCAACTTTATGTTGACGTGTTTTAGTGTCTCTTTCAGGTGATACTATGGTTAAGCATGAGAACTTAAGTGGCTAGGACTTGGAGAGAGTAGGAATGCATATAGAAGGATATCCCCGTTTCCTTCTTAGTTTTATTTGTTTGTTCATTTTAATAAGTGATACTGTGGCACACATATGATTGTTTTGGTATGATATTTGTTGTCTTGGGTAAGAAGTAGGACTGTTACTTACTTACCTAGACCCCTTGCATTTGTTGAGATATTGTCATGACCTTCGTGTCACCATTTTTACAACATTTCTTATTTCATATAGTTATCTCTATAGACACGCCATGTTGTGATGATATCCATATGTCGCGCCCCATGTTCCGCCATGGTGGGGTGTGACAGTAAAGAATTCATCAAAGAACGGTTGAAACAGCGTATCCCATTCAGTCCTAGAAGGTGGTGTAAATGATGATGAAGTAGGGTTGTTTGGGACAAGACCAGAACTAATGTTACTGGGTCCCATTTCATGAAGTGCGGGTTCAGAGTTGCTTTGCTCAGAAGCCATTACTGTCAGCTCATCAAAATCAACATTCATAGTTTCGAGGATCTTGCGAGAGTTACGATTGTAGATTTGGTATGCCTTCTTTGCGGGTGCGTAACCAATGAAAATACCAATATCAGCCTTTGGTTGAAGTTTTCCCAAATTGTCACCATCATTATTTGGATAGCAAAGAGAACCAAATACATGAAGATATGATAAATCTGGTACTTTACCATGGAGAAGCTCATAAGGTGTTTTACCATGGCGTTTACGAATTAGTGACCGGTTTTGGGTGTACACTGTTGTAGATACTGCTTCTGCCCATAAAAACAATGGAGCCTTTGCGTAAATTAACATCGTTCGAGCAGCTTCCATAAGTGTGCGATTTCGCCTTTCAACGACACCGTTTTGTTGTGGAGTGCGTGCAACGGATGTTTCATGAGATATGCCAACTTCTTCATAATAATCACGCAAAATTTGATTCACAAATTCGGTTCCATTATCTGTACGAATGCGTCGGACAGTAGTGTTGAGACGCACTTGAATCATCTTGAGAAATCCGATGATGAATTTAGGTGCCTCATTTTTTGATTTAAGAAATATCACCCATGTAAACCGAGAGTAATCATCGACAATGACGAGGATGTACTTTTTGCCACTAAGACTTTCAACACGCATTGGCTCACAAAGATCCATATGCAATAGATAAAGTTTCTCTTGGTTGGTGTCTTCCGTCTTGGGTTTGTATGATTTCTTAGTGCTTTTCCCCATTGTACACGCGGAACACAAATGATCCTTGTGAAATGATAGTTTGGGAAGACCACAAACAAGTTCGTTTTTCGCCAAGTGATTAATAGCGTCAAAGTTAAGATGAGATAGTCGATGCCATAACCATGACTTAGTCTTCGATGCTTTGGAGAGAAGACATACGGGAGAAGCGGCCATCATGTCTTGTAGAGACAAAGTATACAAATTATTCCCTCGAGTACCTTTCAATAAATCAACCCCTTCCAAATTACGAATGAAGCAGGTATGCTCTTGAAAAGCAACTTCTAGGTTTGCATCACAAAATTGTCCCACAGAAAATAAGTTGTGACCGAGACCTTCCACATAATACACTCTTGAAATGATAACATTCCCAATATGATATTCACCATAACCCATTATCTTTGCAATATGATCATTTCCAAATCGAACCGTACCAAGAAACTTGCTGACGAAATTTCTGAGCTGAGAGCGATCTCCGGTCATATGCTTGGAGCAACCAGAGTCCAAATACCAGAGAACAATTTGGACCACCTGTTTTCAATAACAACATTAGACAATGCATTGGAAACTATTGGTTCCTGAGTGTTAGCAGATACAGATATAATATTATCAGAGTTGCTAACATGTTTATGACCCTTAGATTTCCTACGTTTTCTAATCTGAGTTTTAGCACTAACAGGTTTTACAGTTCCAACTTTCTTAGGTTTTGGATTATCCGCGGGCACTACAGTGAGAGTAGACCTAGTTAAAGGGCACTTTGTTCCTACAGTAGTGTTGGTGTTCCTAGTTAAAGGACACGCTTGTGTTTTGGTAGCCTTGGTACTCCTAGTTAAAGGGCACGCTTTCTTCGCTTTAGTGGGAGTGATCCTAGTCAAAGGGCACGCATTTCCTACTATAGTGAAAGTTCTACCAGTGGGGCGCCACATCCAACCAACTTGGGTTAACACTTTCCCAGTCGGTTTCCATTCTAATCCATTTTTCCGGGCATACATCTCATTCACATGGTCAATAAGGCAAGAATCATGACGACTAGAAAACATACATTCATTGCAATTCTAACTTTCAAATTAGAATTCACACTAGGCTTAGAACGCTGCACAACCGCAGAGCCTTTAGGTTTAGCTACATGATTCTTTTTATTCAAAACAGAAATAACATTCCTAGGATGGGCTTCTACTTTCTTCTTCACTTGACTACTAGATGGGGGCAAGATCCTATCATTCTTCTTGTTTCGCTTAAGCTTAAGATCTTTGAGCCTTAGTAATGGTGCTTACTCCTGTAGAAGGCAACACGAGAATATTAGAAGCTTGTTTTGATTCCGCCTTATCTTTAGTGACCAAAGTTTAAGATGGTTTAGTCCTAGGGCCCTTGTTAAGTGGTGTGACGGCTATAAGGTTCCTTTTGATTGCACTAGAGGACGATGCTGAGACAGTGGCTGCGTTATCCACAACATTCTTACCTTTTAGAGTACGAAGTGTTTCCTTTAACTCAGCCAAGACCAGATTTTTATCACAAATTTGTTCCCTCAAATCAGATATTTCCACCGACTTTCGATTCAGTTGTTCAATCAAGGATTGATTCTGTGCAGTGGTATTAGCACATGCGGGCTTTACTGAATCAAAGAGTCGTGTATCTTTCTATTTTAAGTTATCAACTTTGGACAAAATCTTGGAAACTCGATTATCTAGATCAAGTTTAAAATTCTCAGCGGCCTCAAGTACGTTCACTCAGTTAAGCTCCTTAGATTTCTCTATTTCTATCGGCAAAGAGTTAGCAACTTTGTCACTTGGCTGACGCTGTTTTGATTGTAAATTCAATCGAAAATTCTTTTCAAAGTTTGCATCATCGATATGAACACCTTCGAATGACGTTTCAAAGATTTCTTGAATAAATTGTTTCTTGCATTCAAGCGAAATACAATGTGTTTGAATCTCATCAAAACGTTTTGAAAGCAAAGAATATGAATCTTGAAGCTTTAAAAATTCAGCGTCAGATTCATGACAAGTACTATCTACCACATTATCCACAGATTCAACATTATGCACAATAGAATCATTATCAACACTTTTATTCACACAGACGGAAACTATATCATGAGACATCACTTGCTTCAGAAGCTGATCATTTTGGTGTGAAACCCGTTCTATTTCAAGTAAACTGTTTTCATAAGCATCATCCATTTCATTGAAAACACGTCTAGCTTCTTCTATTTCCAAAAGCAAATCTTGATCAAGATTTCTAAGACAAGCCTTAACATTCTTTAAAAACGGAACAATTTCATCTTGAAACGCAGCTCTAGTGTGCTCAAAGTTCCATTCACCTTCCGTTATGGCCGAAGCCGTCGTACGTTCCAAAATGACCTTGTCAAAATCGGCTAAGTGTTGGTGAACCGCATTTAAGTTAACGGATGCCTTGCTTACCGGTGGAATTAACTTTTTTAAATCCGTTTTGACAAGTGTAGGAGACGTACTAGGAAGGTTTTCATTTGACAAACTTTGGGGCACAAGAACTGTCAATTCTGCTAATTCCTTTTGTAAGCGAATGCGTGTCTTTTTCGAAAATTGATCTTTGTTATGTTGATCATAATCAATTGTATGGAATTTTGAAAGCATTTTAGAATGAGTTTCATCCGCAAGTGACTGTGTCTCCTCAGTACTACGAACAAAAGGTGCTTCTTTCGATTTGCCAATTATGGTCATATCATAAAGACCGGGAATATATTCCTGAGCTTGTTTTGCATAACCGGGATTAGGTGGTAAATCTTGAAGACGTTTAAGTTCGAGTTATTTAAATAAATTTTGTTAAAAGATGAACCTTTTCTGTGGAAGCGTATTGTTTTAAAAGCTGTTGTTCCTTGAATTTAAGAAGTTTGGTAGCATTAATTTCTGATTCAACCTTTTTAGACTCGAGAGTTTCGAAATCCATTTTAAGTTTCTGAAAATAATTGACAACCGACTCTTTTGCTTTTAATTCATTGGAAAGATTAGCTTTTAATGATTCTATTTCTTTAAAGTGTTCAATCTTTTCAAAACGAAATTGGTCAAATTCAGAACATGTTATTTTCTCTGCTTGAGGGACCATTTCAAAAGTTTTGACCTTTTCTTTATGCAACGCAAGCTCAGCAGTTAGGGTGGAATTGGTATCTACGGATTGTCTGAGGGCCATATGCATTTGATCAATAATATGTTTAGGTACCATGACCAAATCATGTTGAGCATAAGATTCCATACCCGTCGTAGCATTTGGTTGAGGTTCACTCAAATGTGTAGGATTGGGTACCACATCATTTGAGTTACTAGTTCCCGAATGCTGTTCGAGGTTGTCCTGTTCATGCCCAACTTGATGTTGGTTATCATCAATATTATTAGATGTGGTTGGTACCTCACTGACGACATCAGAACCGTAGTGAGAGAGATTAGCAACGAGAGCAGCTTGGGCAGAGTGAATGTCATCACAATCCGAATCATATGCGTCAAGATCATCTGCTTGATAAGCTGCATTAGAAGTAGAAACGACTGCCATGCCTTCAGTATCTGCTGCCCCTGGGTCTGCAAGAAATGCTAACTCCTCTAAATCCAAAATCTTCCCCTTAGACTGAGCATCAACCAAATACATCTTCTCACGAAACCATGCATCATCCCTCCTCCTTTTCGGCTGAGTGCATTCCCTAGCCATATGACCTTGTCCTTGACAATTGTAGCAAGTCACAACCTTCTTAGGACCAATAGGACTCCCATTTCCACTAGCTTGAGAATTCACAGCTTGATTGTTCCCAGTCCTTGTAGGAGGTCCATATGAATTTTGCCTTCCCTGAATAGGTTGCACCGTCACTTGACCATCTTGAACAGTGGCTTGTTGTCGAGGATTTGATGAGTTGCGGAGCTGATTGTTTGTTGGTGGAAATCCTCTAGTTGCAACAAGTTTTGACAAGTAGGCAGTGAGATGGTTTAGAACATCAGCTGGCGTATCATTTAGAGTAAAGACCGGTGGTTGGATTGGTGGAAGTTCATTAGAGTAGGAAGCTTGTGCTGGTTGTGCTTCTAATGGAAAATATCCTTGCTGAGGAGTATAGCCCATTGGATAAGTGTTGGCTTGTGATGGTGATGTCTGATATGGTGGTTGCTGCGAAAAAGATTGTTGATAAACACTTTGTTGAAATGCTTGCTGTGGCATCATTGGTGGTTGATAAGATGGTTGCTGATAGGTGTGTGGTGGTGGTTGCTGCAAGTATGATGGTTGTTGATAAGTATAAGCCAAGTTTTGTTGAGAAGCATACATTACAAGTGGATCATGAACTTGAGGTGTAGACAACCGAGCCTCGATCACATGGCATTCGTGTTGTTGAAGAAAATCTTGAAGTTGATCCACATTGGTGTTATGCAAGTCCTTAGCCAATTTAACATCCGTCACGTATTTTTTCCATTCTGAAGGAAGAGTGTTCAAATACTTGGTGTTCAATTGAAAGGTAGGAATTGTCATGCCATAGATATTGAGCTCATTCAACAATAGGGTAAATCTCAGATAGTAATCATTGAGAGTCTCCCCTGGCACATAGGCAAACTTATCAAAAGTATCATAAAGCTTACACTCTCGTTCTTGTTTAGTTAACGAGGTGCCTTGCATGAGAACACGAATTCTATCCCATAACTCTTTGGCAACTTTATGTTTGCTGACGAGTTTGTAGACATCTGGAGGAAGGGCTTGGAGAATGATGTTGGTAGCATACTTATCACATTTGTCTTGAATCTTCATATCTCCAGTCAATTCACCCGTTGTGCGAGGACGAGTAGTTGTACCTTCCGTCACTGTACCATAATCTAATGGTCCATTGAGCACCAATGCCCAAATGAGATGTCCATTCTCCTTGTTCAACATATAAAGTTCCATTTGGGAAGCCCATTCCTCATACATAGTCTTCTCCAACATTGGTGGACGATTATCCGTATCCGAGAGGATGGACTTATCCGTAAGAGACGTGTACTCCATTTCAATAAGTTAAGATTTACAAACGTTGATCGATCAATGAAAGAAAGTAAATGTGTTTGTCGTTGTGAGTTGAAGTCGAGAAACAATGTTAAAATCCCCTAAAATATGTCCTCGATAAACCAAAAATTCCAAGTCAAAATTACACACGAGTTCGAAATTTTTTAAGGAATAATTTTTGTTATCGAAATGTTGATCGGAATAGTGACCGGAATATCAGTCGGAATAAGCCCTATCGGAATAACTTTGATCGGAATCTCCCAAATTGGAATGTCCCTTTTCGGAATGTGCCAAATCGGAATGTCCCTTTTCGGAATGCCAAATCGGAATACCTAATCGGAATACCTGATCGGAATGTACCCAAAATCGGAATCCCTAAACCCTATTCCGATTACACTGATCGAAATGTCCTATAAACCCTTTTCTGATGACCTGATCGGAATAATTCCCACTTTTCTCGGACAAAACTCAACCAATTCGTGATTTTAAGCCAAAAAATGATCAAAACACCCAAAAATTTTGTGTTTTTAGCCAAAGTAACTATACCAAATCCCTACCACAACTATGTAGAAGAATTGTATCAAGAAAAACCATCAAAAACACAAAAAAAAAATTTGGTTCGTGTAAAAATGGATCAAAGTAGGCGTATGAATCAAGAACAAAAACACATGAACAATACAATCATCCCATGGCTCTTGATACCATTTGTAGGATATGTAAATCTTGCTTATGTTTTAGAGAGAGAAAGAGATAGAGAGATGGTGAGAACACACACACTTAGAGAGAGAAAGTGAAAGAAAAACACTTTTTCACTATGTGTAAAATGAAGAACCACACACCCTCTCCATCAAAGGAGAGGGTTTATATACCCAAGCCTTGTGATGGGCTTGGGATTACAATGTTGGGCCGGCCTATACATGTTGTAGGCTAGGCTTGACTTTGTTTGTTTAATAAAGATATCTAGACTACGAGCTACTACTTAATATATTGTCGGAGTGACCGAATCTTCCTAAATACGTAAAAACGTATTTCCAACATCCATTTTGGAGGAAGTTCTCTAAGAAATTTCCTGACGACGTTCTTATTGGAGAAATATTCATCAAGTGCTTTAAGTGAAGTTATGATAGTGTTAAACATAGCAAATCCCACATCAATTGACTATTCTTCAAGGATAGAAAATTGTTCATATTGTTGAAAAAGTATATCAATTTTATTATCCTTGACTTGTGAGTTTTCTTGATGTGTGACTATTAACGAATGCCAATTTCTTTGGCGGTTTGAGACATGAAGATTCTTTCATACTCCTTTTTAGGTAGAGCATTGTAAAGCATCATTATGTTTTGTCAACATTTTCTTTTGATCATCGAATTGCTTCTCACGTGGAACTGATTCAAATTGGTTAGTAGTAACATTTCTAACCGTTGGTACATAATCACCTTCAATGATTATATACCAAAGATCTATATCCTTAGACTTCACATAAGTTTCCAAACGATTTTTCCAATATATAAAACCATCGGTTTCAAAGAGTGGTGATCTTTGCATAGATTGTTCTTTTTTTGTAATTTTCAGAATCCATGGGTCGAGTCAAGTTTTAAAGTACAATATACTTTAAAGATATTGAGTATGTAGCTCTAGATGCCAATTGTAGAAAACTAGAAGGGAGGTTGAATAGTTTTTACCGATTAGTTTTAATTTCTTCTAAACTTTTCGTGATTATTATGGATATAGATTGAGTGTGATTGACAAAGTAATAGAGGTAGAGAAAGAATAAAACAAACCACAATGCACAATGATTTATAGTGGTTCGGCCTAGCAAGATCTCACTTATCTTGCCCCTACTTCCACTCCTCAAGTATCCACTCAAGAGTTCTACTTCACTAGTTAAGAATCTCTTTTACACCAGTGGAGAAACCTTTACACTTTTAGCTTACAATATTTAACGACACCTAAGCTAGGATATCGTGTTCTTTACACGGGTACAACAACTCCTTTCACACTATATACTTTTTTGGTCTAAAACACCAACCACAATATTACATAAGTAGGTATAAGAATGGGTACAAAAATAGTGATTGGGTAGGTAACACTTAACACATTCACACAAAGTAAACTTTGAAGGATCAAAGCTTGGAGATGGAATTCTCGTAATTGATCTTCAAGTTCACAAAGATCTAAATCACAAGAGACAAGAACTAATAGAAGAATAGAGGTTAGAGGGTTAGATATGTTTAGAGAATTTGAGAGATAGATTGGAAGAGGGGTGAGTGTGAAGTTTGGTATTTATAGGCAACATATCAGCCAAAGCGGAACCCTGTCGGACCCTTGGAATCAGGGTTCCGCCCCTTTGTCGAGGGGTCCGTCTGGGCTGACTTTTGTTGGCTCATAAATGTTTGTCCAAGATCACACTCAAACATTGAAT
The DNA here is from genome assembly GCA_025667525.1 of Glebionis coronaria. Classification (NCBI taxonomy): domain Eukaryota; kingdom Viridiplantae; phylum Streptophyta; class Magnoliopsida; order Asterales; family Asteraceae; genus Glebionis; species Glebionis coronaria. The sequence continues at coordinate 226,983,863 of CM046881.1, forward strand.
CAAGCTAATGTTGACTTTGTATATCAGATTAGAGAGATAGATAGAGAGAGAGAGAGAGAGAGAGAGAGATCGTGTCGTATTTGATTTTATTGTCCTATTCCACAGGTAGCTGCCGCAGACTCTTCTGTCCAAACTTTGACTAAAGAAGTGGTCGCGCTCACTCTATCCCGTGACAGGCTCCAAGTCCTCGTAAAGGGTGAGGAAAGAATAATCCGTGAGGTCCTTCAATCCCGAGCTGAAAGAGACAGATATGTGGACGACAAGCTTGAGGAGTACGATATGTGGTTGGACGCACTAGCCATCGATTTCGATGAGGAACTGTATCCTCATATGTTAACAGCCATCGCAGGCCGTAGGTGGATCCTTGGGCACGGGCTGCGCCTTGCTGTCACGAAGGTGGTTGCGTCTCCAGAAATGGTTATGCCCTTCACAAACGTCGTGTCTGATGGTATAGACCGTGGGAGGCACGAAGGGCTATTAGTTGGGGCTAAAAGCGTCCAAGAAGGTAAGACTGTGGACAATCATGCATATTTTAAACCGAATGCGGAACGAGCGATGAATGCATCTATGCTTGCCCTCAAGGATACTCAGTACCGTCTGATAAGCGAACTGGAAGCTCTCAAAGATGCGCCCTTGGATTTGATCATGGAGAAGCTTCACTTGAATGGTGACTTTGGCTCCCAAAATGCTCCAAACAGGTGGGTGGATCTGCAGTCGAGTTTCCAACATGTAAAAATTCCTATTTACGCGGAAAACCCTCCTCCCAATGACCCATGGGCTTTGAAAGATGAGATCCTTTTGGGAAAATCTATAGAGGCCAGCAGAGCTAGAGCTAGGAAGAAGAGGGAGAACCGTGTCATATACCGGACTCCCACGGCTGGATCTGCCCACCTACCCCGATCAGACGGGGTGGCCGTCTTAGCTCTAATCCTGGTTGGATTGGTCGTAGCCTTGGAGGACGAACCTGATGTCAACGAATAAGACGCGACCTCCCGTAGCGAGCGAAAGAAGGAATTGTCCGAGCATGTTACGCCCCAATAGTTTTTTCCCTGATGAAACTCTATGTTTATATTATCTGCACCGCATGTGGTGTATCAATTTGAACATATATATGTAAGTTACAATATTTAGCCACGGATGTCCGTAGTGTTTTGTCTTGTATGAATACTGTTTGTTGCTTATTTATGAACTTGTAAACAACGTGTATATTATGAGGCGCGATGTGTCGCGGCTTATCAACCAACTTCTGCCTAGCAGAGTTGGTACCATTCCCCCTCCCTAAATGCCTAGTTGACCGGTCAAAGAGGGTCTTTGGAGAAAATGACCAGGGTTCAATCCCAACTCTTGGCTAATTTGGTCGCTAGGACAGGAGCTCATTGCTTGGGGTCGGGTCCTTGGGGAAGGGCCTGGTTGGCATCAAAAGATGCATGGGGTCAAGGTGTTCCCACCGATTTACACCTTTAGAGACAATCAAGCAATGAATGTTACTAGACTTGCACAGTGTGTCTTTAACAAGTCCGCCACTTAGTAGTGTGGTATGTTTTAATCATATAACACGTCTTAAAAATAAGGTGTCTAGTAAGGATTCGTGATCCGTTGGAGTTGCATCCTTCTTACACGACAATGAATAAATTATAGCCATCAATTTTATCAAATTTAAAAAACATTTTTATCTTTTTTTATAAATTAAATATCTCACAAACTGTTAATCGTTACGTATAACGAAATGCACTATCATTACAAGAATTAAATCACCTACTACAGAGCATCACTTACATATATTTTTGACGATTTTTTTTCTCGTGAAAATAGCACATGTGATTCGTGATACTAATTATATGTGTTTTATGAAATGACATGAAATTATATGAAATCATTTTTTTTTTCGTTTGACGGTTTAATATTTGCAGAATTTTTTAATTTAAAAAAAATAAAATATAAAATTTTATTTTGATGGAAAAATAGATTGGTAAAATTCGTTGGATATGAATTAATTTGATGTATTTTTATGAGATTAATTCCAAACACTAGTGTATTCGGCCAAGTGTCTCCAAATGCATCAGGTATCATACCACACCCACCATTCCCACCGCATATCTTCCTCTTTATTTCACCTCCGATCAATGGTCACCACCGCCACCACCAGCCGCACCAACGCCGTCTCTGGCGGCGCGTTCACCACCGTATCAGAGCGCGTGACTTTAGAACGCGATATTAAAAAGAGCAAATTCATTGCTATTGCTGGCCATATCCCCGACGAACGCTCTGCTCAATCATTCCTCTCCGAGGTTTATATAAATTCTTCATTATATGATTTTCTTATTTATATTTCACCAATTAGATAAACCTTAAAACCACCAATAACCTTAATCCTATGCTTGTAAGTGAATATCTCGGTGCCAGAAATGCCGAAAGCGGACCTTTAAATTCTGATATGCATAGGTGATATGTGTGTTTGGCGTGGAGGAGCAGTGAGGGTTGAGCGTTGTCATCTTTAATGCTTGTTTGGCAAGCAACGAGTAGGTTTATCTATTTTTTCGGAATGCTCATTTTCCAATGCTCCATTAAGTAGTATTTAGGAGCCTTTCTAGGAGCTGTTTTACACATTACGATTACACCTACAACCACTAAACGTTTCTGTAGAAAAAACTAGTACCGCTCACTACTTTTGCAAAACACACTGCTGGGTGTCTGCAGTCAATTTCAGGCATTGGAAAACAATAGTTTATGAGACGAAACATCCAAAAATAAAAGTTCAGATGTTGTGTAGGAAGGCCTATCACCTACATGTCAATCTAGTAAACCTCAAAAACAGCAGTAACCTCTTTGGGAGATAGTCTACCACACGATGTAGGACAACATGTTCAATTTCTGGGTGTTTGATATTAAACTAGTTGATGTCTATATAAATAGCGTCTGTCGATATTATTAGCTGGGGAATAATTACTTTCCAGTTCCTTGACGCTTCGAAAGCAGACACTCTATATCAATATGGATATAATGCTAAGAGGACTACTGTAACAATTCATAAGGGACCAGGCTCTGTAAAACATCACTCAAAAGCAGGCTAAGTGGCTCGAGTTCGTATTCACCTTCTTTTCTATTATCCTTCTCTCTCTAACTTCACAATTTTAGATCTCGAGTTAGGTTTAATTTTTTTTTTTTTAAATTATGCATTGTAGCTTCTAGATAGACTATGGTGCTCATATGGCTTCTATGAAGACACCACTCAACGAATAAGCAAAAAGTGTTGTTGGGCAAGGGTAGCTCCTAGTTTTCGGTTGCTGTAGAGCCCTTAAATTGATTTACCCTTTAGTCAAGAGAGCTGAGCGGCTGAGTCATCCTATCATGGAAAGTGAAGACATTAAGAAACCAGCTTGATACAGAGCCCTTTAATTGATTTTAGATAAATGGTTTTGGGTTTCTTTACAGGTGGGGCGAGAGCATTAGCAAATTGAGTAGGAGAGTTCCGCACTTCAGGGAATATATCAGGTGTGAATGTGAATTGTTTGCCCCTCATAACCATTGGTAGTGGGCTGTTCATAACTTTGTACAATGTGTTAAGCCGCTTGGTGGCATGGGATCTGTAGTTCCCTGCATCGGAGCATAGAGAATTAGAGACTGGAGTTGAAACCCATAAACCATTTTCTTAAACTGTTTACCGATTTTGGCATATGTTGCAATTAGATGATATGTTAACAGATACGGAAATACCATTTGACCAAATTATTGTTTTGATGGCACATCTTGATCTAGGTATATCTTGCTTGGTACTGCGCTTTATGTGAAACAAAAAAATCAGCCGAGTAGTTTCTTATAAGTTTTTAGTAGCTTCTAATGAGGTATAAGATCCAAAATTACTTACTAGAATGCAGGAAGGTGCATAAGGTCCTCTGTTCCCGTTGGCTTTTGTTCTGAATATTGCTGTTTGAATCTTAAAGTTTTTATGATATATGTCACACACATATAGTTTTTGGTCATAGTGAAACAGGAAAAACAGAAGCTCTCTGTAGCATAACACTAGTAGAGTTAAGCAAAAATGTTACCTTTTTAGCTGTAACATTTTTTTGTAGCTGTCGTATTTGATTTGCTATATTACTGTCCAGTCTTCTAATTTTGTCAGATGTAAATATGTAGGTTCAAGATCCACGTGCAACTCATAATTGTTGGGCTTATAAGGTATATATGTGTTTTTTCATTATCACAGTGGGTTCCTTTTACTACTATTGTTCTTTTTTCATAAGTATGCAGTAGTTGGATGCGCTCAGTTACTACCATTTATGTTCGAAAGTATATAGAGAGGAAATAGCAAGTACAATTGTACAATAGGAAAATACTGACTTTTTTATGCTCAAATATTATATATACAAGTCCAGACTTTTGGTGGTAGAGTGCTAGATGCATGTAGGTAGGTGTCTATTGTAGAACATGATGATATAATGGACCACAGTGGCACAGTGAATATGATACATACTTGTTGGTCCCCTCACTTGTTTTATATTTGTTTTAGGTTGGAAATCAATATCGAAGTAATGATGACGGTGAACCATCTGGTACAGCTGGAAAACCAATACATTCTGCAATTGAAAATTCAGGATTAGATAGAGTGATGGTTGTTGTCATTAGGTAAATATTACGGTTCTTCTTAACTGCTCATTTCTTTAACTTAGAAAAGCAATAAGGGTTGCTGTCATTGGTTAATTGTTAGGCACTTTGGAGGGATTAAACTAGGCACTGGAGGACTAGTTAGGGCCTACGGTGGAGTAGCAACAGAATGCTTGAAAAGTGCTCCAACACGGCTTATAAAATCTCAGGTAATTAGTTGTATCGATTGTATAGATCCATTTATTAGTTGTCTCGATTGTATAGATCCGTTTTCAGAATAACCATTTTATAAAATCCCAAACAAAGCATTGTACTGGAAAAACCTTTGAGCGGAGTAAACCCGTAAATAGTAAATTCAACTAGATTATACATATGTCTGTCCGTTAATTAGGAATTATTATTCTTTATAAGAGAATGCATATTTTGCCCATTTTCAAAAAAGGATGGGGCACTTTTTGGCCATTCTTTATTATTAATGGGCTAAATGGGCTCATATGTAAAAAACTCATGGGCTTAATGGGCGCACATGTAAAACACTAATTAGGCTACTCGGCGGATATTTTATATTTAGTTTTTATTCCCGGCTTTTAAACAAGTATTTTTATTTTTTAATTCTACGTTTTTATATGTTTTTTCTTCTCATTTTAGCTTGCGCCCGTTTAGCCCGCCTGTTTCGCCCGCCCATTTTGCCCGTGCCCGTTTAGCCCGCGCCCGTTTAGCCCGCCGCCCGTTTAGCCTGTCGCCCGTTTAGCCCGCCGCCCGTGCTCGCCCGCCCGCCCGTTTTGCCACCTCTACTTCTGACCAAAGTTGTTTACCTTCAACATTTATATCCAAATGTTTACGACAAACTTTGAACACTTTTTACCAATTGCGTACGCTTTCCTGTAATCCTTATCAATTCTTCACTGCAAGTCATCAGAACATACTTGATAGATTTTGAACACATTTGACTAACTGTGAGCACCTCTTTCCCATATTTTGCCTCTAATTGTCACCGACAATAAAATTTATAATTATTCTGCCCAATTCATAATACAAAATCTGAACCACTCAAGGCTGACCTAGTGGCAAAAGGGCTTGTGACTATCACTCTAAAATGTGTGAGGTCCCAAGTTCAATTCCTGCTTGGTGCAAACAACCTTGTAGTGGCCACACCAACCTCCTGAAAAGGGAGGGCTTTACCCGTTTGAGTCTGTGTGGCGGTGGGTTCAAACCCCGTGGATTAGTCGGCCAAAAGGTCGGAAACCATGGTTACCCAAAAAAACAAAAAAACAAAATCTCCTCGGTCTGCGATTCCGTGTTGTTACATACGGAGCATAAATTTGGGAAAAGAGTTAAATATATGACTTGGCAAAAGTGATCAAGTCTTGTTAGATACGATTTGGGCAGAAGAGCGGAAAACACAACTTGTCCAACAATTTGGAACAAGAGATTTGGGCATAAGTGTCTTCTTCGTGCTGATCGGATGTCATGCTTTTTACAAGTCTTATAAGGAATTTGATACTTTTGAAAACCAAGTCAATCAGTGATTGTAACAGCTTGCCAATGGCCACAGTCGTGATTCACTAATCTCTACAGCTATTAAATGATTCTGCCATATAACTTGAATGAACTCTTCATTTTAGGTCCCTATGGGCGTGGAGGTTAGTTTTGATCTTTTGGGAATCGTTTACCATCAGGTAAGGCAAAACATCATTCTCTAGTAGTAAATTTTATTAACCGTTTAAATATCACCTCTTCTTTTGGTACTTTTCAGCTGCAGTCATTTAAAGCTGAAGATATAAAGCAGGATTATGATACCGGAAAAGATGGCATAACAATGGTTTCCTTTAAAATTAGTTTTGACCAGGCTGAAGCTTTGGAGGAAGCTCTGAAAACCAATTGCAGCAGAAACCTTGTATTTTACAAGCATTGATGGAGTTGATAATAGTGCTCACCAGTGTTTTTACCAGAGGGAAGCCTTAAATCACAGTTCAAAGAGTAGGTGCAAGAAGGCAACGATGACTGGATACTGCCATCAGATAGTGTCATCCTCCATTACTGTGAGCATTTGGGTGGATATATTATCGATCTCAGTTAGTCAGTATCCTCCTCTAAGGCATTGCTTAAAACAAGCTGACAAGAAGTTGCTAGCAATTTACTTATGTGTTATACTGTATATACATTTTACTGCAACATGTCTGTATCTATCTGTTCCGGTGATAAATGTATCATGGAAGTTTGCATCATTTGCATATTTGAACAAAATCGATACATTCTTTCCTAGCTTTTTGCTTATGGTAAAAGTTTGGAGATCTATAATTACAGGATGACAACCATTTTTGGTCAAATGACTGATTTGGAGGCGTACACTGTTCCTCCATAAGACCCCCAAGAACATCAACAGCATGATTTTCTGGTAATTTGAAATATCTTCCAACATTTATTTTTCTAAATTCCTAGATGAATATGATCTTTACTCTTTAGTAAAAGTTAATCGTTGTTTGCCATTGGTAAGTCTAGTTTTTTTTCTTCCAATTTAACAAAGTTACTATAGCTTCAATGTCCTTATTTTGCTCTTTGTTAGAGAACATTTCAGAAATTTGAACGACAATAAGCATTGTTTTCTAATACATGTCAAATCAAACTTTATCCAGCCATATGTAATAATGCAAAGCTATCCAATTGTACATAAGAATATCAGAGCTTAAAGGCAACAAAAGAAATGGAACATGTTATAATATGTACTTGCAAAAGGTTCTTCCCGTGATAGCTACTACCAAAGCCAGCAAATTGCTAGTTAAAGAGGAGGGTATCTCCATCAATCAACTTCAATCTGTACTCGTTCCGTTCTAAAATTATTATTCTCACCTGATAAAAAAACATTATTTATTACATCTTTTTCTCTCTTACTTTTTAGCACAATGACAGTTATACCCTTAACTAATTAATTAAATCTTCTTTAAAGTTATAATAACAACTTTAAACAAGGATAATATGATAAACTTTATCAAACTTCTTTATTTATTTTCAATAATAGACAATAATTTTGAAAAAACTAAAAATGGAAAAATGAAATATAATTTTAAGACGGATGGAATATTTTACACTTTTATGACCCAAGATTCTGTATCAAGAGAGCAACACAGTGAAACGATCAACTGGAAAACTAGGGGGCTCTTGAACCCATGTTTTTGTCTAGTTGAAAGATTAATGCCCAAATTGGATATGTGATTGTACATACGGATGCATACAATTAGGGGTGTTAAAAAAACTAAAAAAACCGACAAACCAGCTGAACCGTTTAATCTAAAACCAAAAAAATCCAAAACAAAAAAAATCGTTTATTATGATTCGGTTACGGCATTTACTTTTAGATAACCACGATTAATCTAACCGAACCATGTATAATATACATCAAAGTTTTTTAACTAAATATTAAAAGAACTGTACAATTATTAACTATATTATTGCACTACTTTTATTGTATAACGCTTTTTTTTTTCTAACGTAAACATTTATCAAACATCTATGTGTGAAAATTGATGAACGTGATTGTAACCTATAATTATCGAAAAAATACGTTTTGGTTAATTTGTTATGTATGTTGATTTAATGCAATTATTGTAACGGAATGATTTTATTTATTCAATGATAATTACTACTTCCGTCTCATATTAAGTGTCCATAATAAAATATTTTGTTGTTCAATATTAAATGTCTATTATAATAAATGGTATTTTTTCATTTTTGCCTATTTAAGTTTTTTTTTTTTACTTTTTATATTAAATGAAGGTATAATTGTTATTTGAATAACAAGTAATGATACGAATATAATATACATAAAATTTTGTGCATAAAGAATATGGATACTTTGTTCCCGAGTTTGATTTTAGAGTGAAAGAGAAAGGTTAGTTTAGGATGATAAAAATAAAAAATTTTGTTTTCTTGAGATTTTCTAGGAGATGAATGAAAAATAAAAGAGAGTAAATTACATGAAATATATATTCTCCAAATTTTCTTCACAAATTGGGATAAAATAAAGTGAAATTGATTTTTTAAAGTTTTTTTACTTACCCTCTCCTTTATTCCAACTCAAAAATAAAAAATAAAAAATCATTTTATATTTCTCTTCTCTTTACTTCTCTCATTTTTTCCTCTTTTCTCTCTTTTTTCTGTTTTATACTCGGAAACAGTTACTTAATGTGAGACGGAGAGAGTAATTTGACTAAAATGTCATTTACGTTCTATATTAATTTGTTTTCATTCAAATAAACTTAATAAAACTTTTATAAAGGTTAGTTAACCGTGATTCGAACTAGAGTAACCGTTCATTTTGAATAACCGCTCATTTTATAAAACTTTCATTCGGTTAACCATTTAGTACGGTTTAATTTTAGGTCGTAAATAATTATCCGCCTTGCGATGAATACTTTAAGTTTTCCAACTAACTAAACCGAACGGATCCATGAACTCTACACTATCATAGGTCTATCACCGTTGTGCTTTTAACGTAACATTTCCAATTAATTTAGCATACACGAGTTTACAAACAAACAATATATACAATATTCGATCTTCTTCTATGCAGTCTTCGTGTTTTGCTTTATATGTTGTCTTTATTGACTCAATATATTATTTAACAAGAATATTTTATAATAGCTTAGATATAATTCTCATTTCTCTATTGGTGTCCACACAAGAAAGTAACAATATTACGTGTACGATCTTGTGGGAAGAAAAGATGGTTGCTATTATTGAGCCCTAAAAGGGTTTCTCAGTACAATGTGGACCAAAGACCACACGATGATCACGTTGTTTATCAACAAAATTAGCTACTATTAAACTAACAATATGTTCTTAGGGCTCCTATTGGTAGTAGTATGAAAAAAATTTGAGGGCTAAGTACAAAAGTAGACAACAAGGACACCTTGTTATCTCAAGTAAGACATTTTTTTTTCACTTTCAAAATGAGACATGTACTTTTGATCAACTGATCTACTGGGTTTATTTTGTGACACGTGTCCATCTGATCAACTAACTTTATTATATTTTATTAATATTTTCTCCCAATGTTTGACCTATACTCGTCCCTACTTACTGATCAACCGACGGCGGATCATCTGATCAACCTACTTTTATATCTTAGAAATTGAAAAAGTAAAAAAAAAAATTATACTTTTGTACTATAAGATTTTCGGAATCTTTTATGGGAAAATAAAACTTTTTATGAGAAAGAACATTTCAAATAGAAAATTGTGAAGAAAAAAAACACTGTGTAATCTAAAACTACACATATTGCACACACACTACACACTGCCATTAATCAAAATGGTGGTTCACTGGTTTTTCCGTCGCCATTCAATATAATCTTATATTCGGTCGCCCAGATTCATCTATATTTCAAACATTATATGCGATCTATGGAATCCCGACTAAGAGTAAGATTCATCTATATTTGTTTTTTATTGGCTTTTATGTTAATTAATTGGATTTTTGATGTGGGTATTGTTTGTATCGTTCGAAGATTGGATTTTATTATGTGGGTATGTTCTTAATGAAATGATTTTGATGTCTTAGAGTTATGTACTTTTGTGGATATCGGATTTGTTTTTGGTTGGTTATTATGTCGTTTTGATGTTATAGATTGATTCATGATGCTGGTATATAAATGATTGTGATAGATTAGTATAAGTTCCTTAAATAAAAGATAGGTGTATGTTTCTGATGGAATAATTGTGTTAGATTAGCATTAGTCGGCGTCTTTAATCATCCTAATTGTAAGTTCTTCTGGGGGGGTTTGGTTTTGTGTGTTTAATGGGATCATTACATGGATTAGTATCTGGGTGGTTCAGATTTTAAATCATTTTTTCAAGTTTTGTTAAAAAATACTCCGTTTGCTTTTTGGGTTGGGTCTTGTTTGGTTGATTGTTATTTGTTAATATGATTTACATATTTGATTCATGTTGCGGTTATGTGTTTAACGGGTGATTGTCATGGGTTTGAATTTGGACTCTTTAGTATTAAGTCATATTTATGGAACAAAGACACCTTTTGCTTATTAATGGTGTATTATTATGTTTTTTTGTGTGTTTATATGACGTCTTTCGTCTCACACAGAGGAAATAATTCTAACTAATGTACTTGTTGATGGGTCAATTTAGTCCAGTTTTATCCGTAATGGTATAAAAAGGCAGCTTTAGAAGATTATAAGCCGTAAAGTTATCTAAACTTGTTTTGAATGCATAAAATCTTCTAATCTTGATCTAATAAATAAGAAACAAGATTGTGATTGGAAGTATAACTTTTTAGAAAATGCAATCTAATATGGACAATAAGCGATAAAAGAACCTGGCTAGGTTTGGGTGGACTAAAATGACCGACCTTGTCTTTGATAGCAAAACGATATAGCCTTCCTATTTGGCTCTTTATCTTGTTTAAATTTAATCTAAAGCTTAGGTTTCAGTTGATGTTTTACTTATTAACTAATGTTGCATTTTAATATGCTTTACATCATTAGGATATTGCTCGTATTATGGGAAGAAGTTTGACCCAGAGCCAGGGAGGTGTAGGAGGACGGATGGGAAGAAATGGAGATGTGCCAAAGATGCATATCCTGACTCCAAATACTGTGAGCGCCATATGCATCATGGCAGAAACCGTTCAAGAAAGCCTGTGGAATCTCAAACTGCTTCTCAGTCGTTGTCAACTGCGCTGTCACAAGTCACTACCGTGAGCAGCACTTGTGGTAATAGAAGCTACCAAAACCTTGGTGGCGGTAGCTTCCAGAACTCAAACCTGTATTCCAACTCAAATTCGGGGAATCTTAATTAATAAAAAGTCTTGCTTCCATTTTACAAATCTTAAACAAGGTTATTCAAAGTCAAACTTCAAACTTCATTCGAAAAGGGATGCCTGTTTTAGTTATTTGATCTATTAAACGTATTAATTATAAGAGTTTGTCGAACATTCGAACATCTAACTATCTCATTATTAGAACTTCAATCAGCAGAAGCACATTTATCATTTATGTCTAAGTACTACCTTCTACAACCCCTTAGAATTGTGACTGTTTGACATCAACTTGCTAAGCGTATTGTCAGTTTGGCGCATAGAAAATGTAGGAACATAGGATCTTTCAAGAATCCATGTTAAATTTTTCTAGAACTCATTTATTTGACACCTATAGGTTTATCTGCTCACTGGACCGCTTGTTTGATGCTGATATGTAAATGTGAAATACAGATACAACCCTTATGGTGCGTTGAATTCTAGATTAAGAGATGACACATGATTTTATGTTTATTACACATATTCAATGAAAGTCTCCGCCGTGTCTGACCCCTCAATCTTTCTATCGCTAAAAGCTTCCCCTTCTATGTATGCGTATCAACACTGCGGTTTCTATGAAGCCTTATGTTTGTGAATTATGACATGCAGGTTTGATCAAGGGTTAACTGTTGACGTGGATGATCGAAACTACTCTTCGAGGCTTCAATAGCTAGGGGTCTAGGCATGGATTCTAATGCAGACAGTACATGGCGTCTGGTGCCTGCCCAACTTCCCACCGCCTCTCTAATGGAATCAAGAAACGACTCTTATTTACAAACGAAATCCCCACAACTGACCATGGTTGATGCTTTCGACCCTATTCTTGACGCTATGCCAGTCTCGAAATCAACTCAACAACATTGCTTATTTGGTAATAAGATTGACTCAACGGTTGAACCTAAACATGAACAACACATGATGCGCCCGTTCTTTGATGAGTGGCCCGAAGCCCGTGAACAATGGTCCGGTCTTGATGTTGATAGCAAGAACTCGTTTTCAACAACTCAGCTATCTATGTCAACTGCATCTGAATATTCTGGAGGAAACGATTGTTCCCCAAACGGTGTGTAAATTGTAATAGCTCACTGATCATCATTTACGTATGTGGTTTATGCAAGCTTTTAGTGTTTGAGAATGGAGATTAATATACAGCAAGTTATCAGACATTTCTATATTTTACGGTTTTGTAAGTTATTGTGTATCGAACTTATGAGGTTATTTGATGTGTTTATGTCCCGGGGGACTTTAAAATGAAAGAAAATATTGTCTTTGATTTAGTTTTCGGGCTCTTGTTTTGTTACATCAAATGTACACTTAAATGTTTGCTTTCGAAATGTGCTTTTGGTTTAAATTCAGATTTACTTGCCTAAGAATTCTCTTGATATTCTGGTAGATATGTATTTCATTTCTGAATTGTAGTAAACAAGACGGTCAAGCTTGATCCAGAATACTTCATCATCCGGCTTGGGGAGCTCTGCTTCTTGAAGGAGGAGCCATGGACCTTTATGACATTGGCGTGTTCGGTGAATCAAGACGGTCAAGCTGCTTGTGAGTTCGTTTGTCATCAGGAGTTCTGCTTCTGGAAGGTGTGGTTGCTAGTAGATTCTTTAGAGGTTGAGGAGTGTTAGAGTTAGGCAGTTGACGATCTAACCGGTTCCACCACCATGGGTATCCACCTGTTCGAACGTCCATTAGAGAATTTTGAGCTGATGTTGGCGTGCCTTTCCGTACCTGAAGGATGCAAGATTATAGCCATACGCATAATTATATGAGTATAATTCGAATAGGGGAGGGATGACCGCCTCCACTTTCTTCTGTGACCTTGCGTATCTTTCCTCTTTTGTAATCGAGCTGTAATCCCAGTATTCATCACCCATCTCCGTCTACATCCAATCAATGAGCAATGTGAAAACAGGGGTGGCTATATAAGCATGCATTTTAGAATGAAAAGTTAATAAGGTGATGCAGAAGTCTTACTTGCTTGTTGCCAAGTGAAGTCTCTGATATTTTATCATTGTTGTTGTTGGCTTGTCGTTTGAGTGCTTGGTTCTCTAACGTTTGGATTCTTCGTGACTGAATTTGTGTTTGGACTCTGACCAAAAGCTGCATCTGCTTCATGGCATGACTGTCTGTCCGCTTCACATTTTGACCTTTAAGGAGCTGAAGAGTATTACTCGCGGGCAGTACAAGCAGATCCTCGAGACGGTGAATGGGACATCAGCAACCAGATGTGTATCTCAACAAATGTGCATCTCATAATTCCCAACTTTCTTGGTCAATCTTAAAGCCATGTCAGGGCATTGCTATCAGAAATTATTGCTTATAACTTTGGGAAAGATAATAAAAAATAATGGACTTACGGAGTCACGTAGGTGGAAATTGTCAGATATATGTGAAAACTAATCTGAAATAGAGTGGTCCTCGAGCCCTACGATGTTCCATCTATAGACACATTATGTTATCTGATTTGACCTACAATGTTCAATTATAAAACAAACAATGCAGACATGTACAGCTGTACCGATAAACCAGATCATGATCAACAACTTAAAGGACAAATCTAACCTATTGCCAGTTGAAGCGTATTCAGAAGGGCAAGAACTGGCATATGCATGAAAATCTTAATCCTTAAAATGAAATATTGATGATATAACACTCTAAAATGAGACTGAAATGAAATAATTGCGGAAGTTACAATAACCAGTCTCTCACTCGCTCCCAACCCAACATGAAAAAACAACATATATGACATAACATGTAACATGTGAAAATTAATTGTTGATAGTTGAATATCTTCAGAAACGATTTAGAAACACTTCCTGTGCACGATTGATGGCCCAGACTCGTCATATTCTGCTTTCGCAATCCACATCTGCATTATAAGACCCAATAATTAGAAACAAAGTACCAACACCTACCTATAAAATGGAATGAAAAGTTTGCAAAACTAACCTGCTGGAAGGTGCTGAGTGATGCGAAGATGGACCCTCCAATCCAGACATTGTACTTTCTTTCCGATGGTGCAACAACCTTGATCTTCATGCTGCTTGGGGCTCCTTGCTCATCCTATCAGAAATACCCAGGAACATAGTTGTACCTCCACTGAGCACAATGTTTCCGTACAAGTCTATCCTGATATACACGTCACACTTCATGATGGAGTTTTACAGTATACAAGAACTTCAAGTCAAAGGGAAAACAGGTCTAAGGGGATTGAGGGACAAAGAGGTGTCTCAGGTGACCCCAATCCATCCATAAGATTCAGCAGACTAAAAAAATAGCAGAAGTTAAAAAAACTCAACAAAATGCCGCGTTATTGTCCTGGAAATCCAAATCAGAGCTACATACATTGGTTACGTGTGATTAAAACATAAACTGATAAGGATTACCTTAAATTAGCTTTTTTATGTTTGATTAACTTTTCTTGGGCAAAAATTAGAGATTTTGATGTTGTAGATTACCCAGAAATTATACCAAAGTCTAGAGGTTGTCAACTGAAACATCAAGTAATACGCCAAGATAGGTAAGCTCAATTACATGTGGGTGGCGTTTAATTAACCCATCTAAACTATTTTGTCTAACATCTTTTTTTGAAATATTTTGAAGACAAGTATATAAATGAACCATTCAAGCTATATATAAGTAAAAAGAATAATTTCATTTTATTTATTAAATATATGTATTAAAACGAGTTTAGAGTTGGTAACTATTCAAATATACGACCAAGTATTAAAAAATTTAGCCTAGTTGACCCATTTAACATATTTTCCTCTACACAGCTAACTGAATTATACACAACCTGTTTGACCCAATTATTAATCAAAAACCAAAATTGACTATTTCATATAGATCAGTTCAATCTCCATGCTTTTAACTTGTTGATGTCTCGTAGGATTTTTCTAAACGGCCATAAACACACGAAAAGATGAAACTGCGTGAATAATCATACCTCTTCCTCCCTCTTCTTTTCTAGCTCCTCAAATGCCGCTTTCTCAGCCTAACAGAATCAAATATATAGTGAGCAAAGAGACGATGCTAATTAAAACTAGTAATTTTATAAATATAAAGTAACATACATCTTTTTGCTTGGCCCAAGTTTCTTCCACCAGTTGTTTGGCGTATTCAGGATCATCACATATCAAGACATTGTCAAACAAAGTTCTAGATTTAACCTGCAAACAAGGTTAACACAATTTTGAGCATTCAATTTTCTATGGTGAGCTGGTGCATCAGGACTCCTAGACAAGTCTTTTTACATAGGCTATCATTTAAAGAATCGTAAACAAACTTAATCGTACGAGATTTACAAATATAAGCAGATCACTGACATTAGGCATACCTGAAACCTAAATCCTCTGCAGGGAATTGTAGTTGCAGGCTCTTTCCTTCTTCAAAAATGCGTGTTACTTTAGTGAGTCTAGAAGATCCTAGAGGATTGTTCTCGTTCAAAACAGAATCCCACTCACAACTTTCTTTACAATCAGACTGTACAAAATGTTTTGGAACCCATGCTTCGCCTTTTGACTTCCTGCTTCTTGCCATCTCTCGTTCCTTTTCTTCGATAGATCTCTTCGTATCATTTGCTTTATCCCACGACTAGTTCAAGATGCATTCGTTAACTTTTGCCCATATCACAGCAGATTCGCTCGCCCACAATCCCTGATTCACACACATAAGTTTTACCATATGTAAGTCTTTTATTAACCAGACAAAAGTGACGCAGTTGTATATTCCTCGTTTGTACCTGATATGATGAAGAGTGGATTTGTTGTGTATAGTATTGGAAAAACTGCGACGGAGTAGTCTGATTACCATAGAGCCGAACATGAACTTCAGCACCTTCAGCAGACGGCACTGTGACAGAAAGCAGTGGCCTGATTTGTGGCGTTTTCACCTTACAAAAGCCCTATACATGAAGAGAATTTTTTAGCGAAAAACTCGTGTGAATGGCACCAAAACGATGAACTTAAGTCTGCAATTTGATGCTAATCCCAGGCTTGGACATACCATAAACATCAAAACAAAGTGATCCAAAAGCATTTTTATATCATTACATCTCTACATACTCTTAGGGGGTGTCTGGATTAGCTTATTTGGAAAATGCACCACCCCATGTTTTTCGGCTTATGCGGTTATCCACATGAGCTTATGGAGTTAATTAGTCCATACATTTCTAAGCTTTCCAGAAGTCAATAAGCCCATACAATAAGCTAATCATAATCTAGACACTAGCAGCAGCTTCAACAGAATCCCATGAAACATAAAGTTAAGCTAACAAACATTAAAAAAAACAAAAAAACTGATATCCACTCCAAGTGTGGTTTTTTTTATCTATTAGACATTTTATCAAACAGTTAAAATGCACATATGACATCAACTTGGAATAAAGAATCATTAATTGATAAAAGCAAGCTGCTTTGAGTTTAGCCGCATACCAACTATTATCAGGTCACAACTCCGAGAACAAAAAATTAATGCATAGACGTTATCAATTAACAATAATAATGATAACCAAAAAATTAATTATAGTTAAATTATATCGCTTACTCTTAATCGGGAATCCATAAATTGATACTGAAGCATTAAAATTGAAGCCCTAAAATTGAAATAGAGATGAAACAAGGCGATTGCTTGACGATGGAATGAAGGCCTTAGATTGATTGGCGACGGAAAAATCAATGAAGAAGCCCCATTTAGATACAACCCATTTAGATTTAGATTGACATGTGTAGTGTGTGTTCTGTGTTTGAATTTTTTTGTTATTTTTTTATGTTTTATATTTTTTTATTTTTATGTTTTAAATTTTTTTTATTGCACTGTGTATAATTTTAATTTTATGTTTGAATTTTTTTTATTATTTTATTATATGTTCCTTCCCCATAAAAGATTTATCAAATCTAATAGTACAAAATATATATATATATATATATATATATTTTACTTTTTCAATTTCCAAGATAAAAAAGTTGGTTGATCAGATTATCCGTCGTCGGTTGATCAGTAGGTGGGGACATGTATAGGTCAAACATTGGGAGAAAATATTAATAAAATATAAAAAAGTTGGTTGATCAAATGGACACGTGTCACAAAATAAACCTAGTTGATCAGTTTATTAAAAGTACATGTCTCATTTTGGAAGAAAAAAAAAATTGTCCTACTTGGGAAACACCATGTACTTGTTGTCTCATTTTGTACTTAGCCCAAAATTTGAAGCTTGGAACCACGTGATCAATATGTTCTCTAAAAGGCTTGCGCCTTGGAAAATGAATATGATATTAATTGGTGGTAGACTTATTCTTGTCAAATCAATATTGGGCAGTCTTCTTTTATAAAAAGTTAAACTGCATATTTTGTCCATGTACTTTGTGAAAATGGTAAATTTGTCATGGAGAGCAAATTACAATCAATTTTGTTAATATACTTGAAAATATTGTGCAAATCAGAACCAAGGAATTTGGTGTTTACTATAGTGAAGGGAACAAAATTAACTCAAGCATGCTGAAAAGCCTATTTAGCTAAATTAGATTTTCTGTATCCTCCAAACATATGGACAATACATAACTTAAATCACGTCAGTAGTAAAATAAGGATAGAAATATACACATCTATGAAAATGTATTCTGTACCCTCTTAAAAAGTTTAATTAATATGAACCAACAAGGCATTAACAAACCAATAGATATATCACAAATTATCGGACTAGCTATAGTGATATGGTTAAACAATATATTTTTGTCAAGTATTATAAAAAAAACCAGTGAGCAATAGCATACATACCCAAGGGCTTGGAAGTGGGCTTTGGAACATAACCTTCGATTGCATTCAAAGGACCAATCCATTCCTCCATAGACAAAACATTGGTGTCCGCCTTTTCTTTGATTGACAACTTACCCAATCCAAAAACATCACCACCCAAACCGTCTCCAGTCATCTTTAAACTGAAAGCATCATAAACTTTATTGATTTTCGCTATATCAAGGTTCAATGACCGTTCATCTTGCAAAATCTCAGCATATGTCCGGCTGTCAACTGAGCATTTGGTGGAACAACACATTCGCGTTTCTAAGAGGTCGTAAACCTTGTGTTCTTTCAAAGAGATACAATACCTTCCCCCCTTTTCGACCTTGTTTAGATTTAAAGGTAATGAGTTGGGGCAAAGTGGGTAACCACACATTTGAGCAATTGATCATTCAATGACCAGGTCATTGTAATCGGACTTGGAAAACATGAAACCAGCCGAGTATAATTGGTTTTCGGATTTAGAAAAATCGCTTGTTTCAAACGGCAGTGGTGGTGGAAAAACCGCTTGTTTCTTGGAATCATCGGGATGACTATCATTCTACAAATCGCAATGGTGGAATTATTAAAGAAGTTTGCTAATACTCAGAGATTAAACGGGCCACAGTGGGGAATACACATAGTGATGATTGTGAAGATGATACCAATACCAAACAAACCATTTCTAAGCTACATTCGATGCTAATTTATATCCATATATATAGTTTCTGTTTAGCAAACTATTACTCAGATCGTACATTTTTTTCTTGCTTTGCTAGATATAGCATTAGTAGTGTAATGATTTGATAGTTTCTGTTACCTTCTTCGAAATAATTAATTTACAGTTTGAGTTTATCACAGAGTGATCCTATTTGGTTATAGTCTTTTTCTATCATCTCGTATGTGAACAGCGGTGGTGGTGGAAAATAGAGTCGGAAAGAAGAAGTGGGATTAACTTCAAATGACGAAAATACCCTCATGTACATGGCACATGAGGGGGAGATAACGGAAAAAGTTAACAAAAGTTAGAAAACATCCACTCGGTGGCTTTTTTTCACGATATTTTTAAGTATAGTGGCAAAATTGATTGTAGTTTGCTTTCGGTGGCAAATTTGCCATTTTCGCAAAGTACAGGGACGAGATTTGCAGTTTACCCTTTTTATTATATGTCTATCTTTAGAGGACGTGCATCCGTTATATTAAAGCTTGAATCTATTAGAAGGCGTTTCTTGTGGGGATTCAAAGAGGAAGAGAAAAAGATGGTATGGATGAGTTGGCAAAAGGTCTTAACGGATAAAAAATACGGAGGTTGGGTAGGCAACATTAAATCAAAAAACTTAAGTCTCATTGGAAAATGGAGATAGCGTTTTCTAAATGAAAGAGGTGCATTATGGAGAAAAGTGATCGCCGAGATACATGGTCCAAATGCAGGCTTTAAGGTGAATAACGTTAGTGGGCTAAAACAACGTCTAGCATTCTTAGTTGTTGCTTAGACTTGAATCATATGGGTATTTTTCTTGATTCTCTCATTTTTTTATTTTTTTTATTTTTTTTTTTGATTCTCTCATTTTGAGAAATATATTTAATGGAAAATATACATCCTTTCGGTCTGATTGTTAGATCGATGACCAGATGCCTCTAAAAATACGGTTTCCCCGTTTGTATGCTCTAAAAACCTGTAAAACATGTTTAGTTGCTGATAGATGGGTGAGTAAAAATGGCGTTTGGTTTGGAAGGTGGTCTTGGAGGAGACAACCTTATGGGCGTGCAACTGATAAATTGTCATCTTTGTTGAGTCTCATTAGCGGGCTTGTTTTAAACTTTTACCGTGATCATAAATGGACTTGGTCTTTGGAGGCTTTCGGTGTTTTCTCAGTTCGATCTTTAATCAATCTTATTTAAAGAAAGTTGATTGCCATTGACACCTCAAGTGTCAGCTTCAGGTGGAATTCGTAGGTTCCTAGGAAGATAAACGTTTGCGCTTGGCGGGCTTCCTTAAATCGTTTGTCGACAAAGGATAATTTGATGCGCCGTGGGATTAATTTATCTTCACTAACGTGTTTATTGTGTGGTAAGGAAGATGAATGATGATACTGCAATTATACATGGTCTCATCATCCTAAACGGGCTTAAAATGTGTATAAATGTCGTAAAATACCGTGAAATGTGCTTGTGTTTGCTCTTTGTGTATTTTAGGTATGGATATCGTGAAAAAGACAAAAGATCACAAGAAACAAGCAAAAACGAACACGAGAAACGAAGCCGCACAAAGAACCGGGCCCAAGATGTGAATTTACCAAAAAGACCTTGAAGAATTGAAGATTCGCAAAACAAGTTCCTCAAGAAATGAAGAATGATACTTTATACCCCTAGGAATCTCATATATACAAAAAGGGTCCCTAAAGTTTGAAGACTTGGCAAAAACAGCCCTTCAAGATTGGCCATTAATCCTTTGTTAGCCATTTTTAGCAAAAGGACTACAATTGAAATGCCATAAGGACTATTTTTGAAAGGACCAAATGACTAACGGTGCAAGATCATGTGAAGAAGTGTGTAACGAGGAGGGGTTAAAATTGCCAAACTGACAAACTTTCTTAACCCTACTTAACTATAACAGCCATGAACTCTGCCACATCACAACCCACTCACACCATCCACCACACCCATCCCTCCACATCACCCCCACCTTCCACCTCATCATCCACTTAACCCGTTTATTAATTATATTTTCAAAATATAATTAATTAAACAAAACGCGCCAAACAACTTTCTTAATCCCAAACTAAATCAAAACCTGTGTTCTTAAACCAAGAACACGAATTGGCCATTTTTAATTAAGTTATCATTAGACCTTTAAACCTTCCAGATTTATGATTAAGATTACACTAATCATATTTTCACATCATCAAAACACACGTCACTTACTTGGTCCCCTCACATGTGTCACCATGAGGGCCTTCTTCCACCTCCAAACAAAAATACCTCAACACATCAACGGCTAAAGAGTTTTACTTGGTCCCTACTTCAAAACCAACGTCCAAGATCACTCTTGGACAGCCTTGCATCCACAAAACGCCAAGGAAAGGTCACATGAACTTCAACAGCAAGGGCATACTTGGAACTTCATCAGCTAGGGTTTTTAGTTTTCCTGTATGTTTCTAGAACCATTGTAGCCCTATATAAGGCACCTTAAGGCATAACTTAGTTCTTGTTCTCAGTTTTTCCTTTTATCAAACATTGTAATTCCTTTTTCTTATAATGAAAAGTTGGTGTTGAGTTGTGATAGAAAATCTGAGTTCCACTTTCTTGTTTGTTGTTTGAGTCATTGTGTGTCACGAATTTTGCTTAACCAAAACTTTGGATCATTCCAAATTCTCCTAATAGCCTATAATTCCTTTTCCTTTTTGTGGTAAGGAAAAATTGGTGTGTGCTTGTGAGAGGTTTGATTCACTGAGGTGTTCTTTAAGTGACATAAGTCACATTCAATCTTGCTTGAACAATTGCTAAGTGTGGTTTAAGGATTTTTAAGGAAATCTGTCAAAGGATTTGATAAGTACTTGTGGTCCAACAACCTTGTTATTTGAGCTTAAGACTGATCATAACCTCTTAATCTTGACTGATTAAGGGGTGGTGAGGTTCTAAGGGAAGATTCAAGGCCTTGTGGGGCTTGAGTGTTGCAAAGATTTGACCTTTTGCCATATTATTCATATTACTTGTGCTAACCATAAGTCCAAGCCTTGGGCTGTGATTTTTCTTGTTCTTAGCAGTGGGAAGTTGGTGCTTGTTTAGCTAGCACCAAATCTATTTGATTCCAAGGTGTGGATGTGCATCTTGGAGGTTTGAATACGTTCTCCTTTCATTTTTCTGTCAAACAAATGCATGCTATGTGATTTGGTGTTCCATGCCTGCAAGTTGTGTTCTTGGTGCTTGAATCTGTCACATAGGTCTATTGGAACTTGTTTTCGTATAAAAATTGCATGGTATAAGGTTTAAATCCAAAGTTGCTTTGAAAACAGTAGGCTTAAGTGTTGTTTGGAATAGACTATTAAAAGGGCTTAAGGCCTTTGGCCTTTGGTTCTCTTGTTCTAATACCATTTCTTTGTTCATTTTAGGTGTTACTTGTTCTTTGTTAACTTGCGAAACAGATAAACAAAATTATGCATGATAACCACTTTTCTACTTAAGACAAGGTCAAACACATCAGAAGGTCCCATTTGTTTGTTTGTTTGTTGGTTTCAAGATTTAGAAATTGGTTTGCTTATAGTTCTTGTGGGTGTTCATCTCTGCATAATCCGGTTTTGCAATTTGGTGGCTTATAGAAAAAGTTATAGCTTATTGAATCTCACCTTTTTGGTCAAGTACATCAGTGATATGCATACTATGTGATTTGCCATTGTTGTGTTGAGTTGTGTGATTCTTTGCTTTAAACTAGTTCTTTGGTGTCTGTTTGTTGTGTTTTAAGTGTTTTCAGCTTATCTCGCAAGCTCATAAGCTCACTTGGCTTATTGAGCTTTCTGTCCAAAAATCAAGCAAGCTCACCAACTGGTGAGGCTTGTTCATTGGCTTTTGAACTCAAAATCTTCCTCCATTAAAGCTATTTCACTGCCTTAAACAACTTATAAAGCCATAAGTCCAAGAAAACAAAGTTTAACTTTTGTTGACTTTGGTCAACAAGCTTATTGAATCTGTTTAGCTTATTGGTGTGTGCAACAACTTTAATTTTATAATAGGTGTCATTTTTCTCAGCTTAATATCAATATTGGAAGTTTGCAGCTCTTTTGGTTAAGCTTTTACTAGAAAATCAACTTATTGTGCTTATTCAGCTAGCTTATTGCCTTCTACAACTTATTTGACTTAGCTTTTTGGAAATTTAATTCTTAGTTAAGCCATTTAGAAGCTTTTTCAAAAAGAATCAAGTCCTAAGGTGGTCTAGAACTCAAACCCGACTATTTTGTCGTGTAATGGAAAAGTACTTTGCTTATGTATGGCTTATTCAGTAAGCTTTTTCAAAATTTCTTTTTACAGTTGTCTTTATAATCTCAAGAGAAGGTTGTGTGTTGAATTTCACATTATAGCTTAATGGGCTTATTGACCCATTAAGGTTTAGCTTATTGACTGATACGCTGTGATAAGCTCACTTTTGGCTTTTGAGCCTTTAGAGTTTTCTGTTTAAAATCAAATTTAAGCCAAACTGTGCTTTTTCAGCTTATTTGGTTGACTTTTTTCTTATTAGGCTAAAAAGTCCATTTAAGTGGACTGTTTTGGGATTTGGCACATTTGACGGCCCAATAGGGGTATTTAGGTAATTTCAAGCTCATTTCTGGTTTAGTTAGGTCAAAATACACTAGTTTACAAGTTTTTAGAATTTTTTATAATTTTTGGATTTTTTTATTATTATTTTATTAATTAAAATTGTTTTTAGGATTTTTAAATAGATTTAATAGGTTTTAAATTTTTAGAAAATAGCTTTTAGCTTAATTAAAATATTTTGGAGGTTTACGAAGTGAAAAATCTTTGTTTGGGCTTTTTATTAATTTATTTGATTTTTAGGGCTTTAATTAGCATTTAAAAATTAAATATTAATTAATTTAAAAAGTTTCAAGAAGTTTTAATCATTTTTAAACCTTAGTTATATTGTTAGGAATTTTTTATGATTTTTTGGGAATTTTTAGATTAAGTTTTATTTTTGCCTAGATTTGCGTGAAAACACGTTTTTTTGTCTTAGTGTAATTTTCACCATAATCCGTCATCTTCTTTCCCCTTTCTCTCATTATTAATCAATAACAACAAGTTTAACACACACTTTAATCCTCCTTGGTGAACGAACTTACGTGGGTCATTAGTGTTTGATTTTCCTAAATCTATCACTTAATACTTACCATTTATACGTCATTTTCCTAAAAGCGTATTTTTACCACAATCAATGAATCTCGGGATCATTGCTTTCTTTTATGTCCCGACATAAAGATTATATGGAAGAAATTTTGGAGCTGGTGGAGGAGACCTCCTTCATTTAATCCTTCTCTTGATGACATATTAAAGGGGAATTTTGAGTTCCTAGAATATAAGCACGTGTCAAAGCTTTTTCATGCCATATATTTGTCCCTTTTATGGAGTATCTAGAGATGGGGAAACAGAATTTTGCATGCTCAATCACAAAAGTGAGGAGACCTCAATTCGCCACGAGGATATTTTTTCTTCGCCTTTAAGGATGTCATTACTTTGGATCTCCAATCGAGCTTCTGTTAATAAGTTCGTATGAGACAATTGTATTCAAACACCTGGTGTTTTGGTTTAATCTTTTAACTTTTGAGTCATTTTGCGTTAGTTCTTTAGTTTAAGGGCTCAACCTTAGAGTCTTTTTTTTCATTGTACTTTTTTTCTTGCCTTGTGGCTAATAATATCGTCGCTTTTTCAACAAAAAAAAACTATTAAACTAACAATATACTAATAACCAACCTTTTATATAAGCACCTAAAAGGAAGAAGATTACCTAAGTGGTACAGTATATCAATAACAAACCTTTTGCAATTTTAGCATTTCTTTTTTTATTCTACTAATCATTAATATTTTGAAACTCGGGTCAACCTGACCGGTTTAACCGGTTTCGATTGAAAAACATGTCAAATTGACTCGGCTCTAATATTTTAGAAACCCGGTGTGACCCATTAGGTTTGAAGCGACCCGGGTCGACCCGGTTCGTGAGACCCGCTCGTGTTTTGATTTTCTTTTATGTTTTCTCGCGATTTAACTATTTGTATTTGCAACGTAACTTTGTTTTTACATGTGTTATTTGTTAGTAAATGGTTTTACGCCAAATAATTAATGAAATATTCATGATTTATATATATATATATATTTTGTAGTATTGCAAATATATGTATAATTTTTTAATTGAAAATCAAATTGACCCGACGATCCAACCGGTTAAACCGATGACTCTACCGAATCAGTTTAAAACTTGGTTTTCAAAACATCGCTAGTCACTAATGTACAAGTTTTGGAATGTCGACGCTTTGTGATGAGGTACAATTTATCTCATATCATTGGATTTCTATTAGGGCAAAGGGAAACTATTGCATCGTGGATAGAGTGGTGTTCTAACACGGAAAATGCATGAAATTCTAGTTCTTATGCTGGCCATGTGGGATTGTCGCACGGTGGATGATCATTACGTTGTGGCTGCAAGTTGAGGGGTGTCAGATGGTTCTGGATTTTCTTTGTAGTTTGAGGCCGTTGGTGGAGTTTGAGTGTGCATAGTTTGCTGGCCTGGTGGGTTTGTGGTGTATTTTTCATACTTTGATTGTGTCTTTTTGGCTACCAGATATTTTAGTTTATAGGGTTGTGGGTCCCATGTGTATGTTAACTTTTGTCTAGCAGTATGATTTAAGGGCTCTAGAGTTGTTCTCATTTGTGTTAGTTTTGTTAAGATGGTTGTTTGTAATTGTTAAAATATATACTTAATCTGTCACCCATACTTAACTATAGGGACTTATTATGCTTTGTTTTTTAACTTTCAGTTACTAAAAGGACTTGTTGTGTATTCAGTCTTGTAATGGAGGGACTTATGTTGCTACTTGGTGATACTTCACTTGGACTCAAGACCATTACTTCAAGGCCTGGTTACAACGGCTCCAAAAGCCCATATCTCTCTTATTACTACCTAGGGTTTCTTCATTGTTTGTACTGCAGCTGTGTGTTTATCTTTCATATAGTTACTCTCTCTCTCTCTCTCTCTCTCTCTCTCTCTCTCTCTCTCTCTCTCTCTCTCTCTCTCTCTCTCTCTCTCTCTCTCTCTCTCTCTAGTTCTTTATCTTAGAAACTTGTTGTGCTTTTCATTTTGATGCTTTGATTGTAAAACTATTATCATGTAGATAATAGAGCTACACGTGAGTAGCACTGGTAGCTTATTTAATTGTTTTCATTCTTACTTTCTTCAATCTTGTTTAATAAAAGTTGAAAGTGTTTTGAGGTCATTTGATAGATGTTTTTCTACATGGTATCAGAGACTGGTTGTTAAAATCGATGAAATTTTTTTTAGGGTTTCATAAAATTTTGGGGGTTTTTTATGAAACATACTTTTTTGAGAAGATCTGCTATTGAGATAGCTGGATTTGTTAATATTACTTGTTGATTCAAAGTTTTGGTGCCTCAATTTTTATTTTGAAAAATTAGGGTTTCTGAGATCTGGATACTCATATCATTTGGTTACTTTTTTGGACGATTGGTGCTATTATCTTTTAATTAAGGTGATTTTCCTAATTTTCCTTGAGAAAAAAATTAGGGTTTCATTTTTTTAAGATTTCTTGATTGGTGGTGGTTTTATAAGAGGATCATGTGTTTTTGTTGCTGGCTCGTTGTTTTGGTCATTTTCCTTATTTTTTTCCCTTGAAGGAAAATTAGGGTTTGTGACTAGGAGGTTTTGTTACATCCTAGACTAAGTGAATCTAGGAGTAATAGTTCGATTGTGCTTTTGTGGGTTTGGTAACACCTCTTATACTCTCTCTTTAACTGCTACTTGTTATTTTTTGCTTTTATTGGTTCTTGTTCTTGTGTAGGGTTGATAGTTTATTTATTATACCCTTTTATTGGATCCTCACCCTTTGCCTTGCCCTTGACATGCCACCCTTGAGTGGTTTGGAAGCCTGGGAACTTTGTTGGCATTGGACTGAGTTGTTTTTTTTTGACCTTGTGACCCTTCACCATGTCTGACCATGAGGAGTCTATACATGGTGATGATGATGTTCAAAGTATGAGTGATGCAGTCACACTTATTAGAAAGCTTGATTTAAGTGACCCTTTACATTTGCACCCTAATGATACTGCTATTTTGACTGTTGTCACTGTTAAATTAAAAGGGACTGAAAATTATCAGGTGTGGGCTAATGATATGTTGTTACTTGCTTTAGAAGAAAAAAATAAAATTGGATTTATTGATGGTTCTTGTAAAAGATCCACAACTGATGAGATTTTGGGAAAACAGTGGGATAGGGTGAATGTTGTTATGCTAGGTTGTATTTTAAACTCTATCTTTGAGGAATTGTTTCTTGGTCAGATTTTTTCAAAAAGGGCAAAATATGTTTGGAATGAGTTAAAAGAAACTTATCATAAGGTTGATGGTTCTGTGATATTTAATCTTCATCATAAAATCAATACTCTTAAACAGAATGGATTAAATTTGTCTGATTACTATCACAAACTGAATGCTTATTAGAAACAGTATGATGCTATGATTGAGTTGCCTAATTGTTTATGTTATGCTGTTGGTGAATTTAAAAGCCATAACCAATTGTTGAAACTTATGCAATTTTTGATGGGTCTTGATGATTCCTATATGAGTATTAGAAGTTCCATTCTCTATAAAGAGACCTTGCCAGATGTCAAGGAGGCCTATGCTATTATCTCTAGTGAGGAATCTCACAAAGTTGCTTCTGGCACCCTTGTTGGATCCTCTCAGAGGACTCAGACATTTGCCTTTCTTTCTAATAGGCCTGCTAGAAATACTTTTCAAAGAACTCAAAGTGCTAATAATGGGAACTTTAGACCTAACAACAACACTGGGAACTTCAACAATGGGAATTTCAGACCTAACACTGGTAATACTGGTTTCAGACCTAACAACTAGAATACCATTAGACCTAACTTTACCCCTAATCCTGAGTTGGTTTGTGAGAACTATGGGTACAATGGTCACACCATTGAAAGGTGTTTTAAGATCATTGGGTACCCAGTGATTTTGGAAAAAGAAAATCTGGGCAAAACTTTAAAGGGAAGAGTGTGTCTAATAATAATGTTGGTTCTACTAGTGCTAATGGTTTTTCTGATGAACAAATGACTACTCTTATCACTCTTATTAAGGACAATAATGGAACTGGAAAGAATGTACAAGCCAATATGGCAGGTACATATTTTAACTCTAGTAAAATCTTTAATGACAACTTCAAAAGGTTTTTTTGCTCCAACACAAGCTCTAAAACTGGTATGACCTATAATGGGAAGGTAATTGACTTTGTGGCAAACCAACACATGACTAATTCTGATAAAGATCTTGATAATGTTTTTGACATTTCTCACCTCAAAATCAAAGTTGCTCATCCTAATGAAACTGAGGCTATTATATCTAAAATTGGTAATCTTAGACTTCCTAATGGGCTAACCTTAGTTGATGTGTTGGTTATACATGAGTATTGTGTTACCTTGATTTCTGTTCATAAATTGGCTAAGGACAATAAAATATTTGTTGTTTTTATGAAAATAAGTGCTTCTTTGTGAATCAGGATTTGAATCTCAAAAATATTTTGGGGATTGGTAAACAGTGTGGTGGTTTATACTATTTAGATACTAAAGGTATTAAGTGTAAAGACCAAATGAACCCTGTTACTTGTTCTTTGTCTCACTATGATTGGAATTGTAGACTTGGCCACCCTGCTGACCCTGCTCTGAATGTTCTTAAACAGTCTTTGAATATAGATAAAAATGACAACACCTTCTTTTGTGAGATTTACAAAGAGCTAAAGAAACCAGGAAATCTTTCCCTTTAAGTGAACATAAAACAAAAGGGCTTGGTGATGTTGTGCATTTAAACTTGTGGGGTCCTTATAAGGTGGCCAGCTACTCTGGCCACAAGTATTTCTTGACTGTTGTGGATGACTATACAAGGGCAGTTTGGTTATATCTTATAAAAACTAAGGATGAAGTCATGTCTTATATTCAAATCTTTTATAACTTGATTCAAAATCAGTTTAAGAGTACTGTTAAGATTTTTAGAAGTGACAATGGCACAAAATTTGTGAATCAAAATTTCAAATCTTTTTGCAATGAAAGAGGAATTATACACCAAACTACCCGTGCATATACTCCACGACAAAATGAAATTGCAGAAAGGAAACATAGACATCTCCTAAATGTGGCTAGATGTATTATGTTTCAACGGGGAATTCCTCTTAGATTTTGGACTGATGTGTGCTAACTGCTACTTATCTTATCAATAGATTGCCTACTTCTGTGCTAAATGGAAAAACACCTTTTGAAATGATTTATAATACTTGTCCTAGTCTCTCTCATATCAGAATGTTTTGTTGTCTTTGTTTTTCTACTATTCTTAATAGTCATGATAAGCTTGCTAACAGATCTTAAAAATGTGTTATGATGGGTTATTCTAGTTCTCAAAAGGGATATAGGGTCTATAGTCTTGATAGGCATCAGTTTCTTGTTTCTAGAGATGTTAATTTTTTTTAAACTATTTTACCTTGTAAAGATCCTGTTACTAATGTCAATAAAGACAAGAACTTAAATGTTTTTCAAGACTTAAACCTATTGAACTTTTTTTATTATGATAACCCTGAGCTTCTTAATGATGATAAGAGAGTAACACCTTATCTGAATGGTGACAATATGTCACACAGTGAGGGTAGCCACTCTCTCATCCTTGGGGATGGTGTACACACTGATGATTCCCCAACCATTGGGGATGATGCTCATATCAGTGATAACACCAATGCTAGTTTGGGAGAGGAGGCTGCAACACATGATGAAAGTGATGAGTCTGAAGGAAATTTGGACAAAAATTCAAATGCTTTGGCTCAGGGAAATCAAAACCCTAGAAGGTCCAATAGACTTTCTGTTTTTCCAAAAAACTACAATGATTTTGTTGTTAATTCTAAAGTTAAGTATAGCCTTAAGAAATTTGTTGGATACTCCAAACTTGATAAAGAGAATTTCTGCTTTGTAACTCAACTTAACAAAATAAGTGAACCAAAAAGTTTTTTTTGAAGCATCTCAGAATTCCCTTTGGGTTGATGCTATGAATTCTGAACTTGCTGCCCTCTTTGAAAATGATACTTGGGATGTTGTTGAAATCCCTAAGGGTAGAAAGGCTTTAGGTTGTAAATGGATTTGGAAGTTGAAGTTTAAATCTAGTAGAGAGACTGAGAGGCATAAGGCTAGGGTTGTTGCCCAAGGTTTTGGTCAAAAGGAGGGAATTGATTATGATGAGACCTTTGCTCCTGATGTTAAAATGGTCACTGTTAGATGTTTGCTTAACCTTGCTATTATACAATCTTGGCCTATTTTTCAGCTTGATATTAACAATGCCTTCTTATATGGTGACCTTGATGAGACTGTTTACATGAAACCACCTCAAGGATATCTTCCTGGGGGTGACAACTTGGTCTGTAGGCTTAAAAAATCTTTATATGGGCTCAAACAAGCTCCTAGACAATGGAATGCTAAGCTTACCTATATTTTAAATGAAAATGGATTTGTCCAAAGTAAATCTGATTATTCTTTGTACACTAAGTCTCAGGATAATGTTTTTCTTGCTCTACTTGTGTATGTGGATGACATCATTATTACTGGAAACAATACTGTTGAGATAGAAAAGTTTAAAGTTTTCTTGAAAACTAAATTTTTGATCAAAGATTTGGGTAAGCTTAAATATTTCTTG
This sequence comes from Glebionis coronaria, assembly GCA_025667525.1. Lineage (NCBI taxonomy): Eukaryota > Viridiplantae > Streptophyta > Magnoliopsida > Asterales > Asteraceae > Glebionis > Glebionis coronaria. The sequence continues at coordinate 227,014,500 of CM046881.1, forward strand.
GGAATTGAGGTTGTTGACACTGACAAAGGTGTTTGTTTGAATCAAAGAAAGTATGTGCTTGACTTGTTATCTGAATATGGGATGCTTGCTTGTAAACCTTCTAAGACTCCTTTACCTTCTAAACTTCTCATCACCAATGAGCCCACCAATGAGGATCACTTGCTTGTTAATATTGTTGATTATCAAAAACTCATGGGAAAGCTTATTTACTTAACTAACACAAGACCTGACATTTCTTATGTTGTGCACTGTTTGAGTCAGTTTATGCATTCTCCTTTGAAATCTCATCTCACAATTGCCTTTAAGATATTAAGATTTCATAATAACTCTCCAGGTTAGGGTATTCATTTCAAAACAAATTCTGGTATGATTCTTAATGCTTATTCTGATGCTGATTGCGCTAAATGTGTTGTCACTAGAAAATCAGTGACTGGGTATTGTGTCTTTATAAATGGGAATTTGGTTTCTTGGAAAAGCAAGAAGCAAAATACTCTTTCTAAGTCATCTACTGAGGCAGAGTATAGAGCTCTTGCCTTAGTAACCAGTGAAGTGATCTGGGTGCTTAAAGTCTTGAAAGACTTGCAATGTGAAAATCTGCTCCCAGTCACACTTCACTGTGATGCAATTCTGCTATCAAGATAGCAGCCAACCCTGTTTTTCATGAGAGAACCAAACATTTAGAAATTGATCTTCACTTTGTGAGAGAAAATTTTTTGAGTGGTGTTGTTAAAACAGAAAAGGTGGATTCTGCAAATCAAATTGCAGACATTCTTACTAAAGGGTTGGAAACAGATTTGCACCAAAAGTTTGTTAAAAGTCTGGGCATGATTAACTTGTATAGGCTATCAAATTAAAGGGGGATGTTAAAATATATACTTAATTTGTCACACATACTTAAACTATATTATTGGGACTTATTATGCTTTGTTTTTTAACTTTCAGTTACTAAAAGGACTTGCTGTGTATTCAGTCTTTTGATGGAGGGACTTATGTTGCTACTTGGTGATACTTCACTTGGACTCAAGCCCATTACTTCAAGGCCTGGTTACAACGGCTCAAAAAGCCCATATCTCTCTTATTACTACCTAGGGTTTCTTCATTGTTTGTATTGCAGCTGTGTGTTTATCTTTCACATAGTTACTCACTCTCTCTCTCTAGTTCTTGATCTCAGAAACTTGTTGTTCTTTTCATTTTGATGCTTTAATTGTAAAACTATTATCATGTAGATAATAGAGCTACATGATGAGACTGCAATTATACATAGTCTCATCGTCCAAATCGGGCTTAAAACGCTTAAAATATCATCAAAATACCCCAAAATATGCTTGTGTTTGTTCATTGTGTATTTTAGGTACAGATATCGTGAAATCAACAAAAGATCACAAGAATGAAGCAAAAACGAACACGGGAAACGAAGCCGCACAAAGAACCGGACCCAAACCATGATTTTCTTATAAAGTCCTTGAAGTTTTGAAGATTGGCAAGAATGCTCCCTCAACTTTTGAAGACTTGTCACTTTTGACCCTTGTAAATCTCAATTATTATAATATTGGTCCTCAAGTTTCAAGATATTACCATTATGGCCCTTGAAGTATGCAAATATAGCATAAAAAGCCCTTGGAATTATTTTGCCAAAAGTTTGGTGGCCAAATTAAGAAGATGGAAACTTGCATAAAGGATATGGAGATGGGCTGTGTAAACAAGAAGTAGCAAGCTTGTGGGAGTAGGGTAACTTATTTGGGCAGACAAAAAATTTATCCCAGCCAACCCACACCTGCCACGTGCCCCATTAACTTAAACCAGCCAATCACCACCTCTACCCTAGCCACGTCATTCCCCACTATCATTTTTATATAACTGATTTTAAATCAGTTATTAATCTTGGAGGTAAACAAATTTTTCAAAATACTTAACCCCCAATCCCCATCAAATGACCCTGTTCATCACCACCCTAATTACATAAACACTAAACCCAAATTGCTAGTAAACCAAAAGGGTTTTACCCCAATACTTCCAGATCCCCAATTTAACTTCCCCTAATCAAAACCCACTGTGACAACCCTGGTTTTGAGGTTCGTCACTTAGTTTTATTTTGTGCTAGTTGCGTGTCTTTACGTGTTTATGTGCTTATTGGTGTGTATAGATTGTGGTTTGGATATCGTTTTCGGTACGGGGTACCTTGTGAATGAAACGATGTGTGATGATTTCATGTTCATGAGTTCACATGGTAGTGACTATAAAGTGAGATGGTGTTATTTGGTGGTTCTAAGTATACGTATATGTATTATAGAAAATCGTATTTTTACGATTTACGGTTTAGCATTTAGAGGTCGCGGATGAGGTAATTAGTCATATGAATTTTTTCGGGATGGTTTTAAGTCATTTAGGACTTAGTTATAAAGTTTATTTCAAAATTTGAGATTTTTTTTAAAAGTGTATATTTTACGTATTTTACGGTAAAACGCGTAAATTTGACTAGTTTTACGGTTTTGTGGTTTTGGAAGCTTTAGGAGCTGAAATAAATTAAAGAAAATTAAAGTAATATTAATAACATAATATTAAATAATAAAAATAAAAAAAACGAATTTAGGGGTGTTTGGGTCGGTTTAGACGCACCAAAGAAGAAAGAAAGAAGGGAAAAGCCCAAAACAGGCCCAATGGACTTGTAATGGGATTAGGGGGCCTTTAGGACTTAACCAAACCCAACTCATAACCATAATAATCAGGTTTTAACCTCCATAACATCTTCTAGCCGAAATTCATCAATGGTGGCCAATTAGGGTTCTTCAAAAATTAGGTTTTCTTCATCTTCTATTAATTCAAAGGTAAAACCTTCTTAACCCTTTTCATATTAAATGTTTTTAATGTTTCTATGATCATATGATGGATTAGATTAGGGTTTAATTAAAAACAGTATATTAATCATATTTTAATGATTAAATAAATTAGGGCTTGTAATTAGAGGGATTAGGGTTAATTAATGAGGTTGATTTTGTTAAACCCGTTTTTAAAAACTGGGCAGAATTTTGAGTCAATTGTTTTGATCATATCTGGAGTTCTAGGAACATTCAAGATGCAATCAAACTAGCCATGAAAAGGTATTTGAAGTGGCTTTCCAATGCAAGAAACTAGAACTAAATTGGAGGTCGGGAAGTGGGTCAAAAACAGGTTACAACAGTCAGAGGTCAAAACAGTTTTGAATTCAGCCTGTTTTCTTTTTAAGTTTTTGGTTGTTTGGGGTACTTAGGGTTGCATTGGGATCTTCTAACGAACATGAGAGATGGTTTATATATTGTAGTGAGTATCTGCACTTGGGCTAAGATTGTGGTTTAGGGTAAGACCCTCTAATGGTAATGAACTTTTCATACGTTTAAAATCAGTGAATTCTGGATAGGTAGCAATATATACACATATATCGGGGCCTTAACAGTAGCTTTAAGGTTAGGGCAAGTGGGAGGTTTTAACTAACATGTATAAAAGTGTGAATATTCCTTTTACAGAAACCATGGGTATATTTAAGTGGACGTTTGACTTAAAGTTTTGAGACCTAAAACTGGGACTGTTTTGTGTAAAATTATGAGCGGGATAGCTATTAAACTTAACCAAGTTAGGGACTTGTTAAGGAAGGGTAATGGGGTGATTAGAACTTAACAATGAGGTAATTATATGGGAATAGGCTAGATGTCCATCATAGGTTGATGAGCCATCTTGGTGATTGGTTCGGGTATTGATTGTGTGTTTTTGGTTTGTTAGCTCGTTGCTAGTGCGAGGACTTGTGAAGAAGCTATCATGTGAGTTTCATAGACCCATGTTTCCTATTGATTTTGAATTCCAGATGGGATGGAAGAGACGCTGTGTTGAGTTATTTATAAATTGATGCTGTGAATGTTTTTATGGTTTTGTGATGGACTTGTGTGTGCACTTATGTGATTAACTGCTATGTTATTCTTGATTGTGTATGGTTTGGATCGGGGGACACGTGCTGTCTCAGTTATTGTGGTTTGACAAGGTAGGGGCCTTGGGATAGGTACATAGCGTAACGTCTATGGGACCAATGGATAATGACAAGGTAGTGGCCTTGGGATAGGTACATAGTGTGATCATCTATGGTACCATGGTGTTTGGTAAGGCTGAGGGCCTTGGATTTTGGTTTGGTATGATTGATCTTGAATGTTAGTTGTTAATACATAATTGTAACACATTGTCCATATGTTATTGTGTTGATGGTTGTTATTCACAGCTTATAACTGATCTAGCGTTAGAGTTTAAACCTATGACTCTCACCAACTTTATGTTGACGTGTTTTTGTGTCTCTTTCAGGTGATAACGTGGTTAAGCGTGAGAACTTATGTGGCTAGGATTTGGAGAGCGTAGGAATGCATATAGAAGGATATCCCCGTTTCCTTCTTAGTTTACCTTTATGTTTTTTTTGATAAGTGATGCATGTTGGCACCTATATGTTTGATATGTTTGTGTTATTTGTTTGTCTCGGGTAAATGGTAGTACTGTTACCTATTTACCTAGACTCCTGCATGTTGAGATATTGTCATGACATTTGTGTCGCCATTTATGACATTTCTTATTTCATTTAGTTATCTCTATAGACACGCCATGTTGTGATGATATCCATACGTCGCGCCCCATATTCCGCCATGGTGGGGTGTCACACCCACCCACCAGATTCCTTTCATACTCACCCATGTGAGCAGTAGGGACCTCCCCTGCTGCGTCACTTTCATCCCCAAACGCAAAATCGACAAGGTGAACGATTATGATGATACTCCTTATCCCCCACTCAAAATGAACGCCCCAGATCAAGAAACACAGCTGGCTATCACTCTCATGTCACAAGACTCCCATTTTGACCAAGAGATCTGTCAAAGATTCAAGGGCAAATGTGGATTTTCACAGATTAGGGTTTAGGGTTTTTACATCCCTTGTATTAATTTATTCAGAATTCTAGATCCTTCTTAGACTAGTATAAATACGGGTGACTTGTGCCTGCATTTCTTTGTTCCAATATTTGTAAAAATTTCTATTATTAATGAAAATGAAAGTATAAGTATTATGCAAATATTGAGTTCCAGTTTTACAGCTTTCTTAGTTTAATCATTTTTATTTGCAAACCTAGTTTAAATGTTTACAAGTTTTATTATTTCACATAACAATTTTTAGAAAATCTGTGTTTTAAAAATTCTTGAAAAAGGTTTTTCAAAAGTATGAGATAATACTATAATGAAGTGAAAGTGGATTTATAGTATATATTTCAGGTTTGAGTTAACCTTTTGTCAAAGTTTTATTGGTTTCAAAATTTAGTTTTCAAAGATTTTATCAAAATTTTTTGTCTTTTTTTTAATACTTACTATTTATATAAGCTTCCACCACAAGCCTGCCAAGCTTGTGGTATACGCTTATACAAGCTTGAAGTGTGTTCTTGGTTTGGTGGTATTGTGTAGGATCAAGTAACAAGTCTCATCCTATTTCATTTTCATTTTTGCAATTTTTGAAGATATTTGTTCCTTTCTCTACATCAGCAATCTCACAAAGCCAAGCATAAGCCCGAGCTTATTTGGAGAAGGCCTCAGCTAGCCTTTGTATGGTTGGATGTTAACCATACTAGGTATTGGCTTGAACCCTTCAAAAAAGTGAAGATTTATGTGATTTTTGTGGTACTTGTGTGTTAACTGATTTGTGTTAGTATTAGGATTATTTTATGTTTGATTTAATCCTTGAAGCATGTTAGACTAAGTATTAATCAGTTTAGAAGGTCTTTGTTGGCTAAGTGTTTGAAAATTTTTGATTTCCATTTATTAAGGGGTGTTTGGGTCTGCATATTAAGCTAGGAGATTGACACCTTTTTGGCTTTAAACCAGTCTAAACCTCCTAGTGAAGTAGTAATAGGTGTATTTGGTATTTGGTTTTCAGTTGGGTAGGTTTTTAATAGGATTTGCATGCTAGTTGGTAGAAAATAGGCAAGAAATCAGTAAGTCTTTAAATCTGTCATGTTTTAGTACTTTTGAGTATCAAATCTTTGTATCTGTTAGGGATTAGTGTAATCTAGGTTTGGTAATTAGTTTATAGCAGTTTTGTTGGTTGTATGTATAGATTTGGGTGTTTGAATCTCATCAAATTGCCATATACATCAGCAAGTTCACCCAGGCCCATACCAGTTGTAGCAGTAACTTATTTGACCCAATTGTGTGTTATTTTTGTTTTTGCCTTGTGTCTTTTCTTGCTTAATCTGACTTCCCACACTTCCATGAGTGTGAGGGTGCCTTGACTTGCCAAAATAATCAAGAAACGAGCACTTTACAAGCCAAACAGGTCATCATTAGCATACTCACTTCTCTAGTCTGTCAGAGAACGACCCCTTGTTGTTTGGTTTCTCGGATAACAAAGGATTTGGTCTATTTCGTTACTGTAGCAAGCTTTCATTTTCTTGTCACGTTTTTCTCTTTTTAGCTTTTGATCTTGCTTGTTTTTGGTTTTAAATTATGTTTTTAGCAGTGTTGCAAAACAAGGTCTACAAGGCCGATTAATCGCCGATTAAACACTACAAGGCCCTCCACCTTGTCGATTAATGAAAAGGCGATTAATGGTGGTCAACTATGGTCAGCGATGATCAAGGGAGGTCAAACTTGCCGAAAACTTGCAATTTTGTCAAAAATATCGAAAACCCACTGTAAACATGTGTTTATCACTTATACTAACTATTTATATGTATGATAAGTTGTATTTAAAGAAGAATATTGCCAAAATAGCTAAAACTCGTTAGAAATACCCAATACTTACCAAAAATACCAAATTTTTGCTAAAAATTCCGATTCGATTAATCGCCGATTAATCCCGCCTAGAACGATTACAAGCTACAAGGTGGTCGACCGACCGGCTAGCGATTCGCGATTTTTGCAACATTGGTTTTTAGAGTATATAGATCACGAGTGTTGAGTTTTTATAAAAAAAGAAAAGTAAAAAAAAATAGTTTGTCCAAAAAGGACGTGGCCAGGGCTCGAACCTGCGCCACTCCTCTCAACACACTCATACTTAACCATTGCGCCCTTGGGTCTTTTACTGCCAAGGGTTGCATTGGTTGGTTATTTAAGGTGTTTTTAGTTTTAGCTTATTAATTGTTTTCGAATGATAATAAGCTGTTATCAGCTTATTCATTAAGGATTTTTGCTATTTTCCATTTTTCCTGCATTCTTTATTAAATTTAGGACTTTTTAGTGTAAAAATTTCATTTTTCACATTTGTAGTTTATTTTTTATGATTATTTTAATACCCGATTTTTATTAAATAGTTAAAAAATAGATTAAGTTAGTTTAAAAAATTTTAAAAATCATTTTTAGGTTTTTAAAAGTATTTTTGAGGTTTACATTGAAAAAAGTTTCCATTTTAACTAATTTTTGATTTTATTTAATTTTGGAGTTTTTTATTAACTTTAAAAATTATTAGTATAAAATTATTAAAAAGTTTTTAGATAATTTGTTTTCAATTTTGTTTTATTTACATTTTTCTTGATTTATGTTAATTTTTTGGTAATCTTTAGAAGGCTTTTTATTTTCGTCACGTTTTACGATTTCGATCGTTTCACGTCGTAGTGTAATTTTTAGCGTACACCGTCTTTAATTTTGTCTTTTTCTCATCTAATAACGACACTAATCCAAACTCTTGATTTTAAATATTGGCACTTAAACACATACACCTCATTCGAGAACGAACCCGTATTTATCGGTTTTACGGTTTTTAATTAAATCGTAAGACTTAATACTTGCCGCTTTATACTTATCTTTCCTAAGACTTGTATATAAAAACCTACATCACTACACGTGAGTAGCATTGGTAGCTTATTTAGTTGTTTTTCATTCTGCTTTTCTTCAATCTTGTTTAATAAAAGTTGAAAGTGTTTTGGGGTCATTTGATACATGTTTTTCTACAGTAATTGTTTTTCTCATGTTTTTTTATTTTAATCGTCTTGTTTAGAGAAGAGAAATGTCGTTTCTTTGTATTGCTTTTGTTTTGTTTTAATATACTGCCCTTTCCAAAAAAAATATAGTCACACACTCAAACCTGCCAGAACTTAATTACTTCCGTAAAAAGTTCAACTAGTAGGAACTGAAACTTTAACACTTCACACATTTTATTTTTCTTTCCTGAAGGCAAATTAAAGTGTGAATCTATGACTTGTATTATCAATTTATCGTTTTATAAATTAGATTTGACAAGCTAGCTTATATTCGAGACTCAACCATAAAACTCTTATATTATTTTCAACAAATTCTAACAACGAGTTGGACTTGACAAACAAATAGAAAGAATCAAACAAATGCACATACAAAACCCTAAAAAGAGCCACAACTACCATAACATTTGTACCCGTGTGACATAATCTTTTATGCCAATCAAAAATTAAGATTAAAACTAAATCTCGACACAATCCGAGAAACGTGGTCTCTTGTTTCGCGGCATATCCAATAATGTTGCACGATCCATAACCACCTTTAAAGCTCTCCGTAGCTCATTTATGCCTTGGTCTTTAGTTAATGACGAGACTTGAACCCACAACACACATTTTATTCTCCCGCTCAAAGTCCCTATTTCCGTGCGCACCAATTTTGCATTTACTGAACTCAACGCCCTCGTCAGTTCAGCTATGAACTCAGCCCTATCATCGCAGCACAACCGTGCCTTTATCATAATCTTCTTGGTACTAGAATCTTCTCCAACATATGTCAACTCGAGCTCGTCATTTTCACTTGGAATCATATAGTACTCGTCGTTTCGTATAATGTCGTCACTTTGATCCATAGCCTTTGATTCGAATTCCGCAGCCATTTTCTTTAACTCCTTCACCCGCCTCACTACTTCCGCCAACAATGATGCTTTGTCTGTCTGTCAAAAAACAATAACTTATTGAAAATCTAAAATCAACACTTCATTCGAGATTAAACGAATTAACCTTTAATCAAACATGCATTAGAGTATATCCAGCATTGCTTGATGAAATGCAACAAAAACAATACTATTGCTTAGTAAATGATTAATAAAGTAATGAAAAGTATGACAAGCTAGACAAAAGTTATATTGCTTGTCAAAAAGATTAGCATTTTCAAATACAATATGTAAAAGAAAGTAGACATTTTATTTGAGACAAAAATATGTAATCTAAATGAATATGTACAAATAATGCAGAAGTTGTATAGTACGTACTTTGACACTAGTAGGGAGTATGCTCCGGAGTGTAGCAAGATGGCCGTTTATTCGCTTGCGGCGTCTCCTTTCAGCTTCACTATGTCGATTACAAGCGGCTGCGGCTTTCGCCTCTGCCTCTGCTGCCACATCCGCCTTCGTGTTATTTAACATATCTTTTCCTCCATGATCATATACTAAGTTTCTTATAATACTTGCACAATTATCAATTTCATATCCATGACTTGGCAAATATTGCATCATGTTATTTTCACTCAAAAAGAATTAAGAAACGTTTGAAGTAGTTCAAAAAAATGTGTTTAACGTTTGAGTTGTGTGAGTGATGAGAACACAATGTGTCATAGATTGATATTTGTAGGTGTTAAGTGTTAGTGTGAGTGTGAGTTTTAGGTTTAGTTATGGTCAATATGTACACGTCATATGTCGGGCTAGAGGGCTACATGGGCAGTATACGGGGCCCATTACACCCGTGACAGGTGGAAATTATGTTGTCTCGACTCTTTGCTTCTTTGATGACACATGAAATTATAGTCCTAGCTCCTCCATTAAGATGATGTGTGATTTATCATGGCGATAAGGTATATTAAAATACGAATCTTGTTGGAGTATATATATATGCACTATGATGGGTGATCTATCACCATGACCTTCACCAACCACGCATCAATACCGTATCACAAGAGAAGAACCGTGTCAAGGGCAAACTGTTGTACTGGTTCTGTGGTCTACATGTCGAACACATTTTCATGTTTTTTTTTGTTTGCAGGTATTTTGTTTTGATGACCATTGTACGTGTTTGGTGGTTGGTTTGATAGTTGTGTGGTTAAATAGTGTGTAAATATATATTTTTTTATCGACGTAATTTTATTAAACTAGTAAGAAGGTAGATACCAAAAGACTTGCATAATAAAAGTAACAAGAGGAGAATTTTGAAGCCACTCGACCAGCCGACTCAACTAATGTGTTTATAACTACATGTGCACCGATCCAAATAATTGTGTCATCAAAACAAAGTTATCAAAGAAGAGGGTAGTGTGTTTACATACTTAGGATGTGTTTGTTGGAATAATCATTAGCAGTAAGCAGTAGCTGTCATAGCTCAACGCTCATTTGTTCATCGCTCATTTGTCGTCGTTTTTTAAAAAAATTATTGAAAAACTAGCATTTTTAAAAAGTAGCATCGCTCACCGCCACTACAACAATTTTGAACCCTAGGGACGACTTATTCGTCCCTAGGGAAGCACTTTTTCGACCCTAAACCCCTAGGGACGACTAAGTCGACCCTAGGAGGTTGTGCCTAAATATTCGTCTCTAGGATCCTAGGGACGAACCCCTCTTTGTATCCTAGGGACGACTTAGTGGGTCCCGCAACCCACTACGTTGAAAAAATTGACTAACCCTAGGGACGACCCTCTTTGTAACCTAGGGTCGACAAAGTCGTCCCTAGGTTATAAATAAATAAAATGTTTTTCATAATTTTTCTTAAAAATTCTTTTTTTTATTATTTTTAATAAAATCTTTTTTATAAATATTAAAAAAAACATTTTTAGAAAATAAAAAAAAAATATATTTATTACCCTAGGGACGACTTAGTCGTCCCTAGGTTTAAAAATGCCCAGGTATTCAATACCTAGGGACGACTAAGTCGTCCCCAGGTATTGACACCTGGACATTTTTAAACCTAGGGACGACTAAGTCGTCCCTAGGGTAATAAATATATTTTTTTTTTATTTTCTGGTAATATCCTAGGGACGACTAAGTCGTCCCTAGGTGTACCTGGGGGGTAAAAAAAAAACTGGGCTATTTTGCAGTTTCCAGATTTTTTCCGGAACTTTTTCCGGACAAAATCCACAATTCAAAATGGCAGAATTCGACAAATACAGAATAATAACAAATCAATAAACGTTACAATACCATATTACGATAAATTATCCAACGTCACGATACAATATTCATCAAATACACTTATTCAATCCTAAATCAAATGTTTCAAACGCTACAAGTCTCAAACTTTATTAAACATGCATAATAAGAAAAATACTACCACAACCTCTACTCCGCATCCTCGTTAGGTGAAAAGTCACCTTCCCTATCGTCACCCTCCTCGTCACTCCCCTCGTCATTCACCTCGTCATCGCCTGATAAGTCGTCACCACTGTTTTGTACATTCCTATCTCGACCCAACTCGTCAACGGACCGGTAATCGTGCTCATGGGGATTTGAGATTACACGAGAACCTCCGGGTATGGATTGTGAAGTAGAGCCGATCTCATAAGCCGAGTGTGTGGTGGGACGATAACAATAGTTAAATGTGTTATTGTTGGTGACGGGAGTAATAGGATAAGTGCCGGTATAGGGAGGTTGGAGTGGTTGGAGATTGTCGGGCAAAGATGGTCGGTATGGGTCGATGGAAGGAGGTTGCACTGGTTGTGCCCAAGGATAGGGGGGTTGGACTAAATGAGCCCAATCAGGAGCTAGGGTGGGCATAACAAAGGGTCGGGGCGGGGGTACAAAAGTAGGAGGTCTAATTGGGTGATCAGTATTTGAGTTGTAGTTCTGGAAAAACTCACCCAATTGACTCTGATATTGCGCCATATGCTCGTACGACGTCTGACTATATTGTTGCGCCGCATCTGCCTTTAACGCTGCCAAGTAAGCCCGTTGCTGCGCCGCCTGATTCTCTCTCCTCAGCAGCTCCATCTCTCGCTCATTTCGTTCTATCAATTCTTGAAATTCACTACGAGAGGGAACATCTGGTCGACGTGGAGCACCCCGCCTGCGATAAGTTACAACAACAATGTTTCATTATATACAACAAGACATAAATATGAACAATTGATTTACATTTTGTTTTATTGAGGATATATAACCTGCGAGTTGTGTTATTGGCACCACCCGGTAACTTTCTGCCTTGTCCCGACACATTTTGCTTATTTTGACTTGGCATGATTTGAGCCACTATTTCTTTATCAGACATGTGCGGGACTATACCGGCTCTCACTTGGTCCCTGAGGGCTTTCATCTTTTCCTGGGAAAAAAAAAACGATTTAAAAGAAATGAAATTAGTTACTAAGGCATGTAAAGAGTTATATATTACTTACATATCTTTCCTCGTTTTCTTTACTTTTAAACGTGCCACCACTTGAGTGCCCCTTCCTCCATGTTTTAACCAGGTCCTCGTAAACCCCTTCCTTGACTTTCTGTAAAATCTCAAATAAATTAGTAACGAGCTATAATAAATAAACAATATAAACGCTTTTAAATAAATCACAAAAATTATAAAGAGTCTTACGTATTCATTCCTTCCTCGGGCGAATGGTTTTTTGCCTTGAGTGGTCGGTACCGTGTTTTTGGAACGATTAACAGTATTAATCTCACTTCTTGCCACCCTCTTTGGGTCTGACCACCACTGAACCAATTCACCCCAATCACCTTCGGTTCTACCGTCCCACACACTCTCAGGCGGTACATGTTCTTGTGCCAGTGCGGGCGTCTCATATTTCGAATAATAATGTTTCTTGATCCTGTTCTTGTATTTTCTATACAGCAACCTCAGCTGATATTCCAACGCAAGCCTAACCCGAGTACACACCTCATACACACCACTGCCACACACCACCTGAGTACGATCATTGTACCATGGCTCGAGGTCGAAATATGTCTGCATAAAAACATATGAATTTAAATAAACAAACAAATTAAACATAACACACATATCTAAATGTCGATAACAATAACAATATAAGTAAAATAAACAATTTTCACCTCAATTGTAGGATAAATATGAGCTTTATCAGACTCTGGAATTTCGTCCCATTCGCAGTTCAGGGGAAGTGACCAGATTAATTCCCCGAAAAGATGAGTCAACAATGATGCATAATTGCCCAGAAAATGGAAGGTTTGCAGATCTTTAAATTCAAAGCCAATTGTCAAAGGTTTTTCGTTATTATTTCTGTACGCCTTCCTTAATTTATCTAGGTTGGTCACAAAGCGTTGATTTGAACCTACAAAAGATATGTTATTTACTCGTAAAAATTCAAGTGACATAAATTATAAATATCAGTGTTATAAAAAATATAATGATTTCTTACGCTGACACTCGGCCGGTACAGGACGTGTGGGCCGTCTGGGTGGACTACCACCAGCATCCCCACCGTGTGACCTAGGAGCTACACATGCCATCTGTAAAATAACAAGTTCATATCAGTATACACATTTTATCAATATACACATTTTAACATATAAAAACATTTTCATTAAAAAACAAAATTACACAATTTAATTAACCAATTAATACTAATACACAAATTCATATCAATATACACATTTTAACATATAAAAACGTTTTCATTAAAATACAAAATTACACATTTAAACAAATAAAAACAACTCATCATCATTTAAACGTATAACAATTGTTTCATTCAAACAACAACTTAAGCATATAACAATCGTTTACAAATAAAAAATTACACATTAAAGCATATAGCAACTGTTTCATTCAAAATACAACTTAATATCAATTGTCATCATCTTCAGAATCATCGCTAGATAAAACTTCTTGAACATCATTATTATGGTTCACTTCATCATCATCCGACACTAAATCATCATCATCAACATCACCAATGACGTGTGCAACTACTTCATCATCTTCAATATTAATAATATCATCATCAACCGGTGGGGCGTCCACTTCCGTTGGTTGAGTATTTACACTCAAATCCGTAATACCCAAATTAGGCAAAGCAACAGACAGTGTAACATCTGATGAACTGCTACCATGTATAACATCTTCATCGGACTCTACCACATCTCGATGATAAACCTGTTCGACGACCTTCCAATGAAGCGGTCGTCTAGCAAGGTCTTCAAGGTAGAATACTTGTGTTGCTTGTGTCGGGAAAATGTATGGGTTATTTTGGTGAAATAGCCTATCGGTCAAAATATGATGTATGCCTTGCTCAGTGTAAGAACGTCTGTTGCGTTTGGTGCAATTGGTAGGGTTAATTGTGTCAAACCATTTACATCGAAACAACAAAACCTTGCGGTTGCCGATATAAGTGAGCTCCAGAATTTCTTCGAGTTGACCATAATACATCTCTCCATCAACCCCGGGTGTTGAAACTCCGCTGCATTGAGTGGTACGAAGTATATCACGTTCACGTACCACAAACTTCACACCGTTCACTATGCAAGAGGGATATGTACATGAACTAATAGGTCCACATGCCAAAGAGAATAACTCGTCACTACAGCCCACACTCACTTTTTTTTCACGAGTCTACAAAAATGAGATACAAAAAGGTTTATTAGATGAGGAATAACTCCAAGGTAATATATCTAATGTATTTACCATGTTATTAAACCACGCAGGAAAACTCGTTTCCACATTATCAGGCACCTCTCTGCAAAGGTTCATGATATTAGCAGAAGTCATCGAGAAAGAATAATTTTCAAAATTATAAAAAATAGGAAGAAACATACTCGCTGTAAGCTGAGATGTCGGCTTCGACTTCAGGACTGTTGTTAAGTATAAACCACGTAACTGCCTGCATGTCGTCATTAGTCATACGAGTTGGTTTGATTCCACCCGTCGGTGTGCATACGGTCCGGAACACCTCAAATTTATCTGGTTGTCCAGGCAAATCGTCTTCATTTCTGCCAAGGCGGTTAAATCTCGTCTCGACATCCTTAAGGTAACGCGAACAAAAAGTTAATGCCTCTTCTGCAACATAACCCTCAGCAATAGAACCTTCAGGCTTTGCTTTATTTCGTACATAATTCTTTAGCTTTTTCATGTATCTTTCAAATCGATACATCCACCTGCCGCGAGTAACGGAACCTAGAATAGCCTCATCGGGTAGATGTATAACCAAATGAGTCATTATGTCGAAAAAAGCAGGAGGAAAGATTTGCTCTAAATTAACCATCATAATGATCAATTTGTTTTTAGCTTCTTTCATGTCCTGCACAGTCAAACTTCGAGCACAAAGTTGCTTAAAGAATAAGCAAATGTCGATTATAGGTTTTGCAACGTCTTTGGGCAGGTATTGTTGCACTCCATAAGGAAGTAACCGATGCATCATTATATGACAGTCATGAGATTTCAAGTTCGTTATATTGTCATCATCAGCGGTCACTTTTTTCTTGAAGTTGGATCCAAAGCCATCAGGTAGTCTGACTCCTTTAATGAATTTACAAAAAAGTTTTCTTTTTTCTGGAGTGAAAGAGAACTTTGGATGAGGCTTATCGAACTTCCCGTTATCTTTTTTAACTAACCACAACTCCTTTCGAACTCCCATTTTTTCTAAGTCTAGCCTTGCCTTTGGCGTGTCTTTGGATTTGTCGTTCTGTAACAGGGTATTCAGTAAAGCCTCAAGGAAATTCTTTTCGATGTGCATGACATCGTAACAGTGTTTTAGTAGAAGAAAGGGCCAATACTCAAGATCCCAAAAGATAGAACGCTTACTCCAGTTCAATTCAACATCTCGATTTTTGGGGCGGTTCTCTTTGAGAATTGGTTTATGTTTCCCCGGTTTACGTTTAAAGACTTTACTAATCTGCAATTGAATATCAAGTTCTGAAAACTTTCTTGGTTTAGGCTTATTTTCGGGAAAACCGTAGAATTCCTTGGATTTTTTCCGATCAGGATGATTTGTTCTTAACCATCTTCTGTAACCAACATAAACGATTTTGCTGTTGATACGCATCGATGGAGTGTCAACATTACAAGTAGGGCATGCGAGGTACCCTTGCCCAGTCCACCCAGACAAACTACCTCGAGCTGGAAAATCATTGATGGTCCATAAAACCGCCGCTTTCATTTTGAAATGAGTACCCGTAGCAGCGTCTTTCGTCCAGACTCCCTCCCATAAATCTTTGAGTTCTTTAATTAGAGGCTGCAAGTAAACATCAATGTCCTTTGCAGCTGATTTAGGACCGGGAATTAACATCGTCAACATTAAAGAAGTTTCTTTCAAACACATCCACGGTGGTGTGTTGTATGTTGTCAATATAACCGGCCACATGCTGTAAGTTTGGCTCATCATGCCATAAGGATTAAAACCATCAGCAGCCAACCCTAATCGAACGTTTCTAGGGTCACAAGAGAACTCAGGTTTCATCATGTCAAAATATTTCCATGCTTTGCCGTCACAGGGGTGATTCATTTTACCGTCTTCCTTAGACTGTCCGGTCGCATGCCAAGTCATCCACTTTGCTATGTCTTTTGTGTTGAACATACGTTGTAGTCTAGGTGTTATCGGAAAGTAACGCACCACCTTGTTGGCAACTAATTGCGTCCCCTTTTTCTTCTTTGGGTTTTTCCATCTGCTCGCGTTACAGATTGGACAAGTTTGCCTCTCCTTGTTTTCCGGTGATCCCCAATATAAAAAACAATCATTTATACAAGCATGGATCGATTCGTATCCTAACCCGATCTTTTTGTATGTCTTTTTTATTTCATAGTATGAAGACGGGAAATTGTATCCTTTACTAGGGGAACATGCCTTTTGGAGAAGAGCTAGAATTTTGTTAAACCCGGCATCAGTTATTTTGTGTAAAACCTTGATGTGCGAAATCTCTGATGTAAATTCCAATGTGGTCATATCACAACCCGGGTACAACTTTTGGGCAGACCTAGCGAGTAACTCTTCAAACTCGTTACTAGGACCCGATGTTTGGGTTGGTTGAGGACCGGTTGTTTGAGTTGGTGGAGTTTGAGAGGGTGGAGTTTCAGATGGTGGATTTGGAATATTATTTGCAGAAATATCTTCGAAGAACGCATCCATGTGAATTCGATCAGGTGAATGTGGTAATAGTGGAGGTAACGGAAGAATTGGTTCACCGTGATATATCCAAGTGGTGTAATGTTTGTCAAACCCGAATCTGGATATGTGTGCCTCAAGTTGGCCGAGGGTAACCAACTTTTCACGGTTACAACAATGACTACATGGGCAACGGAGCTTTTGTGAGATGGGGTGCAAAAATTTCTCACAATCCTGGATGAATCCAAAAAGACCATCTAAAAACTCATTGGAATTACGATTGTTTACAGTGGTCCAACTCTTATCAATTGTCATAACTGCGTTGCAAATAAACATACTCAGATAAATTATTTTTTTTATACGTAAAATGTCATACTAACAAAATGAATATGAACTCTTTTTTATCTTCCTAGTGCAACTATGGAAGGCAATCCTAACCCACCTTTTGAATGTTTCGTCCCATATATGAATGCGTATAACCGGTTTACTATTTGAGTAAATTTCGGCAGCATTTCCCCTCTACTCCCCAAATATGTGTTTAAAGACATATTCGTAGGAGTAAAGGAGAAACACTGTCGAAATCATCTCAAATAATAAACCAGTTATACGCATTCATATCCTAAATGAGACGAAACATCAAAAAGCAGTCCCAAACAGGGGACTTTCCGAAATTAATTCCTAATAAATTAATTTCGGACGGGTTTTCTATAGGTTGATTAACTTCGGACGGGAATTTTCCGAAATTAATCGATAAAATCCTAAAATATTCCTAAAATTATTTACTACAAAGACTAACAATCATATATCATATATATATAATATAATAAACATATGCATAATATTAATTACACACCTCGGTCACGACTGGAATAAGCAAAGATATAAAGATAGAAAAAGAGGTCCGGATGAGGAAGTTGTCCCGACTGTCCTGGTGCTAACCAAACACAAACATAAAATAAAGAAAACCTAAATTAGTTGGTTTCCAAAAAAATTTCTAATTTGAAACAAACAACACCACAACAATTTAAAAAAAAAAACATTACCTTTTTTCGGCTGTGACACGGGTCTCAGTTCTCGGCTCGGTTCCCCGCTAACTCGGCTGTAACTCGGGTCTCGGCTACGACAAACATATAAAAAAAAATTAAACTTATGCCTATATAAGCTGAAATCTATTAAGCCTAAATCAGTTAAGCCCTAAATATAATCTGAAAACATAAACTTAAATATAATCCGAAATCATAAACTCGTGCCTATTTCATATTAAGCTGAAATTATATTAAGCCAAAATCCCTATATAAGCCAAAACAAACACCCACCTCTAGTGGTGGTGGCTACTGCTGCTGCTACTGTCGTGGCGGTGGTGGTGATGGCTACTACTGCTGATGTGGTGGTGGTGTTGCTGCCGACTGCCGCAACGGTGGTGGTGGTGGTGCTACCATAAAAAAACATTATACATTATCACAAAATTAAAAATTATAGAAAAATTAAACATTATACAAAAATTAGAAAAAAAAAAACAAATTACCTTTATATGGATTGGTGGTGCTGCCGCGGATTGGTGGTGGTGCAGTGGCTACTGTGGCCGCGACGGATTGGTGGTGCTGCCGCGGATTGGTGGTGGTGCAGTGGCTACATTAAACAAAATTTAAAATTAAACAAACAATTAACATTTATTAAAATTAAACCCTAACAATTACCTTTATACATTAAACAAAATTTAAAATTAAACAAACAATTAACATTTAATAAAATTAAACAAATATAAATCAATTAAACAATTACCTTCAATACTTATCCCGAGTTAAAACAATTCGTGCTCGTGTGCAAGTGTGCGGTGGAGGTGAAGTGGTGGCGGTGGAGGTGAAGTGGTGGTGCTCGTGTGCGGTGGTAACAAATGTGGCGGTGAAGTGATGGTTGGATGGTGGGATGAGACGGATGAAGTGGTGGTGGAGATGAAGATGGTGGTAACAAAGTGGTGGTGGAGATGAAGACGGATGAAGCTTGTCCCGGTTTTTTTTTTTTTTTGTGAATGAGAGATGAAGGAAGATAGATAAGGTATAAGTTTCTGTAAATGCCCCCTAGGGACGACTTTTGCTTTGTAACCTAGGGACGACTTAGTCGTCCCTAGGTTAGTTATAAATTATTTTTTTTTCGTTTATTATATTAACTTAGGGACGACCCTATGTAACCTAGGGACGACTAAGTCGTCCCTAGGTGTAAACCGGGAAACCTAAACCCTAAGCGGGTTATTCAAATTTTCACCAAAAAATTTCAATTTTCCCAAAAATTTGCTAAGTGTTGGAGGGATATTTAGGGACGACTTTCTTTGTAACTTAGGGACGACTTAGTCGTCCCTAGGTGTTTTTATACATTTAAAATACATTTTACCTAGGTGTTTTTATACATTTAATAAAATTAGTAATATAAATTAAAATACATTTTACCTAGGTGTTTTTATACATTTAAAATACATTTTATACATTTTACCTAGGTGTTACGGTTATACGTTATAGGTTCAACCGACGAGTCTATATGTTACGGTTATACGTTATAGGTTCAACCGACGAGTCCATATGTTACGGTTATACGTTATAGGTTCAACCGACGAGTCCATATGTTACGGTTATACGTTATAGGTTCAACCGACGAGTCCATATGTTACGGTTATACGTTATAGGTTCAACCGACGAGTCCATATGTTAGGGTTATACGTTATAGGTTCAACCGACGAGTCTATATGTTACGGTTATACGTTATAGGTTCAACCGACGAGTCCATATGTTACGGTTATACGTTATAGGTTCAACCGACGAGTCCATATGTTACGGTTATACGTTATAGGTTCAACCGACGAGTCCATATGTTACGGTTATACGTTATAGGTTCAACCGACGAGTCCATATGTTAGGGTTATACGTTATAGGTTCAACCGATGAGTCCATATGTTACGGTTATACGTTATAGGTTCAACCGACGAGTCCATATGTTAGGGTTATACGTTATAGGTTCAACCGATGAGTCCATATGTTACGGTTATACGTTATAGGTTCAACCGACGAGTCCATATGTTAGGGTTATACGTTATAGGTTCAACCGACGAGTCCATATGTTACGGTTATACGTTATAGGTTCAACCGAGGAGTCCATATGTTACGGTTATACGTTATAGGTTCAACCGACGAGTCCATATGTTAGGGTTATACGTTATAGGTTCAACCGACGAGTCCATATGTTAGGGTTATACGTTATAGGTTCAACCGATGAGTCCATATGTTACGGTTATACGTTATAGGTTCAACCGACGAGTCCATATGTTACGGTTATACGTTATAGGTTCAACCAACGAGTCCATATGTTAGGGTTATACGTTATAGGTTCAACCGACGAGTCCATATGTTACGGTTATACGTTATAGGTTCAACCGGTGAGTCCATATGTTAGGGTTATACGTTATAGGTTCAACCGACGAGTCCATATGTTAGGGTTATACGTTATAGGTTCAACCGGTGAGTCCATATGTTACGGTTATACGTTATAGGTTCAACCGACGAGTCCATATGTTACGGTTATACGTTATAGGTTCAACCGACGAGTCCATATGTTAGGGTTATACGTTATAGGTTCAACCGACGAGTCCATATGTTACGGTTATACGTTATTGGTTCAACCGACGAGTCCATATGTTAGGGTTATACGTTATAGGTTCAACCGACGAGTCCATATGTTAGGGTTATACGTTATAGGTTCAACCGACGAGTCCATATGTTAGGGTTATACGTTATAGGTTCAACCGGTGAGTCCATATGTTAGGGTTATACGTTATAGGTTTAACCGACGAGTCCATATGTTACGGTTATACGTTATAGGTTCAACCGGTGAGTCCATATGTTAGGGTTATACGTTATAGGTTCAACCGACGAGTCCATATGTTACGGTTATACGTTATAGGTTCAACCGGTGAGTCCATATGTTAGGGTTATACGTTATAGGTTCAACCGACGAGTCCATATGTTACGGTTATACGTTATAGGTTCAACCGGTGAGTCCATATGTTAGGGTTATACGTTATAGGTTCAACCGACGAGTCCATATGTTAGGGTTATACGTTATAGGTTCAACCGGTGAGTCCATATGTTACGGTTATACGTTATAGGTTCAACCGGTGAGTCCATATGTTAGGGTTATACGTTATAGGTTCAACCGATGAGTCCATATGTTACGGTTATACGTTATAGGTTCAACCGGTGAGTCCATATGTTACGGTTATACGTTATAGGTTCAGCCGGTGAGTCCATATGTTACGGTTATACGTTATAGGTTCAACCGACGAGTCCATATGTTAGGGTTATACGTTATAGGTTCAACCGATGAGTCCATATGTTACAGTTATACGTTATAGGTTCAACCGACGAGTCCATATGTTAGGGTTATACGTTATAGGTTCAACCGACGAGTCCATATGTTAGGGTTCAACCGACGAGTCAACCAGTGATTCCAAATATTGGCGGGAAATGTTGGCGGTAAATGCTGGCGGGAAAATGTTGGCGGGAAAGCTAGGGTCGACTAAGTCGTCCCTAAATGTGTCGACCCTAAATTTTTATCTTTATTTATGGTAGCTCTTATCCTCACAAACTCTTATCCTCTCATACCAAACTCACCACCACCACCACCCGATTTTACATAATATGGATCCGCTTGAAGCTTATAAATGTACATGTAGAAAGGGATATATTGTGTTGAGACAGTCACATCAACCTCATAGCTTTGGTAAACTTTACTATGCGTGTCCTCTTTCGAAGGTAAACAATCAAATGTTTTAGTTATGTAATACGTGTGATTATTAAAATGACATGTCATGTTATTTGTTTACTTTGTAACAGCCAAAAACAAATGATTATGGATGTAAATATTTTAAATGGAAGGATGATTTTGATCTCGAACTCCGTATAAGATCTTCCCCTGGATCTTCAACACCTCAAGGTTCACATCCAAGTTCTTATACAGGTCCTTCTCAATCTGCACCAACTGAGTGCTCTAATTGCAAGATCAAAGATCTAAAGATAAAGATGCTAGAGACAAGACTAGAAATAGAAAGGCATCCTGAAGACCACGCATGTCAATCGGCTGCAATACTTCATGAGCTTTTAAATGATATGGAAAATCTTAGCTTTGAGTAGTAATCTATTTGTTATTTTAATGTGTTAATTTGTATTTTATTATTATGTGTTAATCTGTACGTTTAGTTTTAACTAGTTTGTGATGTTTTTTTTCTTATTTATGAATCTATTATCGTTGTAATATATATTTTTAATTAAGCGCGTGTTTAAGTGTTAAATATATATCTAAAGTTTTTTTTAAATAAATATAAAGTTTTTTTAAATATGTATAAAGTTTTTTTTAAATAAATATAAAGTTTTTTTTAAATATGTATAAAGTTTTTTTTAAATATGTATAAAGTTTTTTTTAAATATGTATAAAGTTTTTTTTTAAATATGTATAAAGTTCTTTTTAAATATGTATACTTTTTTTTCTAAATATGTATAATTTTTTTTTAAATATGTATAAAGTTTTTTTAATATGTATAAAGTTATTTTTAAATATGTATAATTTTTTTCTAAATATATAAATTTTTTTTAAATATATATAAAGTTTTTTTTTAAATAGGTATAAAGTTATTTTTAACTAAATATATATATTTTTTTAAATATGTATAAAGTAATTTTAAATAATTTAATTTTAAAATTATTTATATTTATATATTTTTTAAACGTTTTTTTAAATAATATTTATATTAATTTTAAATAATTTTAAATAAATAAAAAAGATAAAAAAATATATTTACTTAACCTAGGGACGACTTAGTCGTCCCTAAGGTAAAGTGGGTCCCCTTTCATTTTAAACTTTTTAAATAAAAAATATTTATATTAATTTTAAATATATAAAAAAGATTTAAAAACGGGAAAAATAAGTTTATTTAACCTAGGGACGACTAAGTTGTCCCTAGGTTTTCTGGTCCCCACTTTCATTTTAAACTTTTTAAATAAAAAATATTTATATTAATTTTAAATATATAAAAAAGATTTAAAAAGGGAAAAATAAGTTTATTTAACCTTGGGACGACTAAGCCGTCCCTAGGTTTTGTGGTCCCCACTTTTCCCCACAGCCCTTTTGACCAAGAATATGTTGTTAAAGTGGTGGGTCCCCCCTTAATCTAGGGACGACTAAGTCGAACCTAGAAAAAGGGCGACCCTAAACACTTGTTTTGTTGTAGTGCGCTCATTTACCAAACGACTAAAAAAATCACAACATTCATCGCTCCTTTTACCAAACAAGCATTAAAAATCAAAATATTCTTTTTTACCGCTCATCGCTTCAAAAAATTTTTATCACCACTCCTTACCAAACAGAGCCTTAATACCATCATACTATGTTTACATGAGCCCACACCTACTGCTAGGTTATTGCAATTCCTTATTGTTGTAGATAACCCATCACCCAAGATATTATATTGCACCTTGAAATAATCATGTGTATTAGTGTATATGCATGTAGGCACTAATCATCAATCTTAAAAAAAAAACTATCTAGGTTACTCAAATGCTACTTTCCTCGTGCTTTTAATCTTGTACTACCTTACAACCTTGAACATATCTTTACCCACTTTGAAATTTCATTTTCTGGAACTCCTTTAATTGCTGTTTTCCTTGAACAATTGCACTTAGATGCTTTTTACCCTCATGGTGTACAACTCGATCAGTAATGACAACACTTCTTTGAACCGTTGTCTATACAAGTGTATTGTTTGCAGGCTGAATAATGAAGACAAAACTTTCATACAAAGTACATGTAAACAATGCTTTTTACAATTGGTATTTTGTACTTTGTACTTTGAGCAATGTTTTTGTACGTATTCTAGCACATTTTGGGACCAAAGCCTCACATTGATTATCCATCTATATTACTTTCTGTTATCATTATCTGAAAACTGCTTTAGTTTATTGCTTAAGGACATGGCATGGATAACTTTAATTAACAAAATTTGGTCAATAACCGAAACGGATGACCTATATATTATGGATCAAAACTGAATTAATTAACAAAACCATAACCAAAACATTTTCATTTTAGATTAACAAACTTCTAGGTATGTTTTGTTGAAAAAACTATCCTACCTTTTCAGAAAAGTTTTTATTTGAAAATGAAAAGCAGAAAAATTATTCAATCACATTTTTATTTTTATTTTTCTCAAAAATAGAGAAATTTGTATTCTTCATTTTTATATAAAAAACTAGAAAACTAGAAAAGCATATGATGTATTTAGTTGTAGAAAAGTGATTAGTTTTATAAAAAAGTTTTCTAAAAAAACAAAAAACTTAATTAAAAAAGTATTTTCTGAAATTTTTCAACTGAAAACAAAAAAATTGTTTTCTCATGTTATAACTAAGATTTAGAGAACTCGTGTTTAAAGTTCTCTAGTTTTCTAAATAATTTTTTATTTTTTATTTTTAGTTTAATCTACCCCATACTCACCTTAGAGAAATGATTTGTGTGAGACCAATGTGGTTTATTCTTTAGCAAGTGAAAGTAGAAATGAATGATTTGTGAGACACGTATGTGGTTTAAACTTCAAATGTGAAAGTAGATATGAATGAAAGTGGAAAAGTAGAAATGAATAAGAAGGGCAAAGAGTGAACACCATGTATAACACGTAATCATTTTACGGCGCATTTGATTACTCGAACACTAAGGTTTATTTTCATTATTTTTTTCTACCATTTTCTCATGTGAATAAAGCAGTCTTCCAAATTCTTTTGTTCCCAGCACCCTACCACTCCATTTCAACTTTTATTTCTAAACAAATGATTCGATATATCTTTTCTCAAATGTAAAGATGAGCTTTTAACTTTATGTACTTGTTTAATTACAGTTATCATTAGATGTTGTTAGTGAGGTTCATTGTTAAAATTTTACTTTTGCTAGTTAAGTAGCGTTGAGATAAGCTGTAATGCACATGCTTATAAGCACAAACCGATTTTTGGTCTGCTGATGATTTAAATTTAAATCTAGGTGTTGTCTCAGAACAATATTAACCCTGACTGAGCCCACAACGTGTTTCAACTTGCTATGAGTTCACTTCAAAACTACGTTAAAGTTAAATGAAGAAAAAGTACAAAAGAAAAGCATCACACATATGACCAAATGGATTAATGTGTTCCTTTGTCTCCATATATTGTCAACATCAATAAATTCCAAACACTAGACATAAATCCAAAAGGAGAAGAAAAGAGAGGGGTAAAAAAGAATAAAGGGTCATTTTGTGTTCCCTTTGATTTAACCTTTAGTCATCAATTTGACCTACCAAACCATTTTGTTTTTCATGTATAAACTACACATGCATGATCAACCCCAAATCCATTATCCATGCCTAATGGCTAATGATACATGGTTAGTATTATATAAAGTAATTTGTGTTTACTTTTAATTGAAGTTTGTTTACGTTAGCAAATTTACTCTTTTGTTATTTGTTGACCCCATATGCTATAGTTAGCAATTTAAACTTTTATGATCAGTTAACATTAGTCATTTAGAGATAAACTAGTAACTTTATATAAAAAAGAAAAAAAATTATAATTTGTAGGTGCCAAAACAGGCGTGTCGGGCGGGCATGACATCAGACTAATAAACAGACGTGGGTTAAAACAGACAAATTAAAATTCATTTCAGATAGAGCGGGTTAAAACGAAATATAAAAATATCTATTTATCAATCAGTTAATTTTAGCACGTTTTTTATAATGTTTTTTTTGTATTTTCACACGTTTTTAAACGTTTTCACGTGTTTTCTTGCGTTTTAAGTGTTCGTTTCTAACCATTTTGTCAATTTTCTTACACTTTCCTTTGTTTTCGCACGTTTTCGTCTGTATTCTTGCGTTTCACACGTTTGCTTCCGTTTTTTTACGCTTTATTACATTTACTTACATTTTCCCACGTTTACGTCTCTTTTTTATGTTTTCGTGCATTTCTTAGGTTTCCGCACATTTTCATAAGTTTTCATCCTTTCTTACATTTTCGCAGGATTTTCGTCCGTTTTGTATGTTTTATACGTTTTTGAACGTTTTCACACATTTTCGTTGTTTTCGTACGTTTATGTCCTTTTTGTCCGTTTCCATACTCGTGCGCTTACGTCCATTGTAAAACCCACATGCTTTTACTATGAACAGTACTCATATAATCGTACGTACATTATGAAAACTTTCCTTTTATAGCACGTTAATGTTTCACGAATAGGAATTACAAGTATTACGTACGTGTTATTACACGATAAGTATTTAATACGTTTTAAGACATGATAATTATTATCAACAATAATTATAATCACGAACATGAAATCATGAACGTAAATAATCACGAACCTATTATTATGTATTTACGTATATTTATTACGATTACGTATGAATATATTTTACGACACGAACGATTAATAATTAAATCACGTAAACACGACACGAGAACACGTAATAATTAGAACACAGTAAAACTACGGGTTTCCCCTTGTAGGCCCTCATAGCCGCGGCATAGACAAGAAAGGGGGCCAAGCCCACCTTAAAATTTAACTAAAATAAGAAAAGAAGGGAAATAGATTTTTGATAATACAAAGATTAGAAAAATAACAAAAAACCTAGCCTTCTTCTTTTCTTTCTCCTTTGGCCGCCGGATATAAACACCAAAAGCGGTGTTTGGTTGATTTTGGTTGATCCAATTCTTGCAAGATTGTTCGTGTTATTATTTTCTTTGTGTTCACGAATCGGTAATTCCTTTAAACTTTTCTCTTTAATTATTTATTAGATCTAAGAACACATGAATCATAGGTTATTAAAAACTATTAATTAAAAACATGTTAATTAATTAGATCTAATCATGGGGGTTAAGAAAATATCTTTTAAGGGGTGTTTGGTTCGGCCGGCGCACACAAACCATTGTTGGGTCAAAAAGTTGATGTGGCAGAAACTTAAAAACGAAGAAAACATGAAGATATTGTCTAAGCGTTGTCAAGAGCAATTTAGGCGTTGACAAGAACAAACTAAGCGTTGTTGGCTCAAGAGTTGTCGTGTGCAATCCAAGCATTGTCACATGCAATTTAAGAGTTGATAGAAAACGTAGACAAGAAGCTTATGGAAGCTTCTATTTAGATAAACATGCAAGATATATTCTGCATAAGTTTATTTAAATAGAAGATTTACTTGTTTATTTGTTATTATCTCTTGTAAACCCTAATCCTTACATTATAAAAGGAACCAAGGGTCTTAGGTTTTTATTATCAATTCATTCACAATGTAAACCTAAAAGCGTGTGTGCACTAGACGTGGGATTCAATGTATACACGTCTAGTGATTGTTTGTTATTAATATAATGAACAATCCAATTGTGTTTTAATTCATGTTCTTGTGCCCTAAACACCTTGTTAATGGTTGTTGTTCTAATTCCGCTTTGATTATCTAATCATATGAACAATGATCATTCCTAGTAGCTTCAAAGATCCGGAAACCAAGGTTTCCACAATTGGTATCAGAGCCTCGTGGCTCGTGATGCTAGGACCAACAAGGTGTTCGTGTATGGTGAAAAGAAGAAAAATCCGTCTAGGGTTTTTCTGGACGTTTTTGTGTGCGCAACAGTATTCAGAAGGTCATAACTTTCGATTGAACCGTTAGATCGTCACGAAATTTTTTATGTGTGTTCTACATACATATATCTAAACATCCACCGGAGGGATTGTCGAGTTTTATCCCCAATCAAAAGTTATTAGGCGTCGAAGTTGGCTGCAGAGGTGAATTCCACTTTTCTGATTTTGCATAAAATAATGATTTAGGGTTTCTAAAAACCCTAGATCGTTTCTATACCAGAGAAAGGGACGATTTGCAGCAGTGTTATTTAATGAGTAGCAGCAAGAAAAGGGTTTTACAAAAACCCTAGATCTATTCATGATATTGCTAATCCACGTTGTGCTTACTGTTCGTTCTGGAAAGGGAAAACATTGGCTGTTTGGTTCATTGTTAACAGTATAGATGTGGGATTGGATTGTTTTGTTAAGGTTGCTGCTACAAAAGGGAATGTCTCATGGAGATCGTTTCAAGATTCTTTGTTCTCGAGATGTTTCAAAGACGTGCGTTAATTCAATAATGGATGTCTGATTTGCTGTGTTCACACGGTAAGATATTCATTACATTAGCAAAGAGATCCAACAGTTAATCAAAGTTTCTGTGTTCACACGGTGCAAGCCTTCTTATTGGTTGGTCATTGTGTTCATACGAAACAATGGTGTGTTCACACGATGATTGGATGTTGATTGGTTAATATTCATTATTGATTAGTCACGAGAAGGACAAGAGTATGTTACACATATCAAAGCTTATGTCGAAGATTACTGGTCCATATTACTCACGAGGACAAGAGTATGTGGGGTCCATATTATTCGTGCATAATAAGCAGTAATAACAAAAGAAGAATTGACGTTGATATATTGAATTTCAACGCTGATATGCATACTTTAAAACGCTAACAGAATCTGACGCTGACAAAGAATGGTTTGACGTTGACATGAAATAAGTGAACGCTGATAGAAATAGGCGTTGACATGAGTTTTCCGAGAAGTGTTTTGTCCCAACGTTGATAAGTGTTGTCCGATATGTGACAATACACATGACAGATTTCTTGGATAAAGGTGTTTCTTGGATGACAAAAGAATATCTGCTGTTTGAGAAAATTGGTATGTTTTGAGCACACAAAAAGGAGGAAATTTACACATGAAGGTACATGGAATCTCCATTTTAATTTAGAATATCATGTTGATATTTATGGCTCGGATACTTTTAAAAGGGATTAATGATTTTAATGCGAGTTAGCAACAATTCGTGGGAATTTGATGGATATTTTAAACTATGTAATCGGGATAGCCTTGTGAAAGAGTTATCCATTAGATACTTTTACATATGGTATGAAGATGTTATTTCATTAAATTAGTCATGAAAAGGTGTTGACTTAAGGGGAAGAATACTTATGGTAAGTTTGATGATTGAAGAAGATTTTCGCGAGTTTGTGTTTTATCATATTGTTAAGTTGTGGACGTCAGCCATTGATTTAACAATAACTTGTTCGTGCTTACTTGGTTGGTGACGAAGACTTGTCATAACACTTGAAGGAGTTACATTATCGTGCTCAGTGTCTCACAAAGGATGAGAATATTGACAAGGGATCGAGGTCTACTTATACTTTGTACCATGAGTATAAGTTCTTAGTCACGTGGATAGTACAAGACATGGAACACAAGGTTGGGTTATTCTACTTCTACATCAAGAATACTTTATTTATTTTTCTTCAAGATCATTACATAGAGCTACATTTGGAGAATCTTCAAAGATTGCATACATTGTTTACTTTCCTGTTGATGTGACAAAAAGGGGAAGAAATACATGCTACACTTGAGGGGAAGCAATTTGAAGATCATGTACAACTTACAAGAGATACACATAGAGTTTTGCCAACATCAACTAGGGGAAGATTGTTGGGTCAAAAAGTTGATGTGGCAGAAACTTAAAAACGAAGAAAACATGAAGATATTGTCTAAGCGTTGTCAAGAGCAATTTAGGCGTTGACAAGAACAAACTAAGTGTTGTTGGCTCAAGAGTTGTCGTGTGCAATCCAAGCATTGTCACATGCAATTTAAGAGTTGATAGAAAACGTAGACAAGAAGCTTATGGAAGCTTCTATTTAGATAAACATGCAAGATATATTCTACATAAGTTTATTTAAATAGAAGATTTACTTGTTTATTTGTTATTATCTCTTGTAAACCCTAATCCTTACATTATAAAAGGAACCAAGGGTCTTAGGTTTTTATTATCAATTCATTCATAATGTAAACCTAAAAGCGTGTGTGCACTAGACGTGGGATTCAATGTATACACGTCTAGTGATTGTTTGTTATTGATATAATGAACAATCCAATTGTGTTTTAATTCATGTTCTTGTGCCCTAAACACCTTGTTAATGGTTGTTGTTCTAATTCCGCTTTGATTATCTAATCATATGAACAATGATCATTCCTAGTAGCTTCAAAGATCTGGAAACCAAGGTTTCCACAACCGAGAGCCTAAGCTCTCGGTGTGGCTCGTGTAACCACAACCGAGACCAAGTGGTCTCGATGTGGGCTTTATGGCTCGGCAGCAAGCAAACCAAGGGACCCCGACCCATGTCGGGGTTAGCCTTGTGTCTTGGGGGTATCGCCTGGAAAGACAAGGGCACCACCGGCTTAAGCCGGTGGCGGTTTGACCTAAACTGTGGCGCAACTGGTCAAGCCGGTTCGCCACAAGTAAGGGTTTATTGGTCCGGTTCAAGGGGTTTCACGGACCGGTTCATGAAAGGTTTAGATTTAAAACACGGGTTCGGTTCATGGTTTAGTTTTACAAGTTAATTATTTTTACAAGTTAAATAATTACAAGGTTTAATTAAATTAATTTAACATGCTTTATAATTAATTTAATTTAGACATGACTTAGGTTAATTATTATTAGAAATAATACATGATTTTAACCTAAGTATATTATGATTTAATTTTAGACTAAAGTAATTAATTAATTATTAAAACATGGCTTATAATTAATTAGTTTTCATGACTTATGTTATATTAATAATAAATATTAATACATGTTTTAACCTAAGTATTATTTACACTTTAATTTAATTAAATCATGCTATATTTAATTAAATTTATAACCTATAGTTTATTTAATTTACTTGTAATAATTAATAAATTATACTATTTAATCACATGACTTAGAATATTTACCAGTAAAACTTAAGTTTATATTATTAGCTTAATAATCTAGCTTATTTCTAATTATGAAAACTTTCTATTTTTAGAAACTTATTTATTTTAAGCAGCTAATCTATTTATGGAAACTTTCTATTTTTAGAAAATTATTTATTTTAGGCAGCTATTCTATTTTTGGAAACTTTCTATTTTTGAAAACTTTCTATTTTTGGAAACTTTCTATTTTTGGAAACTTTCTATTTTTGGAAACTTTCTATGGAAACCTGCTATTCTTATAAAGTTACTTATTATTACACAACAAGTATAATAATTCAAGAATACAAGTAATACTTAATCAGAATAGACAGAATACATGATAAACACAGCATAACGTTAAAAACAGTAAAACAAGACATGAACATATAAAACAAGCTAAGACATGATATAAAGCTAGTTACGTACTCAGTACTCATAATACTTATACACGTATATTATTTATGTAGCGTTTGTGATATCGAAGTAGGACTCTCTTCCGTTCGTCTTCTTCGTTCACTGGACACAAGGTACGGATTCTCCGTCCTTTCAGTATGGACATTCTTTCCTTATTAGGATTCCCCGTATGCAGCCAACTGTTTTTCCCAGTATATGTTTTATATGTTTTGATCTGCTTATGTTAATTTAAATTCCTAAAGCCATATACATGCATGACCAGTTTCACCTAGTTATGGAGGTACCATAACCATAACACTGGAGGCACTAGTGTTATGACTTCACCACGACGGAGTGATAGCTCGTGGTGTCCCTTCAGCTTTTGGCCATATTATTATTATTATCACGTGGGGCGTATGGGTGCATCCTAGGTTACATGTTTTTACAGATGATTCAGGTGAATGTGGTGTGTGCCTTGCATCCTTCACAAGGAGTTGATCTCTCCTACCCAAAAACTTATATTAATTAGAGGCAGCCCCTCTAATTGCATGACGAGGTCACCCCTCCAAGTATTCATGCACGCTGATATTTCATGACCTATATTGGCTAATGGTTCACATGTTAAACAGTTTTCATAAGATAAACATAAGGCTTTTCAAACTATAAAACCGGTTTTACTAAGTTATGTCAGGTTTTCTAGGACTTAATCAGTTCCGCTGCTTTTAGTCTTATTTTTGTTTCAGCCATTCATATTATGTCGTATATCCATGCACTGAGCGTTATGCTCAGCCGTTACTTTCCTTTACATGTCCCAAAACGGCAGGTACCCAAGGACGGACTCGAGCATTTGGAGGAAGTGCATAGGATGGAAGCTGCCATAGACTTCTTCTCCTTTTTGCCCTATACCTATGCTTGTTTAGTATTTCTTCATTCATTTACTTTATTTATGTTTTGGGCTTATGTTTGGGAACCGATGTTTGATTCCGGTTTTCCCTATGGTCATGTATGTTTGTTACATATTACCTTGCATGCTTTGATGACACGCTATAATTACGCGTAACGGTCCACTTATCAAAGTCGGGTGTTACAATTATGGTATCAGAGCCAAGGCTTCGACCTGTAGGCTCTAAAACTTGACTTGTGACTAGTGGGTAGTCATCAGGAGCTTCCTAAGCCAACGCTTGTTATTCCATGTACTTATGTTTTCAGCACCTTGTTGTTTTAACCATGATGTTTTCAGCACCTTGTTGTTCTAACCATTATGTTTTCGTCAGTATTGATTTTACTAATATGGACTGAACAACCGTCATCCATACTTAGTTACATGTCATTGTTTCATGCACGATGTTACTTGTGAACTGTGGGTAATGTGAACTAAACCCAGTAGTTCATAATTGGTCACATAAAACTTTTTCTGTTATGTTTTGACAACTGAGTTTCATTTATCTATTCCATGTATCATTGTCGCAGGTTTATGACTAAGTAACGGTTGGTACAGGACTGGCCCTATTTAGTCGCATGTGCTTTTATCGAAACTTTTAACTTTGGGACCGACCCATAGGCGTCCCCTAGCCATGTCTTTTGTTTTGGGTAAACTGACCATTGGCGTTTACCCTCGCACATATAAAGGTTTTTATAAATTGCATCATGCATTCATGCACTGTTTTCATGCCTAAAAATTTTCTCATGATTTATTGGCATAAATTATTTTTTTCATGTCCCTTCATAAGTTACTATGTTTTTATGTCAAGTATGTTTTCATACTATCATTGTTAATTTCAGTTTCATGTTGATTATGTTATACCCTCCTTCATGTTAGGTTGTTTCATGTTTCTATGTTTTCATACTGTCATGGTTAATTTCAGTTTCATGCTGATTATGTTATACACTCCTTCATGTTAGGTTGTTTCATGTTTCTTCATGATGACTTCGTCTTCACGTGATTATGTCTTACGTCTCTTTTGTTGTTTATGCTTTCATGCAAGACACTGTTGGAATTCACGTAAATCCTACTTTCAGATAGTCATGGTTGGTTTTCATTAATCATGCTTTCAGGAAAATTCTCGTAGAAATTCGTTTAACCACACGTTAGCGTTTCTCTATGCAACCAGAATGAGGTATATACTGGCATTGCCAGGTTATCATGATGGTCTTTCTAACCGTTTAACCAATTATTTTCCTTTAAAATCATGTCAGATGATCGACCCCATACTGACCATTTCATGTGCATTCCATGTGTACTCCATGTACCGTATCCCATGTGCGTATTCCACTTGCTGATACTCTACAAATTGCTGAGGCCGCACATAGCTTGGAGATGTTACTGAGGGTTGATGCTACGGATTTTAAAGACGCTACGAGATCACAACCTGGAGATCTTACAAGACGAAGACAAAGGCGTTAGATCAAAGCGATCGGACGAGAAGATGCTTCACCATCAGACGATTTCCATCAATCATTATCCCTAATTATTAGTTACATGTCACACGTCATTCAGTTGTCATTTCAGTCATATGAGTGAGAACCGGTACCAGCCGGCCACTCAGCTGAATAGTTACATAGATCACAGTCATGAGAATGACCGTCATGGAACTGACAGACAAGATGATAGTAACCACTACTGTGACAGCAACTATCCTAGCAATCGCAACAAAATTTCTGGCCACGGACGTGATCAAGAATACAAAGGATCAGTAGTCCAACCGATCCACCAATTCTAGCATAATAACCTAATATTTGTAGTTCTATTTGTTTCACACCTCGAGACACATGTCAAGACAGTAGACAAGACACATGTCTCATGTATACTTTCCGAAGACACATGTCAAGACACCAATCAAAGACACATGTCATGCTTATATTTCCAAAACACGAGTCAAGACACATGACTCACGTCAAATTCTAGAACATCCATAAGAAATTCAGGGTACCCTCCAAAGGGTATATCCATTTTGTTGTGCCATGTATTAATCAGGCCACAAGAATTCCAGTACCATCACCGACGTATCAGTGAGATCTGTCACATTTGCTCGATGACACTTTCATTTCTTGCACCCATATTTCATATATTCATGACCATAAAGGACGCTATTCGTATCACCCATGTATACGAAGGTTTTCCTTCAGCCTAATGATAAGATCCAAACTACTAACGCATTACCTCGGACAGATGCGAGTTGAATTTAATCCTAATTATAGACTACGAACAGCACACCATGCTACGATTCATGATTTTGTACAGTAATGTTCAGGCTCCTGAATACATTCAGCATGGTTTTCCATCAGGAAAATCTGTACAAATTATCTATGCTTTACAAGCACGTGCTTTGTTAGCCATGACTGCTAAAATTTTCTAGCTGTCAGTTAAGACACGACCACTGAAGTTTCCTTTTACGTATAACCAGCCGATTATACCAAAATCTTCCCATACATTCCAGAAGAACCTTCAAGGAGAAGGACGGTAACATGAGATTATGTGTCGACTACCGTCGATTTAAAACAAATCACCATTCATACCCGTTATTCTCCTCCACGTATTGACAACATGTCTAATCGACTTTAGGGTGTTAAGCACTTTCCAAGATCGGATTCATGATCATGCTACCAACAGTGACGAGTGAAAGAGCAGGACATGTCCATGACTGCTATTCGTACACGACTCGGTCATGCTAGACTCATGATTTTAAATTAGTCTCATCAATGCTCCAGCAGCATTATAGACTTAATAAAATGAGTTTCCATGGACTCATAAACAAATCCATCAGTGTTTTCATCGAGGACAACCTGATTTTTTTCTCTAGGTCCAGAGAAGAGCAGGAAGACCATATTTTCACTATGTTGCAAATTCTACGACAGGAGAAATTTTACCTTGAAATTTTCCAACATGGATTCACATGGTTAATCTTACCATGACTCAGCTTATGCGTAAAGGTGAGAACCCTACACTACGTTAGGAGTTCAAAGAAAATCCTACGCTAGGAAAAGGCTAATTTCGGAGACTCATAGATTCGCAAACTTCTATGTATCAAGTTTCTACGAAGCAATATACAATTACGTCCATATCTAAGTACCTGACATACCAACAGGCTAAGATAGAACACCAACTGACTAGGATGTTTTCCATCATCGGAAAAAGGTGAACAGAAATGGGACAAGATCTCCATGGATTTTGGTTACCAGATTAACACAAACTCAGAAGAAGCATGGTGCTATCTGGGTTATTATCAACAGTTTGATCGAGTCTGCAGAATCCTTACATCCGCAAGGATTTCAGAACCAACAGATTGATTGGACATGTTCCAGCCAAGGCTCATCCGATCACTTGGTAATCCCTCAGCTATCGGGCTAGACAAATGTTCGCATTCGTACTCCCTATTTACGCTCACGTCCTTGTTCTAATTTTATGGCTTGCTTTCACGCTCACGTTCATGACACTATTCACGTTCATGATCGTAACCTGGCTTACGATTTTATGTTCATTTTCGTTCTGGGAAGTTTTGCAAGAACTTGAGAGACCAGACTCAAGTTTAGTATAACTCTCTATCCTCAGATATACGTTTCACGTCACATTCCACGTCTCACCTTATAGCGTTTGGCGTTACCGCAGTTGTATTCCATGTTCACGATATGTTACACGTATCATTGATCACGATATGTTTGCTCATACTACACTCACCATATCTCCACGTATCACGTTCAAAAATTTTCACGTACTACGTTTCAATATGTCTCGCGCATCGTTGCTAATTATCAGTTAGGTTAGATTATTTTGTATCGTAACGTTTCATTTACCCTAGCATGTGAATTCTTATTCCCTCGATCGAATTCAGGAGAATCTATCTTACGTGGTAACCAGGAACTTTTACGTATTTTCAAGTCAAGGTCATGATGACCTGATCAAGATTTATCAGTGGTGTCAAAATTTTGTGGAGGAACCGTTCCGAGAGGGAAGCCACTTGGAAACAGACAAGTGCATCCGGATTTTATCCTCTCATCCTTCCGTAATTCAGTAAGACTCTTTTAGTCACGTCACGTTCCATGTCCTTTTAGACATGCCACGTTCCACCTTCCTTTCTACCATGTCACCTTCGGGTCCTTTTATCTTACATACCCTCTTAGTTTGATTCGGGTATTTTTCTCTTTCAGTTTACTTTATCTATAATTCGGGGACGAATTATTCTTTTTACGGGGGAAGAGTTGTAAAACTCGCATGTTTTTACCATGAACAGTACTCATATAATCGTACGTACATGATGAAAACTTTCCTTTTATAGCACGTTAATGTTTCACGAATAGGAATTACAAGTATTACATACGTGTTATTACACGATAAGTATTTAATACGTTTTAAGACACGATAATTATTATCAACAATAATTATAATCACGAACATGAAATCATGAACGTAAATAATCACGAACCTATTATTATGTATTTACATATATTTATTACGATTACGTATGAATATATTTTACGACACGAACGATAAATAATTAAATCACGTAAACACGACACGAGAACACGTAATAATTAGAACACGTGAAAACTACGGGTTTCCCCTTGTGGGCCCTCATAGCCGCGGCATAGACAAGAAAGGGGGCCAAGCCCACCTTAAAATTTAACTAAAATAAGAAATGAAGGGAAATAGATTTTCATAATACAGAGATTAGAAAAATAATAAAAAACCCTAGCCTTCTTCTTTTCTTTATCCTTTGGCCGCCGGATATAAACACAAAAAAGGGGTGTTTGGTTGATTTTGGTTGATCCAATTCTTGCAAGATTGTTCGTACTATTATTTTCTTTGTGTTCACGAATCGGTAATTCCTTTAACCTTTTCTCTTTAATTATTTATTAGATCTAAGAACACATGAATCATGGGTTATTAAAAACCATTAATTAAAAACATGTTAATAATTAGATCTAATCATGGGGTTAAGAAAACATGGGTTTAAGGGGTGTTTGGTTCGGCCGACGCACACAAACCGAGAGCCTAAGCTTTCGGTGTGGCTCGTGTAACCACAACCAAGACCAAGTGGTCTTGGTGTGGGCTTTGTGGCTCTGCAGCAAGCAAACCAAGGGACCCCGACCCATGTCGGGGTTAGCCTTGTGTCTTGGGGGTCTCGGCTGGAAAGAGAAGGGCACCACCGGCTTAAGCCGGTGGCGGTTTGACCTAAACCGTGGCAACCGGTCAAGCCGGTTCGCCATAAGTAAGGGTTTATTAGTCCGGTTCAAGGGGTTTCACGGACCGGTTCATGACATGTTTAAATTTAAAACACGGGTTCGGTTCATGGTTTATTTTTACAAGTTAATTATTTTGACAAGTTAAATAATTACAAGGTTTAATTAAATTAATTTTACATGCTTTATAATTAATTTAATTTAGACATGACTTAGGTTAATTATTATTAGAAATAATACATGATTTTAACCTAAGTATTTTATGATTTAAGTTTAGACTAAAGTAATTAATTAATTCTTAAAAGATGGCTTATAATTAATTAATTTTCATGACTTAGGTAATATTAATAATAAATATTAATACATGTTTTAACCTAAGTATTATTTACACTTTAATTTAATTAAATCATGCTATATTTAATTAAATTTATAACCTATAGTTTATTAATTTACATGTAATAATTAATAAACTATACTATTTAATCACATGACTTAGAATATTTACCAGTAAAACTTAAGCTTATATTATTAGCTTAATAATCCAGCTTATTTCTAATTATGAAAAGTTTCTATTTTTAGAAACTTATTTATTTTAAGCAGCTAATCTATTTATGGAAACTTTCTATTTTTAGAAACTTTTTTATTTTAGGCAGCTTTTCTATTTTTGGAAACTTTCTATTTTTGGAAACTTTCTATTTTTGAAAACTTTCTATTTTTGAAAACTTTCTATTTTTGAAAACTTTCTATTTTTGGAAACCTGTTGCTTTTAGAAAGTTACTTATTATTACACAACAAGTATAATAATACAAGAAATACAAATAATACTTAATCAGAATAGACATAATACATGATAAACACAGCATAACGTTAAAAACAGTAAAACAAGACATGAACATATAAAACAAGCTAAGACATGATATAAAACCAGTTACGTACTCAGTACTCAGAATACTTATACACGTATATTATTTATGTAGCGTTAGTGATATCGAAGTAGGACTCTCTTCCATTCGTCTTCTTCGTTCACTGGACACAAGGTACGGATTCTCCGTCCTTTCAGTATGGACATTCTTTCCTTATTAGGATTCCCCGTATGCAGCCAACTGTTTTTCCCAGTATATGTTTTATATGTTTTGATCTGCTTATGTTAATTTAAATGCCTAAAGCCATATACATGCATGACCAGTTTCACCTAGTTATGGAGGTATCATAACCATAACACTGGAGGCACCAGTGTTATGACTTCACCACGGCGGAGTGATAGCGCGTGGCGTCCCTTCAGATTTTGGCCATATTATTATTATCATGTGGGGCGTATGGGTGCATCCTAGGTTACATGTTTTTACAGATGATTCAGGTGAATGTAGTGTGTGCCTTGCATCCTTCACAAGGAGCTGATCCCTCCTACCCAAAAACTTATATTAATTAGAGGCAGCCCCTCTAATTGCATGACGAGGTCACCCCTCCAAGTATTCATGCACGTTGATATTTCATGACCTATATTGGCTAATGGTTCACATGTTAAACAGTTTTCATAAGATAAACATAAGGCTTTTCAAACTATAAAACCGACTTTACTAAGTTATGTCAGGTTTTCCAGGACTTAATCAGTTCTGCTGCTTTTCGTCTTATTTATGTTTCAGCCATTCATATTATGTCGTATATCCGTGCACTGAGCGTTATGCTCAGCCGTTACTTTCCTTTCCATATCCCAAAACGGCAGGTACCCAAGGACGGACTCAAGCATTTGGAGGAAGTGCATAGGATGGAAGCTGCCATAGACTTCTTCTCCTTTTTGCCCTATACCTATGCTTGTTTAGTCTTTCTTCATTCATTTACTTTATTTGTGTTTTGGGCTTATGTTTGGGAACCGATGTTTGATTCCGGTTTTCCCTATGGTCATGTATGTTTGTTACATATTACCTTGCATGCTTTGATGACACGCCATAATTACGCGTAACGGTCTATTTATCAAAGTGGGGTGTTACATCCGTTTTCCTAGGCTTACCAAGTTTGTTACATTTTCGTCCTTTTCATCAGTTTTAGCTTGTTTCCATACTCTTGCGTTTACGTAAGAAAACATGCGAAAATCGAAAAATACGAACGAAAGCATAAGAAAACAGAATACTCAAGAGAACGTGCAAAAACATAAGTAAATGTTAGAGAACGGATGAAAACAGTTAAAACTAGGGGTGTAATCGAGTCGAGCCGAGCTCAAGCTTAACAGGGCTTGAGCTTGGCTTGATACTAAAATTGTAGCTTTGAGCTTGGCTTGATAATTTGTCAAACTTTACCAATCCAGGCTTGAGCTTGGCTTGATAAGGTTTGATAAAAGCTTGAGCTTGACTTGAAAAGCTTGAATGTGTATAAATTTAATTTTTTTATAATAAAACTCATTAATAAACATATGTATAAAATAAAAAAACAAAAAAAAACATTACTTAAAACAAATTTGATTTATTTAACATTAATAAAACCAATATTAAAATCATCGTACAATCTTGGTTTCAAAATGTGTTTTGCGCTCCAATACGATTAAGGTCTCAAAGGCTATTGCATGATGTGAATGCGAGCGCAATTTAGACACGTTGCGTTTAGTAATTAGTATTAAAAAGAGTATAGAAAATATGTATACACGTATCGTATTCCACCAAGTATCGAGTAAATGAAATAATTAAATTTACAAAAATAAAGAATCATTTTAAATACAAAGAACTAAAATATAAATGTAACCAGAGTTAAAAATCCTTCTAAAATATATTATTTATTTATGAAATTAGCCTTTAAAAAAATTAGGTTAATACTCAAATTAACAATTAGTTGCTTATATAAATTGATCATAAAAACATATTTTTTATAGAGCTTGAAAAAGCTTGATAAAAACTCGAGCCGAGCTATCAAAAGCTCGAGCTTGAGCTTGATATAGTTTCGAGCTATTTTTTAGGCTTGAGCTTGATAAAAGCTTAGCTTGATCGAGCCAAACTCAAGCTCAAGCTCGAGTTGCTTGATAAAAGTTTGGCTTTATTATAGCCCTAGTTAAAACGTAAGAAAACGCCACAAACCCGAGAAATTGTTTTTTTTTTCCCGATCTACGTAATTAATTTATCGTTGATTCTGTGAAAGACCAAAACAAATACTAATTGTTGGGCCAAAATTTACTTGTTATTGAATCATTGACCTAAGCCCAAATATTATTGGGGAAAAGTTAAAACAAATTTAAATTTCACAAATAGTACCTCTCTAACATTTTGAACATAAACCCTCGTATTAGTTGAAGTCGAACATAAACCCTCGTGAAAACTAGAAGGCTTATTTTAAAGGGGTGTTTCTTTATTTTTTGTGCCTCTTAGTGAGAAAAGTTGTGAGTCCAAATCATTTTGAACCTCTTCTTTCATACTCACACAAATACCTCTTTCTTCCCACTAAAAAACTAATTTAAAAGCTAATATGGTAACACTTAAAAAAATAAACAAGAGACTCTTTTCATTTGTTCACCTCGAACCCGGCCTCTTCATTGTTTGTTTCTTATACTTCCTACTAGTGGTGCGGATTGACCGGTTAAAACCGGTTTTTGTTATTAGAAAACCGGTTTTTAAACCGGTTTTTCTAAGAACCGTTTTTTTTAAATTGGTCTTTTTTCGATTAAAAATGTTCGGATCAGTTATAAATTTTCGATATCTGTTTTTTACCGGTTCGACTTTTTTCGGTAATAAATGTTTAGAATCGATTTTTTTTCGAAATTTAAAACTTCGTCATTTATTTAATAAACTTGTTAATAATACAAATCTATAATACATATAAAGCATTTTGGCATTTTATTAATAGAAACTTGAAAATTCAACTTACATCTTTTAATACATTATGTACAACTAAAACAAGCTTACAAATTAAAATAATAATACTTAAGTTCTCAAGATTTAATGCTTATATTAATACTAATTAATACATAATAATCAATACTCAAATTAATACATAATAGTTAATACATACTTCAAAATAAAAATAATATAACATTAATTAATATATAAAAAATACACCCAGTTACTTAAAAGTACAATTATATATTCATATTGTATAACAATTAAAAACATTCTACCTTATATAATAGAGGGGAATCACGTTTCCATATAAACAGTGATCCCCTTACGTTTTATTAAACAAATATAACTCTTCTCTCTCACAGCACTCTCCTTCCCTCACAAACAAAACACGCACTGGCACACACATACAGTGATTTGGCCATTCGTTACTCAATTAATGTTGGAGTTGTCCTTTGCTGTAGCTTTTGTTAATGATGGGTTTGCCTCTTTGGTATTAATTGATCAGGGTTTTGGTAGTGGCTACAGTTTGCCCCCTCATTAAAAACTCTATTATTTGCATACCCTTCTCAAAATCATTACCCACTCTCTCTAGAACCATCTGTTTTTTTTATCTTGATCTGGTTTTTGGTTCTTAATGGGGTTCGCTGCCACCAACTTCTTCGTTGCCGCCGTTTATGGTAGGCGGCGTTGATGGTCGGGAGGTGGCGTCATTGACGTTAGATGGGGAAATTAGTCCGTTTCATTAATTGGTGTCCATCACAATTAGTTTTTGTTCCCGTTTATGATAAGTTTGATCAAATCAGTTTGATCTAAACTTTGATCAAACCAAAGATGATCTCAAAAACCAATGGGCTGATTTTGGATCAAAGTAATGGTGCGCTGGCTCAACTTTTAGGTAATTATTCTAATTTTATTTGATCATTTGTGGTGTTTTTTAGGGTATCAAGATGGTAAAGGATGTCATTCCACTTAAAAACACACAAAAACACATAAAAACACACAAAAACACACACAAACTTCATTAAAATTGAGTTTCTAATTGAGTTACCACTAACAAAGTAGCTTTTCAATTGCTTTTTACAATAATCATTCTTAAGGGCTGTTTGGATTGCTTATTAAAATGCTTACATGAAGATTAGTTATTAGAATAGCTACTTACAAGGATGCCTTCAAGTGCTTATAATAACTGCCAATATATTAAGCTAACCAAAATACCCCCTTAGTATGTGTCGTTGGGCATAAGGTGCTAAAAATGATCTGATTTGAGCCTCTCTTTGTTGTTCGCAAATACATATGGTTAGCTTATGTTTTAAGCCAATAGGCTTAATTATCCTTGTGTTGCCCCCGTTCTTTTCGTTGTCGCTACCTACAGCGTGCGACGAACGTGGCGGGTGTGTGATGTTGGTGATACGGGCATTACAGGCATGAAACAAGGGGTTATACCTCATGGGTGTCGTCGCCTATTTTGTGTGTTCAAGATTTTTTTTCTGATTCTATGTGATGAGCACGTGTGATCCTTTTTTTGTTGGAATGTGCAATTATTCAGGCTGTGATGACCTTGAACGGGTTGGGTGAAAGTTGAGATTGCACGTAACTTGGCGGGGTAACTATCGATGTTGCAGCCATGGCGTGTGTATCCGGTTTCCCCTCATAGGTGGCCTATCTAATCCTACCATGGTAACAGTTTTATACTAGTTTTTAGAGGCCGTGATGAGTAAGTATGTCCTTGATTAAAGTGAGATCATCCGCATCTTGGCGGGGCAACTGATTACAGTTGCAGCCATGGCGGTCGTATCCTCTTTGTTTGATAGTCGACCGGTCTGAGCCTGATATACAATGATTATATTACCGATCTATCTGAAATTTGGTTCAATTTTATCTACATTGTTTCCTTTTTGGTTTAATTTGTAGCCATATATTTTGGAACCGGTTGGGGAAGCAATAGGTGAAATAATGTTGTTAGTATTAGATAGCAAAACCAGATACAAGCGGATCAAAGGTATTTATATAAAACCCTCTACCTGGTCATCATGGTAGTTTGATGTTGCGGCTTATTTTTTTTGGCATAATAAGCTTTATTGATAGAACCCGTCGCCTGGCGTGGCAGTTCATTCGATTTGCAA
The DNA here is from genome assembly GCA_025667525.1 of Glebionis coronaria. Lineage (NCBI taxonomy): Eukaryota > Viridiplantae > Streptophyta > Magnoliopsida > Asterales > Asteraceae > Glebionis > Glebionis coronaria. The sequence continues at coordinate 227,057,835 of CM046881.1, forward strand.
CCGCGACGGGTCGAATATATGTTTGTGTTATGCACTTAAGTAACCAACCTATGGGTTAATTGATTTTGGCCTTTTGTTGTACTAGGTAAATCTCATGGCCTGAGAAAGGTTGTATCTTGGCGGGCCGTTTACATAAACGCAGCCATGGCGGCCTTTTCGATTCGACAATGTGCAGTTACGTTGTTAGCCTACATAAAAAACGCTTAAAATGATGTACTTTGTATGTCTTGATACATTTGCTGACAGTTTTAATAAAATAGGGGAATTACGAAAAACAGTGTGTACGATCACTCAGGCTATAATGAGTTTTAACAGCACGGGATAAATCTGAGATTAACCGTATCTTTGCGGGGCAGCCTCTCTGGGCTGCAGCCATGGCGTGCTTGTCCGGTTTTCCCTTAATGGTGCGATATCTGAGCCTATAATGTCCCGCTTCCAAATACGATGCTAAAAATCTATTTCCTTTTGCAAACCAGTTTTAGCTGTCCAACTGAAGAAGAAAACTGTTTGGGCATAAAACATATATTTGGTCATTATCATCATTTGCTCATTATCATCATTTACGTTTTAGCAAAATATAGCTGTCCAAATAGTTTTCTTCTTCTTCAGTTGGACAGCTACTAATGAAGAAGACAGTTCCTTCTGCAAACCATATATTTGCTCATTATCATCATTTACGTTTTAGCAAAATATAGTTGTCCAACTAAAGAAGAAAACTGTTTGGCCATAAAACAAAGATACAAAAAGTCGTGGTTAAGGTAATTGTGTCTACTCACTTAGTCGACTTCGGTTTAGTTTGACTTCGTCTTTGTTTGGATCTGATGAAGCATTACACTTTTTAACCAAAACAAAGGTTTTCCTTAAACCCATTGCTAGCCACGGGGATAAAAAAATAATATTCTTTGAGCTTTAAGTAAAAGTAACCACGAAACTATTTAGTACGTTATTATCAGATTTGAATTTATAGTCACCAATTTCCTTTGAACAATAGTATGGTGTATAGCTTTCTGGAAATGAAACATTTCTGTTGTGGTTCGTTCTAATTAACTAACACAGTCCATATGAACGTTTCAAAAGCTCCTTACAAGTTCTTCCATGTTGGTTTTGCAGTACATATATAAGGTTGTCGAGGGACCAGCTACACGTTGTATTACTGGTTATATCGATGGGTATTCCTCCTCTATGTGGGCCACTCTGGTATGTGTACTACAACACATACGTTTTCTCCAGGTGTAATTTAAACTCTTGAAAAGAAACAGCATCGCTGTTACGACCTTATTAAAATAATTATACTTTAAAGAAGCTGGCATGAAATAAAGAGCTGTATGCCACACTTCACCCTAAAAGTTCTATTTTGCCAACATTATTTGTAGGTTGCTGTGATTCTGTTGTGAATAAATTTGCGCCGCAAACCGAACAAGTTATCGACCAAGTGTTTCTAACAGTAGCCACTGCAAGATCAAAAACGATTTTGAGCAGCAGGTATATGTTGGAGTCCCAGATGTTGGATATTGTGTCTTTGGATTCAAATGCTAATTAGGTACTCTTCATTATAGCCATGATGATTTATATGGTTGAGCTACATAAGCTAATACATATTCAATGCTACCGAACCTCAACACAATGCTTTTACCCCTGCTATTTCTAATCTTGATATATGTTACACTTCTTTTTAATATTCATTATCAGCAACTTTAACTAGAGATCATCTAAATGTTATTGCACTTACTCGAAGATGCATATCATTCACATCAGATTATAGTTCATATATATAGTTATTTACTGCTAATGTGTGTTTCTCACATATACTTGCCTGATTCTTATGACAATTTTTCAGACCACGGGTATAATTATGAGCACATGGAAGCAAGAGAACAAACTCTAGCAAAATGAAAGAAAACACAGTAAGTCAATACACAAACTTGCTATAAGAGTTGATATTATACTATGAAACATCATCTTATTTATACACAAAAGTGCATCAGTTGTAACATTTGTCTTTTTTGGTTAATGAGAGCATGCTCATGTGAAAAAATACTCAAGTTTACTTCTTGATGGCTGCAATTCAGAATAATGTACATTATGGCTCGGGAGCTTAAAAAGATGCATCCTCAGATGGCTAACGCTGGAAAAAGGACTCGGGCGACTATGATGCCAGCGAATCTGAATCCAGGTAAGACAGTTAGAAGCAACGAGGATGAAATATCGAGTCGTTTTTCCCCCTCGATGGTTGTAAATGAATTAGGCAGGACAAAACCAAATTGATACACTTAAATGCGTACAATTTATATACAGATAGTATCTTACATACTTGATGTCTGAAGCGTATATATATCCTGTAGTTAATAAGATCATATGTGTGGTAGGGCTTTTTATGATAATTTGCGGCTTAGGACATTAGTAATTTAGTAGCGATCAAGAAAGTGGCAATTCATGAACATTGGCATAATTTAAAGTAATGCAATAAAGGCACACATGGACGCAAATGATACTCAGTACTTCACTCGGGTTCTCGCATCCGGATTAGTATACTGAATCTCAGACTTTTCGTGCATCGAGACAATCAAATGGGAACAAACACTTGAACATGACTAGGTACACGACCTTTGATGTTACTACTGCTAAGAATACTATTTGTATGATGTACCCAACAAATTTGTAGCTTTAAGCCTCTGCCCCTATTACTGTTTTAGTTTTTCTGCAAATGTTACATTTTAGTCGCACTGTACAAACAGAAATTTAGAGTGTCTTATGAAATTTGATTTTACTTATACTATTGATACATACTAGGCTGTGGCCTGTGGATCAAGCTGAATATAGCTTTAACAACTTCCAACTATTAATTTTTAGACATTGTTTAATAAGCATTCAAGTCATCAGCTTAGTATAGTAGTTTGACTTTAGGTTTGTAGTCACGCTCCAACAGATATGAGTTTCTCTATGATCAGCGGTAAACGATGTCTTACTGTCAATAAACATAGCCTTAATGATGCACTTTCAATCTCCTCACAGTCACATTAACTCAGACCTTTATAACTTTTTTCCAAAGTGCAAAACATTATTCAGATATGGTAGAAGTCAATTCTCATGTGAGCACACAGCCTAACTCTCAAATCACTAACAAAGTTTTAGTTGGTGTAACCTGTAATATGGGAATTGGTGAAAATGGCAAGTTACTATGGAAATTGCCATCTGATCGAAATTAACAATGACTTAATGAGATCCCATTAAAAAAGAATGTTGCTATTATGGGTCTAAAAAGATGAGTATCCCATTTTGATAGTAACTTCTTCTTAGCCGTCTTAGTATCGTGTTGACTAGGTCCATAACCTTTCATGTTACTAATTCTGAGAATGCTATTACATGTAATATTAATCCTTCTGCTTTGGAACCGGTGGCAACCCTCATTATTCAGGTAAAAAATTGTTGAATACAGTAACCCTAAACTCAAATTAAGTATGTGTTTAGTTTTGTATATATTTTTTACTTTACATGTGTTTTTTATAGGGAAGCCATGAATTGTCCACATTCTAAAGCTATCCATGTGAATGAAGTTAATGCAAAAACAGATGCCTGATGGGTTGAAATAGGGGTTTGGGTGGAAAAAGTGTCGGATTGAACTCACCTGGAAGTTTGGGAACCAATGCATATAAAATTAGCACTATTTCTTTTGGGCTGCTATGATGTGTCATCACTCATATCCAGATTTGCAGCTGCGAGTGATGCGAGTACAAATGCTAAAACAAACACTGTAAAACCCGCTTAAAAATACCATTAAATTAAAACTTTAATTAATTAATTAATTCACGACAAGTGATTACGTATAATAATTACGACATGAACAATTATATTACGGAATTAAGTATAAATCACGAATATACGAATACACGAAAATACTAGTTAAGACACGAATAATTATAACGGGCTTCATAAAATGAATTAAACCTTACAAGTTTATTAAAGGCCCAAAGGCCTAGCCCATTTGCAAACCTAACTAGCAAAAACCTTCCAACCTTTTTCATTTGTAACATAAAAAAAAATAATAATAAAATCAAAACCATAAAGGGAGTGGTATGCCGCCGGCCATGGTGTATTTCATGTGTTTGATCTTGACCTCGATATTGATCTAATCTCGGTTGAATGAAGGTAACTCCCAACCCTCCAGTCTCACTACACATTAATCATATGCTATTAAGAAAGATATGTAATTTGTTAGTATCATATGTTACATGATAAATTAATAAAGCTAGAACTAACAACCACCTTTCATGATTAAAATAATATTGGTTCAAAGATATGGAAATGAGTACAAAGGCATCAAGTAACTATATTATTAGTGTAATGACCACATTAGTTTTATATATTTATACGCCTCTCATCTCATCTTTGTAGAAGAATAATATTGGCTTAACAATTATTAACTAGTGGTAATTATATGATAAGATAACAACAGCGCGGTATGAAACAACATGGTGGTGTTTGTTTGTTCGGTAAACCGAGTCGGCTCGGTCGTTAGGCTCGGGATATAGTTTAAACATTAAAAATAAAGATTTTAAATTATACCTTTTATTACTTAGTTTTATAAATGTTTTAATTGTATATTTAAATGATTAAATTAAAATAGTTTTATAATATTTAAAAGGGTATAATTTTATTATAGAAATTATAAAAGATTTTGAAAACTTTCTAATTTAGAAACTTTCTTTTTTTAGCAGGGTTACCTATTATAGTATTAATATCACGTCAGAATATGTTTGTATCGTAATTAATAGTAGGTCGATAATACATTAAAAAGAATTATAAGAAAGATCAGATCTATCAGTTAACATACGTAAAGAAGTTCAGAAATAAATAAATAAATGAGAAGCCGATAAGATCAGTAAATTAAATAAATATCAGTTAACTTATTCGCGTCCTTTATTCATGTAGCTCGCGTAAAATCAGAGTAGACTTTCTGTCAGTTGATCTCGATCGGTTACTGGACATGAGGTACGGATTTCCCGTCCTTTCAATAAGGACTTCCTTTCTATGCATGATTAGGATTCCCCGTCTGCAGCCAAATGTCTTCCCCAAGTATATGTTATAAATATTATCAGAAATCAGTTTTATAACTAAATAAATTGCCTGAGCATTTTATACAAGCATGAAAAGTTTATGTACTAGTTACGGAGGTACCGTAACCATGGCACTAGAGGCACCGGTGTCGTGACTCACATGCAGGAGAGTGATATCCTGCATCGTCCCACTCAGCTCAATTTGGCCATTTTATCAGTATTTTTAGTGGGGCGTATGGATGCATCCTAGGCTTATTAGTTTACAGTTATTAGGGTGGATGTGGTGTGTGCTCTACATCCTTCACATTGGAGCTGATCCCTCCACCCAACACAGTATTTAGAGGTCAGCCCTCTACAGTTATTTAGAGGTCACCCCTCTACAACATTACGAGTACACCCATCTATGTATTCATGCAACAGTTGTTACAGCTCATGACCTATATAAGCTCTTGGCAATTAAAATACAGTAAATACATGTTGTTCAGATTTAACAGATAACAGATAACAGTTCAACTTCGTTATTTATAAATCAGATTTTACAGATTATATACAGATTTTCGCTGCAGCTTTACTTATCAGTCTTACAGCTTTAGTATTTTATCATCTGCTCAATTCAGTAATTTCTTATCATGCTTTATATCCGTTCACTGAGCGTTATGCTCAGCCGTAGTTCCTTTCATGTTCTAACGGCAGGTACACCAGGACGCTCTAAGGATTCCGAGAGCATGTGCATTGGATAGAAGCTATCCAGACTTCTTACTTTATGCACTTCTTACATTATTCTACTTATTTGGACATTGTTTAGTCCTTTCCTTCAGTATTTTACTTTTCATGTTTTGAGCTTATGTTTGGATTACCGATGTTTGATTCCGGTATTTCCTATATGGTCAGTTAATGTTTTAGGGCATTTACCTTATGCTTTGATGACATGCCATAAATACACGTAACAGTCCACTTATCCAAGTGGGGTGTTACAATTATGGTATCAGAGCTGTAGGTTCGACCTGTAGGCTCTAAAACGTGACTTGTGACTAGTGGGTAGTCACCAGGAACTTCCCAGATTTTGGCACTGTTATCTTTCATGTTCCTCATGAAATTATCAGTCGATTTTCTTCATTTATTAGTCAGTTTTTTACTAAGTAAAAGGTTGGTACAAAATTGGCCATATTTAGTCGCATGTGCTTTTCTGCGAATTTTGTTTTGGTGAACCGACCCATAGGCGTTCACCCTTGGCCGTTCAGATTTTGTATTGGTGAACCGACCATAGGCGTTCATCCTTTTTCATGTCAGATTCATGTTATCAGTCGTATGTTATTTGGTGAACTGACTCGTATGCGTTCACCATTTCTCAGGTCAAATTTCATTCTTTTTAGTCGAATGTTGTTATGTGAACCGAACCATAGACGTCCACCTTTGCTCATATCATGACAGTTTATAAAATTTATGACAAGTGTGGATTGGAATACAGCCAACCATATTTAGTCCCAGATTGTAAATTATATATATGACAGTTCTCATAAGATTTTGACAAGTATGAATCGAACCAGAATCGCTCATACTGTCACATGTTTTCTTTTGAAAAAACTGCTGATTGAACCATAACCATCCGCATCAGTTGATGTTAAACCTCAGTTGATTATATCCTCATGTTCTTTGTAACAATCCAGTTTTCAATCTCACGTTAATGCCGTTTTCATGTTCATTCAGTTTCATGTCTCCTTATGAAGATTAAGCTATCAACAGGGTGATGTTGTTTTTATGCTAATACACGGAAGGATTTCAGTGAGATCCTGTTACATAATAAATCATGATCATGTCTTCATGCTAATCATTGTTGGAATTCGATTTAATCATATTCTTTAAACCTCTATACAACCAACATTAAGTCTGTGCAGTAATCGTCGGCCTATCATGTTACTTATTTCAGTTCAGTTTACTACCGATTAAAATCAATTTATTTCTTTGATCATGTCAGAAAATTTACACTAGTATCTATCACCCCATAAAATTTCCACCAGTTCCATGGACGGTATTTCAGGGGTACTCCACGTACAGTGTCTCAAATATGCTCCATGTGCAGTATTCATTTTGTACTCCATGTACCCTACTCCATGGATATTGTTAGGACTATTAGAATAGTTCTTTGTAATAGGTAGACTAGGAGGTATGTAGTTCCTCCTGGTCATAGTAGTAGTAGGAGCAAGTCATGCTCCTGGTCTTATAGAAAGTCAAACTTTATTATTTAGTTATTATTCTGTTAGGATATGCATGAGATATGTTAGGAAAGGATATGCATATCAGTTTTACACGTTTTGGTTAATGATGTATTAGGGTTTCCTTGGAGTATAAAAGGAACCTTAGACAGAAGGGTTAGACACACCTTCATCATATATAATTCTAGTTCTTATTAATATTATAAATCCTTAGAAAAGGATCAAGTCGTTTTAGCTATTCTGTTCTTCTTCATAGTATTTGTATTCCGCACTTATACTGTGTGATTGGTATAGAGTCTCTCTGTGAATAAACTTGTGATTACAGAAGTCGTTCACCGTTCCTGACAGGCTGCAAGATCCACATCTAGTGGACCCAACAAGTGGTATTAGAGCCTGGGAGAGTCTCTGTAACAAGAAGAATCAATTTTTCTCGTTACTAACATTTTTGTTTAATAATGTCTGCCTCAAGTTCTACTCAAACAGGAGAAGATAGTACTCCTAAAACTCAGCAACCTCAGCAGATCATTGCTACGGTTTCCAACACAAATGGTAAGTTTCCTCTTCTGAAAAAGGACGAGTATGATAGCTGGGCAATGAAGATGGAATGTTGGATCACCAACACTGATCAAGACCTTTGGAAGATCATTCTGAATGGAAATAGCAGGAAGTTGACTAGACGAGAAAAGAATGGTAATATTACTCTTCTTGACCCTAAAACTCATGAAGAAATCACAGCTGTTCAGAAGGAGATCAAAGCAAAAACTATTTTGCTTCAGTCTCTTCCTGATGATCACATGGGTGACTTCTATCATCTGGATGATGCTAGAGAGATCTGGAATGGAATAAAAGCAAGGTTTGGTGGGAATGAGGAGTCAAAGAAAATGTGAAGATCCATGCTGAGAGATGAATTCATAGACTTCAAGATCTCAGAAACTGAAGGTATCCATCAAGGGTATGACAGGTTCCAAAAGATATTGAGCCAGTTGAATCAACTTCGGTCGAAACCTTACGATGGTGATATCAATGCAAGGTTTCTTAGATCCTTACCCTATTCATGGAATCAGGTGGTAATCTCTCTCAAAGCAAAATGTGGGCTGGACTATCTTAATTTTGATGATTTGTTTCATAAGCTCAAAACCTTTGAGCCTCATGTGAGGGGATACTCAAATGATTCTTTTCCTACTCCTGCTAACTCTACCTTTGTGAGTTCTATGGGATCCAGTCCCATGTCTTATGCTAGTAGCCCAAGAAATACTGTGTCTTCTCAACATACTTTTCAGCATACTTCTACTCCTGAACCAAAAGCCAAGTCTGGTAGCATGGTAGAAGCTGTTCTTCACTCCTTTGTTGTTGACGTAGATGCTCAACAGCAACTTGATTTTGATGACTTCAAACAGGTAGATAAACTTGACCTGGATGAAATGGATCTAAAATGGCAGATGGCCATGCTCACTCTTAGGGTTCACAAGTTTGAGAAGAAAGCCGGTCGAAAATTTAATTATAACCCAAGAGAGCCAGCAAGGTTTGACAGAAGCAAGGTTCGATGCTATAACTGCCAGCAGCAAGGTCACTTTGCAAGGGAATGCCCTAACAAGCATGACCAGGAGAAGAGCAGATATTCAGCTTTTAAGATTCAGGAGGTGAAGGATGACAAGAAGGCGTTGGTGTCTGTTGACTCTATGTTCAACTGGAATGATCATCAGAATGCTACCCTGGAAACAGCTGAGCCTTCTACTGATGTGTTTGCAATGATTGTTGGGAATCTGTCTGATGCCGAGGAAGCCAAAGAGTTTGCTCTTATGGGCATCTCACCTCAGGTACAACATTGTCCTCTTGGTTGTCATGATAAATATTCAGAATTGTTGTCTCAATATAATGACTTAAATGATCAGAATGATAAGTATTTTTTAGAAGTTCAAGCATATAAGGCTTCTTTAAAAATATTGGAACAACAAAAGAGGTGGATTCAAGATACTCAACGTGAGTACGAGGATAAAATTAGGATACTGAACATTGATTTAGAAAACACAACAAATATGCTTAAATACACTGAAAAGGTAAAAGATGACAGTATCAAAGATAAACAAGAAATGAAGGACAAATTAGATGCTACTCTTTTACGATTTGAAAAATAGCAAAAGGCACCTAAGAATCTTTCAAAAAATTAATTGATAGTAGTATGTCTGGCATGACTAAAAGACGGTTAGGATTTGATAAATATATTGATTCAGAATATGTGTTTGATTTATCTTTTTCAAGTGTCTTTGATCCTGACAAGGAGGAAGAGGGAACACCTAGCTACAATAGGTTTAAACCAGCAGCAGAAATGCATGCTGTCCCTCCACCTCTTTCAGGAACTTTCATGCCCATTTCTAGGCATAATGACTTGGATAGATCACAGATGCATGAGTCCCCAAAAAGTTCTATAAATTCTAATGACTTTGTCTCGTGTACTTTCAGTGACAAAGCCAGTGACTCTGCATCATGTGGTTCAAGTGAAGAGTCGAGACCTGCAAGTTCCAAGTCAAATGACCATGCTGCTACCAGTGCTAGGAAGTGTGAAGAGAGTGTTGCTTTTACTTCAACAGTGTCTAGTCCTGGTTTATTGAGTCCTAGGAAGAATGTTTCTCCTAGATTTGTGTGTAATAAAGTTAGCAGTATGAAACAATGTCATTCTAATAAAAGGTCGTTTAAAACATGTTTTGTTTGTGGGGAGTGAATTTCATTTGATTAAAGATTGTGATTTTTATGACAAACATTCTTCTGTATATCAAGCATTTCCTGCTCCTGGTCCACCAGGAGTTGTTCCATATTCTTCTAGAAGACTCAACCCATGTGCTCAATCTTTTTCTTCTTCTAGAAGGACCTCTCCATTAGCTTCTGATCATTGGAGAAACACTGGATTAATATCATATAGACCAACCAGTAACTATTTTCAGAATTTTAATCCAAATTATGAATTTAATTTTGACCACATGTACTTTGGGTTGGGAAATCAGGGTACTGCGGTTAAGCCCTCAGTAGGTTGTTCTTGGTCAAACAATAACACCCATATGATGAATAGGCAACCTAAGAACAACGGTAGATCTCATCAATCTTCTTGGCTATCCTCTAAAGATCCACAAGGCAGGCTCAAACCTGAAAAGGTTTGGGTCCCCTTAAGACACTAACTTTTGCATTTTTCTTTTCTTGTTGTTGTAGGTTACTCCATACCAAGATCCTACTCAAGGAATTGTTGATAATGGATGCTCTAGGAGCATGACAGGAAATAAAAGTCTTCTATCTAACTTTGTACCATTTCAATGCGGAAAGGTCTATTTTGGAGGAGGTGAAGGCAGGATCACTGGCAAAGGAACGATTCAGACACCTAATCTTAATTTTGAGCAGGTCTATTATGTGGAAGCACTTCAACACTTAAACTTGATATCTGTCTCTCAGATTTGTGACAAGAAGTAGTTTGTCCTCTTTACGGATATTGATGCACTAGTGTTATCCAAAGACTTTAAACTCCCGGATGACTCACAGGTTCTGCTCAGAATCCCTAGAAGACACAACCTCTATAGTATCAAGCTGAATGAAGTCAATCCTACTGGTCAACTAGCATGTTTGGTTGCTAAAGCCTTAGAAGATGAAGCCACTAAATGGCACCGAAGGATGGGACATGTGAACTTCAAGACCATTCACAAACTAGCAAAACTGAATTTGGTCTCTGGTTTACCTCCCAAGTCATTTAGAAACGATATCAATTGCCTTGCATGCAGCAAAGGCAAACAACATAAAGCATCCTTCAAAACCATTACTGCTCTCAGCCTTATCACTGAACCATTGCAGCTACTACACATGGATTTATTTGGTCCTACCTCTATTAGGAGTATTGACCACAAACAATTTTGCCTTGTGGTAACTGATGGGTATAGCAGGTTTACGTGGGTTTTCTTCATGGCTGCCAAGAGTGAGACCTACTCAATTCTCAAGGACTTTATTACACTTATAGAGAATCAGTTGTCCAATAAGGTTAAAGGTATTCGATGTGATAATGGAACGGAATTCAAAAATGCAGACCTCATAGAACTTTGTAATTCTAAAGGCATCAAAAGAGATTATAGTGCAGCAAGAACTCCTCAACAGAATGGCGTGGCAGAAAGAAAGAACAGGACTCTAATAGAAGCTGCGAGAACAATGCTTGTCGATTTCAAGCTTCCAACCATGTTCTGGACAGAAGCTGTCAATACTGCAAGTTATGTTTTGAATAGAGTTTATATTAAAAATCCTCACAAGAAGACTCCCTATGAGCTCCTAACATCCAAAGTACCAAACATTGCTCATTTGAAGCCATTTGGGTGTCCTGTCACCATTCTGAATACTAGTGACTATTTGGGGAAATTTGATGGCAAGGTAGATGAAGGATACATTGTGGGATATTCAGCTCACTCTCGGGCTTATCGTGTCTACAATCTCCAAGCCAAGCGAGTAATTGAAACTATAAATCTCAAGTATTTTGAGGAGAAGTCAAACATACAAGGCAAGGGTCCTGAATCGTATTTTGATCTTGATTATCTTAGTGATTCATTAGGATTTTTTCGTTTCAAAACTAACCATGATGCAGGTCCACAAGTGTTTGCAACTTCTAGTGCAGGTGCTCATTCTAGTCTTTCAGACTCAGATGACGAGGATGATATTTTTGTTGTTCCATCCTATTCCACCACAGTCTCTCCTACTACTCCTAGTGATGCAACTCCATCAGATATATTGGACTCACAAGGAGCTCTTGACACATTACTCAAGCAACAACTAGAAGCTACTAAAGCAGCTGCTCAAGGTGGCTTTGAGTTTCCTTTGAATACTCCTGCTGACAAAGCTGCTCCTAGTACTCCAATTGTTACTCCTAGTGCTAGTTCAACACCTATTGGTAGTCCGGCTAGTGATTCCACTTCCCATACTAGATTCTTAAGTCCTTGTGACCTGGGGAACTATCAAAAGAAGTCTTCTACCAAGCTGGATGATATTCATAAGCAACCAATAGATGGCATTTTCGACTCTGCTTCATATGATGATGACTTTGTTGGGGATCTTAATAACTTGGCACCAGAAGTGGAAGTAGCTTCCAATCCAATGTTGCAGTCACATAAAGACCATCCTACTACTCAAATCATTGGAGATCCTAGTTCTACTGTCAAGACTCGCAGAATTCATAAGAAGGCCACGTCTGATCATCATGCTCTTGTGAGCTATATTGAGGATCAAAAGCGTAATAATCATACGGACTTTCAACATTGTTTGTTTGCTTGTTTTCTTTCACAGGTGGAACCTAGATCAGTCTCTCATGCTCTTGAGGATCAAAGTTAGGTGGAGGCTATGCAGGAGGAGATGCAGCAGTTCTTGTTTCAGAATGTTTGGATTCTAGTTGATTTGTCAGATGGTAAGACATCAATTGGTACCAAATGGATTCTCAAAAATAAGAAAGATGCAAGGGGTATTGTGGTGAGAAATAAGGCGAGGTTGGTTGCACAGGGTCATACATAACTTGAAGGCATTGATTACACTGAAGTTTTTTCTCATGTTGCTAGGATTGAGGCCATTCGTCTGTTTTTGGCTTTTGCTTCTTATGTGGGCTTTACAGTTTTTCAGATGGATGTCAAGAGTGCATTTCTCTATGGCAAGATTGATGAGGAAGTTTATGTCACTAAACCTAAGGGCTTTGTAGATCCACTTCATCCCAAGAAAGTTTACAAGGTGGTCAAAGCTCTCTATGGACTTCATCAGGCTCCTAGAGCTTGGTATGAGCGTCTTTCAACTTTCTTGTTGAAACATGGATATAGAAGAGGCACGATTGACAAAACACTATTTCTTAAGAGGAATACCAAGGACATTATCCTTGTTCAGGTTTATGTGGACGATATTATCTTTGGTTCTACTAAAAAGGAATGGTGTGATGAGTTTGAACAACTGATGAAGGGCGAATTTCAGATGAGTGCTATGGGAGAGCTTACAGTTTTCCTTGGTCTTCAAGTCAAGCAACAGTCGGATGGAATCTTCATAAGTTAAGATAAGTATGTTCATGAGATCCTTCAGAAGTTTGATATGGATCCTCTTAGACCAGCAACAACACCTTATGAAGTTGCTAAAGTCAAACTTAAGAATGAGCCAGATCCTCCGGTAAATGTTCACATGTACAGGTCAATGATAGGCTCACTCATGTATTTGACTGCATCACGTCCGGATATTATGTTTGCAGTCAGTGCTTGTTCTAGACATCAGGTGGCTCCAACGGTTTCTAACTTGAATGCAGTCAAGAAGATTTTCAAGTACATCAAGGCTCAACCTAAGCTAGGCTTGTGGTATCCTAGAGAATCACCTTTTGTTCTTGAAGCATATAGTGATAGTGACTATGCAGGTGCTAATAATGACAAAAAATATACTACTGGTGGTTGTCAGTTTTTGGGTCGAAGACTTATCTCATGGCAATGCAAGAAACAGACGATAGTAGCTACTTCTTCAACAGAAGCTGAATACGTAGCTGCTGCTAGTTGTTGTGGACAAGTTTTATGGATACAAAATCAGATGCTTGATTATGGGTTCAACTTTATAAACACCAAAATTTTCATTGACAACCAAAGCACTATTTGCATTGTGAAGAATCCTGTTTTTCATCAATGTACAAAACATATTGAAATTAGGCACCAATTTATCCGGGATGCCAATGAGAAGAAGTTGATACAGGTTCTTAAGGTTCACACGGATGATAATGTTGCTGATTTGTTGACTAAAGCCTTTGATGGTCCTCGTTTCAACCACTTGGTGGTTCACATTGGAATGGTCAATTCTTGAGACCTAGGATAGAGGGGAGGCTAAGCCTAAGGGGAGGCTTAATGTACATATTTACTTGCACATATTAACATCTTGGTCACTTTTAACAACAGATTGTATGGGTTTTTGCGGTGTGTGCTACTTCTAGTGGAGGATTTTGCTCAATTCTGGTGGTAGTCTTCAACTTCTAGTGGATAAAAATCCTTCCTTATCATTAATGGTTGGCTTCTAGTCTTGGTTTGGGTCACTGTTCACTTCGTTGACTTCTGTTGACCACATTGTGCTTCTAGTGTTGACCCTTATGCGTTTGACTTTTAGTCAACGCAAGCTAATTCTGGTATATATCATTTTATTTAACTTTGGTAATTGGGATTTGCAAATAAAGTTAAAAGGGGCAAGTGGTTACTTTGCATTAACTGCCTAATTTGAAAGGGCAACCCACATTATTAGGGGTCAATGAACAGTTACAAGACCATTATTTATGGTCAATTACCCCCCTTGACTCATTCATCACAATCATAACACACACACACGCTCCTACTCTCTCAATCCCTAATCAATCACCTTCCATCACTTCCACTCAACATCAATGACTGCTTTGGTCTACCAACCCGCTCACAATAAGGTAGCGTATCTGGGAGATGGTCCTAAACATGACGAATTCACAGACATCCTAGAGTTTATTGAGGCTTCTAACCTCAGGTATGCTTTTACTGTTTGCCCAATTGTATATGATAGTGTGATTCGCCAGTTTTGGGATACTGCTGAACTTGTGGCTGTTTTAGGTCGCCTACTTGAACTCCATGCTACCATTGATGGACGTTCTTATGTGGTTACTGAAGCTTCTATTAGGAGTTCCCTTCATCTTCAAGATGAAGGTGGTGTTGTTTCCATCCCCAATGCTGAGGTTTTGGAGGGGATGGCTGCGATTAGTTATAACCATGGGGGGAAGTTTAACTTCCAAAAGAATAGGCTTTCCCCCCCAGTGGAAGCTTCTGGTGCACTTTTTGATTCACTGCTTAAGCCCCAAGTCTGGGAGTTGGGATGCCTTTCCCATTCCTTTGGCTACTGGTTTGATCTGCATAGCACAGGGTAGGGTGTTTAATTTTTCTCGCTATTTGTTTGACGGGATGGTTAGCAATTTGACTAGTACTGGATCTAGGAAGAAATTTTTAATGTGTCCTAGGTTTTTGCAGCAGATACTTGTGTGTTTACCTCGTGATAGGGAGGAGTATGAGACCCCAAGCTTACTGCTAAAGTTTACTACAATATGGCTCTTAGGTTTAAAAGGGATTGGAGGCCCCTTACTGATGCAATGTTGGGCCTTGCCCAAGGTCCTCCTGATGTTGTTCCTCTGGCTGCCGAAGCCGAGGAGGAACTTCCATTAGGAGATGATCCTATGGAGGAGGAGCATCCTGCTGGTGGTGCACCTAATGTGGTGGTGGAAGAGCCAGTTGAGGAAGTGGTGGTTGAAATGCCATCCACTTCCAAGGCTGTCCCCTCTTCTATGCCACATTCGTCTCTATTTGTGGATACTCCCCCTCCTAGTCTAGCCCCTCACCCTACTAATAAGCCCTCTGGTTCTCGTGCTCATGATGATGACCCCTTTATTGCTTCTGGTTCCAATGAAGCCTTCCCAGATCCAAGTCCTCTTGGTGGGAAAGCGGAGGAGCCTGCTACACTGACTTCTTTGCTTGATCTCATGCACAGGTACCATGAAAGGATTCTTTCTTTGGAGGCGGATTTGAATCAACATCGTAAGCTTACCAAGGAATTTGTTCTTCCAATGGCTGACCAGATTAAAGCTTTGGAAACACAGCAGAGGAGGAGGAAGAAGCATGTTGTTCAGTCTGATTCTGATGAGGATGTTGAGGATCTTGTGGAGGATGGCTTGAATTTGCTGGCGAAGGCTGCATTTGCTGATAAGCCATATGCTGATTTGCCTATTCCTCCTACTTCATCAAGCATCCCTCCTACTGCTGCTACCCCTAGAACGAAGGAGGTTATTGCTGGTTCTTCTGCTGGTACTACTGCTGGTCCAATTGTTGGACCGTCTCATGATCCTAAGGGGAAAGCCCCTATGACTAATGCTCCCTCACCCCCTCGCAAGCGTACTCGCTGACAGCTTGAGAAGGACAGGTTGGGTGAGGAGGCTGCACACCGAATGCAAGCGGATATTGACCAAGCTGCTAGGGCTGAGGAAGAAGCTCTTCAGAAGCAAAGACGTGAACAGTTGCAGCATGATGCTATGCATTGGGATGATGACGATTGGATGCGGGTGCTCACTATTTTTACATCTGATTATTCGCCATATACTGATCTCTTGGGTGCTGATGTGAATGAGCAGAATTGTATTCCACGATCTATGGCGTTAATGCGTAAGCAACAATTATCTCTTGCTGCTCAACTGCGTGAAAAGCGTCAGAACAGGCCTTTGACAAGAACCGAGGAGAGAAAGTTAATACAGAGGTATGTCAAATATCAGTCGGGTGCTCACTTTACTGTTGGTTGGACATGGGATCGAGTTTGGGCGTTGTCTTTTGACGAGCTTAAGGATCTATACCAAAGAATGATCAAGCGTCAGAACACACTGGTTCCGGAGCGTTTCATCTATCGTCCTCTTCCATGAGTGGTTCCTACTTCTCAACCTGCTGTTGCTCCTAGTTCTTCATCTGATGTTCCTCTTGGTTCTACTAGTATCCCATCTATTGTTGATGTTTCTACTGCTGGTACCACACCCACACCTTCGGTTGCTCATCCTGTTTCATCTTCGGGTCCTACTACCACCACCACCTATGCTACCACTACCACCACCACTGCTACTCATGTTATGGCACAACCCTCACCACCCGTGACTGCCTCTCAACCTACTCCTTCTCCTGGTGCAGCTACCGTTGATCCTTTGGTTGGACAAGGTGTTGATTCTACTTATGTTGATCCTATTCCTGCTGCGAAGGTAAAGGTTGAAACCTTGTCTGGTGTTCCAACTCCTCGTCGTTCCATCCGCAAGAAGATGGCTAGACGTGGCAAGTCTGTTCCTTATGAGAAGCGTGCTCCAGAGAACCTTATTGATGCAGCTTCCGACAGTGACTCAGAATTTCCAATGGGTACGGGGTTTATTACTGCTTGGACGGTTAAGCCATCCACGACTATTCCTGGTACTTTCACCCATAGGATTTCCATCAGTGATGGTTATGTTCATTATGCTTCGGGTTTGCAAGGTGTTTTGACTTGGGTCGATCGTAGGGATCTTATGTCTTTGTATGGGTTTGTGGATGCTGGTATGCCTACTCATCCTAGTGAGGTGCCCTCCTGGCCTGGTCTGACAATATGGGCTGACTTGAAGATGATGCTTGATTCTCCTCCACATGCTCCACATTCTGGTGTCTGGAAGGACCAGCCACACTGGGTAATCAAGAGATGGAAGTTGTATGCTGGCTGTGGAGTGCATGTCTTGGAGTTGGAGTCTGGTGCCATGGTGTTAATGCTTACGGATCTGGACTATCCGTTAACTATTGCTACTATGGAGGCCATGCTTGCTTGTCACTTGCAGATCTCCAATGCTCCTTCAGGGAATGAGACTTCTATGGCTACTACTCTGGTGGAAGGGATACAAGCCCGGTTGCAAGCTGAGAAGGTGGCTGCGTCTGGTATGTGATGGGTATGTTTGTAAGTTTTTATGTTTTGTGTTTTATGTTAATATGTTTATACTGCAATTCTTTTCACCAATATGTACAGTGATTGGTGACTTAAAAAAAATTCTTTTTATATAATATATGCTTATACTTTAAACAAATACTGGATTTTACACTTGTGAATAATATAATATCTGCTTATACTTTTTCAAAACATTGGGTTCCTTTTGACTGATTCACACTTGTGCTGGTTTGGAGTTTCATCTGGTGTTGGACCTGGTCCACACAACAAATGGTGCTCAACTCACCATGTCTCACAAACAAGAAAGAGTTGATTTACCATGAGGGTACGGCTCTGGTGTGATTCTCAAATCCGTTGATGGTTGCCAGGTTACCCAAAACTGGATGGTTTTCACTTGCCATGGTCCTAGACTGAAAAGTGGCTAATCCAAGGGGGTACGGCTCTTGGTAAAGATTTTATCAAATCCGTTGATAGCTATAATAGCTTGCTCAAAGCTATAGGGTTTTCAACTCACCGATGCTTCATTGCTAAGAGTTGGCGAGTCCAGAAGGGTACGGCTTCTGGTAAAGACATATCAAATCTGTTGACGGCTGTGATGGTTTGCCTAAAATCATCAGGGTACCCCCACTCACCATTGATTCACGTTCTAAGAGTTAGGCTGGGTTCTGGTCTCCCAGGGTGATGCTTATTCCACCATAAAGACTGGCTAGCCCAAGCGCGAGCAGCTACTTGGTAAAGGCTCATAAAATCTGCTCATGTTGCTGTGAAGATTCGACACGATGCAGATTTGTTTCAAGCTTTGAAGAAGCTTCTGGTGTTCATTATTGCATCGGTTCTTATGTTCTTTATATTGCTGGTTCTGATGCTGTTGTTTCTTTTGCTGTTCCAATCCTCAAGCTTTGTTGCACGGTTTACCAGGAAACTTGAACTCAACAGGTCAAATTCAAGTTTAGGGGAGGATTGTTAGGACCATTGGAATAGTTCTTTGTAATAGGTAGACTAGGAGGTATGTAGTTCCTCCTGGTCATAGTAGTAGTAGGAGAAAGTCGTGCTCCTGGTCTTATAGAAAGTCAAACTTTATTATTTAGTTATTATTCTGTTAGGATATGCATGAGATATGTTAGGAAAGGATATGCATATCAGTTTTACACGTTTTGGTTAATGATGTATTAGGGTTTCCTTGGAGTATAAAAGGAACCTTAGGCAGAAGGGTTAGACACACCTTCATCAAATATAATTCTAGTTCTTATTAATATTAGAAATCCTTAGAAAAGGATCAAGTCGTTTTAGTTATTCTGTTCTTCTTCATAGTATTTGTATTCCTCACTTATACTGTGTGATTTGTATAGAGTCTCTCTGTAAATAGACTTGTGATTACAAAAGTCGTTCACCGTTCCTGACAGGCTGCAATATCCACATCTAGTGGACCCAACAGATATTGATAATCGATCCTCAATCATCTCAGGCGTTTCCACTTGTCGATATTTTACCAGGTGCTGATGCTGCTTGTGAGTTGAAGATTTTACCAGATGCTGATGCTGCTAACACTTTGAAGACCTCACAAATGCTGATGCTGCTGATACTTTGGAGATTTCTCAAGATGCTGATGCTGTTTGTACTATGAAGACTCTGTAGAACAAGGACGAAAACTAAAAATTTGAAATTTCTGACAAGAATAAACTTCAATCATCAAACACTACCATTCTATTCCATGCTTTTACTTTCTCAGTTAGATGTCACACTTCACCCAGCTAACTTTCATTCAGAAGAGTAGAAATTGGAACCAGCCGGCCACTCAACAAAATAGTTACATGAATCACGGTCATGATAATGATCGTCATAAATTGACAGACAAAGCAGTAGTGATACCCACCTTGCTTATAATTAATCAGTCAGTAACCATCGGAACTCCGGAACGGACGTGACCAGAAATACAGAGGTCACTAGTCTAACCGGTCTGCCAATCCTAGTAGTTACAAAAAAAATTTAGCCTTGCCAGATTCACCCATTAAAATACATGTCTAGACAACAGTCAAGACACAGGTCTCAAGTATCATTCAGAAGACACATGTCAGGACACCAGTCATGATACACGTCATATGAATATCTTCTTAAAGTACGAGTCAGAACTCATAACTCTAGTATGTTTCTAAACCAGGCCCTCAGTAATTCAGGGTACCCTTCAGAAAGGGGTATACACATTCTATTATGCCCCACATGAATCAGATCATTTAAAATTCAGTCACCACCACTAGAGTATTATTCAGGTTAAACACACAGAATTCACCCTGTGAGGTTACAAACGAACACATTCAGTGAAAAGTCGCCATGTTCACTTCACGTATTCCTATGTCAGCTTTATCTTAAATCAGGTAGTCCCCTGCATCTCAGCCAGAAAAGACTCCACAGTACCAACCATGTTTATTAAGGTTTTCCTTTCATTTAACGACAAGATCCGTCTTACTAAATCCCAAATATATTCATTATATTTCTGCCAGAAAATCAGTACAAATTGTTTCTGCCTTACAAGCGCGTGACTTATCAGTCCATAGCTACGAAGACTTTCTAGCCACCAGTTATAATCCACTTATGAAGTTCTTTAAATTTATGATCAGTAGAATTTTATTTTTTTTAGCATTTCCAGAAGTAATTCCAGAAGGTTCCAGAAATTCCTTCCTGACCATGAGACATAGTTTAACATCAAGCTTGTCTCAAGAACGGAACCTGTTTTCTAAACTCTTTATTGCAGGGCGTCAGCTAAGTTAAAGAGTTGTAGCATTTGCTGTAAAAGTTACCGGAACGAGGCTTTATTCGTCCTAACGCACCACCAGGAAGTGCACTGTTTCTGCCTATGAAAAAAAAGCCGGTATCATGAGATCATGTATGGACCACTAAAAATTTTGACAAGATCATCATTCTTAATCAATGTTCATTCCATAAATAGCAGGTCTGATCAACTACGATGTCTTAAATATTTTCCAAAACAAATTTTCGATCATGCTACCATCAGTGGTGAGAACATGACATTTCCAGACCGTTGTTCCACATATTATAGTCTCTCTAAAATTTTTGAATCATACTTCTGAGCTCCCTAATGCTCCATCTATATTATGAAATGTATGAATAAATTTTTTTCCCATAAATCCCAGACAAAATCGCCAGTATATTAATTGATCACATTCTGATCTGCTAAATTCTAGAGAAGAACATGAGAATCATCTTTTCACGATCCTGCAAATTTTCTGATAGGATAAAATATATACACAGCTTTCCAGATGAACAAGGTGGCATTTCTGAGCCACCCTATTTCAACAGAAAGAAATTTCAGACAGTCCTGCGAAGATGAAGGCCATCACCAGGTGGTCAAGATCGACGCCTGTGACTAAAGTACAAATTTTATAGAACTCAGTTGACTGATACCGTAGAAACTGCGGACAATTCCCACGATTATCCTTCCATGGCTAAGCTTACACATAAAGGAGAGGACTTACACTAAAATTTTATATCACATAAGATCCTACGCTAAGAGAGATCTATTTTACCCAGACTCAAAATTTTGTCATGACTATTCACCCAGATTCCACCAGAATGTTCCACAATCCCAGACAGAATTTTGGTAGAAGCAGTATAACACAATTGAGACAGCTATGTTCATATCTAGATGCCTGGAATACCACAGGTTCAAGATAGAACACCTACATGCTAGTGAGTTATTACAACCATTAGAAATTCTGAAAAGAAAAGAGACGAGATTCCATGGAAATTGTTATCAGTTACCAAAGACTCAGAAGAAGTATGATACTATCTAAGTCATTGACGACCAGTTCACCCAGCCTACACGTTTTCTTTCATCCGAAATGATTACGCAGTCGCAGATCTAAAGGAAATTGAGCAATAGATCGTACGGTTTCAAAGTATTCCGTCAACAATCATGTCAGATAGAAATTCACATTCGCGAATCACGCTCACGTTCATGTTCACCATCATGTGTACGTTTACGTCCACCTTCACGTTTACGTCTCACGTTCACATTATGATGTGTTTCAGTCCATGTTTAGAGCGATCTAATGATTTAAGTTCACGCTCACATTCAAGACACTGTTCACGCTCAGGTTCGTGTCCCATCTTGTGAAATACATTTCACAGCTTGTTACCGAATATGGTTACAGGAAGCTTAAGAAACCAGACTCAGGTTTAGCACAACTTCTCCATACTTGGCAGACGTTTCACATCTCAGGCCATATCGTTTGGCATTCCCTCCTCAGTCGGCATACGTTTATGACATGTTCTAGTATCACGTTCACAGTATGTTTCACGTATCTCATTCATGATATATTCCATGCTCACAATTCCTCATATAATCATGAACCATGTTCACGATAGCTCACGTAGCACGTTCGCAATTGTTCACGTATATGTTTCAGCAGCTTGCTCAGAGATATAAATGTTATCATTTTAGGATATTTGTACGTACCATTTCATGTATACTACACATTACATCTTATCCATTCGATCAGGTTCAGGAAAAGCCATCTTAAGTTGAAGAACCCGAAACTTTTCAGTATCTCAAGACAGGGTCATGAAGACCAAGGTCTTTCCTTCGTCAACATCCTTTAAAGGAACCATCTCGAGCGGGAAGCCACTAGGGAAACGGAGGAGTCTATCTGGATCCTTATCCTCATTATTTCCTATGATCCAAGTATAATATTTCTAGTGATGTCAAGTTCCATGTCCTCCTCAGTCATGCCATGTTCCAAGTTCTCTTCAATCATGTCACTTTCCATCTTCACTTTAGTCATGTCACGTTATACCCTTTCAGCAGCAGTATGTTCTAAATCAAGGACGAATGGTCTTTCAGCTTATATGTCTTTCAGCTTTCATGTCCTTTCCGTCTATGTGTCTTTTAGCTTATATAAACCTCATCAACTTAATTTACTTTTAATTCGAGGACGAATTTTCTTTTTAGAGAGACAGAATTATAAAACCCGCTTAAAAATACCATTAAATTAAAACTTTTATTAATTAATTAATTCACGACAAGTGATTACGTATAATAATTACGACATGAACAGTTATATTATGGAATTAAGTATAAATCACGAATATACAAATACACGAAAATACTAGTTAAGACACGAATAATTATAACGGTCTTCTTAAAATGCATTAAACCTTACAAGTTTATTAAAGGCCCAAAGGCCCAGCCCATTTGCAAACCTAACTAGCAAAAACCTTCCAACCTTTTTCATTTGTAACATAAAAAAAAAAATCAAAACCCTAAAGAGGGAGTGGTGTGTCGCCGGCCATGGTGTATTTCGTGTGTTCGATCTTGACCTTGATATTGATCTAATCTCGGTTGAATGAAAGTAACTCTCAACCCTCCAGTCTCACTACACATTAACCATATGCTATTAATAAAGATATGTAATTTGTTAGTATCATATGTTACATGATAAATTAATAAAGCTAGAACTAACAACCACCTTTCATGATTAAAATAATATTGGTTCAAAGATATGGAAATGAGTACAAAGGCATCAAGTAACTATACTATTAGTGTAATGACCACATTAGTTGTATATATTTATACGCCTCTCATCTCATCTTTGTAGAAGAATAGTATTGGCTTAACAATTATTAACTAGTGGTAATTATATGATAAGATAACAACAACACGGTATGAAACAACATGGTGGTGTTTGTTTGTTCGGTAAACCGAGTTGGCTCGGTCGTTAGGCTCGGGATATAGTTTAAACATTAAAAATGAAGATTTTAAATTATACCTTTTATTACTTACGTTTATAAATGTTTTAATTGTATATTTAAATGAATTAAATTAAAATAGTTTTATAATATTTAAAAGGGTATAATTTTATTATAGAAATTATAAAAGATTTTGAAAACTTTCTAATTTGGGAACTTTCTTTTTTTAGCAGAGTTACCTATTATAGTATTAATATCACGTCAGAATATGTTTGTATCGTAATTAATAGTAGGTCGATAATACATTAAAAAGAATTATAAGAAAGATCAGATTTATCAGTTAACATACGTAAAGAAGTTTAGAAATAAATAAATAAATGAGAAGCCGATAAGATCTGTAAATTAAATAAATATCAGTTAACTTATTCGCGTCCTTTATTCATGTAGCTCGCGTAAAATCAGAGTAGACTTTCTGTCAGTTGATCTCGATCGGTTACTGACACGAGGTACGGATTTCCCGTCCTTTCAATAAGGACTTCCTTTCTATGCATGATTAGGATTCCCCGTCTGCAGCCAAATGTCTTCCCCAAGTATATGTTATAAATATTATCATAAATCAGTTTTATAACTAAATAAATTGCCTGAGCATTATATACAAGCATGACCAGTTTATGTACTAGTTACGGAGGTACCGTAACCATGGCACTAGAGGCACCAGTGTCATGACTCACATGCAGGAGAGTGATATCCTGCATCGTCCCACTCAGCTCAATTTGGCCATTTTATCAGTATTTCTAGTGGGGCGTATGGATGCATCCTAGGCTTATCAGTTTACAGTTATCAGGGTGAATGTGGTGTGTGCTTTACATCCTTCACATTGGAGCTGATCCCTCCACCCAACACAGTATTTAGAGGTCACCCCTCTACAGTTATTTAGAGGTCACCCCTCTACAACATGACGAGGACACCCCTCTATGTATTCATGCAACAGTTGTTACAGCTCATGACCTATATAAGCTCTTGGCAATTAAAATACAGTAAATACATGTTGTTCAGATTTAACAGATAACAGTTCAGCTTCGTTATTTATAAATCAGATTTTACAGATTATATATACAGATTTCCGCTGCAGATTTACTTATCAGTCTTACAGCTTCAGTGTTTTATCATCTGCTCAATTCAGTAATTTCTTATCATGCTTTATATCCGTTCACTGAGCGTTATGCTCAGCCGTAGTTCCTTTCATGTTCTAACGGCAGGTACACCAGGACGCTCTTAGGATTCTGAGAGCATGTGCATTGGATGGAAGCTATCCAGACTTCGTACTTTATGCACTTCTTACATTATTCTTCTTATTTAGACATTGTTTAGTCCTTTCCTTCAATATTTTACTTTTCATGTTTTGAGCTTATGTTTGTATTACCGATGTTTGATTCCGGTATTTCCTATATGGTCAGTTAATGTTTTAGGACATTTACCTTATGCTTTGATGACATGCTATAAATACACGTAACATTCCACTTATCCAAGTGGGGTGTTACAAACACCAAGCCTCAAGTTGCTGTTTCAACATAAAAGTGTTTAAATTTGTGTTTCTTAACTGAAGTTAGTCGCTTCTAATAAACGCATTATGCCCAACACTCTTTAGTTGTTTTGTATAAGGAATTTATTATTACGTAAGTTTACTCTGTTTTCATAAAATTTTATGTTAGTTTGTTTGTTGGCTGGATTACTAATATTACTATATCTTGTTTGTTACAAGAGGCACAATTTCTATCTAGAGTGTCTTGCTTTAAACATCCTTCCTCACAATAACTTCCAACACTAAGTATGTCTTACTAATATCTAGAAAATTTTCGTATACATGTCGCGCCGCAGCGAAGCGCGGGCTTCAAAAACTAGTATATATACAACATATTACACATTTTAGAGACTCTCTCTTCCACAGATGCATATAATTTAAGTAATACAAGTAAAACAACATATTATACAACCTTTTAAAGCATCAACTCAAATATGTTTTATATAGTACAAGTTCAAAAGCCAATTGTACAAATGTTGTAACATACAATAATTACAACAAAATGAGTGTCGAATTTGATTGATCACCATAACTTTTTTCCCAGCTTTTGATTTCAAATCTTTTATAAAGATAATTATAAGTTACATTCAAAAACCTATAATGTTTTTGAAATAGTTATTATAACCAAGATCACGTTAAGCATATTAACATTAATGGTCTTTTCAATTAGATCAACAGAATCATTAGCAACAACAGCAACTTAGACCCACACGTCATGACAAGCGAAGCAACAACAATCCCAATACGGGGAGGATCAAAAAAGCGAACACACAACACATGTTACAAATAAGCATCATGATCAGTCGTGTGGGTCTCAAAAAGACACCTGTGATACGGGAACAACCCCCGAATACTGTATGACTTATCTGGGGTTTAGTTGCCTGCTTTGCGGCTCACGGCGTAGGACTGCCGTGAGTTTTTTATAATATTAGAGAGGACACAATTGACGATGTCTGGTGGGATATAGGCTTTCATGACGTGTGGGAGTGAGGTTGTTGCTGGTTGGACTGTTTTTATGTCCGATGAAAGGGTTTAGAGTTTAGACGGCGACTAATGATATGGTTGTTAGTTAAGAACTTAAGAAAGTGTTACGGTTACGGTAGAGAGTGGTCTAGGGTTTGTGAGTGTTTAGAAAAAAAAATTGAACATCAGTTACAAATGGGCTTTTTGATGTTTTTTATTAACATGATATTGGGCTTTAACTAAATTATACATAAAAACGTTGGCCCATGTCATTAGATACTGCAAGTCTGCAATTATGTTATAAACTTTTTCTTAAACAATATATGTTTTAAAATTTTAGCCTTTTAGCATTTTTGATTAAAAATTTGTTTATGCATATTTAAAGTTTTTGAAAATTGCATATCATAAAATATCTATCATTTGTGTATGTATATTAGTAAAGGAAAAAGTTCAACATATACCCTTAGTTTAACATACACTCAATCAACCAATCACAACCACCCATTTTTATCATGTAACAAAAAACTCATTTTTTATAAATTAAATATCTCACAAACCGTTCATCGTTACGTAAAACAAAACATATAATCGCGACGAGAATTAAATCATCTATCTATCGAGGGCTACATGTATATACTTTTGACGAACTTTTTTTTCCGACTTTTTTTCTTAAGTCACGTATAAGAGAATCATATATGATTCGTCACGAAACATATATGATTTTCAGAAAATCATATATGATTCATATCACGAATCATATATGATTTCATGAAAATCATATATGATTCGTGACGAATCATATATGATTCTCTCATACGTGACTGAAATTGAGTATATTGAAGTTCGTTTTCTCTCGATTCTTGACAAATTGAAAGTCCTAAAAATCTCAAGTCTTTGATTGTACTTGGTTGATAGGATATTTGGATATTCTATGTCTATTTCAATCAACAAGCAAAAATGGTGAAAAATATTAAGCTACGTATCGGTAAAACATTTAGAAAATACCAAATAATATTCACAAAAGTTCAAAATGTAAAAACACGAAAGTAATGTGCTGAAAATGTAAGCAAAATGAAAGTAAAGGACTTGAAATGTAAAGTTCAGGAAGTAAAAGGACCTAAAATGTAAATTCCAACAAACTTCTAACAACTTTTAACAAACTTCACAAACTGCCTAACAAGATTTGACAAAAACTGAAAGTTAAGGGAGTGTAAACTAGCAAACCCTAATTTTTAGAAAGATTAGCAACAGATTAACAAGAGTAGAAAATTCAAGGACTAAAATGCAATAAACTTGTTAAGTTTTCCAAAACCGGGCTCACACTATTGATTAAGCTCGTATAAGCTCATTTCTAAACCAAATAAGCTATAGTTTGTTTCAAAAGTCTTAAAATGAAAAGTTAGCTAGGTATGCAAAAGGAAACAGCTTAAAAGCCAGTAAAACTCAATCTAGCTTATTCCAATAAGCCAACATTAAGCAAACTGAAAATCCAGACATGCACAATCAGATTTTTATGCTCAAACTTGTTAAACATCTCAATAGGAGTATGGAATGTCTTTCCTTTTTGAAAATGATTCACTGAATAAGCTGGAAAATGAAATTAAGTTGAAAAGAGCTTATTTGACCAACTTTCACCAAAAATATGAAAAAGCTGAAAAGTTCAAATTCTACTCAAGACATGTTTCTAAACACGTTTGTGAAAGAAAACTAGAACATTTATGAAGTAGAATTGGAGATTCAAGAAAACAGTCCACTTTCTATTACAGAAACTTGAGTTTGCTAAGGAGCTTATTAATAAGCTGATTTTTCAATCAAAACAGAATACTGTAGAATTTCCTTGCACAGACTTGATCTTTGGATGTTATACTACAACTGAGAAGTGGTTTCAAGGAATTTGATTAGGAAATAAATCCATGGCATGGATTTGAATCTAGCTAGTTTTCTGAATGTATAAAATGAGATACTTGACCCAAACCTTTTTTATACCATTTGCCTTTTTGACCAATATTTTGACCACAAAATTGAACAATTGGATTACTACTATGTTACTGAATATAGCTGAACAAGTATAACAAGTTTCTTACAAGTTTTGATCACAAAGACTCACAAATCCAAACACTACTTAACAAATCTGATAAGAACTTTTTCAAATCAATTTTGAGTTCAAAAGTGAATCAGGCTAAGACTAATATCAAGTCTTGTTTAATGAGTGAAATGAAAGGTAATTAAACCAAAATCAGACTTGTAACAGACTACTCAACAAAATGCACTTAGAAGCTATTTACTGATGCAAAACAAAACTAAAATCAAGTAAAAACATACTAAAGCTACAAGTCTACTCACAGGCTAGCAAACTAACAAGATTACACTAAAACAGATCCAAACACATGATCATAGCAGCACAAAGTGTTTACACTAAGAATGTAGCATGCAAATTCAGTTTAGAGGAAATTAAACAAGAAAACAAGTGCCTTTTAGCTAGAAGCCTCCATTGATGGAGTAGTGTGGCACTGAGCCAACTAAAGTCTGCTAGAACAACACCAATTCACCATCATTAAACCAATTAATCAACTCCATTAGCTAATCTGCTCAAATCAACCCAAACTGCTACTAAACTACTTCAAATGAAACTGGAACTTGAACTGCAAGGCTGAATGAACTGGATAACTTCCAAAATACTCAAAATCACTTCATTGATCACTTATGATCAATAATATCACAACATAACAACTGTAATGTAGGATTTGAGAAGGTAAATGAAGATAGGAGAATGAGATGAATATTTTTGTTCTTTTATTGATTTTGGAGGGAAAAGTTGTTACAACTACTAACTGATTAAATGACTCTCAAGTGTGTGTCAGACACTTGAGAGAAGCTATCTAAAATGAAGGAGAAACAGAAATTGAGAGAAAGAACTAAAGTGTGTGTTTTTGCACACTTAACTACAAAATGAGAAATGAAACACTAGCTGCTATTTATAGGAGTTGATGATGATGAGTTGGGGTAGTCTGACATGTCTCAGCCAATGAGGATGTGCCAGGTGTCCAAAGCTGATGAATTGTAGATTTCACTCCAAGAACAAGAAAGGGGTTTTATTATCCTTTGATATTCAGTCTAATTGACTTATGTATCTGGATTCGTCTTCTCATTTTGAGCATTTTTCATGTAGAAAGTGTTTTATGAAATGCATCGTAGCTCAAAATCGTTCCTGGGTTTGTTGATAGTTGGAGATGACACGTGTAACATTTTCATTTGTCCTTGGCTTCTCACACGGATCGTTATCCGTTTTGGATAATTGAATTATGGAGTGTTGCATTCTTATTGGTGGAAAATAGTTAGTGCGGTGCACTGTTATTGGATCCGGTTATTAAATGAAGAATGAGTTGGCAGTCCAGCTGGCGATCCACAACTTATTTTTCTTGCATTATGATTGGTTTAAAGTAGAGTGACACGAATCAATCCAAACTTGATGCATTTTTAACAATTTCAGTCCCTCATTTGGCAGTTTATCCAAATGAGCTCCATTCTTCATTCCAATGGCAAATTTGATCATTTGACTTGCATTCTTTACTTTTTAAGTCCATTGACTTGTTTGACTTGAAATTTGACCAAGTTTGACTTTAATCTTGACTTTTTCCAAACTTTGCAATTAAGTCCCTCAACTTTTGAGAATTGTCAAGATAGGTCCTTCATCTTCAAATGGCTTGTCATCTTTGATCCTTATCTTATCTTTTCATCATAAATGAGCTTGATTTCCTCTTGTTTGCTTGAATGTATCCTTGTTACCTATTTAAGCACAAACATAAAACATACCACATAATACTGCTTTATAGCACAAAAGTTAGGTATTTTCCATGTGTTTTAGGGTGATTTGTTGATTAATTGATATGAGATTTTGCTCATATAAAATCCCCTACACTTGAGCATTGCCATGACCTCATGCAATGCTATTTTTGAAAGCATAAATTTACATTTTCCTCATAAGTAACTCACCTTGGCCAATATGGAATGCTTTTACACTACTCTACTCTATATGATGCATGATTTTAATTTTGTACAATGCAATGCAAAGAAAGCAATTCTATTTATATATTTTTGGTTTTTCATAAATGGTTTTGATGGAAAAACTCATAAAGAAATCAATGACTTAAATTAGGGCTTTGGTACCGTGAACACTTATCACCCTCAAGTTTCACTTTCCCCATACCAAGCTTAAAAATGGGATCATTGTATTCACAAGTAAAAAGTGCATCAACTTATTCATGACAATTAAATGTGGAACCGGTTATTATTTGAGCAAATTGCTTTTGGGCAAATTTGTCATTATTTGAAGCGTTAAATATAAGAAATGTAAAATCCAAAAATAAGGAAGCACGGTTTTAATCCTAAGTATTCCTCTCATCCATTACTTGAAAAACCGCTCACAATTAATATAAGTCCATTTCAAGAGTAATAAGTCATTCGCCTTATGTGTAAAATCCTCATGTCATGCATTAATAAGTGGCTACACACTCGCTAAGGAAAAAATTAAAACTCACGCAATAATTTACATCCTCCGCCTTTTTGGGACTTTGGATCTTCAATCCCGCAACCCGTCAAGGTAATATTGAATTGGAGCAACTATTAAATTCCCGAAACCCATTAAGGTAATATTAGAATCTAATAGTTACTATAATTAACACTTCACTGCCCCTCTTGGGAGTCTTGTATAATTATTTTTTTTTCTTTTTCTTTTTCTTTTCTAGCCACTCATTTTTTTGTAAGCCGCTCTTATTTTTCTTTATTCCTCACAAAGAAAGTTGAAAAGAATAAAAGGAAAAACACCCGTTAAATATTAAGCATGACATAAGTATAGTACACATAAAACGTTCTAACTTAGAATCTTAAAATGTACTTATACCAACCATGAATGATTAGACAAAAAGGCATAAGAGACTACAAACCGATTAAAACCGTTCTTGATTATTTATTAACATATATACATGCGAAGAAAATAGAGGTAAAGAAGAGAAGGGTTTAGCCACAAGTAATTATCATGAAGTTTATCTGGCCCTTTTGTACTTGCTTCAACTCTATCATTTCCCATTCTCCACAAATTTAAAGTCTCAAATAATGAGAGTGGTGGATGCTTAGCCTAATAGACCAATGAAGGACTACATGGTTAAGGATACTAGCTAGAGTAAGCTTAGATAAGCAAACTCGGGTTGAGTCAAAATATCCATGGCGGGCCTAATATGTCAAAGAAGTCTAAATTTGTTAAACCATGTCCTTTATTATATTTTTTCTCTTTTTATATATTTTTCATAAAGAATAAAATAAGAAATATATACAATGCAAATGTGCTATGCAAATGAAAAATGATTTATGCAAAAATTATGAATGCATATTTTTGGTGGCCAAAGTAGATCAAAAATTTGAAAAATGTTTGAAAAATTAATTTTCCATGTTATCATGAAGGTCAATGACAAAGTCTAGGTAAGGTCACTTCGATAGAAGACCCCCTACACTTAAGCTAAACATTGTCCTCAATGTTTAAGAGCATGGAAGTATAAACTTCCCCTACACTTATGACAATGAATAGACTTTGCTTAACCAAAGCTGAGAAAGATCAACTATAGTGAATTCATTTTTTAAGCACAATGTGTCTATAAAAAATCACAATAGTAACGAAGTGAACCGGATACAAGGGCCTCCTCCATAAGCTCCAAAGCACGTGATGAGTGAGCAACCCTACAAACAACATGAAGACAAAAGGAAGGTCTCCCCTACACTTCTCATCAACTCTCCATCCTTATTTCTAACCTACAACACTCTAAGTCTAAAACCTCTAAACCTAGTTATTCAAGCTTGATTTAAGGAGTCTCTAGCTCGACTCTTCCCACAATGAATTAACTCATGGGAAAAATGGGGATCTCTTGGACCATTTCCACGGAAATGTCCTCCCCAAAATAGTGCTTAACACGGTGACCATTCACTTTGAAATTGGGACCATCGGGTTGTGACAAATCAATAGTTCCATATGGAAATACTTGAGCAATAGTGAATGGACCGGACCATCTTGACTTAAGCTTACCCGCAAAGAGTTTCAACCTTGAGTTAAAGAGGAGAACCGGCTCTCCAACTTTGAACCCACGGTTCTTGATCTTAGCATCATGCAATTGCTTAGTCTTTTCTTTATAAAGCAATGAGTTCTCATAAGCATTGGCTCTCAATTCATCCATTTCATTGAGTTGGTCCTTTCTATTTGAGTCGGCTTGGTTTAAATCAAGTTAGCCCACTTGAGAGCCCAAGAAGCCTTATGCTCTAACTCGAATGGGATGTGGCATGCTTTTCCATAGACAAGCCTATATGGAGTACAACCAATTGGTGTCTTAAAAGCCGTCCTAAAAGCCCACAAAGCATCATCAAGCTTATTCGACCAAGAAGCTCGATGCTCTCCCACCGTTCTTTCCAAAATTCTCTTTAAACCACGATTTGTGACCTCGGTTTGACCATTGGTTTGAGGGTGATACGCGGTAGAAAGTCTATGGTTAACACCATACTTCTTCATAACTCTTGTGAATTGATCATTACAAAAGTGAGTACCATGATCACTTATGATGGCCCGAGGTACACCAAATCTAGCAAATAATTGCTTCAAATATTTCACTACAACTCGAGCATCATTGGTAGGTAAGGCTTTGGCCTCAACCCACTTTGACACATAATCCACCGCTATGAGTATGTATTTATTTCCCTTAGAAAATGGAAAAGGTCCCATAAAATCTATTCCCCACACATCAAAAATCTCACATTCTTGTATGAAGTTTTGTGGCATCTCATCTCGTTGAGTAATTTTTCCTTGTCTTTGACATACATCACAAAATTTCACCATCTCTTGAGCATCTTTGTAAATAGAAGGCCAATAGTAACCCGAATCAAAGACTTTCTTGGCGGTATAGTTAGGCCCAAAATGTCCACCCGTAGGTCCCTTGTGACAAGCTTCTAAGATCTTAAATGCCTCGGGCCCATCTACACACCGTCTAATGATTTGGTCCGCACATTGCCTAAAGAGGTAAGGGTCATCCCAAAAGTAATACTTCACTTCCTTAAGAAATTTCTTCTTTTATTGGGAAGTGAGACCCTCTATCAGCACATCCCCCACAAGATAGTTTGAAATATCCGCAAACCAAGGGGTGGCATCCTCTTGAGAAGAGATAGACATGAGCTCCTCTAATGGAAAGGATTCATTAATTTCCTTATGAGGCAAATCTCCTTGAAAAGGATGCTCAGGTCTACTCAAATGATCCGCCGCTAAATTCTCGGCTCCTTTCTTATCACGAATCTCTATCTTAAACTCTTGTAGCAATAAAACCCATCTCAAAAGTCTAGGCTTAGCATCTTGCTTTGTCATGATGTACTTGGGAGCGGAATGATCCGTATACACTATGGTTTTGGATAGCACAAGATAGGGTCTAAATTTCTCAAACGCATAGACTATAGCAAGCAACTCTTTCTCCGTGGTTGTATAATGAAGTTGTGCACCCGTCATAGTTTTAATAGCATAGTGTATAGGTTGAAAATGTTTATTCACTCTTTGTCCTAAGACGGCCCCCACGGCATAATCACTAGCGTCACACATACGCTAAAAAGGCAATTCCCAATTTGGAGAAACTAAAACGGGAGCCTTAGTCAACTTTTCCTTAAGTATCTCAAAAGATTCCAAACACTCTTGGTTGAAAATGAAAATAGCCTCTTTTTCCAAGAGGTGGGTCATCGGTCTTGCTATCTTAGAGAAATCTTGTATGAAACGTCTATAGAACCCCACATGACCCAAAAAACTCCTAACTCCTTTCACCGTGGTAGCTGGGGGAAGCTTAGCAATCACATCTATCTTAGCACGATCCACTTCTAAACCTTTGTTGGATATCTTATGTCCCAAGACTATCCCCTCTTTAACAATGAAATGGAACTTCTCCCAATTAAGAACAAGACGTGTTTCTTCACACCTATTTAGCATACCTTCTAAATGGGAGAGACAAGAAGTGAATGAATCTCCAAAAACCGAGAAATCATCCATGAAAACTTCCATAGTTTGCTCAATCATGTCATGTAAAATTGCCATCATACACCTTTGAAATGTTCCCGGTGCATTAGACAAGCCAAAAGGCATTCTCTTGTAAGCAAATGTACCGTAGGGACAAGTGAATGTGGTCTTTTCTTGATCCTTAGGGTCAATGGGTATTTGAAAATAACCCGAGAATCCATCTAGAAAGCAATAGTAATCATTTCCCGCTAAGCGTTCAAGCATTTGGTCCATGAAAGGCAATGGGAAATGATCTTTCCTAGTAGCATCATTGAGCTTCCTATAATCAATACAAACTCTCCAACCCGTAACAAGTCTAGTAGGAATAAGCTCATTGTTCTCATTGGGCACTACGATGATTCCACCCTTCTTAGGAACACAATGTACCAGGCTAACCCATGGAGAGTAAAAAATGGGGTAAATTATGCCCGCATCAAGGAGTTTGATAACTTCCTTCTTAATGACCTCATGGATTTTAGGGTTAACCCTTCGTTGGCTTCGAATAGCGGGTTTGTAATCATCCTTCATAAGGATTTTGTGTGTACAAAAATTTGGATCAATTCCCCTTATGTCGGATATTTTCCATGCTATGGCTTGCTTATGTTTCTTAAGGACTTATATGAGTTTTTCTTTCTCATCCTCTTTCAAATCTTTAGCAATGATCACGGGTAATTGGTCTTTCCCCTCTAAGAAAGCATACTCAAGGTGGGATGGAAGGTCCTTAACTTCAAGGGTAGGTGGACTCTCTATGAAAGGTTTCACTATGGATGGATCATCATTGGTAACTTCTTGTGGGATGGGTGAAGGAATGGGATCCTCATTGAGCAACTTTTAGATAGTGAGAATGTCTTCTTCCCAATTAATGGGAGAATCATCATTACCAAGGAAGTTGGACTCAAATTCCTCCAAGAGGAAATCACTCTCTCCAAAAGGTGTTAAGGAAGGAGCAATTGAGGCAACTCTCTACATGAGGCATGTCTTCACTATTACTCTTACAAGCATCATGGAAATGCTCATCACACACCTCATCAAGTACATCAACTATGTTAATGGTTTCACAAGCTTGAGACTTCTTAGTCACTTTTCCTAGCTTAAACACCACTTTCTCATCCTCAACTCTCATAATTAGTTCTCCCTCCGCCACGTCTATAAGGGTACGACCCGTCCTCAAAAATGGTCTACCAACAATTAAAGGAACTCTCGGGTCCATGTCATAATCAACCACTACAAAGTCGGCCGGAAAGGTAAACTTATCCACACCTACAAACACATCCTCCGCAATACCTACCGGGTAAGCTATGGTACGATTGGCTAACTCAAGGGTCATCCTAGTTGGATTGTGCTCGGGAAGAGAGAGTTTTTCCAAACCGATAAAGGCATGAGATTTATGCTTGCCCCTAGATCCGCCAATGTCATGCATTTTTCCACCCCGGGAAAATTATAAGGGATCAAAAAGCGCCCCGATCTCCAAGTTTTGTAGGTAAGGTTTTGAGCAATACGGCGGAACAATTCTCATTAAGGGGTGTGTTGGGCAAATCCACCAATTTTTCCTTGTTGGAGAGGAGATCTTTGAACATCTTAGCAAATTTTGGCATATAAGCAAGAGCTTCCACAAAGGAGATGTTTATTTTAAGTTGCTTGAACATCCTCAAAAAGTTTGAGACTTGTATATCATCCTTGTTTTTCAATTTCTCCTTTCTCAATCTTGAAGGGTAAGAAAGGTTTGGTTTAGGTGTAGGTGAAGTAGGTGTTGTAGTGGAAGATTTTTCTTTGTTAGCTTCTTTATTGGGAGTTGTGGAAGGTAAAGGAGAAGTGGGTATAGGTTTAGAAGGTGTTGGTGGTGAGGTAGTAAAGCTTGGAGGTGGTGAAGAAGATGTAGAAGGCTTATCACAAGATGGAATCATAGTAGGCTAAACAATAGAAGGTATAGGAGGTGAAGGATCATTGGTCGTTTTTCCACTTCTTGTTGTGATAGCATTGACATTAGCCCTCGGGTTTGTTTGTGTGTTAGAAGGTAAAGCCCCTTGTGGTCTTTGATTATGCATAATTTGGTTGTGAAGAAGAGAAAATTTCTTGTTGTTTTCCTCTTGAGCCTCTTTCATTTATCTTTCATAAGAAGTAAGATTTTGAAGAATCAAAGCCATGGGGTTAGGT
The DNA here is from genome assembly GCA_025667525.1 of Glebionis coronaria. Taxonomy (NCBI): domain Eukaryota; kingdom Viridiplantae; phylum Streptophyta; class Magnoliopsida; order Asterales; family Asteraceae; genus Glebionis; species Glebionis coronaria. The sequence goes on from CM046881.1 coordinate 227,094,033, forward strand.
TGCACATTCCCTTGATAAAAACCTTGGTTTGGATAGGGTGGGGGTGGTGGATTAAATCCTTGATTGGGTGGATGAAAATTGTTTCCTTGATTGTGAAAGTTGTTGGGTGCTTTATAGTTGTTCCATTGGTATTGTGGCCTTGGTCCTTGGTTCCTTTGTAACAATTGAGGGGGATTGGGTTGAGTAAGGGTGGGTGGATTGGGTGGGAAACCACGTGGTGCAAGGTAGTTTTGAGACTTATAATAAAGGTTGTTTGGATTGATGTTGGGTCTGAAATGTTCTCGATGTTCTTCTTGGTAAGCATAACACTCCCCTTGATATCCTTGATCTTTGTCACATTGTTGATAGGAATGGGGACCTCCACAAATCTCACATGAAAGAGCAATAGCATGTACATCATTGGTGGAATTGTTGCCCAAAGAAATTTTCATAAAGTCATTCATCATGGTTTGTTGCATCTTTTGGGTTGTTTGACTTTCCTTTTGAGCTTGAGTCAATTCGTGCATTGATGAAAGGAGTTGAGTCTCAAATGTTTTGGAACCACCTTCTTGAATGACATGGACTCTCTCATCAAATTGTGTGTTAGTTTGCACCATTGATTTGGTCTCAATAATGTCCCAAGCGTCTTGAATGGATTTAGAAAGAATATTTCCACCCGCGGAAGCATTGAGTGAATCTTGGTGATGAGGTCTTAATCCATTATAGAAAGCATTGATTTGGTGAACTTCATCGAATCCATGATTTGGGCATTTTACCAATAACTCCTGGAACTCCTCTCAAGCATCACTAAAGGTTTGACTAGGTTTTTGTTGAAAGCCTATAATTAAGTTTCTCAAAGCCGTGGTCTTAGATGGGGGAAAGAACTTGTTCAAAAACTTCTTAGTGAAACCATCCCAAGTAGTAATGCTCTCGGGTGGTTGTGTATCTAACCAATACTTGGAATTGCCCTCTAGTGAAAATGGTATCAATATCAACTTAATGGCATCATGGGGAACTCCGTTGTACTTAATGGTGTTGCAAAGAGTAAGAAAATTCTTAAGGTGATCATGTGGATTATCATTTTTATTCCAAAAAATGGTGTGTTTGAAACCAAGTTAATCATAGATGTCTTTAGCTCAAAGGCGTTTGCGGGAATATCGGGTATCTTAATAGCATCGGCATATCCTTTCACACTGGATTGCAAGTGCTCCATCAAAGGTCGAGTGTCAACGCCGGCCATGGCTTTTTGTTGTGTGTGGATCAAAGCACGATTCTCGGGATCGGCTTGATGGACGGTGGTGTTTTTACTCTTTCTTTTTTTCTTCCTTTTTGGAGGAAGGGGTTGTACACCAAATGGTATTTGTGCACGCCCGCGAGTGAGCATGCAACTCAATACAAGGAGTGAGAGAGAAGCTCTCGTTCGACTTTGAAGAAGAAGGGATTATCCTCTTCGAGATTCAGTATGAAATATCCACAAGAAAGTATAATATATGTAATTACTACTTGGGTGCAAGACCCCAATCAAGCCTTCCTTCTTAGAATACGCACTAGTGAACGGGGGGTTAGGTGGCGCGAAGCACTTAAGTACCTATTAACCCTTAGATGGCATTTTATAGCACATCGCCTTTCTATTAACTTTGTAGTTTGTATTCTTCGAATTATTGCCTATTGGAAGTATTTATCTATTCTTGCTTAATTAAATTTGATCGATACACGTGTCAAGGACCGGAACGCTCCCTAACACGGTGTATTGCAAAAGCAATACTTATGGAGATATGTGTATTGGTTGTTCGTATACGTATACGTATCTACATATAATAATATAGAGAAAATATTTTTGTATTTATTGGGTTTTTTAAAGAAAATACTATATGTACGTAAAAACCGAGAAAATCCAATAATATATATTTTTGGGTGCAATCTCTTAGGAAAAAGATTGCTTTTTGATTTGTTTTTATTTTCTTGGTCAATTCTTTAGGAAAAGAATTGTTTTTGTTATTTTTTAGTTTTTATATTTTTATATTTTTGATTTTTTTATGTTTTTTATTTATGATACGTAAAAATAACGTTCACAGGGTGAACGGATCCCAAAAGCCAATGAAAACCGTCAATCAATAGTCTCTCGTAAAGTTAAAGAACCGGCAGCGGCGCCATTTAATATTGAGTATACTGAAGTTCGTTTTCTCTCAATTCTTGACAAATTGAAAGTCCTAAAAATCTCAAGTCTTTGATTGTTCTTGGTTGATAGGATATTTGGATATTCTATGTCTATTTCAATCAACAAGCAAAAATGGTGAAAAATATTAAGCTACGTATCCGTAAAACATTTAGCAAATACCAAATAATATTCACAAAAGTTCAAAATGTAAAAACATGAAAGTAATGTGCTGAAAATGTAAGCAAAATGAAAGTAAAGGACTTGAAGTGTAAAGTTCAGGAAGTAAAAGGACCTAAAATGTAAATTCTAACAAACTTCTAACAACTTTTAACAAACTTCACAAACTGCCTAACAAGATTTGACAAAAACTGAAAGTTAAGGGAGTGTAAACTAGCAAACCCTAATTTTCAGAAAGATTAGCAACAGATTAACAAGAGTAGAAAATTCAAGGACTAAAATGCAATAAACTTGTTAAGTTTTCCAAAAACGGGCTCACACTATTGATTAAGCTCGAATAAGCTCATTTCTAAACCAAATAAGCTATAGTTTGTTTCAAAAGTCTTACAATGAAAAGTTAGCTAGGTATGCAAAAGGAAACAACTTAAAAGGCCAGTAAAACTCAATCTAGCTTATTCCAATAAGCCAACATTAAGCAAACTGAAAATCCAGACATGCACAATTAGATTTTTATGCTCAAACTTGTTAAACAGCTCAATAGGAGTATGAAATGTCTTTCCTTTTTGAAAATGATTCACTGAATAAGCTGGAAAATGGAATTAAGCTGAAAAGAGCTTATTTGACCAACTTTCACCAAAAATATGAAAAAGCTGAAAAGTTCAAATTCTACTCAAGACATGTTTCTAAACAGGTTTGTGAAAGAAAACTAGAACATTTATGAAGTAGAATTAGAGATTCAAGATAACAATCCACTTTCTATTACAGAAACTTGAGTTTGCTAAGGAGCTTATTAATAAGCTGATTTTTCAATCAAAACAGAATACTGTAGAATTTCCTTGCACGAACTTGATCTTTGGATGTTATACTACAACTGAGAAGTGGTTTCAAGGAATTTGATTAAGAAATGAATCCATGGCATGGATTTGAATCTAGCTAGTTTTCTGAATGTATAAAATGAGATACTTGACCCAAACCTTTTTTATACCATTTGCCTTTTTGACCAATATTTTGACCACAAAACTGAACAATTAGATTACTACTATGTTACTGAATATAGCTGAACAAGTATAACAAGTTACTTACAAGTTTTGATCACAAAGACTCGCAAATCCAAACACTACTTAACAAATCTGATAAGAACTTTTTCAAAGCAATTTTGAGTTCAAAAGTGAATCAGGCTAAGACTAATATCAAGTCTTGATTAATGAGTGAAATGAATGGTAATTAAACCAAAATCAGACTTGTAACAGACTACTCAACAAAATGCACTTAGAAGCTATTTACTGATGCAAAACAGAACTAAAATCAAGTAAAAACAGACTAAAGCTACAAGTCTACTCACAAGCTAGCAAACTAACAAGATTACACTAAAACAGATCCAAACACATGATCATAGCAGCACAAAGTGTTTACACTAGGAAAGTAGCATGCAAATTCAGTTTAGAGGAAATTAAACAAGAAAACAAGTGCCTTTTAGCTAGAAGCCTCCATTGATGGAGTAGTGTGGCACTGAGCCAACTAAAGTCTGCTAGAACAACACCAATTCACCATCGTTAAACTAATTAATCAACTCCATTAGCTAATACTGCTCAAATCAACCCAAACTGCTACTAAACTGCTTCAAATGAAATTGGAACTTGAACTGCAAGGCTGAATGAACTAGATAGCTTCCAAAATACTCAAAATCACTTCATTGATCACTTATGATCAATAATATCACAACATAACAACAGTAATGCAGGATTTGAGAAGGTAAATGAAGATAAGAGAATGAGATGAATATTTATGTTCTTTTATTGATTTTAGAGGGAAAAGCTGTTACAACTACTAACTGATTAACTGACTCTCAAGTGTGTGTCAGACACTTGATAGAAGCTATCTAAAATGAAGGAGAAACAGAATTTGAGAGAAAGAACTAAAGTGTGTGTTTTTGCACACTTAACTACACAATGAGAAATGAAACACTAGCTGCTATTTATAGGAGTTGATGATGATGAGTTGGGGTAGTCTGACGTGTCTCAGCCAATGAGGATGTGCCAGGTGTCCAAAGCTGATGAATTATATATTTCACTCCAAGAGCAAGAAAGGGGTTTTCTTCTCCTTTGATATTCAGTCTAATTGACTTATGTATCTAGATTCGTCTTCTCATTTTGAGCATTTTTCATGTAGAAAGTGTTTTATGAAATGCATCATAGCTCAAAATCGTTCCTGGGTTTCTTGATAGTTGGAGATGACACATGTAACGTTTTCATTTGTCCTTGGCTTCTCACACGGATCGTTATCCGTTTTGGATAATTGAATTATGGAGTATTGCATTCTTATTGGTGGAAAATAGTTAGTGCGTTGCACTGTTACTGGATTCGGTAATTAAATGAAGAATGAGTTGGCAGTCCAGCTGGCGATCCACAACTTATTTTTCTTGCATTATGATTGGTTTAAAGTAGAGTGACACGGATGAATCCAAACTTGATGCATTTTTAACAATTTCAGTCCCTCATTTTGGCAGTTTATCCAAATGAGCTCCATTCTTCATTCCTATGGCAAATTTGATCCTTTGACTTTCATTCTTGACTTTTTAAGTCCATTGACTTGTTTGACTTGAAATTTGATCAAGTTTTACTTTAATCTTGACTTTTTCCAAACTTTGCATTTAAGTCCCTCAACTTTTGAGTATTGTCAAGATAGGTCCTTCATCTTCAAATGGCTTGCCATCTTTGATCCTTCTCTTATCTTTTCATCATAAATGAGCTTGATTTCCTCTTGTTTGCTTAAAATTGTATCCTTGTTACCTATTTAAGCACAAACACAAAACATACCACATAATACTGCTTTATAGCACAAAAGTTAGGTATTTTCTGTGTTTTAGGGTGATTTGTTGATTAATTGATATGAGATTTTGCTCGTATCAGTGACTTAAGAAAAAAATCGAAAAAAAAGTTCGTCAAAAGTATATACATGTGCCCCTCGATAGAAAGATGATTTAATTCTCGTTGCAATAGTGTATTTTTTTGTTTGACGATTTAACATTTGTGAGATATTTAATTTTTAAAAAAGTGGTGGGAAGTGAGTTTTTTAAAAAATAGGTGATTATGATTGGTTGAATAGGTCTGTGCTAATTTAAGGGCCTACATAGATATTAACTCTATTAGTAAAAGCTTAGTGAAATTGTAATCATTTTGCTAAATAATTCGATTGAAAAGAATTGTCCACGTCAATATACGAACACTTTAAAATAATTTACAAAGTATGAAAACATGTAAAATATTAAGTATGTAAATGTTTACATGTTATATAATGTGACGAATATTGCGCAACATCTACTTATTAACAAGTGCATTTCACCGCCAATCAACACAACCTCGTAATACTACTAGCCGGTTTCGATATCGTCTTGATGCACATGTATATAGAATTATGATAAAGTTATTTCTTAAAATTCTCGCCATGCGCAAAACTATTATCACTGAAAACATTTGATCGAAAAATATTTTTGGACAATTATTAGATTACAGGGTATCCATCGCCGCAATGCGCGGGTACCCTACTATAGCGCCAAAAGTAATAATATCCCTCGATTGAAATTACGTTTTGTATAACAGGGTTTTAGATGAAAACTATCGATTCAGAAGTTATAACCAAGAAAAACAAATTATTGCACCGAAGAGTTTAGTCACAGGGTACCCGCAGCCGCATCGCGCGGGTACCCTGCTAGTATACTAAAAAAATACAACCATAATTTTTATTTAAACAATACAATCATAAACCATAAATTTTATTTATACAATACAATCATACAAATCATAATTTTTATTTAAACCATACAATCAAACAACTATCAATACTAATACATTTTGAGTTTCGGCATGACCATCACCCGAAAAATATTAGTGTACTCAAGTATGTCGAGCTTCGGCATTGCCATCACCCGTTATACTCAAAGTAAATCATCTAAATAATCGAATACATCTACGGCTTCAACTTCTAAAGGTTCAAACTCACATTCGTCCAATTCGGTAGTTAGAGGTGATATCCCTAAATCAACTTCTTCGTTTGCTATAGTTTCTTCAACGCCTTCTAATACCGGACCTTCCAACGATGTTTCATGTTGTATCATCTCTACTCCGTCCAAAAAATCTTTCAAACATACGCATACTTCCACGGATTCGGGGGTAAGTCTTGACCTTCTTTCCGATATAATTCTAGCGTTAATAGAAAAGGCCGATTCGGAAGATACCGTTGAAGCTTGAACCGCTAATAAGTCACGAGTCATAGCGGCTAAAATTGGATATTGAATTTCCCTTTCTTTCCACCAAGCCAAAATGTTAAAAGTTCCAAACTCCTCGGGCCTTAATGTTTGTAAAAAGTTTGTAGACATATATTGTCCCAACTCGCTTGACGGTTTCTGATGTTCGTTGACGCTTTGTAGCGTCTTCATATAAAAGATTATAAAGGTTTATATCAATGTCACTTGCCTCACGTCTCATTCGCGATGTTCCGGCCCCCATTTGGTCAAAAATTGGGTTTTGTTGTACACCATATTTTGTTGCATAAATTGCAAATAAATTTTTAAAACTATCGTTAAATTTAAAATATTGGGAGTCTATATAGTTGTAGTTGGGTTCGTTAGGGTTTAACCCCCAAGTTAAGTCTAAATTGTTCATTATCTTTTTATTAAATCTTCGTCCCCCAAAATAAAAATAAAAATTAAACATGCAGTAAGTGCGGCGGAACAAGTAAAAGCCAAAGGTAAATTAGCAAAATATTTTCATATTTTCTTTTTTATAGCTTTAACCATTTTTCTAAACGTTTGACAAGGTGACATTTTTAATTCGTCTTATTTTTTCGTCATAGCATAAATTGCTTTAAAACTAATGGGCTAGTTGGGTAATAAACACCGAATAATAAAGTTGTTGACACTTTAAAATTTTGTAAAAACTTAGTCAATTCATCTTATCGTTCCCAGTATTCGTCGCTTATCGAAGTGGACTTATTTCTAATAACAAGTATTTCATTAAAAGCGTTTAAAGTATCACGTTGTCGTAATATATTTTCAAACATCATGCAAGTAGAATTCCACCTAGTATTATTACCAGTGTTGCAAAACAAGGTCTACAAGGTCGATTAATCGCTGCTTAATCGCTACGAGGCCATCAACTTGCCGATTTATGTAAAAGCTGATTAATTGCGGTCAATTGTGGTCAATTGTGGTCAACGATAGTCAAGGGAGGTCAAACTTGCCAGAATGCTACAAATCTTGCCAAAGATACCGAAAACTCACTATAAACTTGTGTTTAATACTTATAGTAACTATTTGTATGTATAATAAGTTGAATTTTATGAATTATATTGCCGAATATACCTAAATCTCGTTAGAAATACTCAAAACTTGTCATAAATACCCAAAAATTTGCTAAAAATGCCGATCAGATTAATCATCGATAAACCCCGCCTAGAACGATTACAAGCTACGAGGTGCTCGACCGACCGACTAGCAATTCACGATTTTTGCAACCTTGATTATTATCATAGCAAGCTCCTAGGGGTCTATGACCACATTGTTGACGAAAACGATGATAGTTCATTTGTCATTCGTTACTCGAACTATATATAGTTACTAATAAACCCCTAAATTCTGTCTTTATACTATCATATATTACTAATGTCGCTTGCACGAATAAATTTATAACATGAGCAACACAACGGGAATGAAAAAAAATCATCATCTCATAAGTTTTATACGTAATTTTAACATATCCATAGCTTTAGTATTATTATATGCATTATATAGTGAAATTGTAAAAACTTTATCATCTAAATTATATTCAATTAAAGTGTCACGTAAAATTTTCTTAAATTAGAGCCCGTATGAGGATTACCAAATAGTTTAAAAGCAATTGTCCGTTTCATTAATAACCAAGAATCAGGGTTAAACCAATGAGCCGTAACGGCTAAATAAGAATTTGTCGTACCATGTGGTGCAGTCCAAGTATCCGTAGTTATAGAATCACCATAGTTATAATTACGAAACCATCAATAATATCGTTATTAGCCGTTTCCCATAATTTTAAATGCATCACTTTTAAGAGTAGTACGACTTACATGTTGATAGCGCGGTTGTAGCCTCTTTTTGATGATCTCCGTAAGCTTGACATTGTCAGAGTGGTTAAATGGAAGCGCTTGTTGAATGACAAACTTCGTAAAATCAAGTCGAACCGCATCATTATCAAATAAAAAATGTGACCATCCGCACAAATAGTACCTTTTGTCGTATCACCTTGGCTAACCGCGATACAACCGTTCATGTGAGTCTGTAGTGTAGTATTAGCCGTGGGACTATAAAACTTATTACACTTCTTGCAACTCGCTTTTTCCACCCCGTCTTTTATAAGACACAAATCGTAATTTGACCAAACATCGCCTTTTCTCGTAGCTGGTATAATTCGCTCAATATCATCATTTGTGTAAACTTTTCGTTGACAGTTACTAGTGGCACCGGAAGTATCAGTGAAGCATGTTGTGATTGTGTGTTTTCCATTATATCGGTAATTCGGGATTAGAAAAATTATAAAGATTAGAGAAATAAGAGTGTTTTTTATATGTTTTCAACCCCAATTCACAACATGTATTTATACTACCTTAACAAGCCTTAAAAACTATAAAAAAACACAAAAAAGAACAGCTCCAAACGACTATATAACCATTGTGTTTAAATTTTTTTTAAAAAAAACGGCGGTTATTTCTGAAATAATCAAACAACGGCTAATTTGACCAGTTATTATAACCGGCTTTAATCGGTTATAATAACCGGTTTTTACAACAGCTACTTTTAATATTATAAAATTAAAAAAAAAATAATTAATTTAAAATTTTAAAAACCGGCTAAACTGGTTTTTTTAGAAAACCGAGTAAAACCAGTTACTTAACTGGTAAAAAACTGATTTACCCAAAATCAGCGAAACCAGTCTAACCGGTTCGTTTTTCGGTTTGGTTAAAAAACCAATTTTTAAAAAAATCGGTTTTGGTTTTGTCGATCGGTTTTTAAGAAACCCTACTTCCTACATTCGCAATGTTTAATGTGCAAAAAAAAAAAAAAAAAACAAAAAACAAGATCAACAGTAGTAGCAAGTCACAAAAAATGACCACTCGTGCAAGTCACTTGCTATATTATCTTTAACTTAAGAAGCACTTGTCCGTCCATAATTCAAAGCGCAGCATACACAAGTTTCACCTCCAACAGTTGTCACGACCCCAAAAGATACAAAGAAAAGAAAAGGGGAAAGTAATAGCTTACATTTCGATCGGTCAAATTCATTACAACATACACTCTCACCGGCTGTAACATATAATGCCAATTAAGTGAAGGGTAACAGAAATTATATAATTGTTACTTATAGTTTGCAGTCACATTTATTTTTTTTATTTTGGAAGGGATTAACTGAAGTACATGATGGCTACATCCAACAAGCATAATCCCAAATGCTGCATTGGGGCCATTTACATAACTGATAGTTATACAAGGTCTTATAAGCTTCCATCAACCTCGGTATGGTAACCTGCAGCACAATAAATAGTGTAATTAACACGACTAGAAGTGTACACATAATGATATACACCTCAGGTGGATAAAAATGGAACGGTGAGACATGTGAATGTTAATTAAGAATGTGACTTCAGTGCTAATTCATGTCATTCAAAAAGAATTTTGGACGTGCTAAAACGAGTAGGATTGATCCAGCAGCATATTTGCCCACGTTAAATTTTTATTTTATTTTGAAGGTCATCTAAATTGTTGTAGACGCTGAATAGACTTGGTTTGAGTGGATTGAATCCTAAGCATGCCTGTACAAAACTCGTTCTAATCTTCTCCTTGTATTCTTTCGTTTCTAATCGTTACATCGTTATTAATAAAAAGCTGTTCAATAAAAAAATCATGATACTTTTGCTATACACTTGCAACTCCTAGTCTTTTACTAATAGAACTTTTTGTTCATAAATTACTACTACTTAAATCTACTACTTTTAAGTTTTATCTTCAGTTGAAATTAACTGACTTATCTGGTTATTTTGAAGTAAAACTGCGAGCAATAGTTGAAATATATCAATTTGACATCCAGTGTTCCATTTGGATGCCAACACAATGTTTAAGTCTGCAACATACCTATAGTTGAGTATAATGGTTTGACGCCTTACCATATAATTCAAAAGAAGGAACGTACTCACCCTAACCTGAGAGATGTACCGGAGCTTTCATATTCTTGCGGAGGACCAGTGGAGTTGCAGATATTGGTACATTCGGATGATTCATCATAATCATCAGAATCCACAATGAATCGTTTCCGAGCACCAGAAATCATCAGAAGCTATATTCCACCATTAAAACTGCAAGTTAGCACAAACATGTACAACACAAAGGGAAAAAACAACGAACAATAAACTTTATCAGACGATTTAACGATCTTAATAAACAAAAAACCAAACTTATAAAACGTGTATGATCACTCCACTTTAAGGGGATACGGTGTTGCTGGTAAACTGAAGTTCATTGGTTATCTTTGGTTTACTCTTGCTGACAGAGGTTTAGTAGTTGAAAATGTTTGGAGAGCACGCTTTGTACCTCTTGTCTCAGTTTGTCATTCTCCTCCTTGAGCTTCAGTTCCTGCATGTTTTTACCGACATTAAGCAGGATGTCAAATCAGTACAAAAACAATATCTGCGAAGTCAATCCAAAGCCAAAAGGTATCACTTAAATGTCACCATTGTGTCTCAAATTGATAACATGCTCTGTTATACACTTTAGTTGTCAATCACTTATATAAAATGACAATGACTGGTTGCTACAATCATGGTCTCTGCATTGTGTGTTTATGGTTGATCAACGTTTGAGTTAGATCAAGAAGTTTGATTCTAACCTTCTCTTGAAGATGACTGACTTCATTCATAATCACCTCGCCCTGAAATCACAAAAGAAACGAAAAACTGTTACCTCAAATGAAAAAAAGATAAAGATAAAGAAACACGAGCCTACGCCTATCCCACAAAGGTGTACGTAAAGGTCTCTTTCAGCAGATTTCTGGATCAACATATGTTACTCCGTAATTTTATCTTTACAGCTTTAATGAGAAAAGTTATTTTTTGTAACAGTGAAAGGTTATATAAAAAGACTGGCAGATGCTAGGGGAAAAGTAATAACTAACACAAAGCAAATGCACCTTCTTTGCTACTACACGGCTCAATCCAACTTCAAGTAACTTCTCGAGTTGATGCAGCTCTTCGATACTTAACCCTTGCAACTCCTCCCCTCTTAATCGCCTGCTTCTCAAAAAGAATCACACCATGAATCCGTGATACAGACAACATACATACATATACACACATGTGCACAATGTGTGTGTGCGCGCACGGCTTGGTGTATCGATTAGTGTGGCATATGACTATATTGTACCTTAACTGAAGGGTTCTTTCAGCAACTTCTTTGCTTAACTTGGCATAGTTGGCATCTTCAACCAGCTGCCAAACAAAATGAAATCATTACACATAGGTCCGCTATAACGGAGCAATTCAAAAACATAACTTCTTATAAAAGCCCCAAAAAGCAAACCAAATATTAGAACATAAGGTAAAACCACTTTAAATTATAGATTTCGGACTTGCTAAAAAGTTTTCTGCAAAAAACATCAACAAACTAACAGTGGCCCCACAAGCGAAACCTTAACTAGTAGCCAAAATTCCATTCGAAAGACAAAAGTTAATCACGAGTCTTTTTCATGCAGCCTTTCACTTGCAAAGAGTCGTTTTTGAGGTTTGACCTACCTCTACCATGCACATGTTTCAAGAGTCATGACGTACTCTATAAGACTGTACAGAATAGAGCAAGAATCTAAAGACTAAAGAACATAACTCCCAACCTCACCTGCAACTCAAGCGAAGGTTGATTTAACCTCTCAAGATTTTTAGAGTGCAAGCTACGCCTTTCAAGTACTTCTTCCATACTGCACGGGCCGAAAAAAAAGCAAGCCGTTAAAAGTACTTACTGTGCAGATTGAATGAAAAGGGGCATACCCAAAGTTATGCTAGCTACCACAAAATCACTTCATATCAAGTGTTCCAATCAAACCATTAGCATATAATAAACTCAAAGAACCTTTAAAAAGCACAATTAGGTTACAGGTGAACTCGTCGCAGATTAATTCACGGCATGTTAATAGGTGGAGCAACTTCACGTAAATGCTAATTATCGCTGTTTCTAACAAAGTCAGATTACTTGGTTCACCATATAGTTGCTTCTCAAATCTCTCTTGCCATGTCACAGATTCATTCTTTAATATTACCCAAGAGGCTTTATTAGGCCTGGGGTAGTTTCAATTTCTTAGTCCACCCGATTATTTAAAATTCTCTCTAAATGGGGCCTCGTAGTCTCATGTTCGATTATCAAAAGCTTTCATTTCTTATTTGAAACACATCCTCTAAGTTTTGTAAACCACATTACAAATTAGTACAACAAACACACACATACATAATATCATAGACAGGATTACAAAATTAACAACTTAAACACAAAAATGTCACATACTTCTGTAAACAAAAATGCAAAGTTCTATAAACATCATAAATCAAACACACAATTAACACATACATACTTTTATACATGATGTACTGTATGCCTGCACGATTGTATGTTTAAATGTTTGTATGCTTTTATGTTCTATGATTGTATGTGTTTTTACTTATATAAGATTCTAGTCTTATCTCTTCCCCCACACAACACACATACACATTTTTTTTCTCACATATACACCTACGCACCTCTTGCAAGATGTCTTTACGAGGCGGTCCATTTACCCTTGGGTAAGGGGGTGACCTCACACACGCAGGCCTACTTTAAAAAGCTTTTTCGAATAATCGTAAAAATGGTGTTTAAGAAGAAGAAAGAGAGAATTGGAAAGTGGGAGAACATCCCGCCCATGCCCAAATAAAAATGGATGGGTTAAGACATATAGAACATGTCAACATGGTTTCTAGCTAAAAAAAAAAAGAATGGCATATGTCATAGCTACCTAAAAGTTGTGATATAAAAACATGTGTCTAATAGAGCCCGCATTTTAGCTAGACACCACGATCTATTAATAACAGTAAAGTAGTAATTCATTATTAAGTGGGGTGTTTGGGAGATCTATTAATTCTTTTTTGCTCCTTTTTAAACAACAATCTCAAACACCAAAATACCCATCTACACTACACCCAATCGACTTCATTGTCCCAATTAAGACTCAAATCCTCAACTACTTATTGAAGAGCACCTAACATTCACCCGCATACCCTGGGCACATTGTTTATGGCATTTAAGATTGGGTTATAGAACTCACAGTTGTGGAAAGTGTACGATAGGTCAAATTTGGACTCCATAATGGATTCATATAAACTAAAAACCATCATTCAATCAAACTTGTAGAATATATATGATCACCCGAAAGACTCCACAAACCTTTAAGCAGACAGTAAGTTCCTAAAAGATTAAATTACAAAATCAGAAGTACTCGTAGATATCTAAATGAGCATTCATTGGTTACACCGTTATACACATGTATGTTGTTGGTCGCACACATATGCCAATGATAAAATTATCATGTTTTGAGTAGATCATATGGTATATAACTTCAACCTAATAAAACTATGCATGCACGTAACATGTGACCATGTGACGGAGTTTGCTTCTTTGAATCCGTACCTAAACTAATTAAACTCTACTAGACCTATACGTTGAATCCAATTCTTAGATGATAATAACTACAATTAACAAAAACGAACAGCTTAACAAAACGCAACTGACGGGATTGTTATTTGTTAAGAGTTTTTGCACCACTTTTCTGTTCTATGTCACATGTGACCATGTGACGGTGGTTGCTTCTTCAAATTCTTGTTTAGGCTAACCTGAGTTTGTCAAACATCTAATATGAATTCCAATCTTTTTGTCCCCGAGAGATCATGATCTCAAATTCAAATCACGATATCAATCTACTTTGCTTAGCCCAAAGGAATAGAATTTCAAGTAAGGGTGTCTATAAAAAGTCGTTTTTTTTTCTGTTCGAATTATGCATCTTAAAATCCTAATAACATCCTTTTAGCCACATATTTTCGAAGAAAAACTGTAAAAAATGAGAACTCGTGAACTTCCTTTAAATCAGTATTGTAAAAACAAATAAGCATAAAGTAAACCAAGACAATCTAGCTCAGCGTTAAACATATCATAAGCAAAATACTAACTTAACTCACCTTAACACACACAAACAATATACCTCCTGAAATTGGAGGGTGTGTGGCGGTGGGTTCAAACCCCGATTAGTCGGCCAAAGACAGAAACCATGGTTACCCAAAATACTACCAATATCCATAAAAACCATAGAACACCCATAAAACAACACATAAAAGCATCCACATCATAACCCTATATATATATATATATGCATACATACCCTGAGCTTGAATAGTGAAAAAGCTTTTCACTTGAAGAGAATAGGATAACAGCAACATCAGCATCACAAAGTACAGAAAGCTCTTCCGCTTTCTTAAATAAACCTCTTCTTCTCTTGGAAAATGTCACCCTTCTTGCTGTTGCATTATCAATTCTTTTTAGATGCACTTTCTCCTTAACCATCATATTTTCACTATTTTAGGGAATATATCATCAAATCTCAGTAAAAGTAGTTAACAAACAAGGAACAAAAAAAACCTAGTATTGAAATGAAGAATTTACTATGAATGGATAAAATTAATTTTGTAGGTAGCAAAAGAGGAAAAGAAGAAAAAAGGAATCGTTTTTATTTGCCATAACTAGAAACCCTAGACAAAATCAGCTAAACATGAACACCCATTTATCCAATTCACTCTTTTAACCAGATCCAAGTGATGATGAATTAATTATGATGGCTAAAAGTGGTGCTTTTTTTAAAAGAAAAAAAAATGGGTTTTTAAATAAAGGATCCAATAATGTTTTTGGAAATTAAACAAAACAAAATAATGTGGGGTTAGGGTTGATGTTGTCAGGGATGATGGTCTAGTACTCGGGGGATTAAAGAGAGGACTGCTGTGTAAAAGGAAACTCGATGAGACACAAGAGACTAGTGTCGTGACTGTCGTCTTCTATTCTTTTCCTTTTTTCTTTTAAACTATTGAAATTTTTTATTCACATTGGAGAATAACTTTTAAATTAAATGGGGGCTTTAGCATATATTTTGGTAGGGTGTTCATTATTGGGGTTAAGCAATTGGTTTAAGTGAATATGATTTGAGTTAACCAGCGCGGTGTAATCGAGTTAGGTCTTTAGTGAGTTCAACCACTGAACTAATGATGATACTTATGTAGCCAAAAGTTTAATATAGTTCTTTTATTATCGATAATTAACATGCATCATTTGATCCATTTTTATTTCACGATTCAAAATTAAAGAAAAAATTAAACAAAACCCCGCGTCTCCTCCTCAACCGTTTAGTTTCATTTTATTTCTCTTCTCCAACCAGCACCACTCACACACACACAGATTAACCGCCATATATTCCGATCTAAGTAACCATCATATATTCCGATCGATCAACCACAACAGAACCACCTATTTCCGGTGAGATCCACAAGGATCGACTATTTTCCGGCGATTTCCACAACAAACCCAATTCTTTGGCGACTTCCACAACAAATTCACCACTTTTTCGGCGAGATCCACAACAAATTCACTTTCCCGGCGACCTCCACAACAAACCCACCCTTATCCGACGCCCTTCACAATAAACTACCCTTTTTCGACAACTTCCACAACAATCCACCATCTTCCAGCGACCTCCACAACAAGCCACCATCTTCCAGCGACCTCCACAACAGATAAGCATCTTTCGGCGAACTTTGAAAATGTAGAAGTTGATGCCGATAACGATGTTACTGAAAATATAGATGTCGATGACACTGAAAATATAGTTGTCGATGTCGATGTTACTGAAAATGTAGATGCCAATGCAGATGTAGTTGTTTGTAATACAGGTAATAACTTTTGTAACAGAATCATGGTGCCTCATATATGAGTCATGGTGACTCATATATAGAGGTGTCAAAATGGGCGGGCGGGCGGGCACGGGCGGCGGGCTAAAAGGGCAACGGGCTAAACGGGCGGCGGGCTAAACGGGCGCGGGCGAAACGGGCAGGCAAAACGGGCGGGCTAAACGGACGCAAGCTAAAAAAGGAAAAAAACATATAAAAACGTATAAATAAAAAATAAAAATACTTTTTTGAAAGCCGGGATAAAAAATTTAATAAAAAATATTCGTCGAGTATACTAATTTGTATTTTACATGTGCGCCCGTTAAGCCCATTTAGTTTGTTACATATGCGCCCGTTTAGCCCATTCATTATAAAGAATAGGCAAAAAGTGCCCCATCCTTTTTTGAAAATGGGCAAAAAGTGCCCATATGTATCAAATGGGCAAGATTTGCCACATCTACTCATATATGATTCATCACGACTCATATATGAGTCATCTTGTCACGACTCATATATGAGTCATCTTGGTGACTCATATATGAGTCACCATGACTCATATATGAGTCATCTTGGCGACTCATATATGAGACTCATATAGTAGACTTATATATGAGTCATGATGACTTATATATGAGTCACAGTGACTCATATATGAGTCATCATAACTCATTATGGGTCAGTGATGAGGTCGCCGAAAAATTAGGTTTGTTGTGAAAGTCGCCGGATAATGGTGAATTTATTATGGAAGTAGCCGGAAAAGTGGTTTTGTTGTGGAAGTTACTGGAAAATGGTGGATTCTTGTGGATCTCGTCAAAAAATGGTGGATTATTATGGATCTCGCCTGATATGGGTGGTTTGTTGTGGATTCTTGCCGGAAAACCGAGGGTTGGTTGTGGTGGTCGCTGGAAAGCGGGGGTTGGTTGTGTTGGTCGCAGGAAAAGTAGACTGGGTCGCCGGGAAAAGAAACTGGCCGGGATCCTTTTTTTTTGAAAATTATGATAGGTTTAGAGGGAGATGGGTTTGATCATGACCAGTGGATCATATCAAGATCAATGAATGTAAATTGTTCATTGAGACTTTGATAAATTAAGGGGTGTTGGGGATCTCTTCCCTACTTATGTAAGTGCATAACGTTGTTTGATAATTACTCCGTAACATATAGGAACTTTTTATCTCTTGTGAGATTTAAGTATAAAAACGTTCTATTATAATAATGATAGGCTTTTTACAGTCAAGAATATGAGAGAATATATATCCAATTTTCATTACACATTGAACCCACCAACTTATAGATGAAATAACGTATTTCTTATTAAAATCAATATATCATCTTCGAGGATTTTTTTTAAAGGCTTTCAACCGGGGCGAACTTGGATCTAAGAGGTATTGATTTTCATTGCACTCGTTGTCGCGTGCGTGACAACGATATTGATACGAAAGTGCATCATTTTGTCTCTTGTTAAGTTGCTAAAGAGGTTTGGCCCAAATATCTAAACTAGTGGAATATCCAAAATGTCCCTTTAACATCACTTTTGGATGTCATCACTGTGACTCACTTGGAGAGTCAATACGCCAAACTATCTCAATGCCTATGTACAATCAACCATTTGGTTCATTTGGACCTTCTCTCTTAAATGTCTCACAAAAGACCATATATTTAACGACATCAGGCTTGCATCTTTTAATGGGATCTCTTGTATGGCTAGAAAGGTTAGTTAAATTGGAGTGTTTGGTTCGGTAACTCATGTGTTACTATATAAACTAGTCGTTGTATATTTTTGCTTTTGGCGTTTTGCTAGGTTGCATCTTTCTTTTCATTTATAAACCATTTATGATGTTAACAAAAACATCAATAGGAACTTTAGAACAATAACAACGAAATGAAGCGAGTAGTAACCTCCAACATAAAGGCTCAATTCTTTAATATATTATATTTTTGTTTTTGTTTGTTAGGTATTGTAAAAGTTCTCTTGATTATGTTTTTTGGTTTTCTTGTCATATGGACGCATTTTATGTTACTAATACTTGAACTATTTATCTTATAATACCATCTCCTTCTAGCTCTTTTTACAAAGTAGTCTTACATTAAGATTAATACAAATAGCCGCTGAAACAAAACATTTTGGCCTAAAAGTCTTTGTCTTGACTTTTCTACTTCAAACTTACTGATGGCGTTAAATATTTGAATGTTTTTAGTAGAAATATCTCTTAAATCCTACTCGTTTTTGTACTAACAACACTCAATATTGCAAGAAAAAATTTATTTTTATTTAGTAGGTAAAAGGAGCAAATAACGGAAAACAAAAAAATATGATGTAAATATACACAAAATGGCGTCAAGTTCAAATATTCAAAGACATTACGGCGTAGGTGAATATAGGTCCTACCCTGTAGATGAAACGATGTCCAAAAGATTCTAAAGATTGAAGGCTTCTACGGCATAGATGATATACACCCATACGCCGTAGATGGAAATATTCCGACGTAATGATAAAGATGACAAGATCAAAACTAATTAAGGAATGATCGTCAATGTTTTGTCTATGACGTACACGCTTATCCGATGTACGACGTAGATCCTTTGAACACCAGAAAGGGAGTGCATTAAATTAAGGCCTACGATGTATACCTTTGTCCCCTCAACGTTGTATATAGTACAACTCAAATAAGGAAAGACGAATATCTTTGTCTACAGCGTAAAGTAAAATATTCCTTACATCGTAGATGAGTCAAAAACTATAAAGTGAGGGCTCAGACTCACAATTCGACATGAAACTCTTCACACCACTTCACCACAGGTTTTAGGTCGATTACTAAGGGTTCCGAATGTTTGCTTTCGGTCTGAGGTTCCACCATAAAGGGAGAATTTGTATCTATACTTTATTTGCAAGTCATAGAGATATTTATACGGTTAGAAGTACGTGAGCCTGCGGGGTCACAGACTTATACACTTAGATTACTCTTTATTAAATCATAAATATATATAATGATAAAACTGTCACACCTCGCCAAGGAAGAATTGCAAGGCATGATCGATAGATATTATCAGACACAGTGGCGTCACAATAGAGAAAACTAAAGATGACATAAAACAAAGCATAAGACAATGCGCGCCATGACAACATTTGTACAAAACAAACAAGCACTCAAATAGTGCATATTGTTAGAATGATAAAACCCTCATAGGTTATGATTTATTATGCATACACTTTATATAAATATTACATTAAAACCTAATGGATCCTAAGCCCATAAGCCAGGCTTGGGCCCATAAGCCAGACTCGAGGTATATTTATTTATCAAAGATGGCAGACTCAATATGTATCTATCTACAAAATACGACAGACTCAAGGTATATCTATCTGTCGAAGATGGCAGACTCAACATGTATCTATATGGCGAACCACGTCAGACTCAAGGTATATATATTTGTCAAAGATGTCAGACTCAACCTATATCTATATGCGAAACATGGAAGACTCAAAGTATATCTATCTGTCGAATATCACAGACTTAACCTATATCTATCTGCCGAAAATCAAAAGTCGTCTCGTGAATTAATGCCCTAGATTCGACAAACAAATAAACAATTAAACTATAAACTTTTTTTTCAAACATATCTCAAAACAAAAATTAAACCTAGCTTAGACAATACAGAAGCCTTAAAAAAGGAAGCATAGACCTTAAAAAAATTCAACTAACACCAAACACATGCATCAGATCTGGTTCTTGAGCTATTTAATCCTTTTCTTAAATTCTTCTCTGCACTTAGACGACATGACTTATCTGATACTCACATGTATCCTGCTATTAATAACATTGTCTCCCACCTTTATTAACAACACTTTTCTCTTTGACATCAACATAATCACCCACGTGATATGTTCTCAAAGTATCTTGACAAGTAAATAGTACTTTTGAACCCTCTTGTGAATGAGTTTGGAAAAAAAAATTAAAGGGTTCGCTACGACTGATTGAAAGAGACGGGGTAGAATTTAGGATTTGTTGTTTAGGATTATTAGGTTATGTTCTCTATTATCATGTTAGAATGATAAAAAAACCTCATAGGTTATGATTTATTATTCATGCACTTTATAGAGATTACAATAAACCTTAATGAACCATAAGCCCACACACCGGGCATAAGCCTTATTGATTCACTAACACATACATCTCAATCATAACAAATAAACTTGTAATCCGCAATGAAATCCTACGATCTCTCAAATCCTTCGCTCTCTAAAGCTGCTATCATCATTTAAGTAAAAGTTGAAAATGATGTTAAAATGTCAACACAAAGGTTGGTGAGATACTACAGATTTAAGACACGCAATATGTATCGCAATAATCTAAAACACAAGTGTAGTGAACATAGACAATATAAGCTAAACCCTCCAATCAGCATAATGCGTAACATAGGATATCAGTCATAACTAAACTCAAATCATAGCAATTCTCATATTTGGGACTACAATACCCACGAGTCATTTGCGCAAAGACCATCCACAAGAGTTGAAGCCTCTTGGAACGTCCTCTCGGATCCATTCTCCATAACTCATCGGAACGTGCATCTACACATGACGTAACCATTGAGATAGGTGTATCTCGACGCGCCATATAACATCACAAATACGAAACAAATATAAATAAACTATCCCATATCAAACAAAAGCATGTAACACATATTTCACAAAGATTATGATACTATTTAATAAGTGTGAAAACACTTATCCTTTTACCACTTATTTCCAATAATAACAAGACCAAAACGTGTATTTTATGTCGTAAAAGTCGGAATTATGCGTAGTTTGTGTTTTTATTGTGTTTCAGGATAAAAATATGAAAAAGGGAGAAAACACGGGCTATCACGGGCTTTTATCGAAGAAAACGAGAAAAGACAAAGTCAAAAGATCAAGAATGTAAAAAGAACGGAAGTCCAAGGCCTATTCTGAAGATTTATCAAAGAAAAAGTCTAAAGACGGAAGTTTAATGAAGTCGAAGAACTCAAGTCTAATAGAAGAAGAAAATTATAAGACAAGTTCAATTTATATCGACAAAATCCCGAGACGACGTCAAGAAAGACAAAGAATTTAAATCGAGTCGAGACGAAAAGAAAGAAAGAAGGAAGCAACACATGCACTCCCCACCTCCTATATATACCCTCCTAATGACACATTAGGAGGGTGTTAGTTAATTAGTTTTTAGTCACTTTTCATTTTTCTAGTTTTTAGAGAGAGAAAGTGTTTAACTTTCTCTCACTAAAATTTCATCTTTTCTTTCTTTCATGTTTAAGCTTTAATTCAATCTTGTATCTTTAAATCTTTAATCTACAAGTTCAAGTTAAACTTTTTATCTTTAATCTTCTTCTACCTTTCTTGATTTTATTTACTTTTGATTCGTTATAATCTTTGATTTAGTTTCATCTTGATGTTTATGTGATTAAAAAGCTTATCTTTTTATTCATCTTTAAGTTTTTATACGGATTAAGCTTTGAGCTTATCATGCTTATTGGCTTAGTTTGTGTTTAGCTTATTTACGTTTTAAGTTTTCTTAAAGTTTTAGTCTTTTTAAAGTTTGATTTAAAAGTTGCTTATTTAAAGTTTGAAAGTTCTTATTTTTGCTTTTTAGTTCGTCTTATTATTTATTTGATTAAGTATTGGTTTGAGCTTATTAAAAATAGCTTAAAACTTGGCTTATTTCGAATCACAAAGTCATCAGAATAGGGTAAACCCCTTTCCATCTGAACATTCCGATTAGGCTTTATATTCCGATCAGCTACACTATTATTCCGATCACACAGGATCGGAATAAGGTTTTACTTTCCGATTTGGATTTCGATTAGGATTCCGATGGGAATTATTTTGATATTCCGATAGCTATTGTTTTCCTGTATTCCGATAACCTTGCCATTATTCCGAATGCATTCATTTTACCTCATTCCGATCACATTCCGATCGTAGTATTTTTGGATATTCCGACGTGTGCATTCCGAACACATTCCGACGGGATTCCGATAAGGCATTCCGACTGGGTTAATTGTTTAATTTTAATTCAATTTCAAGTTTTAAATTTATTATGTTTTAATTTCCAAAAACTGCACGCTTCCCGAAATCTCTGTTTTTACCAAGTGTTTTTCTAGTAATTTTGAGTTTAATTTTTAAAGCTTTTATTTTACTCAACGACATTTTCATATTTACTTTTAGTTTAATATAGATAACCAAACCTTTTTATTTTCCACCAAGAACGACTGAGTCGCACTTTTAACTAGTAATCAATTCGAAAAGACTGGAACAACGAAACTTTTTTATACTTGGATAAAACCAGTTATTAAATGGCGCCGCTGCCGGCTCTTTTCGTTAAGATTAACGGTTTTTAGTGAGAGACGCATTGGATTTTGGGATCCGTTCACTTTTGAACGTTATTTTTCTTGCTTAAATTTTAAAAAATCCATAAAAATTAAAAATTTTCAAAAATCCAAAAAAAATAGAAAAATATAAAAAACCAAAAATATTTCTTGTCTATTTTCCTTTTTCTTTTGCAGGTGTGTATGCGTACCCGTGCTCGTAAGAAGAAAGCAGCTCAAGCCGAAGTCATTACTCCACCTATTGTCACCATGGACAATCGACCAATGATCGAGCTTTTGCAATCGCAAGTAGAGGGCAACACCGATGCTATTGTTATACCCAATATTGGAGCCAACAACTTTGAACTCAAATTCGGTTTTCAAATGGTCTCTGCTCAACCATTCTTGGGGCGTACACTTGATGATCCTCACGATCATATCAAACGGTTTCTTCAACTCACTAATACGGTCAAGTATAACGGGGTTTCACAAGAGGTAATTCACTTACAACTTTTTCCTTTCTCCTTAGAGGGACAAGCCCGGCATTGGCTTAATAAAGAACCGTCACAAAGTATTCTTACGTGGACGAATTTAGAGACTAAATTCATCAACTACTTTTTCCCACCCTCACGTACTACCGCTTTGCGGAATGAAATCATTACCTTTGAACAAAAGTACGGTGAGACATTTAGTGAATCTTAGGACCGTTTTAAGGAACTTTTAAGAAAGTGTCCACAACATGGTTTCACAAAAGTACATCAAATTAATACTTTTTACAATGGTTTAAGCATGAATGACCAAGATTCACTAAATAGTGCCTCGGGGGGTAATATTTTGGTTAAGTCTTCTAATGCCGAATGGGACATTATTCGGACTAATGTGGCTAGTGCTAGCACTAGTGAGAGCGACAAGAGAATTGATAAGCTTACTTCGCTTATTGAAACACTTGCTCTCCAAACCGCTAACAATACCAAAGCCATCAATGCACAACTTAATGCTATGAGTCAGTCATGTGAAATATGCGGGGGTTCTCATTCATACACCGATTGTCCTTCGACTCATGACAATCCGGAAAATGTGTATGCCGCCAACGGTAACTTTTCCACGGGAGGCTATCAAGCACGTCCTCAAGGTGACCGCAATTTGCTCAGTTATCGTTCAAACAACTTCCTTTCACCACCCGGTTTTCCACTATTTGCAAAACATTTTAAAATAACATCATTTCCATCCAAAAAATAAAAAAAAGGGACTATAGTACTCACCTTAGCAAAGCAAAACAAATCCTAATGCTTCCAACGTTTCACAAACAATCTAACAAATGACATGTACCAAAAGTTAACATCAATGAGAAGTTTTTTGATTTCTATGGGAAGCTCTACGGCACCCACGATTCCCAATAGTAAGTCGTCGGCATATCGCGCGTAACAAATCCTTATTAAGTAATGGCTTTTTAAGGGGGCAGCTTACGGGCCAGGCCTCTCTCTGTCCTGATAACTAGTATCGCCTCCCCGCCTAGCTCTATCAGTAGGCCCTTTCTTTTGCAATACTTAAAAAAGTCTCTCATGGCCCAATTATTATTACAACGTTCTCTGCCATAGAATTCGGCCTTCGGGTCAACCCGATGGCTTCTATAAGAAAGGCGGTGCAAAGGAGGCTCGAGGGCTTGTTAAGGAAGGCGGCAAGGGCCGACAAAGTCGGGAAAACGAAAGACCTTTTCTGGTCCCCCTGAGCCGGGGGTGCTTGTGAGAGGGGTGTGCCATGACGAAACAAGGGAATGAAAGGTCGCTTTGCGTTGGATGCTCTTTACCCTCCCCACAATGATGGCTCTGTTGTCTTGGGGAGGGTTGAAGCTTGATTCTTCTCCAGAGTATTCTTGGTCATCAATACGACATGTCCTTAATAGAACTGATCTTATTCTCGGAACAATCGTAATTTCCTACTACTATTGGATCCTCCCTATCTCCTGATCGAGCTTGTGTAAGTAGATGTTGTCTGGTAGGGCCGATAGCAATACACTGTGTGGGACGGAGTAAGGGCCCTTCTCCGCCCCTACGAGTCGTCCGGCAGAAAAGACTTTCTAAATAGGGTAAAAGAACTTGGGGTCGCCGATCTCTTCCTTAAAGATAGGGATGAGTCGATGTCGGTCGATGGTGTGATACACTTCCTGATGTCGAATTCCAAAAACCAGCGAGAGGTTCCCCACTCTTCTTTGATCCGTCTTAGGGCCGAGTAGCAGCCTCGACCCGAGCAGAAGTGCGATGCGTCTGGAAACTCGGGATCGTAAATGGATTCGAGTACCATTCTGATTGCCTCTTTCATGATCCTTTCTATAGGTAGAAATACTGTGAGCGGTCTAAACTTTGACCCTTATTTCTTTCTTCAAATTATATTGTAAATAGGAGCAAAGCCCGTTTTTTTCTCCCTATATTGATAGATCAAGGGCCCTCCTGCCGTCGTTTCAGTGAGTTATAGGGCTTCCCCTCAGCTCAGTCTTTTTGGTTCTTGAGAATGGTCGCCACCTCTCCCAAGACCGGAATGATTATCCCTGTCCGATGGGTCTACATCCATCCCTGAATGTCGTCAGGTACTGTTAACTTCCCCACCATTCTTGTAACTGTCACCTGTAATCCGCGCAGGTGTGTCCACACCCCTTGAGTGGAAGAAAAAGAAAGGATTTCTCGGAGCAACCCCCCAGGTTCCAGACCCAGGAGTCAACTTTCCCGTATGAGCATTCGGTACATGTATCAGTCCGTGGAAGAGTGAAAGGGTCATCACTATTGGGGATCTCCCCCTAATCTTAGATAGGTCGTCTGGGGGTTTGCCGCGGTTCATTGTTGTGCTTACACACTAGGCTACCCTTTTCTAAAAGCTCCGCGGGACCACCTACCACTAGTCTTCGACCGGAGGGGTTTATTGCACAAAAACGCCGGGACGCAGGCTCCCGAAGAGGGAAGCCCAACGAATGTCAGATGCAAAGCCCCGCACCTCATTAAGATCATATTGGAATACTCTCCCAAAAAATAAAGAGCAGACCCAATTGAAGACGAGAGTGAGGTACAACAAGGCCATTTCTGTCCACCGCCCTTCTCACGGAGCCGTACGTGGACGTTACCGCTCATACAACTCCCAGCCAGCAAGCAGTTAGCCTTCCTCTACAAGGAATGGAAGTTCGGGTGAATCAACATCAAATAGAGGAATTCACTTTTTCTTTTCAGCAATAACATGATAAGAGCATCCCTTTCACAAAAACCTACAGACCCCCTATCCTGCCACTTAGCACCTTGTGATCTTTGAGAAGATCATTACGAGCCCTCTCCTAGAATATTTTTTATTTAAAAAACCACAATTTTTCATGGTGGATCAGGACGAGAATGAATTTGGTAATCCAGGACATACTCATCCTAGAGCTTATGCTCTCCTCTGGGGAGGGGTTTTTATAGAGAGGGGTAAGTCGAGGGTAGCCTCCCGCTTGACCGATTTCTTGGAGTCAGAGGAAGATCTCTCATCCGATCATCCTGAACACGAAGGAGCTACTCTCGATGTGAGATCAACAGCAAAAGAAAGAAGAAAAGGGCCATGTTCGTTTTCGTCACTATGATGGACATCTAATATAACACCCCCAATTTCAACACGCAACAAAATATCAACTTTGGGTGTTACTTCATAGCACATCACACACAGTCATAGAAAACGACCTCAAACATTTTATAAAATAAACAATTCGACAATTTTATTAAATCAGAGTTCAATAGAAATAAGTCCCAACGTTTATTACAAACTTTAATAAAATAAATATTTGTCAAATGTTATCTAATGGTAATTATTTGTTTTACCTTCACTTTATCCCGTGCGACTCTATACTCCAGCTGCTCTTAGCATAAGAACCTGAGAGACACATGCTAAAATGTCAACACAGCAGTTGAGTGAATACATAGAATTTTTAAATAAATAATAAATCTTTTGAATACATGAATCTCATCCACTGACGATAATGTAACACATACACTATCCAATTTCCACCACGATAATGTAACACATACAATCATATAACCACGCTATTATGCTAAGCCATGACACTGAAGCCTTAGCTATAAAAAAATAACGACCTAGTCAGGTATCTTGCCTAATACCCCTGCCTCTACATACAACATACCCGGCTGGGCCTCCGACTCACAAGTGCGACCTGCCCGGGCGGGGGACGTCATCCCCAATGGATCCATTCGTTTGTACCAGCGCATACCTATTACAAGTAGTTAACAGTTCATGGGTTTTAGGGACTTTCCAAATTTGGTAATACGTAACTTAGCACATCAAATAGCAGCTCACATCAATACAATCATTGCTTGTGTTCATATTTCAAATGCATTTAATCAACATCTTACATTTATTTACAACAACTTGTATTCGTTCAAAACATATATTCAAACAACTTATGTTTATTTTACAAGAGCATGTATTCCCCCTCGAGTTATATAAAACATATAAAATAGTAAAAGCGAGGCTATGAACTCACTTGGTACAATTGTCACAAACGTTAATAGAGAACGAACGTCAATCGAGAATAAACGCTAACGGTCAATATGCGATCACACTTGACCTAAGGATAACGAGATGAGACTTAGGCTTGAGACGAGAAATAAATTGTACATATATGTAATGAGTATATCTTAATAAGTTCTTGGACATTGCATAAGTTTTATACTTTTTTATAAAACATTTAGATAAAAACTTTACCATTTTAGTGTATTATCCAATTTGACACTTTTAGCCCATCTTAAACCCATTAGTATGTTTATATAACTTAAGCCCATTTCAAACTCAGATTTATACTCCAAATTGGTTATCAATCTCAGGTCCAATAATGGCTCAATAGCCATTACAAGTGTAAGTTGGGCTTTTATGGCCCAAGTCCACTTTATATGCTTTTCGGGTTCTAAAACGCTTCCAAATGATGTCCACTTATTATTTCACATTAGTCAGGTCTCGGGTTTTCTAATCATCAGTATATAAACGAGTCTACATTTCTCGAAAAGTGGGTCCTGCCATTTTGGTTTCTATAAAAATCGTTACGTTTTACGTTAATTCAATATAGCCCAATTATTACAATTTTTTCGACATGCCTTGTTAAATATATCATATCTCCTAAACCGTAAATCATCTAGGTGTGTTATTTTTACCAAAATTATTCTCAACTCATGTAATTTACTGATTACAAGTACAATTAACCATAAATTAGGCTTATCATAGCTTAATTATCCATTTTATCACTTAGAAGCATTGGTTATGATTCGTAGCCAACTTCGTTTTCATCGTTCGACCGCTATTTCCAAACCGTAAGGAACTGGTAAACCATACAATTGGTTATAGTCCTACATGATTTTATCTACAACTTTTAGTTTTACATATTCATATGTCAGTATATGAAACTTTTAGTTTACTAGATTGGCCAAAACATCCTCTTTAAGAACCCCTCGGGGTGAACCGCCCATGGATTTCATCACAAAATTATTTTCCATTAATCTATTCAACAATATCACATTCAAAACTCATTGAAATAGAAAGAAAATCGTTTTTCCCACTGGTCTAATTTTTATATCTTGATTATAACATGTATAGTTCTTATCTAGTCATGCATGTGTTATTAAATTACATACACAATGTCCAAAACTTATTAATCAACTATTACATATTGAAAATTAGAATATAAATGATCTTTACATACATATAAATCAAATAAAACAAATGAAATAGAAATGATAGAAACCTTTAATCGAAGTGAAGAATATGAATACACCAATGTGATTAACCTTATTAGACCCTTATAATCCTTGATCAATCCAAGATTTAGACATGCATTAAATCGTTTATATAACCTCTAATATCAGCCCTTAAACCTCCCAATTTGATATATTTGGTTGTGGTTAGAAGTGAGTTAAATCCAAAAACAATTGCTAAGACCATAAAATTACCACATTAATAGTTAAGAACTTGATAAAGAAAAATGGTGATAGTATTTTGGTAGAAAAGATGTACGGAAATAGAGAGCCAAAAAGGGAAGGGTGAGATTACATTTTCGTAAAAGAAATGGAATAGATGTGAAGTGAGATGAAATAATATATTGCATGTATATGAAGTAATACTTTTCTAAATAAGTCTTCTCATAATATACATGTGGGTGAGACATGTGGTAAGGACAATTGGGTGAGATTTGTTATAAATCTTTCCCCGTTATTTGTAAAGCGGGTATTATCGAGGTCTGATAGTTTTAACGTTACTTACGCGTGTTCACAAATCTTAAACTTATATAACAAGGATTAACCAAACGAGGGACTAGAACATAAATACGGGCAAATATACCTTTTCGTGTATAGTATAGTTTGTAGTGGTAAGCCAAGATCGTTCGCAAGGACTTAGTTTCGTTTTGATAACCAAGACAATAATCAAAGATAAATGTAACTGAGACTGAAATAATATGATAACAAATATGACTACTAATGGGATAGCTCATATAACTTTGTGATGATGATAATAATGATCGAGATATGATAGGGTAGGTAAAGAGTAATACACCGTTTTCGTATAAACGGCGTTTTATAATCCCACTTGGTTTGATGCAAGACTTATGTCTCATAATCGACTAAGCTTAAACAAGTTTCTATAGGTTCAATGTTTTTATCAAAATATATAAGCGGATCTCTCCAACCAAAGATCAAAACCCATATACAAGTTCTTTAAAAAAACTCGTTATAATAGCTTGACCCTTTCGGACCCCCAAGTTATCGTAGCAAGTTTAGTTTGATAAAACAATGTGATAGACTTAGATAGTAACGTGGTTCAATGACATAGCTTGAAATCAATTTATAAAAAATCATATCATAGTATCATCACTAATTATATTTACATACCCATGTAGTCACAAATAACTTAGCCTAACATAACAAGCAAGTATAAAACATCAAATGGAAAAGAGTGAAAGAAAATCATACTTAGATTAAGTGGAACAAAGAGTACACAAGTGTCACGGTTGAATCGACTTTTCGCTAACCAAAAGAGTATAATACTATTATTACAAATATTTCCCAAAGAGGAAATATACCAAAAGAGATGCTAAAAACACTAAGAATTCAGACTAGATAGATAAGAAGTGTGTGAGAGATGTATATGAAAATGAGAAGTGAAGGTCTCTATTTATAGTGTTGGCTGGAGGTACAAGTGCGCCGCACCATCCAAAATGTGCACCGCACATTAGAGGTGGCTTTTGTGCGTCGTACCTTTGAGTAAGTGCACCGCACTTTCGTGCATCCAAAATCTTCTTTTTACTTTATTCCTTCTTTATTGCTTTATAAGTACAAAACTTTGATTTCTTTCACTTCGGGCCCTTCAACCTTTAACCTGTATATAAAATTCAATGTCCAAGTATCAAAAGTCCTTATTTAACGTAGATAATGGGACAATAGTGACAGTTTGAATATGTTCAGTGTAGGTGTTATCAAATTCCTCCATACTTAGCAATTCCTTGCCCTCAAGAAATCAAAGAGAGAAAAAAGATTAGATTTCAAATGCATAAGTGTCCATATGAAGTATGATAGGAAAATGATTAGCTTTATAAATAGCAAAAGAAAATGGCACAATAATTTCAGCACCTCACACGGAATTAATGTTTAGATTTAAATTCACACGATGTCACTTACAAGGGAAAAATGTAAGATAACACTCAAATAGCTCATACATAAGATAGATAGCGACCATATGCTTGTACGAGACACGTAAACATAACTGTTGCAGCGTGAGCACCAGATAAGTTTTCAAAGAGGCAAAACGTGATAGAGATGAGGGTTTAGTAACACAATATGCCATGTCAAAGTCGTAGAACAAACTATACTAGAATACTTTATTTCTTTTTTTATTTTTGATTGATTTTTAAAAAAAATGAAAATCATAACACTTACGACTTGACAACAAAAGGCATAAATACAAGGATAACGACACAATGGGTAATATAACACATGGTATGAGTGCCACATATTTTAGCAAGCCAGTGTAGCTCGACTAAAATGATACAAGGGGATTTATTTTGCATCTTCTAAAAAATATCTATAAATTAACCTCACTGCGGTTTAGTAAACGATGATCAAGCACAAGTTCTGAAGCACACTAAATTATCCGTTTTTACACAAAAAAGAGAAATATAAAGGCTTAGTTTTCTCACATATTTGGTGGATAGATTTGTGTTGATTTATAGTGTCAATCAATGGTATTTTTGCTTTGCTAAAAACACTTTATATATTTACAAAACATATTTATTTTTGAAAAGATTTTTCATTCTTTTTGTGTGGAGAAAGTTGATTTATTATTATTATTTTTCTTATTTTTCTCATCCTTCACACTTAAGATGAACATCGGCCTCGATGTCAAAACTGATAAAACTAAAAATAGGGAAAGTGCAAAGGGAAACAAGAACTTCCCGGGGCTAAGTGAAAAATTGCTGGACTTCAAAAAGATGAATCTGGCGTAGAGATCCAAATTGCTTTTTCCTGCGTAAACATAACAAACAAACACACACATGCAAATATATACAAGGACGGATTTATTTAACTACAAGTCCTCCTCCACACTTAAGATGAAAAGTGGGGGAATTACACGGACTGCCTTCCGAGAAACACTAAGTTTAGAGTCTTCAGCTAGACTCAGCTACTCGGGATTATTTCACAAAGAAAGGAACTTCCTCTCCATCAAATTTGTTACAGTTTTCCTCTTCATGGTAGAGCTTAAGTCTTTGTCCATTGACTATGAAAGTGGTGTTGTCTCTACCATATAGTTCAACATATTCGGATGGGTAATGGTGCTTCACTATATAAGGGACAGTCCATCTCGGAGTAAGCTTTGGTTGTTTAAATTTGTACTTCGAGATAAAGAGGAGTACTTTATTTTTATTCTTGCATTCTTTTCTTAATCTTAACTTGCGATCATGCCAAACTTTGGTTCGTGCTTTGTATAAACAAGAACTTTCATAAGCTTGATGTTAGAATTCATCTAACTTATGAAGTTGTAAAATTCTATTTTCGCCTGCTGCAATAAGATATGGGTTGCATTTTCTGAGAACCCAATATGCACAGTGTTCAATTTCGATTGGTAGATGTGTTGATCCCTTTGAATAGATCGAGATACTATTAAGGATTGCGCAATAGCTTGCAAACAAACTAGAGCACTTGAGATACTCCTACTCAACTCAAATAAGTTATGCGGAATTTAACTTAATTAAGCAAAGAAGAATAGAGAATTCTACTAACTATTTGATTCTTATTAATCGTTGTGCTGAGGTACAACAAACTCATCGTACCTATGTTCCTTTTATAGTACAAGGAACTCCTAGAATATTATATTAAGATAAGTATATCACACACGATATAATCCTATAATAACTAGAACATATAGTTACTAAAGATATAACAGTCTTTATCTATCTAGCAGTACTTGACATTAAGCCTAACGGTACTTAGCATGTACTACGGATATACTAACAACACTTGCTATACTAACGGTACTTGGATACATACTAACGGTACTTAGTAATATTACAAATAATTACTAAAAATCCTCCCCTAAACAAGAATGATAACTGGTTGTCTTCTTGTTTCTCTGTATGTTGAATGTATAAGAATACATGTCTTCAAACTTCATGTTAAACCCATTCAATCTATAACACAAGATTTAGAAGAGATATTTAGAGAGAGAAAGAGAAGAAAAGTAGAGAGAGAAACAAGAGAGATTTTAGAAGGTTTATGTTTACTAGAGAGAGAGAGTAAAATGAACCAACACCCTCTTCCACACATGGAAGAGGGTATATATACCCTTGGCATATGGGCCGTGGGTTTAGAATCCTTGGGCCGGGCTTGGCTTTGTTTTGGGCTTACGCCCCTAACTTATACAATATTAGCTTAAAGTCCAAGCCTGGTTTTCCCGACTAATCTATTACAATACAAGACCATTAACGACTAAGATGACCTATTACATTCTTGTTCGACTATAGAAAATATAGGGCTAACAATCTCCCCAATGTATCGGTCATCTTAAAAAGCTTAAAAAGCATAAGATGGTTGAGTGAATACATTCTTGTAGAGGAGATTTTCCTGCTTTGGTCTTGTATCTTGGTCTTAATCTTGTTTGTAACGGCTTTGTTCCTTCATGCTTTCGTGATCTTTATCTTGAGCCTTTGTCATTCGACTTTGAGTGCTTGAGATCTTCATCTGTGCTCCTTGTGACTAAGATGACCTATTACATTCTTACATTCATAGGTATCTTGATTATCGCCATCTTGTGCTCTTGTGACTTCTGAATCGACATCGGTTAGTACACAGCTACGCCACCTTCTTGATATGCAGCAACATATATAGACACGGATAAAATGGCTTTGAACATTTCATCCTAACTCGGTAGCATTTTACCTCCGGTCGGTGAAGACCGTTAGACGGTATCAGATACCGT
Organism: Glebionis coronaria; assembly: GCA_025667525.1. Classification (NCBI taxonomy): domain Eukaryota; kingdom Viridiplantae; phylum Streptophyta; class Magnoliopsida; order Asterales; family Asteraceae; genus Glebionis; species Glebionis coronaria. The sequence continues at coordinate 227,127,197 of CM046881.1, forward strand.
ACCTGTGATCGGGTAGATTCGATTAAGAACCTCCTTGACAGGGTTTCCCAACGGTATTAGCCAGTTCTCTTTACTTGACCGTCTCAAAGTAGGCTGCGAACGTAAAGAGTGAATCATAAGGATAAATTATCCGTCTGATTAGAGTCGTCAATTCAGAATTCCTGGAACAAGTTTGATTCTAAAAGAATCGCACCATTGTTGCTTTCCAATTTGTCGCAAGCTTGATTCATAGAGAATCTTGCGAGTTACCTACCGCAGTGCTGTTTGATGTTGACACTGGAAGGATTTCCATTCGTCACTGTGAACACTAATGAGTGTCACTCTGAATGTTCTAGCAATATCACATGGATTTTGCGAAGAAACCTAGAATCAAGTTTGAATCAATTAAGAATCCAAACTTAGTTGCTTTCCAGTTCACACAAGTTTGATTCATGTAGAATCGCACAAGTTACCTACCATGAGCTTGTTTGATGCTGGCTCAAGCAGGATTTCCATCTTCATTGTGAATAGTATCACTCAGATGTTCTGGCAATATCACAAGGATAATGCGTAGGACTCGATTGTGTCCTAATGAGATGATAGATAGATCTCGTTTGGCTCTAGACTCAATAAGTGCATTTTGGTAATCGGAGGCTGGAGCAGACTGCCACCTTTTCAATATTAACTGACTCGGAGTGAGAAAGTCAATAGATACGTGTTGATCTCCGTGACAATGAGACAAGTTTCTTTTGAGAGAAACTCGAATGGCTGGGGAAGGGTTGTGCATCGCATCACTGGGTCCATGACACTTGTCTTCGATAGATGTGTTAACCCGGTTTCTGCCTAAGTTGCATAGAATATTCAACTCCTTCAATGCTTACCAATACGTCATCATTAGCACCTTGTTGTGATTGTTCCAATGCTAACTTAAGTGATTGGTCCGCATTCAGCTTCATTCAACTCCATCTTTCCTAATAACTATTTCTAGCTATGGAATGTCCTTGGGTAGATCCCTCCGGTTCTGGTTGGATCATAGGACTTAGTTTCCTATCCTAAACCACCTTTTCACTCCATCGTTCCGTCGTGGATATTAGGTTGTTTTGGGTAAAGATCATAACCATAAAACCATTAAAAACCATTCAAAGTGTTTGATAAAAATCAAAACTTTTAACACTTGAAAGTTTTCTATTTTCAAAAAGCTCCCCCTACACACATGCATCGATATACGAAATAGTTTAGCATGTGAAGGAAAGAGTTTCACTTGAGTCTTTAAGATCACATGTTGCGATATATTACATTTTAATCACATTTTCTCCCCCTATCTCTAATATAAAAACATAATATTAGAGATATCAATTGATTAAATTATGACATTTTCTAAAAACCGTTTGGGAGAGAAACATGTGTGCATGCATGAATCATGGAACATTAAGTCGGGTTGCTCCCCCTCAACAATATATGTGTGTCTTGAGACAAAATTTGACAAAATTTTAGAAAAATGACACCACAAAATATGTTGAGGTACAGAGATGAGATGCCTTTGCCGATATAATATATTGCATTTGACGATTTCATATCATTTTCAGAATGTGTTGGATACATAAAATATGACAATTTTAGAGATGTACCCAACAACATTAAAAGGCTTGATTTTAAAACGCTCCCCCTCAAAAATTGATCAAAATAACATATGACAATTTTGAGATAAAAAAAAACCACATATGAGGAAGAAAGTGTTGAACACACAATTTTGAAAGATTTAGAAAAACCTTTTGAGAAATTCTTGAAAAATTGTGTTTAACGGTTTTAAAATAATCAGGATAGAAGACTTCTTTTCTATTGCTTAGGGAAAGCGCACTGAGACGTACACTCCCCTTTCGGGTCCGTTTTTCATGAGCTCAAAACTTTGATTGTTTTGTGACTAGCTCATGACCGAGAAAAATAAATTTCCCGTTGTGAAGGATAAGTTATCATCCGTGATAAACTTTCCTTAAGTTGAAGTTTGAGTTCTAAGATGACATTTACTTAGAAATCGTTTTTCATGAACTTAAAAACTTTGAATGTTTTTATGAGAAGCTCATGACCGAGAAATATGAATTTCTCGTTGAGAAGGATAAGTTATCGTCCGAGATAAACTTTCCTTAGTTGAGGTCCGAGTCCTAAGCTATGATGCGCTTAGAAGTCATTGTGAGAGAATATCAAGCCGCTTCATTTGCCAAAACCTCCAAGTCTTCTGGAGTCATATACTTCATACCAAGACGGCCAACGAGATACGCAAACCTATCTTTCGAGAGAGCTTTTGTAAACAAGTCTGCCAGGTGGTACTCAGTTCTGACAAAGTATAATTCCACGATGCCGCGTTCCACTTGTTCCTTGATGAAGTGATATCTGACATCGATGTGCTTGGTGCGGGAGTGCTGAACCGGATTGCAAGATATGGCTTTGGCCGACTTTGATTCACAATACATAGGTAATTTATCAAAGTGGAAGCCATAATCCGTGAGTTGAGTTCTCATCCAAAGGACTTGAGCATAGCACGCGGATAGAGCCACATATTCTGCTTCAGCTGATGAGAGCGAAGTGCAATCCTGCTTCTTTGACGACCAGCTGACAAGCTTGTCTTCCCCTAGAAATTGTATGCTACCAGAAGTGCTTTTACGACTATCAAGACAACCTGCGTGATCAGAATCTGAAAAAGACGTTAGATGAAAACCGGTTTCCCTCGGATACCAGAGTCCCATGTGAATGGTATTCTTAAGGTATCGAAAGATCCGTTTAACCTCTTTGAGGTGCTTTTGAGTAGGTCTGGCTTGATATCGTGCACAATAGCATGTGGCATGATGAATATCAGGCCTGCTGGCTGTAAGGTACATAAGTGACCCGATCATACTGCGATATCGCGTTTGATCTACGGGATATGAGTACAAGTCAGCGTCTAGGGATGTGGTCGACAATGGTGTACCAACGCGAGCACATGAGGTCATACCATGCTTTTTAAGTATCTCTTGAGCATACTTAGCTTGGTTAATGAAGATACCACGTAGGGATTGATGAATCTGGAGGCCTAAAAAGAATTTTAGCTCCCCCATCATTGACATTTCAAATCTGATGTGCATTAATTTTTCAAAACGTTTTGAAAGTTTTGGGTTCGTAGAACCAAAAATAATGTCATCAACATAAACTTGCACCAGCATTATGTCATCCCTATATTTATTAGTAAAGAGAGTAGGATCAATAGAACCTTTGGAGAATCCTTTGGACACCAAGAAGTTTGAAAGTTCTTCGTACCATGCCCTTGGAGCTTGTTTAAGTCCATATACAGCCTTCTTGAGACGATAGACTTTGTCAGGATGATGACGATCGATGAATCCTTCCGACTGATTCACATACACTTCTTCCTTCAAATGACCGTTGAGAAAAGCAGTTTTAACGTCCATCTGAAAAACCGTGAAGCCCTTATGTGCAGCATAAGCAAGGAATATCCTGACTGCTTCCAAACGAGCGACTGGAGCGAATGATTCATCGTAGTCTATGCCTTCTTGTTGACGGTATCCCTTAACCACAAGACGAGATTTGTTTTTGATGATGGTTTGTTCTTCATCCAGTTTGTTTTTCCAGATCCATTTGAAATCTAAAATTGACATTCCATAGGGTCGGTCAACAAGTTCCCAAACATTTAGGCGTTCAAACTGATGAATTTCGTCTTGCATTGATTCAATCCATGCATGATCAGTTATGGCTTGTTTGATGTTTGTAGGTACAGTTGAACTCACGGTGAGTGCATACATACACACATCGCCATCGATTTTGAGTTGTCTGCGTGTTCGAACCGGTTGTGAAGGATTTCCAATGACTTGCTCCAATGGATGATCACGTGTCCAATGGTGAGTGGATGGATATGGTTGGTAGAATGTATGCATGTTGGACGGATCCACATGTTGAGTAGAAGACTCTCCGACTTCGTGTACCGGTGTACCGAACGGATTGATAAATTCTTCATCGTCAGGTTGTGCATCGACTGCTTGATTGTTGTTTCCTCTTTCAGCATTGACGGTTGGTGATGTTGGTTGTATGACAGTTTCTTGAGTTTGTTAAGTATCCACTGGAATTGTCTCTTAAGCAACAGTTGCTGAAGTAGATGCAGTTGTGTCTTGTTGACTTTGTGCGGGTGCATCAGCAGTATTGACAGCGGAAGGCTTTGACACAACTTGATTGTTTCCATAGTAATATTCATCAAACATTGTATCATATAAATTAACCAACTCATTCATTTGTGTCGTATCCGTCGAGTCTGCTGTAGGAGTATTTTCTTGACATTCTTGCACAGGACGTACACTGTTGTGTGTAGGTGCCATTGCTGGACAATGAGGTGCGGGACTTGAGCTGTTGTGTTCAAGTACCATTTGTGGCAATTCGTCAAAGTTCACATGAATTGTTTCGACAATAATCTTTGTTCCCTTGTTATAGACCCAATATCCTTTTGACAATGTCGCATACCCCACAAAAATACATGCATCACCTTTTTCTTTCACCTTGTCGAGATTCTCACCGTCTTTAAGAATGTAGCATAAAGATCCAAATACGTGAAAGAATTTGACAGTAGGTTTCCTGCCATTGATGATGTGGTAAGGTGTCTTTTCATGTCTAGGGATAACGAGAGAACGATTCTGAGTATAACAGGCAGTTGCAATTGCTTCAGCCCAGAAGAATAGCGGTAATTTTGAAGCAGAAAGCATTGTTCGAGCTGCCTCAACCAAAGTACGGTTCCGCCTTTCGACAACGCCGTTTTGTTCAGGAGTTCGAGCAATAGATTTTTGATGTTCGATGCCTTCTTCTTGAAAGTAAGATTGCAAGTTCTTGTTCAAAAATTCAGCACCCCTATCCGTTCTTACGGTTAAGACTTGAGCTTGAAGATTGCGTTGTATCATCTTGAGAAAGTTTTTGAGAACCTCTGGTGTTTCATATTTGGACCTTAAGAAGAAAGTCCATGTGTATCTAGAGTAATCATCAACAATCACGAGAATATACTTTTTCTCGTTAATACTCTCTACACGCATGGGACCACATAAATCCATGTGTAGAAGTTCCAATCGTCCTTTTGAGCTTGGGGTAGTCTTTGATTTGAAAGACTTCCGTTTTGCTTTCCCCAACTCACAAGAAGAACAAAGATGGTCTTTGACGAATTTTAACTTTGGGAGACCGGTCACAATATCATTTTTCGAAAGCAAGTTGATGGTGTCAAAGTTGAGATGTGACAATCGTTGATGCCATAACCATGCTTGAGATGATGAAGCTTTAGCCATTAAGCAAATTGGATTTGTTGAAGATGTGTCTTGAAGAGTTACCGTGTAGAGATCAGAACCACGAGAACCTGTAAGAAGGTCATTCCCATCGTAGTCTCTAACATAGCAAGTAGATTTTCGAAAAGCCACTTCCAAATCCGCATCACAAAATTGACCAACCGAGAATAAATTATGATTCAGTCCCTCGACGTAATAAACCCGTTTGATAGTGAGATTTCCTTGAACCAAATCGCCATATCCAAGTATCGGTGCAAACTGATCATTTCCAAACCGCACCGTACCCAGAAACTTCTCCACGAAGTTAATGAGAAGCTTGAGATTGCCCGTCATGTGCTTTGTGCACCCGGAGTCCATTATGAATAGGATGATTTCGACGAGCTGCAGAAGAATTAGAAGACAATGTAGCATTTGACAAATGGGATCCCTTGATAGAAACGGGTTCCAAAATAGTAGTGGGCCTAGATGCAAAGTCTACAGGCAAGCTGATATTCCTAGACCCAATCACTAAAGTGGTTAACTTAGGTACCCATTTGTATCCGGGTGGTGTAAATCTCGAATACCCCCGTGTACATGTCCTAATCATGTTCTCATATAGCTTCTTTAATCTGTTGTGTTTACGCAGAGTAGTGGAGTCTAACGCACTTAGTTTCTTAAGTGGTTGATCAGTGGATTGGTTCAAAGTTCTTGTGGGTTCTCTAGTACTAGTGGGCACAGGAATAGGCTTCCTAGTTCTAGTATTCACGCCATTATGATTAAGAGCACAAGCATCATGATTGAAAGTACGAACACATTTTCCACATTCAACACAAACAAATTCAACATTCGAGGTCTTAGCATTTAAACTGTCGTTACATGCAGTTACAGACGTTTTATTCTTAGAAAACATAAAATTCCCACGGTGGTCTTCTACTTCCAACTTCTTTCCTTGACTATTGTTAGGCATGACCTTATCTTGCATTCTATTGCTCTTAAGATGTGGTCCGCTAACGCTAGTAGTGGGGATTACTCCTGTAGAAGAAGACACACGTTGATTAGTTTTCTTAATATTCTGAGGTAACCGCGATGTTCCAGTTTGAGTGGGCTTAGTGTTCATCTTATACATTCCAGGTGCTATCACATTGGTACTCTTATCATTTCCTATCTTAGGCAAAGTCTGTGGGGATTGTCCCAAAATAGATGATTTAGGGCATTTAACCGCATTCGGTTGACGAACGGCGGATGGTTTACCCAAAACAAACTTTCCTTTCATTTTCTCAATGAGTTTCTGTAACTCACTTATGGCTATGTCCCTTTCTTTTAGCTGAGCTTTCAAATAATTTATTTCGAAATCTTTTTCATTTAGTTGACGAAACGAAGAAGCTGACATTTCTTGACACTTTTATGATTATGAGATTTTTCACCTTTTTGTAAAGCAAGTTCAAGAGAAATGGAGTGTTTCTCAAGTTGAGAAAAACTTTTCGAAAGTTTGTTATATGACTGAATTTGTTTCGAAAGCTCTACTTCAAGATTGCGACATTTCACGTCCGATTCTGACACTAGACATGCTACATGACAATATTGATCAAGATCGGTATACACACCAAGTATGGCATTCATATGGTCAACATAAAAGTATTCCTTAGAAAGTCGATCAATTTCGTTAGAAAGTTGGTGTTCTTATGTCTTTAATTTAATTTGAAGAAAATTAACTTCATCTTCAAGAGATTTGACATAACTTAAATCAGTTAACATTTCCTCAGTGAGAGCAGTATAAAACATTTCCACATTTTTTGAAAGATCATCAATGGTTGGAACAATGCATTGTTGAATGACGACTTCTACTTGTGGGTTAGGTTTAATATTCCAAATGGTATCCCTAGAAACTTTTTCATAGTCGACGACACCTTTGTATAAATTTAAAACCCCTTGTTTTATAAACTCAAATTGCTGAACACTTTTGCTTTTCTCATCCCATTTACGTTTTTCATCCGAAATTTGTTTTTCTAAAAAAATTGATTGCTTTTTGAAACTCCTTTTTAAAGAAACTTTCTTTTGGGGTTCATCACTTGGTGGTGGAACACTATTGTACATCTTTTGTTCTTTGGAAAGTTCTTTTTGAGGAACAAACTTAATATAATTATCAGAATCTGAAAGGTTTATTAAATCACTTAAGTTTGATCGACTTTCTTCTTGTTGACGAATGATTTCGTCGCAGTCAGGGGAAAGCATAAGAGCAAGATTATCAACATAACAACCGATATCATAAATAGCAGGCTTGGTACTTTGAACTTTCTTGAGATATTCAGGCTTGACAAAACTCGTTTTCATATTTCTATTGAGCATATTCATAGTTTGAATAGACTGACCCGTTTTGTAAACAATATTGTTTAACGTGTCGACTCTCTTTTCCAAAGCAAGAATTTTTCCAATATCCTTTTCTTCACGAGTTTTATAAAGCTCAGTTTGTTCTTTGTTAACCGACTCTAATTCAGTAATTTGGAGTTTAGGTAGCAGCAGTTGTTCTTCAAGGTCCAATATCTTTTGTTTTGACATATGAATTTCGTGTGTTACTTCAGAACAATATTGTTCATTGAGCACCTTACGTTCATATACCAAACCATTAGCTATCGTAACCCGTCGATCAGCTTCTTTTAGATAATCACACTTTTTAAGCCTGTCTATATCCTCGGCTAAGGATGTGTTTGCTTGCTTCAAACGTTTATTAGCCTCTTTGTTTTCCTCAATTTCATGTTTTAAAGAATCAATAATAGACACAAGCAAATCACGATCCTCATCCGAGTCAGTATCCTGAACAGCTTTTCCGTCATCATTACACATATGCTGTGAATCCGTAGAGATATTGCTATCCTCCGTGTCCATTACATATGTGTCATTGATGCTTTCGGGTTTCTCAGGATGACGTCGTTCATTAGCAAACATATTATAGTTATCATGTGATGGTACCTTTTCAAGTGGCTCAGAATCATAGATGGGTCCAGAAGTATCATCAGTCTCTGGGATCACTTCTTGAATCTTTGCCGTGTACACATAATGTGCCTCCAACTCTTGATCATCGACTTCATCATCAGTGTCATCACGCCAGTCAACTTCATCTGCTGTGAGTGGAATTCCTGCTTCTTCTTTCTTACACATCAGCATCTTTTCCTTGTGATATCCCGAATCTTTAACCCGTTTTGGCTTCATGCATTCCCTAGCCATGCACCCAAATCCCTTGCAGTTGAAGCATTGAATCCCAGTCTTCTGCACAACCGGAGTGCCTACAGTATCTTTAGCCCCAACTTGATTCAGCAACCTCTGATTATCATACCTAGCATCACGATCATACCTAGGTGCATGATCAACTTCCTTATATCTAGCATTGGATGATGATATGAGGTTGTTGTTGGTAGGTTTCTAGATCTTCTTATAAGTTGTGGTGAGTAAAGACATGAGTTCCTCAATCTTCTTGTCCCTTGAAGTTTGTTCATCATCACTGTCTCTATCTGACTCGGTGCCATACTTTGGAGGTGGAGTGGGGACAATTGCTTTTGCTTTGTGTTTAGCAGTTCCTAGAGGTTTGGTGGATGAGCTTGATGACTTTGAGGAATGAGTAGGTGGTTGTTGACGGGGAATGGGTTTTGTTGAAGTAGCAGCCACAAAAGCAATAGAGTTCGCAGATCGTTCTGCCTTTTCAGCTCTAAGTTCATTTACTTCATTATGATGTTGTTTCAATATATCATAAAGTTTGTGGTAAGATATAGTCTTGATATCCTCCCATTGTTTGACCAAAGTCACAAACCTTTGCCATTCCGGTTTGAGTTGAAGTAAAAACTGAACATTGGCATGATGATTGGAGATGGTGCACTGATTTCTGACAAGCTCATTCATCATTTTGTAGAATCTCGAGTAATATGAGTCAATGGATTCACCATCTTCAGATGTGAATTTTCCAAACTCCCAAAGTAGATTAGTCTCGAGATCTTGAACATTGATCGACTCACCTTGCTTCAATCGATGAATTGCATTCCACATTTCCATAGCATTAGGACATGCATCAACTGTGGAATAGATATCGTTATCAATTCCAGTGAGTATGAAGTTTACAGCATCAGCTTCAGCTTGGAGGAGTTTCTTTTTCTCAGCAGAACATGTGTCAAAATCCTCCATAGCTCGTATAGTTGATGAAGTACCATCCTCTGCCAGTGTTGTAATTGGTCTGAATTCAAAAACTGGAGGTGGATTCTCAAGGCAGTGACGAAGAGCAGTTCGGTTTTCTTTTCCGTCGAGAAATCTGAGAAAACGAGATCTCCATTGAACGTAGCAACCGGCAGTGAGCACAGGTGGATGACCGTTGCCACCTTGTTCCAAACGAATTTGATTAGCAGTTGTAATGTTGATGTTGTTGTTAGACATGGTGAATACTTGTGTATGAATTGCAGATCTTAGTGGATTTGTTGTGATGATGTGTGGTTAAAATTGAAATTCCGAAAATTCTAAATTTTTTTTTTCTCAGTCCGACAATAAATTCCTCAGTCTGACAAAACGATAAGCCGAAAAATTTTGTATCGCCAAATTTTGAATTTGAGTTAGAAATAGCCAAAAACTAGTAGGGAAAAAATTTGATTTTACTTGACCAAAAAATTTTAACTCTTTTTTTTTTTAATCTTCGTGTAAACTATGTTCCGAAACTAGTCTAGATAGTGGCTAAGTCTAAAAATTACTTGTAGAAACTAGAAGGGGGGGGGGGGGGGGGGGGGTTGAATAGTTTCTTATAATTTACTTGTTAAAATATGGTTTCCAAAAATCCTTTTTCAAAAAACTTAGGCTTGAGGAAATATGTGAAATCTTCTTATGCACAATATGAACAATGATAGTGTAGCTAAACTAATACTAACAAAAATATATCCACAAAGAATAAAGAATGATAGTGTAGCTAATCTAATATTAACACATGTATATGCAAAAAGAATAAAGAATGTAAAGAGTTAAGGGTAAAGAAAGATCAAACCGAACACCAAGGATTTATAGTGGTTCGGCAACGAAGCTCACTCCTCGTTCCTACTCCACTCCTCGAGTACTCCTTACTCGAGAGCTCACTACACAACAAGCTCCTTATGGTGGAGAAAACCGTACACGTCGCTTAACTAATTTCCGACTCTAAGCTAAAAGTCGAGCCCTAATCGTAGCTAGGACCAATCTACACAACTATACTTAGTACATACACAACTTCCAAATAGACACAACTACTTGGATCTTCACAACTATGACATAACTACAAGTATATAAAAATTGATCTTCAATGGATCTTTGGTGATGGACTCAACACTTCACTAGGATAGTGTTCTTCTCTTTGCACTTGGAGAGGAAGGGATGGAAGAACAAGATTCACTTCTTAAACAAGTAATAATCAAACAAATGATCAAAAATTTGAGTGATTAAAGGAGGGGTTTGAATCTGGAAATAAATGTGCAAAAGAGGTGAGGTGAAAAGCTGAGAATGGTCCACTATTTAAAGGATAAAGGAGCCAACGGTTATATCTGCCCGCGGTACCTTATCACAGCCCGCGGTACCTTATCGATAAGGTACCGCCTAGGCGCTAAGGTACCGCCGGACTAGACTCCGCTCCTTTTTGTCCTTTAGTGGTGGAGGTCTTATCTTGGTATAAAAAATATCCTGAAAGGATATTCTTAACAGAATAAGAATATGCCATTTTCAAATTTCAAATAATTAATTTAATAAAACATTTTATTTAAAAATAAAGTTTAATAAAAACTTGTCACATTTAATAAAAAGTGAGTTTTAAGAAAAGATTAAATCACTTGATCACTTGATTAAGGTTAGTACTTGTTTATCCATACCTTAAGTGAAAATGGGTAAAATGAAAAATACTTGAACTCAAGAATTCGTTTTTCGTTGTTTTAGTAAATGCTTGTTTTTACATATTGTCGTAATCAAAACTAAGCGAGACCGAAAAATGCAAGTAACGTTTTTAGTCATTATTACATTAACAATCTCCCCCTTTTTGATTACGACAATACATAAACTCAATCACACAAAAACAAGATTTTCGAAGACGAGTTTATTCATTTCTCCCCCTTTGTCGAAACAAAAAGGTTGCGTAAGCCGGTGTTGAAGAAACGGACTTTGCAAAGACTCCCCCTTGGTGCTTACTCCCCCTAGCTTGGGGCACCGGGGAATCGAGATATGGTGACAAGCTACATAGAAGGGTTAGTTGAACAAAGGAAACAACCAACAATATATAGCAATAGGTCACAAAAAAAAATTAAAAGAGAAGAAAACACAAAGACAAAGATCCAAGATAGGTTACTAAAGAAACATCATACAAAGAAGTATGAGAAAAAAAAGAAACAAGCCAAAAGCATAAATCTAATCCTAGTTATTCTAGAATTCTAAGATTTGCTTGAATTTGGAGTCTTGAGGATAAGCAATCAATGCTTATATGAAAGACAAGGTAATAGCAGAGGGTGGTGGTGGTGGCTTGTTGGATATCTCATAATCAAAATGAAGAGGAGGCTTGATTAAGAGACTCTTAATGTAGCTCAACTCCTCATAGATGTGCGCCATAGCAAGATGTTGATATTGACAACAATGACAATATGTTCCATGGTGCATGACATTATCATGAGAAGGAGGAAGAACACTAAAGGGTGGTGGTGGAAGAAAGGAAGTTCCACAATCAACATTCTTGGTAGGAGAAATGTGATTAAGAGTGTTCTTGGGTGGGTTTGGATTGAAAGCAATTGGAGAAAATGGAGGAGATTCAAGGCTTTCATTGGGAGAATAAGACATTTTGGATGTGAAGTAATGCAAAATGGTTATGGTTTAAATAGGGAAGGCTTAGGGTATTTTTGGGGTGGTCAAAGGGTTTGAAACAAAGATTCTCAAAAAGGTTGGAGCAAATCTGGAGTTTCAGACAAAAACCCGAAAAGGAAGGCCACTATAGGCGGTTCCTTATCTATGGTGGCGGTACCTTATCAATAAGGTACCGCGGTTCACTTATGGAACTGCCTGCAGAAGCAGGGTTTGGTGTTTGGAGAAAGATTTTTCAGCAAATCTTATTTTTCTAGTCTAACTTATCATAGGGATGTGCTTAAAAGCAAAGATAGACAAAGAAAATATATGCAAACTTACCAAATAGAGATTTGACCAAAATACATGGATTAAAAAAAATCAATGTAGGAGGTGTGTAAGACAAGACCTTAAGTCATGACACAATGATCCTCCATGATTCAATCTTGTTCTTGCTATGTTTGAGAGAATCATACATATGAATTATGTAAGATCTATATTAATAGCGAGAATCTATGAAAAATCGTTTTTATATTGAATTAACAATGTCAAACGAGTTTCTCAACCATTTTTGAAAGAGACTTTGAGAGTTTTGAAAAGGAGATGAGAAGATTTTTCAAAAGAATCTTAAAAGACTCAAGGACTCAAGGTGGTAAGAGAAAACACACAAGAATAAAAGAATTTAAGGAAGATGTTCCATTAATCCTAGACCTAGACGCAAGTAATTAAAAGGTTCCCTCTTAAGTGGCTTAGTGAAGATATCGGCTAACTTGTCCTCGGAGGGCACCTTTTCGATAGTAATGTTCCCCTTTTGAACATTATCCCTAAGGAAATGGTGTCTAATTTCTATGTGTTTGGTTCGCGAATGTTGCACGAGATTCTTGCTTAGGTCTATAGCGCCTTTATTATCGCACATGATGGGAACATCATCAAGAGAAATCCTGTAATCAACAAGCGCTTGCTTCATCCATAGAGCTTGTTGGCATGCTTTACCGGCACTCACATACTCGGCTTCCGTGGTGGATATCGCAAGAGCGGTTTGTTTCTTGGAGAACCAAGAAGTTAAACAACAACCCATGAAGGTACAAACTCCACTAGTGCTTTTCCGGTCCACATAGTCTCCCGCATGATCCGAGTCCGCGTAGACAATGGTTTCTACGCCTTCCCTTTAGGATACCATAATCCTAAATGTATAGTGCCTTTAATGTATCGGAAGATACGCTTAACCGCTTCAAGGTGAGAGGTTTTGGGATTCTCTTGGAAGCGAGCACAAATGCAAACACTAAACATGATATCCGGTTGACTTGCCGTTAGGTACAACAAACTACCAATCATACCTCTATATTTGGTGTTGTCTACCGACTCACAATCATCATCTACGGTGAGTTTAGTATCCGAGGCCATAGGGGTCTTCATTGGTTTAGATTCTTCTAATCCAAATTTCTTTAGCATTTCTTTAGCGTACTTAGATTGACTAAAGAAAATACCATCGTCCATTTGTTTAATTTGGAGTCCTAAAAAGAAGTTAAGTTCTCCCATCATACTCATTTCAAACTCATCATGCATGATTTTGGCAAAGTCATCACACAATTCTTGACAAGTTGAGCCAAATATAATGTCATCAACATATATTTGTACGATTATGAGGTGAGGACCTTTCTTCTTTGTAAAGAGTGTATTGTCTACCATACCCATGGTATACTCATGTTTAACAAGAAACGCTTTAAGTCTATCATACCAAGCTTTGGGTGCTTGTTTGAGTCCATAAAGTGCTTTCTTAAGCTTGTAAACATGGTCCGGTTTCTCAAAATCAATGAAGCCGGGAGGTTGAGCCACATATACCTCCTCATTGATCAAACAGTTAAGAAATGCACTCTTCTAGGTGGAGGAACAAGTTCCCAAACATCATTGGCAATGAATTGATTCAGTTCTTCTTGCATCGCAATGACCCAACTCTCATCCGTCAAAGCTTCTTTAACATTCTTAGGTTCAATCAAGGAGACAAAACAAAAGAAGTTGCTTTGGTTTTGGACTTGAGATCTTAGGGTCCTTTGATTTAAGTCACCAATGACATTATTGAGAGTATGATCCCTAGACTCCTTAATGTTTACTTCCTTTTCAACACTAAGGTCTTCAACTCTTATTTTTCTAACCTCTTTGGCTTTAACTACTTCTAATTCATCCAAGTCATCATCAACCAATGGTGGTGTCTTGGGTGAAGGAGGGGTTTCATCAAAGGTTACGTTGAGTGATTCTTCAATAACCCCTGAGGTTCTATTTAGGACTATGTAGGCCTTACTAGTTTGTGGATAACCTAAAAGGATACCTTCGTAAGACTTTGGGTCAAACTTGGTAAGGTAGTCTTTGGTGTTGAGGATAAAGCACTTGCTTCCAAACACCCTAAAGTATTCTAATGAGGGTTTCTTACCTTTAAGAATCTCATAGGGGGTCTTTCCTAGGAAAGGTCGAATAAGAATTCGGTTGAGAATATAAGTCGATGTATCCACGACATTGCACCAAAACTTTTGAGGCAAAGATTGCTCGTTTAACATCGTCCTACTCATCTCTTGGAGAGTCCTATTCTTCCTTTCAACTACCCCATTTGATTGTGGGGTGCGAGGAGCCGAGAAGTTATGGGTAATACCATGAGCTTCACAAAAGGCACCAAATTGCACTTCATTATCAAATTCCCTACCATGATCCGTCCTAATAGAAACAATTGAACATCCAAGTTGATTTTGAATTCTTCGACTAAAGATTTCGAAGTGATCGAAAGCTTCATTCTTAGATGCCAAAAATCTAGTCCAAGTGAATCTAGAATAGTCATCAACTATAACTAGGGTATAAAGGTTACCTCCATAACTCCGTATGGCGGAAGGTCCAAAGAGATCCATATGTAGGAGCTCTAAGCACCGAGAGGTCGAAACCAAATTCTTGGCTTTGTGACTTGAGTGAACTTGCTTTCCAACTTTGCAAGCATCACAAAAGTGACTATTAAACTTAATCTTGGGGAGGTGTCTTACCAACTCCTTAGAGACTAAAGATTGAATTAAACGCATATTAGCGTGACCTAATCTCCTATGCCAAAGAGTAGAACTATCATCTATAGTCGTAAGACATATGTTGTCTTTTGACTTCTTATTAACCTTCATGACATAAAGCCCATGCTTTCTAACACCTCTTCTAATGACTTTTCCATCTTTTACGATTTCACTGTCATGTTCCGAAAAGATGACCTTACACTTATTATCACAATTTTGACCTATACTTAAAAGGTTAAAACCTAAGTTATCTACGTGCTCAACATTTTCAATGGTCATGGAGTCAAGAGAAACCGTACCTTTGCCAATGATATTACCACGTAGACTACTAGCGAATGTGACGTTACCTCCATCATATGCTTTGTAATGCGAGAACAAACTTCGATTACCCATCATGTGTTTAGAACATCCACTATCCTTAATCCACTCATCGGGTTCCAAATCAATTCCCAAGCATATCTAGGTAACAATACACAAGATCAAACATTTGGTCCCCAATTTCTCATGGGTCCAAAATTGTTAGTTCCAAACATCCTTGCATTTGGTTGGGAAGTATGAATGAGGTGGGGATTCCCTATGGAGAACAAAATGGAGGAGGGTAGTAATTCATGTAACCATTTTGTTATTCATTACTTCTCCTAGGTGTGTTTGATCTAGGTTTAGAGTTATTATTATTCTTTCTAGGTGTTGGAGTTTTACTTCTAGGTCGTGAGTTGTTTTGATTATCTCTTATAGGCATTGTCGTTCTACTTCTAGGCTTAGACTCATTTCGTACTCTAGGTGGAGTAGAAGATAGTCTAGATAAACTTCTATTTCCCATGAGAGGTTTACTTAACAGCTTATAGAACTTACTAATAGCATTGTCGTCAAGTATGGGTAATTGAACCTTATTAACAGTAAGATGCTTTGGTTTTTCATTTAACTTAGATTTTTCAGAAAGTTCAGAATTTTCACAAAACTCAACTTCTGGCCGCGGTACCTTATCTATGGCCGCGGTTCCATAGTGATAAGGAACCGCGCCACAATGTGGAACCGCGTCCAGAAGGTGTTTTATGTGAAAACCTGACTTGTTTTGGTTCACTAGTTGAGGCTTCATTTGAGTTAAAACCTAGACCAAGTTTTTCCTTAGAATGAACTTGTTTGTTTAACATATCATCAAGAGCACTAGTACCTTTCATGAACTTTTCCAATTTAATGGAGGTGCTCTTGAGATCATCATTCTCTAATCTAAGTTTCTCACAACTTAAGCAACCTAAATCAACCTCTTTGTTTTTATCAAGTTTAGCCAATTTCTCTCTAAGTTCATTGATCCTCATTTTCAAGCTTAGTTTTGGTTGATTTTAAGGTTTTATTCTTTTCTATGAATTTAAGACTAAGTTTGTGTAAGCTATCATATTTGCCTTCAAATTCAATATCATCTAAAGTGAAACTATCATTACTATAATATTCAGTTTCGGAATGTACCTCTTTAGAAGTGTGAGCCATAAGACTTTTCTCCTCTTTGGGGTTGTCATCATCATCTTCACCGCTATCGCTCCAAACGCCACTAACGAATGCCGTGTGGTTCTTATCACGAGCGGGCTTTGGAAAATCACCAATGAAGTGATTTGGATCACCACATCTAAAGCAACTACTATCACCTTTTTCGTTTTTGACAAACCGATTCTTTGACAATGGTTTCTTGTCATAGTTTGGTTGCCTAACGTGTTGACCTCGTCTCTTGAAGAACTTCTTGAAATCTCTCACCGCCAATACATACTCCTCGTCATCACTTTCCGAGGAACTATCATGGTCATTTTGTGCCTTCTTGGCTTTAAGTGCAAGAGATTCCCTTTCACTCTTGGTTTTTACTAATTCCGAGTCCTTCAAAATTATCATCTCATGAACCTTCAAGTTTCCTATGAGTTCATCGAGTGATAAAGTTGAGAGATCTTTCGACTCTTCAATAGCCGTGACTTTTGCTCTCCATTTTGGATGTAAGGCCCTTAGAAACTTCCTAACATTGTTCTTGCTAGAAAAACCTTCATCAAGTGCTTTTAGACTAGTAATAATGGTGTTAAACCTAGCAAATGCACTATCAATAGTTTCATCTTCTAAGATGACAAATTGTTCATATTGTTGGACAAGAAGATCGATTTTACTTTCTTTGACTTGGCTATTACCTTGGTGGGTTACTAAAAGAGTGTTCCAAATATCTTTAGCGGTTTCACACATAAAAAATATTTCATACTCTTTCTTAGGCAAAGCATTATAAATCACCATTTTAGCCTCATTATTTTTTGAAAGTTTCTTTTTAGTATCATCATTAGCTTTGTCAAAAGTGACTAATTATTTTGTTTTAGAAACTTCATTAAATTGAAAGGGTAAAAAATCACCATTGGTAATAACATGCCAAAGATCTAAATCTTTTGATTTCACATAAGTTTCAAATCTATTTTTCCAATAAATAAAACTATCGGTTTCAAAAAGTGGTGGTCTTTGCATAGATTGCCCTTCTAGGTACTTGTTGGAATCCATAGATCGATTCAAGTTTTAAAATACAATATACTTTAAAAAATCTTGAGCAACCCGCTCTCATACCAATTGTAGAAACTAGAAGGGGGGGGGGGGTTGAATAGTTTCTTATAATTTACTTGTTAAAATATGGTTTCCAAAAATCCCTTTTCAAAAAACTTAGGCTTGAGGAAATATGTGAAATCTTCTTATGCACAATATGAACAATGATAGTGTAGCTAAACTAATACTAACAAAAATATATCCACAAAGAATAAAGAATGATAGTGTAGCTAATCTAATATTAACACATGTATATGCAAAAAGAATAAAGAATGTAAAGAGTTAAGGGTAAAGAAAGATCAAACCGAACACCAAGGATTTATAGTGGTTCGGCAACGAAGCTCACTCCTCGTTCCTACTCCACTCCTCGAGTACTCCTTACTCGAGAGTTCACTACACAACAAGCTCCTTATGGTGGAGAAAACCGTACACGTCGCTTAACCAATTTCCGACTCTAAGCTAAAAGTCGAGCCCTAATCGTAGCTAGGACCAATCTACACAACTATACTTAGTACATACACAACTTCCAAATAGACACAACTACTTGGATCTTCACAACTATGACACAACTACAAATATATAAAAATTGATCTTCAATGGATCTTTGGTGATGGACTCAACACTTCACTAGGATAGTGTTCTTCTCTTTGCACTTGGAGAGGAAGGGATGGAAGAACAAGATTCACTTCTCAAACAAGTAATAATCAAACAAATGATCAAAGATTTGAGTGATTAAAGAAGGGGTTTGTATCTGGAAATAAATGTGCAAAAGAGGTGAGGTGAAAAGCTGAGAATGGTCCACTATTTAAAGGATAAAGGAGCCAACGGCTATATTTGCCCGCGGTACCTTATCACAGCCCGCGGTACCTTATCGATAAGGTACCGCCTAGGCGCTAAGGTACCGCCGGACTAGACTCCGCTCCTTTTTGTCCTTTAGTGGTGGAGGTCTTATCTGGGTATAAAAAATATCCTGAAAGGATATTCTTAACAGAATAAGAATATGCCATTTTCAAATTTCAAATAATTAATTTAATAAAACATTTTCTTAAAAATAAAGTTTAATAAAAACTTGTCACATTTAATAAAAAGTGAGTTTTAAGAAAAGATTAAATCACTTGATCACTTGATTAAGGTTAGTACTTGTTTATCCATACCTTAAGTGAAAATGGGTAAAATGAAAAATACTTGAACTCAAGAATTCGTTTTTCGTTGTTTTCGTAAATGCTTGTTTTTACATATTGTCGTAATCAAAACTAAGCGAGACCGAAAAATACAAGTAACGTTTTTAGTCATTATTGCATTAACATTAATCAAACAAAATATCCGTCGGAATGTCCATCGGAATACATGTCGGAATGTCCATCGGAATATCTGTCGGAATGTCCATCAGAATACCTGTCGGAATGTCTGTTGGAATGTTCTATCGGAATACCCGTCGGAATGTACTATCGGAATACCTGTCAGAATGTTCTATCGTAATATGTGATCTCAATACCTATCGCAATTTTACGTGTCGGAATGCTGAGATCGCAATGTGCCGTCGGAATGTTCAGATCGGAATATGGCTGAAACAAATTTGGCAGAGTAACGACTCAAAGATCCCTTAAACCCGTCGGAATCCCAGATCGCAATGCACGATCAGAATATCCAGATCGGAATAAGGTATCGCAATACAGTGATCGCAAAGTAGAACCAGTTGGTTATTGCGATCAAATCCCTCACACTTGTACTTTCCGATGGTGAAACTAGCTTGAATTTCGGAATGAAGAAAAACAAGAAATTTCGCAACTTTTGATCCAAAAGATTTGTGTTTTAGCCAAAACCAAGATACCCAAATCACTACTACTAGTATGTAGATGATTTGTATCAAGAAAAGACCATAAAAAACACAAAAAGAAATTTTGGGACGTGAGATATAGATCAAAATAGCCACGAAAAATCAAGAACACCACACACGAATCTTCAATCACCTATCCACTATAGGCTCTTGATACCAAATGTTAAACCCATTCAATCCATAACACAAGATTTAGAAGAGATATTTAGAGAGAGAAAGAGAAGAAAAGTAGAGAGAGAAACAAGAGAGATTTTGGAAGGTTTATGTTTACTAGAGAGAGAGAGAGAGTAAAATGAACCAACACCCTCTTCCACACATGGAAGAGGGTATATATACCCTTGGCATATGGGCCGTGGGTTTAGAATCCTTGGGCCGGGCTTGGCTTTGTTTTGGGCTTACGCCCCTAACTTATACAATATTAGCTTAAAGTCCAAGCCTGGTTTTCCTGACTAATCTATTACAATACAAGACCATTAACGACTAAGATGACCTATTACATTCTTGTTCGACTATAGAAAATATAGGGCTAACACTTCACTTCAAAATTGGGTAGATCTTGGTAATCTTGATCTTGTACCAACTCAATGCATTCAAACACTTTCTGCAGATCTTCTTCTGGTATAATGAATCTTCATTTATTCATGAGCTTCATCTTTTTATTCAAAGTATGATCTTCTGTGTCTTGAATTAAAACATTCTTCAATTTTATTCAGCAACTATATTGATTCTATATGATAGATCTTGACATCTTAAGTTAAAACCAACAATCTTCCTCTATTTGATGATGACAAAACCTCCTTTGTAATCTCCTTGAATCTTGATATACATGAATCTCCTTGAACATTCCATCAATATGATATATGGATCAACATCTTCTGCTTGAATCTACTCACTTGAAATAAAACAGTTAACAACAAACCAACCTGTATTAGCATCATGATGTTTAGAAAATCATCAGCTATCAACGAATTTGATTTATTCTTTACCAGTTAGTCGTTTGCTCCAAAATATCCAATACTTTATTCATCAAGAATAAGGTGTACTGATTACCCTACAATTTTTGATAAATTGTCAACCATATAATGGATTTGATAGAGTCTTTACCTAGAATTGTTTGCCCTAGGACTAGCCAACTCTTTGCAATTAAGCATGGTGATTTAATGACCATGTAGTTTTTAGCAAACTACCAGCTATCAATGGATTTGAGAAGTCTTTACCATAAACCGTTTGCCTATGGACT
Source organism: Glebionis coronaria (assembly GCA_025667525.1). Lineage (NCBI taxonomy): Eukaryota > Viridiplantae > Streptophyta > Magnoliopsida > Asterales > Asteraceae > Glebionis > Glebionis coronaria. Next base: position 227,147,942 of record CM046881.1, read on the forward strand.
ATCCAGTTCTTATGTGGATTAGACATGGTGAACTGATGACCATTTATGAAGTGTGGCTGAAAGCCAAACACTTAAAGTTCCTTTTCAGCTTCTTCCTCTCTCTCCAAATCCTTGATTTGCTGTTTGATCATCCTTATCAACTCTAAAGCACCTGTGGATTCTTTTGAAACTTCCAATTGGAGATCCAACATTCTCTCTAGCATTCTTCTACCAAAAAGGATATCTTCTCTCATGAAGCATATAATAAGTGACATCATCAACAACCAATGTATATATTCCACAAGACCTATAGTATCTCTATTGTGTAGGAATTTGATCCTCTAATTCTTTCCATATTTCTGAGTTATAAGAATCAGTTCATACATCAGTTTTAACTCATGAAGTAACAGAGATATTTCTTGTCTTCCTTCACATCCTCCTTAGACATATGTATATAAATCCTGAACATCTTGTTTGTCAAGCAAATGAAGTATGTCTTCCAATAATCTAAATAACCTGTAAGATCCATCTGTTCTGAATATGCCATGAGATTCTAGTCTTTCACTTGTAGAACACACATATCCTGTTATAGAAGACTTCTTTTCCAGCACTTTTGTATTCACATATTGATCTTCAAATCTAACAATTTTTAGATTCTTCTTATTGCTTTCATCACTGTCACTTTCTTCATCAATAGTAAGCTTTACCCTTTTCGTTGCTAGATACTTTCTTTTAGTTGGATTTTTTTGATACCTCTTGAGGTTCCTTCCTCAGGTATTTCTTCTTCTTCTTGCAAAGTACCTTCCTCTAGTACTTGCTTAGTATGTACTGTCTGGTCATCATGTACCGTTGACTGATCATGTACTGTCTATACACTGACAGTCTATTCTACACTTTGAGGATTAATTCCCTCATCCGTCCCTTGTGTCTCAGCTTCTTTAGAAGTCTCCTTTGCTTTTTTACTCTTTCTGACAAGGTTGTCTTTATAGTTGGAGACCTTTCTTCTGGTTTATCAACAAGTTGTGCTTCAATAGTTCTGGGGGTACTTCCAAATTGTCTTTGCCCTATTCTTAGTCTAGCATCTAACAAACTCTTTTTGTCTTGCTCAGACCCAACGACAACACATTGGTCAAAACTCCTATTGTGTAGTTCATATAATGCCTTGATTTCATCAAAGCTATTTTTCTTTAACCTTGCATGAGTATAAGTGTAGATTTGATATTTAAGATCCGGTGGTCTAACATGGCGGAATATGGTGGTGGTAGCCATTGTTGATTTAGAGAGAGAGAAGAGAGGTTGAATGTGTGAAATGAAAAATGAATTAAACTTGAAAAGTGACACAAGCAACACCCCTCCTTGGAAGCTAAGGAGGGGTATATATAGCCACACACACAACATAAACTATACAACGAACCTAGTCTAGTCTAAACGTGTGTGACTATGATAACTAATGGGAATTCTTAAACGTCGTCACATAAAGTGAGTTTCCAACAATCTTCCCCCATGGGACGACGTGTAGAATTCCTTACAATATTCTTACTAACAAGTACAAAATGATTAAGAACAAGAGCTTTCATGAAGCGTCCAATGCTGATGAAGTCTTCTGAGGCCTTCGTCTTCAAAACGACTCATCTTTAAAGTAACTTGTAGAAGAAATACTGTAACGGCACGAGCTAAGTAACCCATACACTTCTGGTTAAGGAGAAGCTTCTGAATTAGCTTCCCCCTAATTCTTGCCACATAAACTTGATGTAGAAGCTTTAAATAGCTTCCCCCTAAATCGACAATCCTCGTAAGCAACTTCAAAGCTTTCAATAAAGCTTAGAATAATTAAGCGCACAACGGAATCTAACTAGAAAATCCCATCATATAACATGATAACGTTGCTAAGAGGGATTGAAAGTTTAGGGCACACCAAGTAGATCAACAACTTCTCTTCTCACGCTTGAATAATTCTTCTGAATTTTTCTTCCCCCTGAGAGTTCAAGTTATGCATACCAGAAAGAATCAAGACATTTCTTCCCCCACAAAGTTGAAGAAAGTAAATCAATCCCAATTATGAAGCTCAAATACTGAAGTGGACACTTTATCCCATTCATGAAGTTGACATCGTAACACCAGATTCAATTAAGTCCCGGAAATGCACATATCTTCTTCCGGAGATGCACCAGAGTCAATTAAGTCCCGGGAATGCATATAGGATAAAGATGATGTATAATTGCAAACAACCAAACAATTAAACATCGAATCAGTAGTGTACCGTTTAGATATTGATAACGCCACAAGTTAAAACACTGATTTTCTCTGCGGTTATGACAAATGTCATCCCGCAATGTCTTCAAATCAAAAGAAGGTATGAAGTTCATCACGTATACTCGTTGTGCGTTCGATGTGTCTTCTTCTTCCCCCTTGATGGTTTCGAAACTCGGAACCATCAATAAATCGTACGCACATGAACCTGAAATCTTGTGAGAATAATAAATAAGTAGAATTATATATTTTGTGAGAATCAGCTGCTGATCGAAAATCTCTTCTCATAAACTCTCCATGGCCACCTTTACCAACCCACGTGAAAGCAATTTGAAGTGACCACTGAAAGAATGAATCGGATACATCAAACGTGAAACTGAATAAGAATCCTTCGATCTTGTGACTTAAGCTTGCACTATTGTTGAATGAAGAACGGTGGAGAAATCTCTAAGTACTCAATGCATCACTAAAGAAGTCTATAAGCACAACACCTCTTGAAATTATCCACGTCGACTAATCGCGTGACACTGAGTACAACAATGTAACTCCTTTAAGTGATAGTTATCCGAGTCATAAACCATCCACCCCGAACCCGGAAACTAGATAACCAAGTCGTCATTCTAATATGGAGCACGAGCAAGTTATCTATGAAAGATAAAATAAGTACACGCCTTCAAAAAATCCGTCTTCAACGTCACGTAATTAATACCCGATCAAACAAAATCTGTAGCCACTAAAAAAATCGCCCAATTTTTTCTTGGTCTCGTCTCAAAATAAATTCTCGTCACATTTGTCTCGTTATTTTTGTCTCGGCACTTTGTCACGTCAATTTTGTTGTCTCGTCCCGATGATGACCGAAGTAAACTTAATACACACAAAATTTATTTAAAATATGTATTAAAAAAATTTGTGTGTATATATTACTAAATCACACGGCTCAATTCAATGTTTAAAAAACTTCGAGGCCAAGGCCCAAATCTTGTTAAACAAATGTGTGTCATGGCCCAATTTGCACTGTTTTGTACCGGGTCCATCAAGGGTTATAACTTACTCACTCCAATCCCTAATTTCACTCAGTTAACTTAACCCTAAATACACACCTCTCCTAGAAACATCCGCTACCACCAAACTCCTTCTTCTCACCCACCATCGAAATCTCCGCCCCCCCTAAAATCATCTAATCTCTCCCATCACAGATACATTAAACTCATCAAAACAATTCACACCAATCATTTGATAAAACAAAATCAAACGAATACATAAGTGATCTCCCACATTTATACAAATCCCATTCATACACCATTTTCACTCAACATCATAAATCCATAAGATCTTGTTAAGGTCTCGGGTAGGTTGATGTGTATGTTTAATTTCTTTGTGCTTAGTGAACGAATCAAGGAGGAACAAAACAAAATTGTTTATGTTCATATCCTTTTTAGATTCGAATATCAAAGTTGTTTTTAGGCAACGACATGCAGATCTATGATGAGTTGTGTTTTCATGTTTAGATCTTAATGGATCTCGGCTTGTATGTCAACACACGAAAAACTTATAAATCTGAGATCAATTTAATTTACTGTTTTGATTTGTTTTGGTTTGAGTCTAGATGGGATTAGGAGACGAAGGGATTAGGATTAGATGAGGATATGTGGAGTTATAAGGTTGGCAGTTGAGTCAAACTCAGTGAGTTAACTGAGTCAACTCGGTAGTTACCGAGTTGACTCGGTTGTGTTGGTTTTGGTTAAGTGTCAGATTAAACTACATGGTCATGAATTTTTGAAACTGCATCGTAGTCAAATGTTTAACCATCGCAGTCTAACATAATTTCCATTGCAGTAAAAAATAATGAACCCATCGTAGTCAAACATTATAGCCCATCGTAGTCAAACATTATAGCCCATCGCAGTCAAAATAAAACAAGTCCATCGCAGTCTGTCTTTTAAACCTCATCTTGATGGTACCATCTCAACTTGATGGATACCATCGCAGTCCCCATCGCAGTCTTACCCGTCGCAATCTATCATGATGAAATCCCATCGTATCAAGATGACCCATCGCGATGGTACCCATCGCAATGGTACCCATCGCAATGGAGCCATCGCAGTAGGACCATCGCAATGGTACCATTGTATACAACCCATCGCACTCAATGCGATGTACCAAGAAGCAGAGTCTTATCCATATCTGTACTTGTTCCTGAAAATCCGGAACAGTGATTTCTGGGTCTGATTTTCTGGCAAATCTGGGTTTTCACCTTCATCTTCAAAAAATATGTAACCCAAAATAGATATAATAATAAAAAAATTCCAGGTTTTGACATCACTTTGAAAGTCAGATTGATAGATGTGGACTGATGCAAGACCTTTGACCAGCAACTTGACCATGAGACAAACGAACCATTTTGACTGATGACATACTTCGAACCATTTTGACTGATGACATACTTTGGACCCAAACCAATGAGACAATGAGACTGTGGACAAGAATAACAAGACAGTGACAAAAACTTGTGATCATTGAAAGAAAAACACAAGTCGTGACAAAGAAATAAACAAACGGACCAAATTTTTTTTTATAGACCACCTAAAACGAAAACAAGAACGATCCAAGGATGGAACCGAGGCTCTGATGCCAAATGTAGATTTGCTATTTAAGATCCGGTGGTCTAACATGGTGGAATATGGTGGTGGTAGCCATTGTTGATTTAGAGAGAGAGAAGAGAGGTTGAATGTGTGAAATGAAAAATGAATTAAACTTGAAAAGTGACACAAGCAACACCCCTCCTTGGAAGCTAAGGAGGGGTATATATAGCCACACACACAACATAAACTATACAACGAACCTAGTCTAGTCTAAACGTGTGTGACTATGATAACTAATGGGAATTCTTAAATGTCGTCACATAAAGTGAGTTTCCAACAATAAGTACCTATATGCTTTAAGTAGGTTGACATTTGATTTCTTAGTTGATGTTTGGTAGGAGGCTTTGATCTTCTATCTCTTTCTCTTAATTTAGCAAAATGTCTCTTTTGCTCTCTAATCAGATCCTTAAGCATCCTTAATCTTTCCTCATCATCAAACTTTTCTCTTTCATTTGCTTGCATAACTTCAGCAAGAATCTTATCAGCAGCCATCTGAGCTTGAATATCATCAAGCACCTGAATATTCATCTCATCCTGTTGTCTTTTGGCTTCAAGTGTTGCTTGCTCTTCTTCCTCATGCATTTGAGCTTGCATTCTCCAAGCTACTTCTTCATCATGCTCAACTTGATGAAATTTATTCATATCTTCTTGAATACTATCTGAATCATTATCTTCATCTTCTGATTCAGACTCAATTAGCTTCTTGCCTTTGTCCTTTGGGTCAATCTTTGGCATTTTCCTCTTGAACCTAAGAGGTTGTTCTTCACTTTCTTGAGGCTGTTGACCTTGTATGACAATGCCCTTTGCAGCAGGCTGTGAAGTCTGAACCTTGTTACCTTTATCTTGTGGCTCTTAAACTCCACTGGTAATAGCAGGTTGTTCTACTAGTTGTTCTTGTTGAATTGTTTCTTGTACTTGTGGATCTTTAACTTGTTCTTCCTGTTATGGCTCAGCTGTAGAAATTTCTTGAGCTATCACAAGTTTATCAGCTTGTGTCTTCTTTTCTACCTCTACTTGTTTAGCCTTCTCTGCTGAAGCCTTTTCCTATAGTCCAAGCAGCAAGTTCGCTAGAGTCTCATCCTCACCAAAAGATGGTGTTGCACTCTCTTCTGAAGTAGGCTTTGAAGTCTCTTGACCACCTATACCTGCACCTGGAGCGGTACTTGCATATAGCTTGATGGTACTTGGTCTAACGGTACTTGCATCGCCACACATTGTTGTCCTTCTCACTTATCACCATAGTATCACCAGATACTTTTTGTTCCACAGAGGCTGTATCTTCAAGATTTATCTCTTCAGTCTTGTTTGACTCATCAACCTTCTCTAAACGATCTTTTGGTTGTGAATGAGTCTGTAACACCCCGCCAAAACGTAACGCGAGGTCAAAATTCATGGACAATCATCACAACACAATGGTGTCACAATAGAGAAATAACTAAAAGATGACATACATTAATAGAGCGTGTTATGACAGCGCCATGAACATACAACAATTTTCATATAGTGCACAACATCATTAAAACAAATACACATAAACTTCACAATGCAAGCCTACAGTCTCTCTAATCCATCGCTCCCTAATGCTCCTATCACCGCTAGGCAAACCTGAAAATGATGCTAAAACACGTCAACATAAAGTTGGTGAGAGTCATAGGTTTACGACACAAAACATAGTACCAAAAGCAGTGCCCAAATCATATCTAGAAAATTAGCATTTTGGACAACGATCACTACAACATAAACATGAAAGCATTTAATCACATTCCAACATCTAAAATCACAAACTAAAGACATAAAGCTCCTCACGATCCATAGGTCTTTCTTCGGTGGGTTTTACGAACGTTAATTCATCGTCCCCATGATAAGTATTACGAACGTTAATTAGACGTCCCCATCATGAGTTTCCACGAACGCTATTTAATATCCCCACATAATGCAAAATCCAATACATGCAACCTTATCATTAGCAAATCCCAAATAACATCATAATGCATGTAAGTCACATATAGCACATTGATGTCCATACATGTTTAAAACAAAAGCCACAACCAAATTTATCAAAATATCATGCATCATTTCCATCCCAACTGGAATAAAATAATTAAAAGACTTTGGGACTATGAAATTCACCTTGCGATAGCAATCCAAATGTCCACACACGATCAAATAATATCTAATTACATATACACAAGACACGCATTAACATTGATTCAAGGACTCTATTCCTTCATCAATGTAATAATCCTTATGATGGATACCTTTAGTATTTATCCTATATCAGCCCCATGTCAACCCTCTAAGTGTTTCTTATACTAATTATGCTCATAAACTAAACCGTTCACTTTTTACTCAAAAAAGTCCCGACTTTTAATGTTCAAAAACGTATATTGATAGCCCCTTTAAACTCATAATCCACCTCTGTAAACAAAACCCTATACCATTACATGTCTCTAGAGTATCCCACAATTTTACCAAAGCTTAATACTTATTTTAAACCCACGATATATATATATATATATATATATATATATATATATATATATATATATATATATATATATATATATATATATATATATATATATATATATATATATATATATATATATATATATATATATATATATATATATATATATATATATATATATATATATATATATATATATATATATATATATATATATATATATATATATATATATATATATATATATATATATATATATATATATATATATATATATATATATATATATATATATATATATATATATATATATATATATATATATATATATATATATATATATATATATATATCTATAATATATATATGGGGCTAAGTTTGACATAAGAAAATAAAATGCGCCATGTCATATCCTACGTGGTATTATCTAATTGGCTATAGTTATAGCTAATTTATTTTGGAAATTATATCTTTTTAATCGGCAGATTACTTTTTATTTTGGACAGTATATATTTTTTTAAAAATTTTGGATAATATTCGAACTAAAGATAAATATCGTATTACGGAATAAAATCCTTCAAAAAAATTATGCGTGTTATCCTTTAAACCCTAATATCCATCTTCATCACATAGCCATGAAGAAACCCTAATCTCTTTCTTCATAATGGATAGACAGCTGTAGAAGCATCAATTGTATCTCTACTTTTTAGCACAACAAAAAACATGGTCGTTTCCTTGATTCTCGGGCACTATACTATGTGATATCTTAACACTTAATTGACTTTGTAAGATTGCTCACATCCTCTCACGAACAATATTCGTCTCCGCGGGTACATTTTCTTAGATCCAATGGCTGTTTTTCCTCTCACCTTTTTACGTATATTAAAGTAGCCAGTTGTCTGTTTTAGTGCACATCTCCTATGCCTGTTTTAATACAATGCTTGATGCTTTCTGTGATTAAAGTAACTTCATTAGCTCTATTTACAGGTGAAAGTTCAACTATGTCTTCAGTATCTAATGGATATGTACTCAATATTCAATTCTACATATGCAGGTTTGACCAGTACTAAAAACCGTCATGTCTTTAGAATTCAATATGTCTTGTGGTAAGGTTATTTTCTTTTTCTGTTTTAGGTGCTCTACTGGTCACCAGACACTTGATGAGGTGAACATGATTGGTACTGGCAAAAGAACCTGGGTTTCTGATCAATTGCAGATTATCGCAAGAAACATATATGAAAAGAAGCTACCTACTAATGAACTTAATTCGTGTATTGATGTGTCATTTGTTGTCAATCTGGTACATACTTTATTGTTCATTAAATACATATTTCATGGTAATACATCAATATCTTTCTGGTCACCAGAACATTAAATGGATATTGAACCTATTCTGCAATCTCTAAAACCCATCTTCCATGTATTTTATTGTAGGAATTATATCAGTTTGATGACAAAAAGTAGTTGTTACACACCATGCCATACGAGTCTCTACATGATTAAAAATGGCCTGTCGGGATTTGTAGAAGTCACTCAATGGTATAAATTTCTGTATGTTTTTTCCAGCTGCAAGTCCAACGCTATCGCTACACTCAAACTGTCACCGAAGGGAGTAGGTGTTGATAGTAGTTATTTTGTGAAGAAACCAAGAACGGCAATATCCTATCTCCTTGCATTGGGGGATGTGCCGTGCACGCAGGTCACTACTTTCTTTTGGTTGGATTATTTTCCAGCAAGATTATGAGACAATATTATATGCTTGCGTTTGATTCCTGTTAGCTTTTTATATAACGGGTCAAGGTATCTGTTTGATTTACATGCCAAATATGTTTAAGATATTTGCCAGTCAATTGCTTAGGCTATTTTAACTTATTAGTTGTAATTTTCTGACATATCTCATAACATTCCTGTTATCCTAACCTAGAATTCGTGCTCTGCTGCTACTGAGTAACCTACTGGTTTAAAGAACCTGGTCAAATCCTAAAACAATGAACTTTTAAAGTTTGAAGGCCTTTCTGACCTCTATTTTACCGCACAAGATGATTTTAGTATTGAACTAATTGTAGCTAGACAAACAGCCCATTATCCTAGACCTTATACACATATGTCTTTCAAGTACATTGGCATTGCTATGACATCCCTTTTAACAAAGATGTAGCATCCAACATAAGTAAATAACATGAACATTAATCTTAGATTAATTCAAAAGTAGCACGAAAAGCAATACAAGCCTAGTTCTGGTTGAATTTCTATTTCCTGTAACCATGTTTTATTTTTCCTAGAAAACCATGTAACTTTTAAAATGCTACTAATTCATCCCACAACCATTCCTAATAAATGGCATCTGACACCCATAATCTTAGTTGCTCTTGTATCAGGAACCATGCTACTTTTATTCATGTTCCCTTTGCCCTCCAAGGCAAGCTGCGGGTGCTATTTTGCTAGACGTCACTGAAGTAGGTGTCCTTTTTGAAATATTTATGCGCATAGACAAGGTTTTTACATCCACTGTCTTTTACGTTAATTATATATATGACAACTTCTTTCACCCAGTTGAAGTTGTCAATAATTTTATAAAGATTGAAAATTAACTTATATGGTTGCCTAAACGATTGCTAAATCATTAACTAGATTGAGGCTGTTCCTGACCTCAAAAGCTAAATCATTTTTATAACTTTATGAAACTTTATAGAAGGAATTATAGATGTAGGAGATGGAGTCAAAGACGTCTTCCTTGATTGGATGGCTACAAGCTACTTTGAAGACAAAAAACTAAGCAGGCATGTAGCTTGAAATTAATGATGGTGACTAAGATTAGAGTTGGGACTCTTATTGTTCTACTTCTACGTGAGTGATTGCACAAAATTTTTCGGCGATTTTAAAAAGGTATAACCTACTTCATTTAACTTCAGCCTACTGGGCAATGTAAACGATATCATATGATAACTGACGTTGTTTTGAGGTTAAAAGATTTGAATCACTCTATTGATGGTTTTCCCTTTATTTGCAGGCTTAAAATATGATTATGCTCTACGTGGTGAAATTGTCTCACTGGCTCATGTAATACAATGGTCATCAACTGATTTATTAATACCAAATTTATATTCAGGATAAAATAGACTACTATTAAGTGTGTTGTATGAACAGTTGTTTCTGTGTTTTTTCTTTATCGTCACTACATTTAATTATTTATTTTGAATAATGAGAAATTTACAATCAAAATGTCTTAAGCATATTCCCGAAATCAAAGCTGAGCACGTATATTGATCCAATTGAGTGTGTTGAAGCAGTCAATGGCAGGGCCTGTTTTGGCTATGATTTGATCTTACTGATGTTTTTTTAGTTTAGTTGTGATTCTCTACCAATATTTATCAGCTTCTATCGCTTGGTCACTGAAAAAGATCTTGCTCAGGTACTACTTATTAAACGATGCTTTCTTATATGTTTTACTAATAACTCAGTATAAGCATGGTGATGTGTGTCGCTTATCATTTAGGTAAAAATATATGTTGCTAGGTCATCTTTAAATTACTTTGATCAGTTATCTGCAGTGGCACTTTTCTCAATATGTCCATCTTTTCGCGTCATGGTACTTCCCAAAATTAGTAAGAGCAGGAGACTCCTATTTGAAATTAATTCTAAGATTACCTGTTTATAATTGCAAAGATGCATGCTTAAATAGATATTTATAAGCCAAAAGTTGGAGTGTCGACAAAGAAGAAAAGATGTTTAGAAACTGGGTGTGGATGTTTAAAGTTGGATTCATATTTATCGACCAACAGATGAAGCTGATGCTTTGCAAAGAAATAAAGTTAAATTAGCATAAACAACTGGTTAGTGATCTGCTAACATATATAGAACTGTAGTGTTTTAGAAAAACTAGATTCAATGCAAATTGGGAGCAATTGATACTGATGTAAGTTGCTTTTTTTTCTCACAGTTAATGGGTACCATTGACTTGTATTAAATCGGTACAATCAATGTGTTAAACAAATTATTTAATTATTTCAAAACGCGTATTGGCTTTTATAACAAATATTTAAACATCTCCTATCTGATGTTGTGATGTTATGCATCTACAAGAGGACGGAAGATGGAGGAGTTTGTGGAGGATCCCTTGGGTGCTTTGAGGAGAATAATGGAGTAATGGAAACCCCAAATAGTTGACAACTACCTGATGCTTTTTGTGGTAAGATTTGCGACTATTTACCCCAGTATGATCATTCATGCTAAAATTAATTGAATGTTACATCATATCTTAGCGTTTATTTGCCTAAAAGATAGCGAGATAGGAATTAGACACGAAGGTCGACACAAAGTTTTCACATAGTAGAGTTTAGGTTGTTTATTAGCTATGCCTATAAGAAAGACAATTAGGTTCACCTTTTTCCCTTTTTAGGGTTAATTAGCACATTGTGATATGAATTGACTGATTATTGTAAACGAGTCGAGATTATCTCTATATCACCAACTCATTATATTACATTATTAATCCAAGTTTTTCAAATAAAACCATATAAAAAGTTGTGAACAAATATAACATATTTATGTCCAACTACAAATGAATATAATATATTTCTAAACATCTTTTTTCAAAAATACATACAGACAAACAAACACCCATTTAGTTTGTACGTTAAAATATTAACATGGGACATCATTCGTTCGTCGGTTGGCCCGAGAACAAACGTAGCCAAAGGTTAATTTCTTTTAAACAAAAACAGCTAAACCTTATATGTCTAACTGCCAATTAATATAACAAAGCGAGCAACGTTCTTTAAAAAAATGGTTTACGAAACAAACCCGCCCGTTGGGCGGGTTACGAAACTAGTATATATATATATATATATATATATATATATATATATATATATATATATATATATATATATATATATATATATATATATATATATATATATATATATATATATATATATATATATATATATATATATATATATATATATATATATATATATATATATATATATATATATATATATTGTAAGGTTATTTTCAGAACCAAATAAATGTACAGAACTGCGAGAACCACATTAATACTCTTAACAATGCATATGTATTTTCATTATTATGTTTAAATTAACATTTAATAGTTATTTTATTGGTTATAGATCCGAGTATGATGAGCGATATAAAGAGTGCACATGTGTTTTCATATTATCCAACGAAAAGATAGTTATCTTACATACAAAACAAATACATGTGCATGATCCTAGGATACATGTTCTTAGTGACCTACGACAATAAAAATTCATGTAGTTCTACGTAATGAACTAACCCGATAAATATACATGTGCATTTTAAGAGTAAAAAGGTGGTTCTCACAGTTCTGTACATTTATTTGGTTCTGAAAATTAACTCACCCTATATATATATATATATATATATATATATATATATACATATATATATATATACATATATATATATATATATATACATATATATATATATATATATACATATATATATATATATATATATATATATATATATATATATATATATATATATATATATATATATATATATATATATATATATATATATATATATATATATATATATATATATATATATATATATATATATATATATATATATATATATATATATATATATATATATATATATATATATATATATATATATATATATATATATATATATATATATATATATATATATATATATATATATATATATATATATATATATATATATATATATATATATATATATATATACTAGCGTCGTAACCCGCCCAACGGGCGGGGTCGTTTTTTTCTTGTTTTGGAGGGTTTATTGTTGTGCGTTTTTTTGGTTTCTTGAATTTAAAATTTAACCTTTAGTATATTTTAGTTATATTTTACGCTTAAGCAACGTTTATTTGTGGTCAACGGGCGGGATTTTTTTCTTGAATATGAACGAACCATTGACGATGACCCGGTGACTCGATCGAGTTGACCCAATGATCGATCTTGTTATTCGGTGACTTGACCGGGTTGACCCGACGGTGAAACCGTAACCTGATATATTTCTATAATATGATTCTTAAATTTATGTTAAAATAGATATTTCTAAAAGATTAAAAGTTCAATCCGAATTTAAAAAAATATATATTTCGAAAATTAATAAAAAATTCCATGTTTAAACCTAACAAACACGCATTAATGAAAACAAAACTTTTCGCACTAGGATAAAGCTTAAAAAGAATAACAAATTTCACAAAAAGAATGTTATGTTATTTTTCTATATTGGAATGACACAAGTTTAGTAGTAGCAACGACGTGAACTTTTTTTTACGTTTTCGTTAGTATTTTTATGCTTTTGTCTGTATTTTTACGTCGTCGTCCGTTTTTTTACGTTTTCATCAGCGTTTTTACGTTTTGCTCAGAATATTTAGCACATTTCGGACGAAAACGTAAAAACACTAACGAAAACTTAAAAATACAGATGAAAACGTAAAATTACTGATGAAAACGTAAAAATACTGATGAAAAACTTAAAACGCTGACGAAAACGTAAAAATTAGAATAAAACGTAAAAAATTTGACGATAACGTAGAATATCAGACAAAAACGTAAAAACACTAACGAAAACGCAAAAAAATTAGAAGAAAAAGTAAAAATCAGAAGAAAATGTAAAATTTTGGACGAAAACGTAAAAAATCTGACAAAAACGTAAAAATACGTACGAAAACATAAAAATTCGGACGAAAACGTAAAAATACTGACGAAAACGTAAAATTACTAATGAAAACGTAAAAATACTGACGAAAACGGACTAAATCAAAATGAAAACGTAAAACACTAACGAAAACTTAAAAATACAGATGAAAACGTAAAATTACCGACGAAAACGTAAAAATACTGATGAAAAACTTAAAAACGCTGACGAAAACGTAAAAAATTAGAATAAAACGTAAAAAAATCTGACGATAACGTAAAATATCAGACAAAAACGTAAAATATCAGACAAAAACGTAAAAACACTAACGAAAACGCAAAAATTAGAAGAAAAATTAAAAAAATCAGACGAAAACGTAAAAATTTTGGACGAAAACGAAAATATTTTGACGAAAACGTAAAATATCTGACAAAAACGAAAAATGCTTACGAAAGCGTAAAAATTTGAACGAAAATGTAAAACTACTGACGAAAACGTAAAAATACTGATGAAAACGTAAAAATACTGACGAAAACGGACTAAATCGAAACAAAAACGTAAAAACACTAACGAAAACTTAAAAATACATATGAAAACGTAAAATTACTGACGAAAACGTAAAAATACTGATGAAAAACTTAAAAACGCTGATGAAAACGTAAAAAATCGGACGATAACGTAAATATCAGACAAAAACGTAAAAACACTGACGAAAACGAAAAAAAACATTAGAAGAAAAAGTAAAAAATGGGACGAAAACCTAAAAATTTTGGACGGAAACGTAAATATTCTGATGAAAGCGTATAAAATCTGACAAAAACGTAAAAGTACTGACGAAAACGTAATAATTCGGACGAAAACGTAAAAATACTGACGAAAATATAAAATTACTGATGAAAACGTAAAAACACTGACGACAACGAACTAAATCGAAGAAAAAACTTAAAATTAGCGACGAAACGTAAATATATCGATGAAAACGTAAAATTATTTACGAAAACGTAAACAACTGATAAGAACGTGAAAGCCTAACCAAAACATAAAAATAACTGACGAAGACATAAAAAAGTGACAAAAACCTAACAAAAAACATGGCGAAAACGTGAAAATTGAAGAAAAGTAACGAAAACTGACAAAAAACGTGAGAAACCGTCGACACGTAAATAATTTGAAAAAAACATTACAAAAGTGACAAAAACGTAAAATAGGGTTAGAAATAGACATGTGAAATATTTTTATTTGGGAAAAGAAATAGAAAATGGTGATATGGGGTTTTCTAGTTTCTATATAAAATTAGAACATGAAAATTTCATGATTTTTAGAAAATATTGAAAAAAAGTTGAAATAGCGTTGTAACCCGACCAACGGGCGGGGTCGTTTTTTTATGGGGAGGATTTGTGGTTTGTGTTTTTTTATTATTTTAGTTTGTAATTTAATATTTAGTATATTTTTATTATATTTTATGCTAATAATAGGTTTTATATATATTTTAAAATGTATAATTTTTTTTATGTTGTTTTGTGGTTGAATGTATTTTATTGAATGAATACATAGTTTTTGTTGAAGTTGTGTATGATTTTGTAACGATTTATGTCAAATCGCACATAAAAATATCATCATAATACCCTCTAAATACACAATTAAAACCAAAATATGCTAAATATAAGTGAAAATATGTTTGTTATTTTTTATGTTTGTTTGTTATATTTGTTATAGTTTACCCTAAAGTAGATTTTATATATAATTTAAAATGTATTATTTTTTAATGTTATTTTGTATTTTTTGTGGTTGAATGTGTTTTATTGAATAAATACATAATTTCTTAACGATTTCTGCAAATCACACATCAAAATATCATCAAAATAGAACAATAAAACCAAAGTATGCTAAATATAAATGAAAATATATTTGTTATACTTTTTTGAGTCTTGGATCTACAAAGGATATAAAAGGAATAAAAAACGGTGGTTTTCGGATGCATTTCGTCGACGTTTACAGGTTTTTTGAAATGCAAATGGGGTCTATTTTTATCCAATGGCACACCATTGGAAAAGGCACGAAATTACGATTCCAAAGGAACTTTCATTTTTTATTGGGTTAATTCGATGTATCTTTTATAGATCGGACAAGTCTATGTATTATATAAATCCAACACAAGCCCAACTAAACTATCATTAAATTTAAAGGTTTGCATGCTTATAATTAAAACTAAGCATAACCCAGTTGGTAAAGTGGGTGGTGCTAAGTTTTGAGGGAAGAGACCAGGGTTCAAATCTTGTTAGTGGCACTTTTTGTCATTAATTGATTTAAATTTCGTTCATGTCCGACCCAGTCCAAACCAAACCTGACCCGGTTCAGATCAAACATGACCTGTTCATATGAGACCCGGTTCAACCCGGTAACCCGGTTCAGACCAGACCCGTCCGAGTTTGAACCGGACCGGTCCAGATTCGAACCGTTGAACCTGACTGGTCCAGATTCGAACCGTTGAACCAGACCGGTCTAGATACAAACCATTTAACCAGACCGGTCCAGATTTAAATTGGGCCGGTTCAGATTAATCAAAACGCGATTTAAAACGCGATTATCAAAACTGCGATTCCAAAATGCAGTTTTCAAAATTCTGCGATTTCAAACCTTAAAAAATGTGAAAAATGGAGAGATTTTTAGGAATTTCTAAAATACTATTGGCTAATAGGTGTCATGTCACATATGACTGGGATTAAGGGTGTGGTATCAAATCATAATTATACCTATATATATATATATATATATATATATATATATATATATATATATATATATATATATATATATATATATATATATATATATATATATACTTTTGTCTATCAGATTATGTTGAAAACTATACCCAAAAGTTCATTGTAGAAAGTGACCTTAACCAAACCTCAAATGACTTCTCCCTTTAAAGTTGACTTACCCAACATGTTAATAAACCCTCCTAATAATACCAAAGCTCATCTTAAAGACCAAGTACCTCAAACACCCATAAACATAAGTTTGAAACCTGCTGTCCGAAAATCAACCTTTACTCTGACATTGTACAATAATTTTGACCAAATCACTAACCTCAAATGCCCACAAACTTCACATATTTGAAAAGTAGACTCTGATTACATAAATTTAAGCTTTTGACTCACCCAAAAAGCTTTTAAAACCACCAAGTTATGATCAAAACGATTTGACTCAATTTCTGTCGAGACTCAATAACGATTATGCGACCATTTAGCGACCATTAGCGACAGTATAGCAACGATTCAGTGACAGTTTGACGATTTAAAACCCTAATTCGCCATTAATCATTTTATTGACCCCATTTATGATTCAATTCAAGCCCTAACCTTATTAATTGCAGAAAATTAAGAACCTTAATACATCATATGATTAATTACATCAATACAATACGATCACTTATTTAAAACAAGAATTAAAACAAGAATTATACCTTAAATTGATCAAAACCAAGATTTTTGGAAAAACCTTAATTTCTCTAAGGTGAACCGTGAGCCTCCCGTTTTTTGAAACAAATCTGATTTTTGGTTTAGTAGTGTTCTATTTATATTTTCCTAGAAAGGCTTTTATTCCAAGATGGGCTCAAGTTGGGTCCTTTGGCCAATGATTCTTTTTTTTCTTTTTTCCTTCTAGTCGGTTTTGAACCGAATTTATATAAAAGTTTATAACTAACAGAATTTCACGTGCACGAGTTAGAACGAATCAAAACCACGATACCTCAAAAGGAAACTCAATCATAAAATATGTATCAATTCAAGATGACGCATGACAATGAACAAATGACATAAGAAGCACCCAACGACAATCGAAAGATGTTATGACTCGTGATATATTATTAAAACCCTGTACAATAACCGAATTTTGCCCAAAATAATTTTTTTCTTCTGTGATTTTATATTAGTTGTTTTTAAAACTATAAAATCGAATTAGTAATTTATGTAATCATTTAAATGTGGAATTTAGGTATACAATGTTTTTTAAAAATAAACAAATGTGAATGATATATTAAAGAATTTACGTTACATCATATCAACCTAGTTTTGAGACCTCTCTCTTATTTTATCAAACATCGAAACTTATTTTAGTTTATTGTGGGATTTCAAAGTTTTTCCCAATCTATCATAAAAATAACGTAAGACTCTGATAACGCTCAAATCCAACATGTTGTCTTGAGCGTTATCCGTATATTTTGCATGGTTTTTGGTTATACTAACGAGCTATTTAGCTCATATATGTGCGAAGTTGTATTTTGTGTTGTTAGTTAGCCAAGAACAAGGAACGAGAAGAAAAGAAAGAATAAACGACAATTCATGCATATACGAAGAAATCCCGACAAGTACAAGTCACTCAGCATGAAAGTTTCCACTGGCGGAATACAAGTTGCCACCCAGATTTGTGTTGGCAGAATTTTGTCTACATACAATGAACATCCAAGTCTTCATGAAGCTTCTATGGAGCATTCTAGAAGTACTTTGCCACCAAGTAAACTACTTTGGCTACAAGAAAATACCTTTGGCTCCAAGTATTATTCTTTGGCTTCAAGACAAACATTAACGACCAAGGCTTGAATTCATCTATAAATAAGACCCTTGGGGGATATTGTAACATATCCCTTGAAGGTAATTCATTACCAACTTCATTATTCACCAAAGAAACTCTCCTAACCTTGGTGAAGAACCCCATTCCCGGATTTAATATTGGTGTGTCAAAAAGTGAGGGTGCGTTTGGTTCGTTTAATAGAATCACTATCGGTATGAATTTGATAGTGTCATGGAATGTAAATCGGTATGATTATTCCATAAACATTGTTTGGTTTACAATTAGATATATAATTCGTTGTTTCAATACTTTATACATTATTACAGAAATTCAAAAAATTAATAAATTTTCCAATAAATTTTATTTGCAAACTAGTTATAAAATATATTAGCAATAAATTTATAAAAACACATTTAACCAAAAACTTAACATAATCTACTACACAATATTACTGGAGGAACTATAATACCCACAAGCTTCATCCTCATATGACTTCATAATTTTGACCAATGAATAGCACAACCATTTATATATAACAACGGGAGAAAATATATATATATATCATGATGTCTTGCAAAATCAAAAAACAAAAGGAAACAGTAACACCCTCCACTAAAATGAATTAGAAAAGGAGCCTATTCACCCAACTATGAAACTATGGGTATCAAATGATAGATTGATTCCCATCTTAGTAACCAAACAATTACAATGATAATCATTGTGATTCCTTGATTCCGATAGTTATATACCAAACGTACCCTGAAGTTTTTGGAGCTCCAATCATCAAAATAACCTTGCCAAACTCTAAGGGATCATTACCCTTATCATTGGTAGTGTTTCTTGATACTTAAATCACCACCAATCTTCACCAAACCTCCCCAAAACCTGCCTCAAATCTCAAATACGAATTTCCAAATACATAACCTGAAAGACCACAAAGAAACTTGTAGTCAATTGGAGGATTAAGAATTGCTCTAAAATCTTCCTTTTATTTACTTATTGTAATCATACTTTGGGTAAACTTTTGTTACTTTCATGATGTTGAACTTTATGTCATATGTTGAATATTTGTTCTTTATTAATATGATCATGGAGTAGTTTTCTTATACTTGTTTGGAATAATGTAAACATAGATATGGAGTGTTTATTATTTTATAATGTTGAATTATGATTTTGTTAATGAGTTTGTTTGAATTAATATGAGTCTTGATAACTTGTTGGTAAACCATAACTCGGTCTAAAGATCGAAAGGATTCCTAGTTATGTTTTGTTCTAAATGCTAGCGCGTATGTGTTTGGTGTATCATGATTGATATCCATGAGTAAACAAGTTAAATGGATTTATAAATGTTTAATCTAGAGTATAGGTCAAAAGGGCTCTAATGAACAAGTTGGCTAAAATTATATTTCTCACAAATAGATTTAATTACCAATTTGTAATATTGATCATAGGTCGAAAGGGTTCTTTATTCTAAACCGTGTCATGTGCAATTCCATGATATTACCCATTGACTTGGAATTGTATATTTATAATTTGTGTACTATTGCTTAAATATCTACCCGATAATCCATTCACTCCATTGAAATGAATACTAGTTCCAAACAAGTATCCTTTATTATTATTATTATCTCATTTTAGTTGCTTAATCATCATCTTAAGTGTTACTTGTTATTTATTTGCTTAATTGTTACTTGCATGGTAATTGTGGGAGTGACAACCATTTTTACCACCAACGCTACATTGTTACAAAGACTACTTACAACCGAAAACACCCAAATCCCAGTGAACGACCTCGGCTTACCACAACAAGCTAGCTACAAACGAAAGGGTCATACTTGCCCGTGTGTTCTTAGATTATTTGGAAATCCTTGTTATAAATTTAAAACTTGTGTAATCGCAAGAGAACACATCAAGTTTTTGGCACCGCTGCCGGGGATTTGTGTTTTGTGCTTTTCATGTTTTGAATCTTTGTTTCGTCTAGTGTTTCGTTCATATAATTCGTGCTTATTGTGTGTAAAAAAAAAGTGTGTTTAGATTACGCTTTTTAGTCCTTATTTCATCAACCCCACAAAAGTTTTTTTTAAGTGTTCTTAGTTTTTAGTTCCTAAAAAAATAAAAAAAATAAAAAAAATAAAAAAAATAAAAATAAAAAATAAAAAATTGATTTTGTTGGCCGGCATTTCCAAGTTGCCACTGGCGAAGTCATCACAAAAGCCATTTCGCCGACCGGCATACCACGTTTACCGCTGGCAGAAATAACTTGCCGCCGACGACTTTCTCCACTTTTTTCACAGCTTCCATTTTGTCGATCGGCAACCCCAAGTTGCCGCCGGCAACTCTTCGATCTGTAAAAAAAGAAAAAAAACTTTAATTTTCTTTTTTTTGTGTTCTTTAGCTAAATAATATAAAAAATTCAAAAAAATCTACTATTTGAGTTCCTATATATTTTATTTATCTTTTCTTTTTTTATTTTTAGTTGTTAATAAATTTTTCGAATTATTTCGATTTGTCATAAACCCACGTCTTAGAGGTAAATGCATCGTTAATAAATTCTATGAACTTAAACGTAAGTTCAAGAAGAAGATTCGTGAACCCGATAAAACCAAATTTGACATCGAGTCACCCGAACCGTTCACCAAGGAGCGTGTTGTCATAATCGACATACACGAGTCGAAATTCGAAAATCCATACCATACCGAAGGAATCTTCTCTTATGAAACCAAATCCGATTCCTCAACCATTATTACCATTGATCCCGATGATCAACCAATTTGGTCAAACACTAGGATCGTTGCTCCAACACCTAGTTCCTCTAAATCCCTATTTTGAACAATTTCACTATCAAAAGTAACCACATACAAATGATTCGGGAAAAACAATTTGATGGACAAACCTTATCCGATCCTCACCAACATGTATTCGATTTTATTGAGATTAGTAGCCTTTTCCAATATGGTGAAAATCAAGAGGAAGCAATTA
Source organism: Glebionis coronaria (assembly GCA_025667525.1). Taxonomy (NCBI): domain Eukaryota; kingdom Viridiplantae; phylum Streptophyta; class Magnoliopsida; order Asterales; family Asteraceae; genus Glebionis; species Glebionis coronaria. The sequence goes on from CM046881.1 coordinate 227,169,530, forward strand.
ACTTGAGGATATTCCCATTCTCATTAACCGGAGAAGCTAAGTCTTGGTTGAATGAATTAAATGAAGGAACCATTACTTCGTGGAACGAATTAAGAGAAGCTTTCATAAGCCGATTTTTTTCATCTGCAAAGTTTAAATGCCTCCTAAACGAAATTCATAACTTTCACCAACTCGATAACGAGACTCTCGTTAAAGCTTGGCTCCAAATGAAACATATGCTTCGCCCTTGTTATGGACATGATCTAACCAAGAGAACGATAATTGAAACATTTTATCGTGGTTTAGACGATCTAACTCAAGTATCTCTCGACGCCGGAGGAATTTTCCTCTATAATACTCCGAACGAAGCTTTTCAAATCCTCGAGGACAAAGTCTTTATCAAGTTCGATTTTTTGAAGGATTCTCATATCCATCCTAAACCAAAAACCGTTGTTTCCACCGGTGGAAATAACATCATCTCCGATCACACCGTGTTGATGGAGAAATTCGAAGCTCTCGCTAGGCTTATCGATTCCCAATTCTTAATCATAAGGAATGAACTAAAAGATATGCGAGAAGATCGTAGAAACGATCACGATCCAAAAACCACCATGAAGTATGACACGCCGATGTGTGAAACTCATGAAGCGAATTATGTTGAAGAATATCACGAAGGATATCACGACCAAAATTCGAGTAATTCACATTCCTATCTTACCCTAAACCCGAACCGTCCCATTCCTCAATCTCGACCGCGAGATGCGTCGACATATTCATCATAATATTGCCCAAAACCCGAAGCCTCAACGGAGGAGATGATGAGAGAATTTATGGCTTGGCAAACGGAAGAAAACGAACTTGTTAAGAACGATTTGGTTGACTTGGAATTTCAAATCAATCTAAACTTCCAGAACCATACAACCATAATCGAAGACTTGAAGACAAAAACCGATCGTGTCGAAAAGCTCATCCAACGTACCAATACCCTTCCTCAAATCACCAATACCAAGACAAGAGATAAAATACCCTTTATCCGAAACGAGAGTGATAAGGGTGATGTTGCTTTTATCGAGGAAGAAAAAGAACCTATTCTAACCGTACCAAAATCGAAACCCATCATTTGTAACTCAACTTTTTCCAAGGATTGCGCCGTGCATATCCCATACAAAAGGAGAAGGCGTTTGAACATGATGTAATGTCAATTCATGACGCGGAAATGAAATCAATGAATGGCGTTCGAAGTAGAAGAATGATAAAGAAGGACGACAATGGTGTGCCAAAGAAGCCTTTCAAAGTTTGGACTATAAATGGAGAATTGCTTTGGTTCAAAGATGATAATTATCAAAATCAATGGCACCCAACCAAAGTTCCCCATCTTAACTGTATTGTCAAAGAATCCTAACATCGAGGGAAAGAGTCTTGCTAACGACTCGATAATAAATTAAGCGCTTCCCGGGAGGCAACCCGTGCTTTAATTGTTTGTGTGTTTGGAATAAATATGTACACCCAAAAAATATTTTTTTTAACTTGGAAAATCTTAAGTGTGAGGGGGTCTACATGATTGTAGTGTGTTTTATATATCTATGTGTGCTTGCATGTTTGTTTGTTTTGTTTTGTTAGAATAAATGCAACAATAGGTAATGGAGGAGGATGCATGGAAAGGAATGAAGTATCAAGAATCGATTGATCTCACAAGCTTATCATGTAGCATTGTATCACATGGAGATCAATTGCAATTTCTAAACCCGGGAATTTTCGTTTCTCTTGAACTATTTATTTATTTTCCTCACTTTTCATGCTTTGAAGTTTATTTTCACATTAAGTCCAATCGAAAACTTAAGTGTGAGAGGAAATAAATCGGAAAACGAAACCAATTTTTGTTATATAAAAAAATAATAAAATAAAGGAGAGTTTGTATACTTGTTTGCCCTTAGGATCTAATTGTTTTCACACGCTTGTTTGTAAATATATTTCAATAATCGTTCCCACAAAAAATATATATAAAATAAAATAAAATAAGTTTTCGTGAGATCACACTTGTGTGATGTTAGTGTATATGCATGACAAAGAGGCAACCGTAGGAATAAAACCCAAATAACCTTTCCCATTTTCTTTTTAGCTAGTTACATCGATTAGCTAACCACCCATATTAACCCCTTTGTTAGCACTCTCGTCTAGTGCTAGATACCCTTAGAACACTCTTTGAGCCAATCTTTTCGTTTTTATTAAATCCACTAAAAAGAAAAAATATTTAACCGTAAACCTTAGCATAACCCATGTCGAAGTCCAAATGGTTGGTTGCTAGTTTCTTAGTATGGTGGATTGTTTTTGATGATTTATAGTTGCCACACTTCGCTATGTGTGTGTGCCATTCTAACAAAGATGGAGATTGATCACCTTTATTTTTGTATTTTTTGTGATGTGTGCTTACGCGAATTGTGAGGGGAGCATGTGATGTATGTTGAAAAAAAATTAAAAAAAGAGGAGGATGAGAAAAAAAGAAAAAAAAGAGAATAAGTCATCGAATAAAAAAGTAAAAAAAAGTGATGACAAAAATAGCAAATGAGCTATAATAAATTATGAAGATGAGGGAAGAAGAAGTATGTTTGGATATCGATTAGCCAATGTGCTAAGACGTGATATATTTTGTTGATCGATATATGTTGAATAAAGCTCGTAACTATGATCATTTTTGGGCTTGTGATTTGTTCGGTAACCAGTAACATGGGACTTAGACTTCTAACTTGTATATTCTTGGTACACCTCTCATAAAAAATATCCCATGTGTTATCTATACCATTAACCCTTAACCTTGTAACCCAATAAAAGTCCTCTTTAGATGTGTACACTTGGTGCTCATGCCATTTGGTTTATTCTTGTTTGTACCTGGGAGATTTGCATCTTATTTTTCAATAAATCATTTTCATGCACCATGTGGAAAGTAATTTTTTATTTTCTTGAGGACAAGCAAACTCTTAAGTGTGAGGGAGTTTGCACCTTTAGCCATTTCTTATAAAAACAAAAAATATTTTCAATTTTTCATAAAATTTTTAAAAAATTTCTTTTCTTTTAGAACCTAGGTATTTAGTTACTAAATTTATTTTTCTTTTATTTGCTTGATGGCAAGCAAAGTTTTTCTTTTCCTTGCTCGAGGACGAGCAAAACTTAAGTGTGAGGGGATTTGATAACGCTCAAATCCAACATGTTGTCTTGAGCGTTATCCATATATTTTGCATGTTTTTTATTATACTAATGAGCTATTTAGCTCATATATGTGTGAAGTTGTGTTTTGTGTTGTTAGTTAGCCAAGAAAAAGGAAAGAGAAGAAAAGAAAGAATAAACGACGATTCATGCATATACGAAGAAATCCCGACAAGTACAAGTCACTCAGCATGAAAGTTGCCACTGGCAGAATACAAGTTGCCACCCACATTTGTGTTGGCAGAATTTTGTCTACATACAATGAACATCCAAGCCTTCATGAAGCATCTATGGAGCATTCTAGAAGTACTTTGCCATCAAGTAAACTACTTTGGCTATAAGAAAATACCTTTGGCTCCAAGTATTATTCTTTGGCTCCAAGACAAACATTGATGACCAAGGCTGGAATTCATCTATAAATAAGACCCTTGGGGGTCATTGTAACATATCCCTTGAAGGTAATTCATTACCAATGATTGTGGTAAAATACGACCTTTTAGGAAAAAGCCGTAAAAGCGGTAAGTATTAAACAAATGATTTAGGAAAATCAAGTGTTAATGACCCGAATAAGTTCGTTTCCCAAGGAGGTATATGTGTGTGAATAATTCGTAATGATTTTGGATTAATATGAAAGAAAGAAGGGATGAGAAAATAGAATGACGGATACATTAAATTATACTACGACGACAAAATTAAAAAACCGTAAAAATTAACAAAATAAAAATTAATTCTAAAAATTCCCAAAAAAATTACCAAAAAATCAATAAAAATAAACTAAGAGTTCACAATTGATCTTTTCAAACCTTTTAGTTATTTAATTATTAATTTTTAAATGCTAATTAAAGCCCTAAAAATCTAAATAATTAATAAAAAGCCCAAATAAAGATTTTTCACTTTGTAAAACTCTAAAATGACTTAATAAGACTAAAAACTATTTTTATGAAATTTTAAACTAAGGAAAACTATTTTTAAATGATTAAAAACTTTTAAAATATTAAAATAATTCTAAAAACTAATAAAATGATGAGAAAATTAATCTAAGAGTTTTAAAAATCCTAACTTAATGTATTTGATCTAAGAAAAATATAAAAAGTGCAAAAATATTAAAAATGAAATTTAATAATAAAATAATATTAAAATAATATTAAAAATCCAAAAATTATAAAAATTTCTAAAAACTTGCAAACTATTACAACTTTGATGTAATTACACTTTCAGTCCTTTTGTGTTTTAAATCATAAACCAAGGACCAAATGTGTAATATTTTTGAACTTCAAGGGTCTTCATAGATCTTTGACTTCACGAGGGACCATTATTGAAAATTTAGTTTTGTTGAGGGACTAAATTTACCCATTCTTCAAACTTGGAGGACCTTTTTGTAATTTTAACAAACTTAAGGGACCAAACTTGTAATTATTAATATACAAGGGTATTAAGTGTCATTTCTTCATAAATGAGGGATCAATCTTGTACATCTTCAAGTCTTCAAGGGTTTTTCTTTGATAAATCACAAACTAGGGCCCGATTCATTGTGCGGCTTTATTTCTCGTGTTCGTTTTTCCTTGTTTCTTGTGATCTTTTGTCTTTTTCACGATATCCATACCTAAAATACACAAGTAAACAAACACAAGCATATATATATGGTATTTTTATGACATTTTATGCATTTAAAGCCCGAAAAGAACGATGAGATCATGTATAAAGTCTATCTCATCAACCAACTTCATTATTCACCAAAAAAACTCTCCCTACCTTGGTGAAGAACCCCATTCCCGGATTTAATACTGGTGTGCCAAAAAGTGACGTTTTTGGAGCTCTAATCATCAAAATAACCTTGCCAAACTCTAAGGGATCATTAGCCTTATCATTGGTAGTGTTTCTTGATACTTAAATCACCACCAATCTTCACCAAACCTCCCCAAAACCTGCCTCAAATCTCAAATACGAATTTCCAAATACATAACCCGAAAGACCACAAAGAAACTTGTAGTCAATTGGAGGCTTAAGAATTGCTCTAAATTCTTCCTTTCATTTACTTATTGTAATCATACTTTGGGTAAACTTTTGTTACTTTCATGATGTTGAACTTTATGTCATATGTTGAATGTTTGTTCTTTATTAATATGATCATGGAGTAGTTTTCTTATACTTGTTTGGAATAATGTAAACATAGATATGGAGTGTTTATTATTTTTTAATGTTGAATTATGATTTTGTTAATGAGTTTGATTGAATTAATATGAGTCTTGATAACTTGTTGGTAAACCATAACTCGATCTAAAGGTCGAAAGGATTCCTAGTTATGTTTTATTCTAAATGCTAGTGATAACACTCAAATCCAACATGTATTAATAAGCGTTATCTTCACTATTGGTGTATTATTTGTGGTAATAAACAGACTTCTATTGCTAATATTGTGCAAAGTTCGGATATTGTGTTTTGTAGGAAGAAAGGACGAAGAAACGTGAATAAAGGAATAAAAAGCGCGAATTGGAGAAGAAGGAATAAACGAAGCATGAAAGCGTAAGATTTCGTGTGAAGAATAAAAGATAATGAGGGAGTTTTGGAAAGTGTAGAAGAAAGAAAAGAAAGAAGAAGGACTAGAAGGAAAAGTATGGAAAATGGCTCAGTTGCCACCAGCAACACTTAGCTTGCCTCCATCAAACCAACATTCATTTGCCACCAACATCAAAGTAGCATTCAGTTTCCACCGGCAAGCAAGTCCGTGCCACCGGCAAATCCACCATCAGTTGCCACCAGCATGTTGTTAGTCAAGTCTAGCAAAAGTCACACATAAACTCCCACCTTCAATGAGATGCTTCTCATTTGCCTCCCATTAACATTCCCTAGAGTTTATTTCCTCCTCTCAAGCATAATCATGTATAAATTAGACCTTAGGGTCATATAGTGTTTCATCCATTGATCATTCTAACCCTTGACAAAGGTTAGAATCACCAAACTTATATAACCCAAAAGATAATAAACCTTTGTTAATTCTCAAGGGGAGGATGAATTTCGTGAAGGAGAGATTCGGGTGGAAGAACATTGATCAATTGGAGGCTTGGAATTGCTACAAATTCTGTTTTTGTTATTTCTTGTTTTTGGAAGAACTATTGGTAAATTATTCTACTTGGATTAATCTTCATTATAATTTAAGTGCTATTGAATGTTTGAGAAAATTATGAATTGTGTTGAAATGTGTTTGAATTCCGAGTAGTGTGATATACTTTTGTGATGAACATGAATTCTAAAGTGGAGTTTGGTTTTATGAACAAGAAAATGTAAATGGGTATTTATGGTTGATAATTCTTGAAACATGTTTTGATAATCAAATGAAATATAGCTTTTTATTGGATTTAGAGGTCGAAAGGATTTCCGTTAAACTATATTCCAAAAGATTTATGCATGAGTCAATTTGGTTTCTTGGTGATTGACACTCACCTTGACGAGTTGGTTAAAGGAATTTGTCAAAGGTTTTATCTTGGGTATAGGTCAAAAGAACCCATTCAAACCAAACTTATCTCTTTATGTTTTCTAGCAAATGGTGATTATAATGAATTGGAATAGATGATCATAGGCCGAAAGGGTTTGTCTACACCAATTTGTTAATATGAATTCTATGAAAAATACCATGGAATGGAATTTATATACTTTAGATTTGTGATTCATAGTTGCTTATGCACGCAAATTATCTCTCCTACGGATGAAATGGAATTCACACAAGTATTGCTTATAGTTATGTTTACCTTTACCATGTTAATTCTTGCGGTAGTAACGGTAGTGACAACCCTATTATCTACACCACCACAACATTTTGATTATGCGCAAATCCCATGGGACGACCTAGACTTACCCGACTTTGCTACAATAGAATGAGTATACTTGCTCGTATGTGTAGTTAAGGAATTAATAAGGCTTGTTTATAAATTTAAAACTAGGAGTGCAAGACGCGCATCAAGTTTTTGGCGCCGCTGCCGGAGATTTATTTACTTTTCATGTTATAATCATTATAAATTAGAAGTGGTGTTAGAAATTTAGTTTTAGTTCTAATAAAAATTGAATGATAATAGGTTTAGGATCTCATAGTTTAAATAAAATGCTTGATAAAATGTGTTTTATGTTATTTTATGTTTGCTAGAAATTTCATAAGAACACCTATACACATAAAATTACAAAAAGAGAATAAAAGCTATTTAGATAGTGTTTGGATTAAGCTTTATTTTGTTTAGGTTAAAGTTTTATGAATTTAGTTTGTTTGATTTTGTTCCTCTAATGAAAAGCTTAAAAAAAATGTTTTTATAAAAATTTAGAAAATTGTTTTGAAAAAAATGGTAAATCAAAGTAAAAAAAAAGTTTTTTTTCTGCACTGGAGCAGTTGCCGCCGGCACCACACCCTTGCCGGCCGGCAACTGACCCACTGTTTCTTCCATGCCGCCAGCACCATCACCTTGACGACCGGCATATACCACACTGTTTTCACCTTGCCGCCGACAACACCCCCATGCCGGCCGGCAAGGTTGTCAGACAAAAAAAAAATTAAAAAAAATAAAAAAAATATTTTTTTAGTTTGTTTAATTGTTTTATTAGTTTTAGGAATTTGGGTGTATGTTTATTTGTATTAATTGTGTTTTCTTTAACTAACGCTAACCCTAATGTTTGTTAACTTTGTCTTGTTAGTTTTATTCTAAAAAAAAGATGAACACACTTAGCGAAATTTCTGAGTTCTTGAATGGATTAGATGGAGAACTAAGTGACGAGTGTGACTCAAACGTCACTCATGTGGAAAAGACCCAAGAATAGAAGGATTTGTGGGAAGCATTGCCTCACAAAAGCGTAGTAATCCGAGAAGAAGGTTTTGAAAAAGCGGTCTATAAAAGGGCCGAATATCGTTCGTATACCGAACCATTGATGCAATTTGCCATTCCATGCAAAGTTAAAGAGCAAGAAGCCTAGGATTCAGAATTGAATCTAACCTACCCGACAAATTACATGACGGAAGAAATGTTGGGTAAGTTAGGATTCATGATCGTTAGTTACACCGAGTACGGGAGACGGGTAGTATGAAATGTGCGGGTTAATATCCACGGTTATGTGTTCTTGACAGAATTCTATATCATAGACCACGCCGATATAGGCGAACCATCGGTGGTCTTCGGTTACAAGTTTTTGTGAGAAACAAGATGTGTAGTGGACTTCGAGCAAGGCACATTGACGGTCAACTTGACCAAGGTCAAAGGCGAAAAAGATGATTACATTGAGTTCTTGGTCGACGATGGACATAAAGCTGAAGATGAAAGTGAAGTGGTGAAGATGGGAAAGGCGAAAAGAAACAAAAACATGGAGGCTAGCAAGTTGACTCCAAATGACTTCTTGCCAACACCGATCGACCTAGAGGAAGGATCTCCTTCCGCCTTTGTACCCAACCCATTGCCCTTAGCTTATCCAATCTCCAATAAACAAAAGGAGAGGATAAGAATTATATTGCACAAAAAAGAGGAAGAACTCAAGGAATCCAAACCAATTTTGGAAGTCTTGGGAAATTATGTAAGTTACCGGAAAAAGCTCGATGAGATAGAGATGGGAAAAGCTCGTCTAAAAGGAAAAGAATTCAATGAACATCTTAAGGAGAGAATCATTGAAAACGGTTTGCCCAAGAAGATGCAAGACCCCGAGAACTTCGTCATCCCAATTCTCATTAATGAAACCACACGTTCGATGCATTAGCCGACACGGGGGCTAGTGTGAGTATCATGTCATATTCTATCTACCAAGACCTTGGCTTGACCAACCCGGAGCCATACTTTTCAAACCTAACCATGGCGGATAATACACAAACCAAACCTATGGGTATGGTAAGGAACGTCCGAATACAAATTGGGTTCCAAGCATATGTAATGGATTTTCTAATTATGGACATTCCAGAAGACAAAGACCTACCCTTATTGTTGGGAAGGCCTTTTCTGAAAACGTGGCAATTATTAATTTAGGACGAGGGACGATTGTAATTAATGACGGGATTTCCGTTCACACCTATGCACCAAGACCGAGGGCGAAGCCTTGGTATTTGGACTTCGAGAGCGAGATGGAAGACGAGTGGTTGAGTTGTTTTGAAGTTGGAAGAGATGCCGATGGGTTTCCTTTGTATGGACCTTTAGGAGCATCATACCTTAATTGTGATGATCCTATGGAAAAGGATTTATCTATTGAAGCCTACTTCAATCCTTTCAAGAACATCCTAGTTTTCAAGAAGATGACAGATTTATTGGGATCGCTACCGGTGCAATTAAAGAACCGCGATTGGGGTCCGGATGGGGATAGTAAGTATGCAAGACTAGAAGGAGACAAGTTTTGGCATGTAAAGATCGAAATTACTACACCGTGTGGAAACATGTACACACGAGCATTCAAGACGAAGCCTACCAAAAGAGAACTCTCTAAGAAGTTGAAGCCCGATGATATATTGGACATCAAACACTTCATGGATTATAGAAGCACGAAAATAAAAAATAAAAGCATTCAAGAAAAAGGCTTGATTTTTCTTTTTATTTTCAGTTTTTACCTTAAAAACTTTTTTGGTTATTTTCGTGATGACTTGGTAACTTAGACACTTTTGGTTCTTGGTAATTTTGGTTTGTTTAGTTATTTTGTTTTATTTATTCATTTTTTTAGGAATTTTAGATATATTGTGAAATTTTTGAAAAGTCGTTGACAGAATAACACCCGTTAAATGAAAATTTGGGAACTTAGGAAGATATAAACCCATAAGGAGGAGTTGGGTTAGTTTTTCCCAAACACCCCACACACACATAAAAAAACGTAGGAGAAAGAAGAGAGAAGAAGAAAAGAAATTTTCTTGAGTTCTTGTGTTTTCTTGAAGGAATTAAGATGGCACCTAGCAAGGTAATTGAATCCAACACCCATCTTTTGATTTTGATTTTGATTTTCTTTGTTTCATGAATCTTGTTATGATAGATTGAATTGATTAAGCATAGAAAATAGATTAAGATGTGGTATGAATTTAAGGAATTGAGCCATTGATAGCGTGAGGGTAGATTAATTTTGATTAGATGATGGTGAACTCAAGTGAGTTTTCATCAAATTAGTTGTTTTTAATCATGTAAGATTGATTAGTTAGTTAGAATGATGAAGATATTGATGTCATAGGTGTAATGTTATTAGTTTTGATTTGTTTAGAAAAATAATTTCCAGAAATGGATGATGTTCATAATGTTTTGATCCATTTTGGGGAAAGTGAATACCATACAAAGTGTTATTGGGGATATAAAAGAAGTATATAGGAAGGGTTGCCGCCGGCAAGACAAGGCTGCTGGCCGGCAAAAGAACCCCTGTTTCACCTTACCGCCGGCACCATGACCTTGCCGCCGGCAAGTCACTCTAAAAATAAAAAAAAAAATTATTTTTTTTATTTTGTTTATTTGTATTTATTTATTTATTTTGTTTTAATAGACTTTGTTTAGATAGGTTTATATGATTTTTGTACTAACATGCTAACATTTCAAGTGGTGTGTATTGTATTTTTTTCTTAGAAGCAAAAGAAGACAATGCCTCCCAACCCATTGATCGAAAAATACGAGCGTAAGTATGGTCAAGAAGAGATACCGTACAAGGTGAGGGCTGTGTCTTATGAACATTTGAAATGGAGAGGATTAGGAGAAATGGAACGCCATGCCTACAATAAGAGATTAGCGGGGTTACAAGGGAAAGCTTTTGGCAGACCAAGAATAGCTGATTGGGACTTGCTTAGGAAGTACAATTGTGAGGAAGCTTTGAGAAAGAAGTTGAAAATGACATATACTCATAGGTCGGGTGGAACTTTTGAGGACTATTCATTCGAAAGGGCCTTAGACATACAAGGTGAGGTATATAGTGAGTTATGTCTTGAATTCTTTTCAACTTTTTATTTCAACAAGGACATTGAAGATGCAAAAGATGAACCTTGCATTTGGTTTAGGTTGTTAGGTGTAAATTACTGTTTTACACTAGCGCAGTTTGGAGAGGTGTTAGGATTGTATGATAAGGAAGATTTAGACAATCCATTATTCGAGCTACACTTTTCTAGATTAGAAACCAATAAGAAGTTTTTACCCGTAAACGAATATTGGGCAAGCATAGCTAAAAATACTGTGGGGATTAAGAAACTTGTATCGGTTAGAGATCCACTATTGAGAATCCTACATAGGTTCATAGTAGGACAACTTGAGCATCGATCGGGAACTAGGGAGAGATGCCAATTAACTGACCTATGGTTGTTGAGTGTAGAAAGTGGAGAAAGGCAAGTGAATATAGTACTGGGAATTGCCGAGTACTTGTATAAGAAAGCCCCGGGATTGAAAACAGTTAGTGAAATATTTGGAGGTCATTATGTGACTTGGATAGCTATAAGGCTCGATGTTTTAAACGACAGTGTTACGAAAAAGATATCGAAGTCGGTTGGAAATGAATTTTGGGATATAAGGGCTTTGGAAAGGGAGTTAGACAAGCAAAAGAAATGTCTAAGGTATCCAGAGCCGTTACAGCAAGAAGGCAAAGAACAAGGAGAAGAGGAGCACGATACGAGTAGAGTGAACTCTAGTTGGGAAGATTGGAATGCACATTTAAGTGAGGTAGAAAGGATGATGGTATGGAGAGATAGTATGACCATGAGAAACAACTACATCCTTGAGCATTCCGTGCCAATCCTACACCATTTGGCGGATCAAGCACATTATAGTTACCCAACCTATGGGCCACCAAATGTTCCACCATATCCATATCCGTATGTACCTTATCGTCACCCACACACACACTATTCTTATCGGAATGAAAGTAATTATGGAGGAGAAGGAGTGTCCGTTGATGACTACATAGATCCACCAACGGGTGGATACGTTGGAAGTAGCTCCATTGTTCTAAAAAATTTTGACGCCGGAAGATCATCAAGAGGAGTCCATGATGATGACGAAGATATGGAAGATTGAAGACACCATATCATGTGAAGTTTGTAAGATATTATTTTCAAAAGAAAAAGAAAAAAAACTTTATTTTATTTTATTTTGTTTCCAAGGGATTATGATTTTCGAATGATAACTTTGGTTGATTTTTAGACGTTATTGTGATTTTTATTTTTATTTTATTTTATTTTATTTTATTTTGTTTGGAAGAAAAAATTTCTTTTGTTAGTGTAGTATTTGCAGGAACTGACATATGAATTCAACATTGGTGGAAATATATGGAGTTTCTGTAGACTCACGATGCAACAAAACCACATGGAGTTCATGGTTCATATTTTGGTAGTATCATTTGACCTTATTATTCCCATTTTCTTATACTTTTAAGTACGTTTATTACCATTGAAGACAATGTCAAACTTAAGTGTGAGGGGGTGATCAAATAGGAAAAATAGTCTATTTTGTCAAATTTAATTACTTTTCAAAAGAAACGTAAAAATCTAAAAATAGTTAAATTTTAAATTTTAGTAGTGTATTAATCCGTAGTGAGATCACAATTTATGTGATTATGGCAAGAATAGATGATAAAGGGCAAAATATTTTAAAAAGTTGTTGCTAATCACCTATTTTATAAAAATCATTTTTGATGATCAAGTTGGTCACACTTTGAATTCGCATGAGTTATTTCAACAAAAAAGGATTAGCTACTCTATTTTGTATTTTTTGTAGCGTATGTTCATACAAAGTGTGAGGGGATTGTGAAAAAGAAGCAAATAGCCAATGAGCTATAAGCTAAATTATAAATAGCCAATGAGCTATAAATTATAAAGACGAAGGAAGAAGAAGTAAAATGGTAGTATCGATTAGCCAATGTGTCAAGACGTGGTACTTGAAGTTGAAAAAAAAATTTGGAGAAAGACAAGGATGGTATGATGAGGGAGATGGAAGTGATCATTTGGTGGTTGGTATTTTTGCTTTTATTTATCAAAATTGATAAAGTCCTTTTTGATAAAATTTTCGGGTGCTCACGCCCCATCGGATTAAGATATGTCTACTATTTCTTGAGTCTTTAGCATTCTATAGATTTAGAGAGTCGAAACAAGTTTATGTTTAAATTTGTGATTTTACTTTACTTGCTCGAGGGCGAGCAATACTTAAGTGTGAGGGGATTTGATAACGCTCAAATCCAACATGTATTAATAAGCGTTATCTTCACTATTGGTGTATTATTTGTGGTAATAAACAGACTTTTATTGCTAATATTGTGCAAAGTTCGGTTATTGTGTTTTGTAGGAAGAAAAGACGAAGAAACGTGAAAAAAGCGCGAATTGGAGAAGAAGGAATAAACGAAGCATGAAAGCGTAAGATTTCGTGTGAAGAATAAAATATAATGAAGGAGTTTTGGGAAGTGTAGAAGAAAGAAAAGAAAGAAGAAGGACTAGAAGGAAAAGTATGGAAAATGGCTCAGTTGCCACCAGCAACACTTAGCTTGCCTCCATCAAACCAACCTTCATTTGTCACCAACATCAAAGTAGCATTCAGTTTCCACCGACAAGCAAGTCCGTGCCACCGGCAAATCCACCATCAGTTTCCACCAGCATGTTGTTAGTCAAGTCTAGCAAAAGTTACTCATAAACTCCCACCATCAATGAGAGGCTTCTCATTTGCCTCCCATTAACATTCCATGAAGTTTATTTCCTCCTCTCCAAGCATAATCATGTATAAATTAGACCTTAGGGTCATTTGTTTTATAGTGCTTCATCCATTGATCATTCTAACCCTTGACAAAGGTTAGAATCACCAAACTTATATAACCCAAAAGACAATAAACCTTTGTTAATTCTCAAGGGTAGGATGAATTTCGTGAAGGAGAGATTCGGGTGGAGGAACATTGATCAATTGGAGGCTTGGAATTGCTACAAATTATGTTTTTGTTATTTCTTGTTTTTGGAAGAACTATTGGTAAATTCTTGTACTTGGATTAATCTTCATTATAATTTAAGTACTATTGAATGTTTGAGAAAATTATGAATTGTGTTGAAATGTGTTTGAATTCCGAGTAGTGTGATATACTTGTGTGATGAACATGAATTCTAAAGGGGAGTTTGGTTTTATGAACAAGAAAATGTAAATAGGTTTTTATGGTTGATAATTCTTGAAACATGTTTTGATAATCAAATGAAATATAGATTTTTATTGGATTTAGAGGTCGAAAGGATTTCCGGTAAACTATATTCCAAAAGATTTATGCATGAGTCAATTTGGTTTCTTGGTGATTGACACTCACCTTGACGATTTGGTTAAAGGAATTTGTCAAAAGATTTATCTTGGGTATAGGTCGAAAGAACCCATTCAAACCAAACTTATCTCTTTATGTTTTCTAGCAAATGGTAATTATAATGAATTGGAATAGATGATCATAGGCCGAAAGGGTTTGTCTACACCAATTTGTTAATATGAATTCTATGAAAAATACCATGGAATGGAATTTATATACTTTAGATTTGTGATTCATAGTTACTTATGCACGCAAATTATCTCTCCTACGGATGAAATAGAATTCACACAAGTATTGATTTTTGTTATGTTTATCTTTACCATGTTAATTCTTGCGGTAGTAACGGTAGTGAAAACTGTTAGAAGTATTTAAAGTGATGGTCATATAAAATACCGTTGCGAAGCTCGTGGAAAATGATATTCAACAGTGTCGAGAGTTCTATGTCATTGTTATGTATGTAACGGGAATTAGTCCCGAACACACAAATGAGGAAGGCCTCCTATTCATGTAAGCCTTAGTATAAAAGGCATAACCATCCTCATTTGTGTGTGTGTCTCCCATAATATTTTTTCCGTCCTTCTTATTTCAGAGAGAGAAACTCTCCTTAGTTTCTCTCACTAGAAACACTCTTTGTATCTTCTCTTTCTTCTTCCTCTAATCTAATATTCCATTCTTAGTTTTAATCTTGTTCTTCTTGATCTTTATTTCTTGTTCTATAAGTCGTGTGTTACGTCATACAAGTGGTATCATTCGCCAAGGGATTCGTAGTTAGCGTTGGTGTTGATATGGTGTGGATTTGGTATTGTTTTCGTGGAGGTTTTTAGTTTAGGATATTGGATTTGATTTGTATTTGAGGTTTTGAGGTGTGGTTATTGTGGTGATCGAAGTGGTTATTGATTTTGGTGGATTCGTGATACTGTTTTGGTGGTTTAGCATCATCTCTGTCGACTCAATACTGTTTTTTCTGTATTTTCAGAATTATCTTCGCAAAAGGGTTTGATTTTCCGAAATCTTGCCTTTTTTTCTGAAAGCTTTTCTGAAATCACCAATTATTCCGAAGAAACCATTTTCTATGAAAAGCCTATTTTTCCGAAAAAGCAGTTTTTTCTAAAAATCCAATTGTTCCGAAAAAGCAATTTCTCTGAAAAACTCATTTTTCCGAAAAAGCCATTTCTCTGAAAAACTCATTTTTCCGAAAAAGCCAATTTATCTGAAAAACTCATTTTTCCGAAAAAGCCAATTTCTCTGAAAAACTCATTTTTCCGAAAAAGCCAATTTCTCTGAAAAACTCATTTTTCCGAAAAAGCCATTTTTCTGAAAACCCATTTATTCCGAAAAAGCCATTTTTTCTGAAAACCCAATTATTCCGAAAAAGCATTTTCTCTGAAAATACACTTATTCCAAAAAAGCATTTTCTCTGAAAATCCAATTATTCCGAAAAAGCTTTTTCTTTGAAAATCCATTTTTTCCGAAAAAGTCTTTTTTCTTAAAAAGTCTTTATTCCGAAAAAACCATTATTCTGAAAAAGTTATTTTTCTGAAAAACCCCATTATTCCGAGGAAATTTTGTTTGAGTAATTTTTAGACTTAGCCACCATCTAGACTAGTCCCGGCACATAGTTTACACGAAGATTAAAAAAAAAAGAATAAAAAAATTTCGACCAAAAATTCAAATTTTCGGACCATTTTAGGCCATTTAAGCTTCAATTTCAAATTTTGGCAATGCGAAAAAATTTTCGACCAAAAATTCAAATTTTCGGACCAAAATTCAAATTTTTAGGCCAAATTTCAAATTTTTTAGGTTTTATTTTTCATTAAAAATTTCATTTTTTCAAACTTTTTCCCTACTAGTTATTGGCTATTTCTAACTCGATTTCAAAACTTAGTGATTCAAATTTTTTTCGACTTACCGTTTTGTCGGACTGAGGAATTTTTTGTCGGGCTGGAATATTTTGGAAAAGTTTGATTTTGTTGACACTCCAACTCACGCTTTCTACGAATTGAGATCCTGTTTTTCACACGACTGCTACGATGACATATCAACAAGACAGTGATGCTGCGGGTATTGAGAATCGGGATAGCACTTCCAGAAAGAAGAGGGATGTTGCCCATCTCCAGTCTCAGCTTCTAATAGCACAAAAGGAAGAAGCAGGTATTCCACTTCTAGCTGAAGAGTTTGATCTCATGGCATCTGCAGCAGCATATGATGAGGAAGAAGAGGTGACTACCGACTCCATCTTTATGGCTAATTCGCAGCAATCATCCACATCGGTAGTTCAACCTGACAGAGCTCCTGTGTATGATTCAGACGGTTCTTCTGAGGTACACCCACGTCTCAATGCTAATGAGTTATATAATATGTCTAATCAGGAGGAAGAGTATACTGAGTCACTTGAGCCTTCCACTGAGACACACGGGGTTCAAACGAATAATAGCAATATTTTATCTAATGCACCCAGTGTGGACCCTAGTGGGGATCAAATTGCCCAACCTACAACCCTTCCTGACGAGACTCATGCGTATTATAAATCTCTATTTGATAAGCTTGCTAAAGATGTAGATCATGCTACGGTGGTTAATAATAAGTTTAGAGAAACTAATGCCAACTTGACCACTGAGCTTGCGGGATATAAGGAACGGGAGAAAAGTTTTGAGATTCATCATGCTAAAATCAAGGAACTTGACAAGCTCATGCTACATCGGTTTATCAAGAAAAATGCACCACTAAGAAATTAAATGCCTTACACATGAGTAGTGCTAAAAATATAAGTGAATTGAATGATGAAATCACATCTCTTAACAAACAGCTTTCAACTGAAAAATCTATTATTTTGGATTTAAAAGAAGAACGAAAAAAGTTGAAACATGATTTCAAAATTCGAGAAGATGGGCTTCTTGAGGATTTTTGGAAAGATCAGGATAGGATTAGAGAATTAGACAACCTTTTGGTAAAACGTGGCCAAACTATGCAGACAATAAATATGCTCGCACCAAAAGTGAATGAGATAAACTACACTCGATACAAATTGGCCTTAGGTTGTCCCCAACCTCCTAATCCATGATATCTTAAGCAAGTTCAGGCCAATAATGAAACTTTATATAATGGTAGTGTGCTCTTGTCTGATGAGCATGATCCTCCTAGTGTGCATGATTCCGAGGAAACTACTGAACTTGCAGTAGAGACTCGTTTAAGAATGAAAAAGCTTGATAAAGAAGTGGCACCTGTTTATTATCCAAAAGTTAATCCTCCAATTGTTTTTGTTCGGTCTAAAACGAGTTCTAAAATGCTTTTGCTACCAAGTGAGGAATTGTCTGATGACCCTCCGAAACCGAGTATCACACGTAGGTATCTAAACGAGCTCAAAGATAATTTTGTCATTCTCAAACGAGTTGTTAATGTGACAATCCGTCAATTTATGGTTGATATTTTATTCTCAATATTTATTTGAAAACATTATTTTAATGTTACAATATGAACTCACTTATTTTTGGGAAGAAATTTGGACTTACGTCTTGGAGTAGCATCGACTACGTCTAAACCGGAGGATTCAACGTTACGTGCTTACGTTTACATACACCGTCTTTGGTGACAGTCCGACATTTCAGAAAATAAATTTATCCGTGAATAATTTTGGAGTTTTAAATTTGTGTTGGTTCATAAACTCACAAATTTACGAGAAGAGATTAGGACTTACGATTTTATTTTAACGTCCTTTACGACTAAACCGGAAACCCTAGGATTACGTATTTACGTTTTGGAACTCCGTTTTTGATGAAACAATTTTTATTAGATTCGTTTTATGACGTTGATTCATAATTTATAAAAACGTTTTTCGTAAAACGACCCGAGGGCACGCAAATCGAGGAAACTAGAATCGAGGAGTACCCGTAAATAAATGGGATGAGACAAGTGGGACACTTGTCCTACCCCACTCCAAAACCGGCCCAAACTAGTGCCTCAACACTTTAGGTGTCAAGTTGCAAGCTTACAACTTACACTTGTCACTTTAAGCTTACTTTGTAAGCTAACACACCTCAAAAACAACTAGCTACAAACAATACCACCATTTACACCATGCAATCAACTTACATTTTCTCTCATCTCTCTCAAAGATGCCGTCCCAATTCAGCCCTTAAACACCAAATTTGTTCAAAATTAACCATGGAATCCTATGTTGTTTCTACATATGTTGAAGCCCTCTTGAAGCTCTCTTTAATGGTGGTGATTATAACATCCATGGAGGAGTTTCCATGGAGTACTAAGGCTGATTTTCCACAAGGTGATCATAAAGATTGATGGTCTTGAAGATGGTGTTGGCTAAGCACAAGTTTCTCCATCAAAATCCATGTTTTGATCACAACCTACATCATCATGGTGGTATAAAGATTTTCCTCCTCATCTTCTTGTTATTTTGATTATGTAAACATGTATTTTATTTCCTATTGTATATATTTATGATGATTATATGATGATAAATGTTATGTGGGGATTTGTTGTTGATAAACATGATTAAAAAGGTGAAAAACCATAAGAAACAAGGTTAAAATCTTGGTTAAATTTGATGGCTGTATAAAACAGTAAAGAACCATATGGTAAACTGATAAAATGATGAAGTAGAATGGATTTACAGTAAGCTATATGTCTTATACACATGTGAGAGTTGGCCATGCAATGGAATCAAAGTAATGAGTGAGATATGATCAAAACAAGTTTAAGGTATAAATCTGAGGTTACTGTTTTGGACGATTTTTAGAAAATATTTAGAAGATGATTCAACAGTAGCTATAAAAGAGTTAAATGTAGCACATATCATGTAGTTTAAGGGATAAAAATTTGAGCTTCTATCTCAATATAGAACTCAAGATATGGCAGTTTTGGTGAAAGTGAAGATAAAAATCAGATTTTGGAAATTAAAGAATAATACTATTATATAAACACTCAAAATTTAAATAGTATAAAATATAAATTAAAACCCACTAACTTATGGATTCTATTTATATAAATATGTAAAAGGTGGAATAAGTGTATAAATTATAAAAATGGTAACTTGTTAAGTTTTATAAGATATAAAACTATAAACATGATTTTTACGACTTTTTCGGCTATTGCCATAAAATTAACGTTTTCGTTAAATAAAACTTAGATGGTTGGACCCGTCAAATAAAAACTTTATAAAACTTATATACTGATATATAGACATGTAAAACAAGTAAAAACCGATAAAACCCGAACTATAGGGCATACGGACATTAACGAGCTAAGTAAACATATTGGACTAATACTTGGGCTAATAATTGGACTAAATAAGATAAACACTCATAAAAAGAACTTATTGGGCTTAACCCATTTAGGCCCAACTTGTAAAGTGTAGATACTGATAATATAAGTGTGAAAAGGATTAATAAGAGTTAAAGAACTTATAATAAGTTTATTGGACTTAAAACACGAAAATAGGTGAAACTAGTAAACTAGTATAAAAGTTATCGACATATAACACTAAAATGAGTAAACGAGAATATGTAAACCCACTTGATCATCATATATATAATCATCATATGTATACATAATTGTTATTTTTATAAATTCATTGGACATGAGTCTAAGACGAGTATTATTTGTCTAGGTTTCCGTGATTGAAGCACGTACCGTACGTCCGAATTGCCGATAACCCGCCTTCCCACATCAACGTGAGTTCATAGCCTCGCACTATTTTAAATGTTTTATAAATGTTTTATAAACCCGCGAGGGAGATAACATGTTAGTTTTTATAAAGTTAGGACACCATTTGTCCCGATTGTTTGTTTATTGATTTTGGACCCGAATAATTGAATGACCCGATAAATGATTAATGGACCCGATAGATGAAATAAAATGGATTATTAAAGTTAGGTTATGTCACTAAAAGTCCCATTAGCATGAATTGTGAACTACCGGGAGTTGGTAGACGCTTATGCATTTAATAGTACTATTTGGGGACGATCACCCCAGTTCGCGCCTTGACGGTTGATCCCCGTCGTGCCACATTGATTGGTAAGCGAATTTATGTATGAGAATATTTCCATAGCGTGACCTTTGTGACGACACGCTACTTTAGATGGGCAAAATTGGTATCGGGTTAGCTACCCGTTGTTGGTTTAGTAAGGTAACAATGTCATGCGGCTTATAATAATCTAAAATTTACAAAATACTAATAGACGCTCCGAATTACGATGTATTGCCTGACTAGCAATACAGGGTCATACTATTGATATTATGTTTGTGTTTTGGTTTTCATAACCATATTCATATAACGGTTTTTATTTGATTTTATACAACGTCATAAGACGTATTGTATGATGTTTTTACGACATTGGCTCGTACAATGATTTTTAAGGCAAATGCCTATATTATGATTTTCGATAAGGATTTGTATAAAATGACTTGGCTATTTTATGGCCTATTACAAAGATTTGTATAAAATGATTTTGGCTATTTTACGGCCTATCACAATAATTTGTACGAATTGATTTTTGGTACTAATTTTATACCAAAGTTATATTGATGGAATTTATTAAACTCTATGAATTCACTCGGCGTTATCGCTGACCTTTTCCTTTAACATGTTTTATCTCAGGTACTTGAAAGTAATTCTCGGGAAGACGACAAGAATTCATGGCCCGCACTTAAACAATATTTTCCATTCAAACACTTTGTGAAACTTTTGTATGAAATGTAATGACTTGGGACCGATGTAACTTTGATATTTATGAATGGAAATGCTTTTATTATTAAACGACGCGATTTTTATGCGTTGTCTATGATGTGAGTAATGTGCTATCCCGTAACACCAACGAGTCTTCCGCTGTACTGAGTTGTATAAAATTTGGGGGTGTTACAGTTTGGTACCAGAGCTCTCGTTATAGAGAACGAAAGATTTTTAAAACCAAGGTTTTGAATAAAACATTTCAAAATCTTTTAACTATAAACATTTTTCTAAAAATGTCTAAAAATCTTTTGACTATAACGGTGCCGAAGAATTCCCGAGTTACCGACAAGGCCAAGACTGAGAAGTGTTATTTTAATATATATATAACTTGGATTATATATATATATATGATTTAATTTTATTACATGATTGTTTGATGATTATTTTGATTATTTATACGAGGTATTTATACGACGTCGATTGTCACAAGGAACCCTAAATCCCCTAGTAAATTAATCGAAGCTATTCTCGTAGGAATTCTAGCTATCCTAGATCTAAACCAAGTTGTGGATATTTATAATCCCAACGAAATGGTTGATATTCGTAGAAGTGTAGATATTAGTTGGTTGTGATATTGAAAAAGAATTGTCGAGATTAAATCTGATATCGATGTCATGACGATCTTTCCTTATAAGAGTGGAGTTTGACAAAATGTTATCACCCAGAAAGATGTCATATGATTCGTTGTCGTCCAATTCTTAAATTGAAATCGAAAGGGTGAATGTTGCACTTGAGGCTGTCATTGGAACCATTACCCAAAAGCCTCATGCCACTAATACCTTTCCGAGAAGTATAATTGAATATATGAGCCATCTCATACTAGTGACTCATTTGATAATTGTTGTTGTAAGAGCTATAGGATTGGAATTAAGTATTGATTCATATTGAGATTGTATTGCCTTTACAAGGTCTATATATAAGGTTGAAGTATTTAAAAATGAGGTAGGATATCGAATTGAGTATAAGTTGGTTGAAACTTGAATAGAGTAAAACTTAACCCGTATGGAATATGAGATTGTTAAGAGGAAATTATTAAGTCATGCGATTGAATTATAAGGTTTTAATTGATTGTTAGTTTGTGTTAAGGGTTGTTCCTAGGCCATTGTCCACTGACGAGGATGCCCAGTGTCCAATAAATTAATTGAAGAAATCTTCTTCTGAATTGAGACCGATGGATCTTCTGGGGCATGTGGAACACCTAATGACTCTTGTAGACTAGTATTCATTGTGGTATCTTTTAAAAATAATCCCTAACTTAACTGTGACATCAGTTGGTAGGATGAGTTCTGAGAATTGTATGACATAGTAACACGTAATGTGTTACGGTACAATTTGACTTGTTTGTGATTAATGAAAAGACTACCTTTGATTGCTAAATTCTACATGTATCGATGTTATCTATCTTTTATTGCTTCATCCTAATGCTCGCATTAGTGATGCAACCATTGAACAAGTACTCATCTCGAATTGAGTTACGTTGTGGATTATTCTTTTTGAGTGCCATCGAGGTCATGAACCTCATGATTATTTGGCTAAGCTCATTTCCTATCATATCGTAGTTAATTCTTGGTGAACCAGCTTTCATCACTCTTTTGCAGATCACACCTTGTTTTTATAAAGTTAAAACGGTATACTTTGAGAAAATTGAATTTTCATCACTATAAGGATTATTCATAGTGAGATTTATAAGTGATTGTTATTTAAATGAAGTTGTTTATAAAACACTTTGGAAAACCTTATTGTTTTCATAACAAAGAAAATATTTGTAAATTTATCTTTGATTCTTATTTAAGAATTAAGTATGAAAATGTTTTTATTATAAACATGATGATATAATTTTGACGAACTGAGTATTGCATCATTAGTCTTGAAATTGTATGTAGTTGCGCGCCTACATACAATTTGGAATGGACTATGCAAGACTGATTAATAGTCACCATAAAAACTAATGAATAAACACTACATTTTCGTTGAAGTTGTGACAGATTAAAATTTATGAGATCTGCAAGAAGTGAAAAATAGGGACATAATGTTAGGGACACCTACATATGTGCCTGTAGCATCTATTCTTCTGAGTCGAATATACTCATCTGTGGAAATTGTCTTATTTGACAATTGACAATTCTTTCTTGTCCAATTCTCCCGTAGTGAGATTCTTAGGAAAGTATTTGATTACCGAGTGTTGATACGCGACTGGATGTATAGACGTTCCTATCATTTCTTTTGATTTGATTTCATTTGAATGACCTTGGTAACGATCCGAGGAGCTTTCGAATGCGTACTCAAATTATGAAAACACGGGATATACTCATATTCATTAATGTTTTCGTCTGTATCTGATTTGAAATTCTATCGCGTAGATTATGCGTTGACCTTACTCTTTAGATGATAGTTGTGTCTTCATATATCCTTGAAATTGTGAAGGATTATGAGTTATTATTAGTCTTTTGAGAAGTTCACATCTTATCGACGGCGATGAAACTGGAAAGTTGATAGTGCCAGTAGAATGGATTGATTGATTATGACATGACGACATTGTCTTAATTAATGGGAACTCGAGTAGAATTCCCCTAAATGATAAGATGTTGATTATCAAAGGTGATCTAAATAATTCTGGATGGATGATTTTATCCTACATTTAGACTTGAAATTATACCGTGAATGGTTGTGAATAAGTCATAGATATTCTAATCTAGAAAGAACTTAAAATGAATGTATTAAAAGATGTTTCTTTTATCTGAAACTTTAAGTAAGTATTTGTTGATGAATTACCTAGACTTTTGCCATTAAGGCAAGTTGAAATTAGTATTGATTATATTCCCGGTGCTGCACTTGTGGTGTGTGCACTGTACGTCAGCACCATCTGAATTTAAGGAATTACCGTACAACTGAAAGAGTTGTCGGAGAAAGATTTTATTATACCAAGCATGTCATCCTGAAGAGCTATGGTGTTATCATTCCTTATATTTATAGATTACTGTGACTGAGTAAATTGACAATCGAAAATGATATCCATAACTCGAAATGGAAGATTTGTTCGATCATTTACAAGGTTCTAGCGTATGTTTTAAAGATTTGATCCACGGCATGGTTATTGTCAACTTCGCATCTGCGAAAGAGATTATCTATTCCAATCACTACATCCGGTGCTTGTAATGAACATTATGAGTTTCACGTGATGTCGTTTGGATTGACCAATGCACATGTAGCATTCATAAATTTGGTGAATCACGTGTGTAGGCTGTAAATTGATAAATTCATGCTCGTGATCATTAAGGACTATTTGTTTGTTTATAAGAATAAGAATGAAGTTAATAATTATTTATAGACTGCCCTGAATTGGCCGAACAATGAAAACCTATACCTTAAATATTTAACATGTGATTAAGGACTTAATCCTTTACATAAAATGACCGTTGGATTAATAATGGTAAGATGTATGCATATAGACTCTTCAAAAATTAAGAGCCCTTTTAAGACTTTGGTTTTTACCAAAAAGAAAATGGAAATATGCTTTGACAAATGTTTTAACAAAGGATTTTAAAGGGATTATTCCCTTATACACAAACCATTTAACTAAACTTCTGTTTAGGGGTAAATGTTTGTGTATACTTCTAGATAACCTAAGAAGAATTGAGGGAACCATTTAAACCATGACTTAAAATTTGAAACGATACATTTTACTTTTCGACTAAGAAAACTTTGACCAAAGTATAAACAAAGGTTTTTCAAACATTTACGAATCTTATTAATTATTTTCGATAAATTAGCAAAAATCTTGATAATTAAAATCAAATTTATTTTGAACATTTTAATATAATTGGTCGAACTAAGAAATTTAAAACTTTTACGCTTTATAAAATTAACTAATAATTATTTAACTAATTATGATAATTATCGACGCTTTAGACGACGGATTGAGTAAAATGGATAAAAATGATAGTTGAGAAGAAATAAACTTAGAAAATATGAAGAAATTTTTTTTGAATAAATACGGTTATGATATTTATTTCATCAGGAAGGTGAACATAATTACTGACGCATTATGTAGAAAAGATAAAGAACCAGTTAGGACATGTTCCTTAATAATGAAGGTGCAAAATAAAGTGCCGAACAATATAAAAATAAACAATGTTAGTAAAAAGGATAATATAAATAGTGAAAGGTTTCACGGCTAGTGTGAACCATCAGAATTGAGAAGCCGATAGCGTTAAATTTTTCAAAAACCACTTATGGTTGCCTAAATATGGAGATTGTGAGATATAGTTGTGTTGGAATTTGTAAGTATAAGTATTCTATTTATGTCATTTCTGACTAAAAGTATCTTTGTCTGAAGAAGTTGTACTGATGGCAATTATGAAGGCAGACATCGCCTCATACATTAGTAAACGTCTAGCTATTGCAAAGGTCATCATCTGAATTTGATTCGATTTGGGTCATCGTCGACAGACTGGCCAAATCTGCTAATATCGTTACCGTTAATGATAAATGCAAAAGAGTTATGTAAACATACTGTGCTTGTATCGAACATCTTTATCAAGATCCTCGCTTCGCATCGAATTTCTAGAGATTTGCTCAGAAATCATTGAGAACGAACCTTGATGAGAGTACTATATACCACCCCAAATCGAAGGGACGAGGTAAAGTAACGATACAAAGTAATATAAGTGTTGTTTTATGTTTGAATGATTGACCTTTGGTAATAGACCGTATAATCGTTTTCCTTTGGAGAGATTATCATTGATAATCATCATGTTAGGATTGAGATCGAATCTTGTTAGGATCTAAATCTTAGAGCATCTGTAAGCAGGAATTGAGATGAAGACACCCGACATACACCCATTGTGTGTTGGACATGTCTCTTAGGTTTAAGGTTTCCTATGATGGCGAACCTATCCTTGCAAAATACCCGACCCGCGAGATCTGAAATGATTGTTGAATTTAGGATTTGATTATTAACTGCCGATAGTGGGCAAGAGGTTATGTGAATGTGAAATGTAGATCTTGAAGTGCCAAACGGGTAGCGAAGTTATGCCACAATTTTTAAACTTGGAAAAATGAATTCATGATCTGACAAATCATGGGATACAAGTTCCCGTTGAATGGGACCATTGAGATGATGTAAAAGTTGCGATTGAAAGGCATATAAGCTGGATCTACCCTAGGACTTCAAAGAACCGCGTGAATTATGTTTCGTAGATCGAACTTGATGGAATATCTATCAAGTTGAAATCTGAATTCTTCTTAGTAATGTTTAGATCGGCGAAAAGTTGCATTCATCAAAAACCCGTGAACATCATGGATAGAGAAAGTAAGTCAACATTAAGCCTGATCTTATTCCTGTAGTTATGTTTGATGAAACTCGCGTATTGTAATGGATTACACTTGTGAGAAAAGACCGAATGTGTAGGAAATACCCACATGGCTTTAACTCTATAAGAAGCGAGTAGTAAGGTAAGATGATCTTTGATGACAAAGATCCTGTTTAGGGGTAAATGCTGTGACAATCCGTCAATTTATGGTTGATATTTTATTCTCAATATTTATTTGAAAACATTATTTTAATGTTACAATATGAACTCACTTATTTTTAGGAAGAAATTTGGACTTACGTCTTGAAGTAGCATCGACTACGTCTAAACCGGAGGATTCAACGTTACGTGCTTACGTTTACATACACCGTCTTTGGTGACAGTCCGACATTTCAGAAAATAAATTTATCTGTGAATAATTTCGGAGTTTTAAATTTGTGTTGGTTCATAAACTCACAAATTTACGAGAAGAGATTAGGACTTACGATTTTATTTTAACGTCCTTTACGACTAAACCGGAAACCCTAGGATTACGTATTTACGTTTTCGAACTCCGTTTTTGATGAAACAATTTTTATTAGATTCGTTTTATGACGTTGATTCATAATTTATAAAATCGTTTTTCGTAAAACGACCCGAGGGCACGCAAATCGAGGAAACTAGAATCGAGGAGTACCCGTAAATAAATGGGATGAGACAAGTGGGACACTTGTCCCACCCCACTCCAAAACCGGCCCAAACTAGTGCCTCAACACTTTAGGTGTCAAGTTGCAAGCTTACAACTTACACTTGTCACTTTAAGCTTACTTTGTAAGCTAACACACCTCAAAAACAACTAGCTACAAACAATACCACCATTTACACCATGCAATCAACTTACATTTTCTCTCATCTCTCTCAAAGATTCCGTCCCAATTCAGCCCTTAAACACCAAATTTGATCAAAATTAACCACGGAATCCTATGTTGTTTCTACATATGTTGAAGCCCTCTTGAAGCTCTCTTTAATGGTGGTGATTATAACATCCATGGAGGAGTTTCCATGGAGTACTAAGGCTGATTTTCCACAAGGTGATCATAAAGATTGATGGTCTTGAAGATGGTGTTGGCTAAGCACAAGTTTCTCCATCAAAATCCATGTTTTGATCACAACCTACATCATCATGGTGGTATAAAGATTTTCCTCCTCATCTTCTTGTTATTTTGATTATGTAAACATGTATTTTATTTCCTATTGTATATATTTATGATGATTATATGATGATAAAAATGTTATGTGGGGATTTGTTGTTGATAAACATGATTAAAAAGGTGAAAAACCATAAGAAACAAGGTTAAAATCTTGGTTAAATTTGATGGCTGTATAAAACAGTAAAGAACCATATGATAAACTGATAAAATGATGAAGTAGAATGGATTTACAGTAAGCTATATGTCTTATACACATGTGAGAGTTGGCCATGCAATGGAATCAAAGTAATGAGTGAGATATGATCAAAACAAGTTTAAGGTATAAATCTGAGGTTACTGTTTTGGACGATTTTTAGAAAATATTTAGAAGATGATTCAACAGTAGCTATAAAAGAGTTAAATGTAACACATATCATGTAGTTTAAGGGATAAAAATTTGAGCTTCTATCTCAATATAGAACTCAAGATATGGCAGTTTTGGTGAAAGTGAAGATAAAAATCAGATTTTGGAAATTAAAGAATAATACTATTATATAAGCACTCAAAATTTAAATAATATAAAATATAAATTAAAACCCACTAACTTATGGATTCTATTTATATAAATATGTAAAAGGTGGAATAAGTGTATAAATTATAAAAATGGTAACTTGTTAAGTTTTATAAGATATAAAACTATAAACATGATTTTTACGACTTTTTCGGCTATTGCCATAAAATTAACGTTTTCGTTAAATAAAACTTAGATGGTTGGACCCGTCAAATGAAAACTTTATAAAACTTATATACTGATATATAGACATGTAAAACAAGTAAAAACCGATAAAACCCGAACTATAGGGCATACGGACATTAACGAGCTAAGTAAACATATTGGACTAATACTTGGGCTAATAATTGGACTAAATAAGATAAACACTCATAAAAAGAACTTATTGGGCTTAACCCATTTAGGCCCAACTTGTAAAGTGTAGATACTGATAATATAAGTGTGAAAAGGATTAATAAGAGTTAAAGAACTTATAATAAGTTTATTGGACTTAAAACACGAAAATAGGTGAAACTAGTAAACTAGTATAAAAGTTATCGACATATAACACTAAAATGAGTAAACGAGAATATGTAAACCCACTTGATCATCATCATATATATAATCATCATATGTATACATAATTGTTATTTTTATAAATTCATTGGACATGAGTCTAAGACGAGTATTATTTGTCTAGGTTTCCGTGATTGAAGCACGTACCGTACGTCCGAATTGCCGATAACCCGCCTTCCCACATCAACGTGAGTTCATAGCCTCACACTATTTTAAATGTTTTATAAATGTTTTATAAACCCGCGAGGGAGATAACATGTTAGTTTTTATAAAGTTAGGACACCATTTGTCCCGATTGTTTGTTTATTGATTTTGGACCCGAATAATTGAATGACCCGATTGTATGACCCGATAAATGATTAATGGACCCGATAGATGAAATAAAATGGATTATTAAAGTTAGGTTATGTCACTAAAAGTCCCATTAGCATGAATTGTGAACTACCGGGAGTTGGTAGACGCTTATGCATTTAATAGTACTATTTGGGGACGATCACCCCAGTTCGCGCCTTGACGGTTGATCCCCGTCGTGCCACATTGATTGATAAGCGAATTTATGTATGAGAAGATTTCCATAGCGTGACCTTTGTGACGACACGCTACTTTAGATGGGCAAAATTGGTATCGGGTTAGCTACCCGTTGTTGGTTTAGTAAGGTAACAATGTCATGCGGCTTATAATAATCCAAAATTTACAAAATACTAATAGACGCTCCGAATTACGATGTATTGCCTGACTAGCAATACAGGGTCATACTATTGATATTATGTTTGTGTTTTGGTTTTCATAACCATATTCATATAACGGTTTTTATTTGATTTTATACAACGTCATAAGACGTATTGTATGATGTTTTTACGACATTGGCTCGTACAATGATTTTTAAGGCAAATGCCTATATTATGATTTTCGATAAGGATTTGTATAAAATGACTTTGGCTATTTTATGGCCTATTACAAAGATTTGTATAAAATAATTTTGGCTATTTTACGGCCTATCACAATAATTTGTACGAATTGATTTTTGGTACTAATTTTATACCAAAGTTATATTGATGGAATTTATTAAACTCTATGAATTCACTCAGCGTTATCGCTGACCTTTTCCTTTAACATGTTTTATCTCAGGTACTTGAAGGTAATTCTCGGGAAGACGACAAGAATTCATGGCCCGCACTTAAACAATATTTTCCATTCAAACACTTTGTAAAACTTTTGTAGGAAATGTAATGAATTGGGACCGATGTAACTTTGATATTTATGAATGGAAATGCTTTTATTATTAAACGACGCGATTTTTATGCGTTGTCTATGATGTGAGTAATGTGCTATCCCGTAACACCAACGAGTCTTCCGCTGTACTGAGTTGTATAAAATTTGGGGGTGTTACAGTTAACGCCAAAATGACTGGAGGAAACTTTACATCACCCGTTCATGTCGAGTTCCAAAAAGTGCTTCATACAGAAATCAATCCGATTATTAATCAAGTTGATGCGAGGATAGGCAATCTTGAGAACGCTTTTCTAAAAGGACTAACCAAATTTGTTGAAGACTTTAAATCTTTGGCGAAGGAGGCTGATGAATCTCTTGATATAATTAAAGTTTTGGAAAGCGACCTTGCATGTCTATCGAAAGCAAGTGACAGTGGTGATTGTGTTGATAGTAACCCCGTTGCGGTAAACATCTCCGTGTCAGACAATGCAACCCTCCAAAATGAGCTTGATCGTACGAAAGAGAAAATGGAGTCCTATTTCATCAAAAAGGACAACGAATTCACTGATCTTTGGAATAAATATGTCAAAAAATGTGATGAATGTAAGGATGAAAAACTGTCGTATGATAAAGCTTACAATGAACTGCAACAAACAATCGACCAGCTGCAAGCTCAGTTAGGAGGTGAAAACAATGAGCCTTCAACAAATGTTAATCAAAAAGAGTTCACGATTCTTCAACACCGATATGATTTTATTCAGAAACATTGTCATTCTCTTGAACTTGCTTTGCAAACCAAAGTTGGAAAAGTTCCTGAGGACAGTAATTTACAAGTAAAACTCTCTGAATCATTTCGTGAATTGAATGAAAAGAGTAAGGATATTTCTGATCTGAAAGCTGAGCTGCAAGATAAAGACATCGCGATTGCTGAGTTGCAGAAACTTGTTGGAAAGATGGGTGGAAAAACCGTGGAACCTAAGGTTGTAAAATCAGTTGTTAGACAACCCAATGCGTACAAAGTACCAAAGCCATCTATCTTAGGAAAACCGCCTTCTAATGTTTCTAGGTTACCTCCTAATACCGATGTGCCATCGACTGTACCAAAACCATCCATATCACCCTATGTTCCTCCATTTAGAAAACCCACTCTTTCTAAACACAACTCTGTGCATGCACCTTGCACTACTTCTAAGAGTACTCCCAAGTGTGTGACTCTTACGCCCACAAAGGAATCTAAAGGTTCAAATGACGTTGGTCAAACCAACAACCTAGGGAATGGTAAGCAAAAAGGGAACATTCAGAAAGTTAACCATGTGTATTCAAAACCTAGTAAACCAACAACCACTAGAGTTCAACACACTCCTAATGGTATTCAACCAAAACCTAGGACCCCTTCCCAACAACCTAGGAATTGGCAACCACCAATGAGTAGTCGTGTTTCGAACATGGCGCCTGAACGGTCAGCAAACCCTAGGTATACAAGGCCTTTCGATAGTCCCAAACTCCCTGTATGTCCCACGTGCAAAAAGGGCATTCACCATGGAAACCATGCTCATTGCATTCTGCAATACCTCTATGAGGTAAACTCTCGTGCCTTCACACAGAGAATAAATGCAGAATCTCATAAGACAACAAGGAGATTCCCACCCGTCACAAAGAAAAGCAATGACAATAAATCCTTAAGGCGGATCAATGCAGGACCTAGTTTCTCTCCAAAGAAGTCTTCCGCTGTGCAAGAGAACACTAATCCTAGATCTAGTCTTCAGTGGAAACCCACGGGTAGGATCTTCAAGGAAGTCGGTCTTAAGTGGATTCCTATCAAGAAGAGTGATGACACCTGCTCCAGCACTAATGCGAGTGTCCTGAATGTAGAAAATGCATTTGTTACTCCTAACACTAGTATTTGTGCAAATTCTTCTTCTGTCATTGCAGGTACTTCAACGGATTCTGAATCCATTTCTTCAAAGTGTTCCAATTCTGTACATTCGACATCACCCTCTTCTGCTGTACAAAGGTCTATTTTAGATTATTTTCGAAAACATTGAAAATCAAAATACAAAAATATAAAACCTACAAAAAAATAAAAAAAATGTGAAAATCTTTCAAAATACCAAAAATATTCTTCTCGACATGTCTTTCAGTTTCGATAATATGGACGTGCCTAGAAATGTCGCTCAATAACGACACGGGTGTGTACATTAAGCTCGAATGAAAGTTCAAATGTTTTCAAAACATGTCATTTCTTCTTTCTTGATGATTTTCAATTACTTCAGATTGTGACTCGTGCCTCAAAGAAAGGAAAGTTATTCACGGATTATAACTTTTCCTTAACAACGAGAAACTCAAATTTTCTCGGTCATGAGCTTTCAATAAAACCATTCCATGTTTTTAAGCTCATGTAAACGACTTACAGTTAAATGTCAGACTGTAACTTGAACTTCAAATAAAGGAGAGTGTATCTTTAAAGATAACTCATCCTAATAACGGGTAGAGCAATCTATCTCGGGTTGAGCTTGTCACAAAACATTCAAAGTTTTGAGCTCAACATAATGGCTTATAGTCACATGTCAGACTATAACCCGGTCCCTAAATAAAGGAAAGTCTTTGAATTATCATCAACAACGATGTTGGAAACACGTTTTACGCATTTAGAAAGTCTCGGTCACTCCAACCATGTAGTTATAGGCTCGTAGTTAAGTTAAGTGTTATTTATTACATAGCCCGACCCATGAGCATGTTCATGGGCCGGAAGCCCAAGTCCTTTAAGGACTTGGGGTATTTAAACCTCTTTCCACCATGGAAAGAGGTGTTGGTTGTTTTATTCTCTCATTTCAATATATGTGTTTTCTTTCATTTCTCTCTCTAACTTTCTCTCTCTAGAAAAACATCAACCCCCTTGTTTCACAAGATTATCATTGTTCTACAATTGGTATCAAGAGCATGGGATGAGATAAAGGCTTGTTCTTTGTGTTGAGTTGTGGATTTACATTCGTAGATCACAAACTAGCTTTTTGGCCGAAACTTTCAAATTTTTTTTCGTTTGATCATAGTGATAAGTAGTGTAACATAGGAATTTGGGCTTAAACGTGTTCTTGGTATCTTGGATTTCATTAAATCTTCAGGTTTCTTGGATCAAAAGTGCAAAAAAGTGTGTTTCTCTACATTCCGAAATTTCAGCAGACGCATCCATCGGAAAGTACAAAAGGTACTTGGGCCTCCATCGCAATACCTTAACCATCGGAAAGGGTTAGGGTACTACTTTGCGATCATTAGATTTTCATTACTTATTCCGATCTGAATCATTCCGATAGCTTTTGCGATCTGAGATTCCGACGGGTATAAGGAAGGTGTGTTAAGTCGTTACTCTGCTCAAATTTTGCAAACCACTTTGCGATCTAGATCATTGCGATAGGTATTGCGATCTGAAGCATTCCGATAGACATCGCATTGCGATCTAGACATTCCGATACCATCATCATCGCTACACGGTTACATTGCGATCTAAAATCATTACGATCTGAACTGATTCCGATAGTAAGACTTTCCGATCTAGGTATTCCGACAGAAAGAACATTGCGACAGAACTGTTTTTAGATACTTAGTGGATTTTCTTCTATTTGGCATTTAATTTGGTAATTTGGAAACGTTCAAAAGCTAATACTACAACAAGATAACAACATCTTTTAGTTCACAACACAAAAAACTCATAACTTTATTTCATTGTTCGATCATCTTTGATAATCTTATTCAAGGGATCACAAAATGAATTCACATTCATTTATGCCAACTATGACTTCACTCACCGATATATCGATCATTTCGGGTACCGATACTCGCCCGCCTTTGCTCATCAAAGACTTATTTGAATCATGGCAAAGTCGAATGAGAACATACATCATGGGCAAACAAAGTGGTCGACTTATGCTAGAATCAATTGACAAAGGTCCATTAGATTGGGGAGAGATTACCATCAACAATGTGACAAGGCCAAGGCAGTATCATGAGTTAACCGATGCCAACAAAGCCATTGCAGATGCCGATGAAAGGGCTGTTCAGACAATTCTTCAAGCCCTTCCACCTGATATCTTCAGAATGGTGAGTGAACATAAAGTGGCCAAGAATCTTTGGGATCGACTTGCGGTTTTGCTACAAGGGACATCTCTCACTAAGCAAGAACGAGAATGTCAATTATATGATTTGTTTGATAGATTCCAATACATTCCAGGGGAGACTCTTCATGATTTTTACTGGCGTTTTACTACTCTGATGAATGACATGAATGTCTATAATCTAAGGATTGAACAATTTCAGTTAAACACCAAGTTCTTGAACACACTACCCCCTGAATGGAGTCAATATGTGACGGATGTCAAAATGATTCGTGATCTACACAAGTCCAATTTAGATCAACTATATGCTTTCTTACAACAACATGAGAAGCATGTGATCCAAAACCGAATCTCTCAAGGACCTTATCATGAACCAATGGCATTATTGGCAAATCATCCTACACTGTCATATCACAACTCTCAGCTTGCTGTAGGACACAAATCTTCATATCAACCTGTGTATCAAACACCAAGCTTTCCACAGTACTCGATTCTGCCACCGCCACCAACATCTTATCACCAACCAGCAACATCATCATCACAAGGAGATTCACACCCATCACCTTATGCTTCACACCAGTATTCACCGTATCAACCTCCCACCAACCCTGCTAGTACCTATCCACCACTCGAGGCTCCTCAACATCATTACTCACATCAAGAAAGTGTTCCAACCAATCAGTTTGTTGCTCAACCAGCATCAGCATTATACTGTGAAGATGACATCCCTGTCCCTGAATTTAAACAAGGAGATAGCCATACTGAAGTCCTAGCTCTATTGTCTGCATTTTTAAGTCAAACTTTAAACAAAAGAGGTTACCGAGGTTCAGCACCAACTAACAATCAGTTAAGGAACTCGTCTAACTCTCGACAACAGGCAACAATTCAGGACGACAGGGTCATGGTACAACCACTTCAAGGGAGATCAAATTCGTCTACTGCTGGTGTACGTTCATCCAATACTACTATTACAAGGGCTAACAGCACTGGTAAAATGAAGGTGGTTATTTGCTACAACTGCAAAGGGGAAGGGCACATGGCCCGAGAATGCAAGCAGCCTAAGAGGAGAAGGGACGACACTTGGTTTAAGGAGAAGATTTACCTGGTGAATGCTCAAGCCCAAGGTCGTGAGCTTGATGAAGAAGAATTGGCATTCCTTGCAGATCCAGGAGTAGCGGAAACTGATCGTCCCACAACAGTCATCACCAACAATGCTGCTTATCAATGTGATGATTTGGATGCATATGACTCGGATTGTGATGATTTTAACACCGCCAAAGCAGCTCTTATGGCAAATCTTTCACTCTATGGGACTGACACCATTGCTGAGGTACCAAATACTGCTACAATTACTAGCATTGTACCTTCTCAAGTTGAGCAAATGTCTGAGTATTCAGAAGAGCCTCCGGTGGTTAGTAATTCAATCGATGAGACAAACAATGATAGCAATAACATTGCAAGTCCTCAGATTTTGAGTGAACCACAACCGGAAGCTCCTATGACTATTAATTCGTCTGCTCAACCTGATTTGGTTATGGTCCCTGCATCTTTGCTTAGCAAAATGAATACTGCAGTCCTTGAAACCCTTAATGCTAATCAGACTTTATCTGCTGAGCTTGCTTTGCATAAGGACAAGGTTAAAACCTTGGAAATGACTCCTGTGTCCACTACCTTAACCAATCCTGAATTTGATAGGTTTAGGAAAGTTCAAATGGACAATCTGCTTGAAATTGAAAGCTTAAGAGCAAACCTTTCGAATGAGCTTAAAGAAAAAGAGTCAGTCGTCACTAATTTTCAACAACTTCAAACAGATTTTGAAATTCTGGAATCCAAACAGCTTGAAATGGAAATTAAGACGTCTAACAGAATAAAAGAAACGGAACTTAAGCTTTTAAAACAATATGCCGCTTCACATCTAGTACACTTGTTTCATGCTTCATTTAAAGAGTTCAACTTATCGCGTCTCATAGACTTACCACCTAACCCGGGTTATGCAAGGCAAGCACTTAACCACAACCCCCGACTGTATGATGCAACAAAGTTAGGTTTGGCATTAGACCCGATAGTGTTCTCAAGTGATTCTATATCACCATATGATGAAAAGCAGTTAAAATTACTTTTGACCTATCCTGAATATGATTATGCTTCAATGAATGCAAAAAATGCCACAATAGATCTTAGAACTCGTTTTAATATGAAAAAGAAAACTCTCCAAACATCCACTTTCATGCCGACTAGAGAATGCCTTAGTATAATTCCTACACTTGTCAACTCGGATAAACCAAAGGAAATTCCTAAGAATCTTCCCCCGGTTAGTACGGTAAGGCTCAGTATTGAAGAGATTGGGCAATACCTTACCGATTTTGACAAGGTCATCTTGGAATGTACGACTCCAACGGCTCAAACTGCTGGAGAATGGGCACTCGAACACATGAAATCGGTGTTTGAAGAAGCGATCGTTCCGTTTGTGAACCAT
This sequence comes from Glebionis coronaria, assembly GCA_025667525.1. Lineage (NCBI taxonomy): Eukaryota > Viridiplantae > Streptophyta > Magnoliopsida > Asterales > Asteraceae > Glebionis > Glebionis coronaria. The sequence continues at coordinate 227,206,085 of CM046881.1, forward strand.
ATTAAACAAGGAGTCTATGATCTAGTGTGTAATTTAAAATTTGAGCTTGGTGAAGTTCAAAAAGTTTTCAATAACATGGATGATGCTTATGAACAACACTTAATTGAAAAGGAAAAGATTTTATCAGAATATGACTGCTTTTTAGAACATATGGTGTCTCTTGACGTGATGCAAGTTGTTACTATTCAATATACTCATGAAATTTCATCTACTGTGAATATTTGTGATGATGTGCATAAATCTGTGAATACTATTGAACATGTGAATACTGTAGAAAATCATTCTTGTCATGAATCCAACGCTGAATTTTTAAAGCTTCAGGATTCATATAATACACTTTCAAAAAGTTTTAACGAGCTTCAACAACATTCTATATCTCTTGAAATTGAGAATCAATCTAAAAATGAAACTCTTTCAAAACTAAATGATGGTGGAAACTCCGTTGAGACAAGTGACAAGATGATTCAGATGGTTCAAAATTTAGAAGAAGAAATGATGAGACTTAAGAGAGAATTAGTAGAAACAAAAACGGAACTAGAGGCTGCAGAGGCTAACAATCATGTCCTAGAAACAAGAATTAATTCTATACTAGGAGAGCGTGAACAAGTAAGGCAGGGAGACTCACAAATTTCTGGTTCAATAGAAGAACAACTCGCGTTTAATGCGACAGAGCGAAAGTCTTTAATTGACAAACTGAACAAGAAATGTGAGGAAACCTCTGACCTAAAAATTCAGCTCATAGATAAAAACATGGTTTTGGCCGAGTTAAAGGAGACACTTCTTTTCACTCGACAAGAAGTTGTTGATAACTTAGCTACCGACTCTGCACCGTCCACTAGTGCTCCAACAACCAAGTCAGTAGTGCTTTATAAGAATCCACTTCATAAGAGAAACCCGGTTACCTACGATGATTATATGAGAAATGCCATTAAGCATGTCGATCTTCTTAGGGATATTTTAGACGATCTGTATACCTTAGATCCCTCAAGTAGCGACTATTATTCGGCTCATGAATATGTTAAGCGAGTTCAATATTGCCTAGCATATTTGCAATACATAGGTACACCAAGTTCTGCACTACTTAATAATAAGCCCATTGCTGTCACTCCATTCAATAAGACTCCAGGAGCAAAACCGTCATTGACACTATCAAGAAAGGCACCTTTAAAATCTGTCACTAATGTTCCCTTGGCTTCTACAGGAGTAAAAGTGTCCACTAAGGCTAAAGGATCTCGAGGAAAGAAAGATAGGATCAAGCCTTCCACTAATAGGACTGAGAAGAAGAAAGTAGAAGTGCACCCTAGGAACGTTGTTTCAGTTTTAAATAAAAAGAATCATGTAGCTAAGACAAAAGGTCCTCTTTATGAGTGGAAACCTAAGCAAAGTGTGAATTCTAATGCGAAATGTTGGAATTGTAACGAATGTATGTTTTCTAAGCATCATGATTTATGCCTTATTGATCACGTGAATGAAATGCATGCTATAAAGAACAATCTTGAATGGAAGCCAACAGGTAAGAAATTTACTCAAGTTGGGTGGCAATGGAAACCCACTGGTAGGACCTTTACTGCAAATGGAACTACGTGCCCTTTAACTAGGATCACATCCACGGAAGTTAGGTCTAAGCGTCCTTTAAATAGGAACACTAGCACTAAGAAAAGGAACAAGCGCCCTTTAACTAGGTCTGCCCCCACTAATGTGCCTACCAGTGGTAATGTCCCCAGTCACAAAGCACCTCAGAATACTAGACAACTAGAATCTAAGCCAATCACTAGTAAGAAAATCTGGAAACCTAAAGTTTTGTCTGATAGCAAATCTAAGATAACTATATCTGTACCTGCTAACTCAGAAGAACAATTAGAATCCGATACATCGTCTATGTTTGGTAAAATTTTCAGGTCGTCCAAATTATTCTTTGGTATTTGGACTCGGGGTGCTCCAAACATATGACTGGAGACCGCTCGATGCTCAAAAATTTCGTCAGCAAGTTTCTAGGAACGGTAAAATTCGGCAACGACCATATTGCAAAGATTATGGGTTATGGTGAATATCAAATTGGGAATGTCACGATTTCAAGGGTTTACTATGTAGAGGGACTTGGTCATAATCTATTCTCAGTAGGACAATTCTGCGATTCTAACCTTGAAGTGGCCTTTCGACAACATACTTGCTTCATTCGCGATCTTGCAGGAAATGATTTGTTAAAGGGTTCTCGAGGGGATAATCTATATACTTTGTCTATTCAAAACATGATGGCCGCCTCTCCTGTTTGCTTACTCTCCAAAGCATCTAAGACCAAGTCATGGTTGTGGCATCATCGGTTATCTCATCTTAACTTTGATGCTATTAACCATTTGGCTAGAAACGAACTTGTTCGTGGTTTTCTGAAGCTTAAGTTCGACAAGGATCATTTATGTTCCGCATGTTCATTGGGGAAAAGCACCAAGAAATCTTACAAACCTAAAGCAGAAGACACCAACCAAGAACCACTGTATCTTTTGCACATGGATCTTTGTGGGCCAATGCGTACAGCTAGTGTGAGTGGTAGAAAATACATCCTCGTCATAGTGGATGATTTCTCAAGGTTTACATGGGTAAAGTTTTTAGCATCTAAGGATCAAGCACCAGAGTGTATCATCACCTTCTTAAAAATGATCCAAGTCCGTCGGAATGCTACTGTTCGCCGCATTCGGACTGATAACGGCACTGAGTTCGTTAATCAGACTCTTCGAACGTATTACGAAAAGGTTGGTATTTCTCATGAAACATCTGTGGCTCGCACTCCACAACAAAATGGTGTCGTTGAAAGACGTAACCGTACACTGATGGAAGCTGCTAGAACTATGTTAATTTATGCGAATGCTCCCTTATTCTTATGGGCAGAAGCAGTGGCAACCGCATGTTATACCCAAAACCGCTCAATCATTCGCAAACGTCATGGTAAAACTCCATATGAGCTTCTTCATGGACATAAACCCGATATTTCCTTTCTTCATGTGTTTGGTGCACTTTGCTATCCAAATACAAATAGTGAAAATCTGGGAAAACTTCAACCGAAGGCTGATATTGGAATTTTCATTGGCTATTCACCTGCAAAGAAAGCTTACCGGATTTATAACCGTCGTCTTGGAAAGATTGTAGAAACTTTGGATGTCGATTTTGATGAGCTGACAGCGATGGCTTCTGAGCAACACAGCTCTGAACCCGCATTACACGAGATGGGAACCGGTACAATTAGTTCCGGCTTACTTCCCAACAACCCTACTTCTCCATCATTCATACCACCAACAAGGTCCGAGTGGGATAAGTTATTTCAACCTATGTTTGATGAATTCTTTGATCCACAGAGTAATGATTCTTCAGTACCGGTAGCAGTGGCTCCGATTCCCGTAGTTGTTGCTCAAGATAATGGAAATGAATCTGAGGCAACTACTGTTACTCTTGATCAAGATGTACCATCCCCTACAAATTCTCAAACAACACCTGAATCATCATCCCCACTCGTTCCTAATGATGTTGAAGAGGAATTTTATGATCACGATCTGGAATATGCTCACTTACAAGAGCTTCCTTTCTTTGGTTCACACATACCTGATGACCCTACGGGTGCGTCTACTTCAGAGGAAGCTCCTGCAATCGTTCACTCCCGTCCACCAAGGATTGAAACTCACAACACTAAATGGACAAAGGATCACCCAATCCGAAATATTATAGGTGACATCGATCGACCAGTCTTAACACGTCATCAACTCCAAGAACATGCATTATATTGCTATTTTGATGCATTTCTGTCAGACACTGAACCTAAAAACTGGCAACAAGCCATGACCAAATCATCATGGATTGAAGCAATGCAAGAGGAACTTAATGAATTCCAACGTCTTGAAGTGTGGGAATTAGTTCCGTTACCCAGCAACATGGAAATCTTGACACTGTTGTGGGTATACAAGGTTAAGCTTGATGAGTTAGGTAGTGTGCTGAAAAACAAAGCTAGATTGGTCGCTAGAGGTTACAAACAAGCTTTGGGTATCGATTTTGAAGAATCCTTTGCTCCTGTTGCACGATTGGAGGCAATTAGACTATTCCTTGCTTATGCTGCTCATATGAATATGATCGTCTACCAAATGGATGTTAAGACGGCATTTCTTAATGGTGAATTAAGGGAAGATGTCTATGTAAGCCAGCCGAATGGATTCGTCAATTCAGAGTATCCTAATCATGTGTACAAGCTCAAGAAGGCTCTTTACGGGTTGAAACAGGCTCCACGCGCGTGGTATGATCTCTTATCGACGTATCTCATCTCCAAAGGCTTCTCCAAAGGCAAAGTGGACCCCACATTATTCATTCTCAAGGAGGACAACGACATGATACTGGTACAAATTTATGTTGATGATATAATATTTGCTGCTACTAATCAACGTTTGTCTGACCGTTTTGAGAAAATTATGTCCACACGTTTTAAGATGTCAATGATGGGAAAAATTTCATTTTTCTTAGGGTTGCAAATTTCTCAGAATCCCAGAGGCATCTTTATTAATCAATCCAAATTTGCTCTTGAATCCTTAAAGAAATATCACTTTGAAAACTGTGACCCCGTGGATACTCCAATGGTGGAGCGATCCAAGTTAGATGAAGATAAGGAAGGGATAGCTGTCGATCCTAAACTTTACCGTGGAATGATCGGCACCCTTCTCTATCTGACTGCTAGCAGGCCTGATTTGCAATTTGCTATAGGCATGTGTGCCCGGTATCAGGCTCGGCCTACCGAAAAGCACTTACATGTTGTGAAAAGGATCTTTCGGTATCTAAAAGGAACACTTAATCGTGGTCTGTGGTATCCGAAGGATTCTTCTATTGCATTAATTTCATATGCAGATGCAAATTATGCCGGGTGTCAAGATACAAGACGTAGCACTTCTGGCAGTGTGCAACTCCTTGGAGATAGACTTATCAGTTGGGCATCAAAAAGGCAGAAAAGCGCTGCGATATCAAGTACTAAGGCTGAATACATAGCTATGTCCGGTTGCTGTGCTCAAGTTCTTTGGATGAGATCACAATTGACTGACTACGGCCTTGGTTTCAACAAAATCCCGATGTACTGTGATAACAAAAGTGCAATCGCTCTATGCTGCAACTATGTTCAACACTCTCGAGCAAAGCACATTGACATCCGCTACCATTTCATCAAGGAGCAAGTGGAAAATGGAGTGATCGAATTATACTTCGTCAACACTGAGTATCAGCTGGCAGATATATTCACAAAGGCCTTAGATCGAGCACGCATCGAGTTTTTGATCGAAAAACTAGGCATGAAATCATTTTCACCAGCGACACTTAAGGAGTTGGCAGAAGAGTCTGAAGAATAGTACTGGTAAACTATTCTCTAGTATCCTTTTGATCATGATCTTGTATATTATAGTACATACTTAAACCATCAAAAGCAAAATACAAAAATATAAAACCAAGAAAAACCATAAAAAATATAAAACCAAGAAAATCCATAAAAAATATAAAATCAAGAAAACCCAAAAATATTTTTCTTTTCAAACTCGGGCATGTCTTTTAGTACGGTAATATTTACGGCTTTAGAAATGTCGATTACTATTGACACGGCGCCATAAATAGAGTCCGTATAAAAGTTGTACAAGTTTTTAAAACATGCCCATTATGGCTTGTAGTTATTTCTGACTACAACCCGCTTTTCATATTAAAGTCACGTATTTCTTTTGAAAACGTTGGCTCACAACGGGAATTAAGTTTCTCGGGCAAGGTTTTACTTTAAAACCTTGTAAGGGGCCAAGTTTACTTAATAACTTGGTCTAACACAAATTCGTGTACGTTTCAGTGCACTTATCTTGTTTAAAATAAGAGAAATCTTATTTCCACCAGAATCGTTCTATACAATCACTTAATCGGCAAATGTCCTCATTAATAGTTGTGTCCCTAATATCTTTGATTACAGCTCTTTAATTAGAAAACGGGTCAGGGATTAAGGGGGAGCAAATATTAATTCTTTAAAGTTAACAAATTTGGTCGTTCAACAGGTTACTCAGAAGATATTAGCTACCCATCATCTTCAGTTACGCTATGTGTGCTATGTGTGAATTAAGTATATCCTGGATAGGTCATTAACATTTTGGCGAAAAGTATTTGTGTTTGTGTTTGGGAATAAGTTTCTTATGTGCCAAGATAACTTGCACTTTCACTTACAAAATAGGGGGACTCGTTTTGCAATTTGGCAATAATGGGAGGGGCTTGAATCAACTTTGACCAAGTCAAAAACAAACCCCCCCCCCCTCTCTTATTCCCGTCGCATTAGCTACACACACAAAACACAATTGTTTCTCTTTCTGCCATTGTTAAGGATCTCAAAAGCTTCAACTTGATTCAAGATTGATTAAGTGTTTCTTGATTGCTTCATTATCTAGGTAAATCTATGGCTTATTAACCTTCGTCAAACTTGTTTCATCATCAATCAAACATAAAAACCACTGTCTCAAATCTTTCGATTTAGGGTTGAAATTTTTGCCATGAACATGTAGTTTAAGTGACTGGGATTTGTTAAGCATACACTTTTACACAATGGTTTTGTTCAGAATCGCTTAAAACGCTGCCTAAAACTCCAGATCGTGAAGTCAAACATGAGATCGAATCCCTGTCACGGATTTCGATGTAGATTGCGATACAGCATTGCGATGATATCATTGCGATGAGTCATTTCGATGATTCGTTGCGATGGGCTATTGCGATGAGTTATTACGATGACTCATTGCGATACTCATTGCGATGAGTCATTGCGATGGTTCTATTGCGATGGGTTGTTGCGACGAGTCATTCCGATGGTTCGTTGCGACAGGCTCATTGCGATGGACTTTCGTTGATTCATTGCGATGGCACATTCCGATGTGTCATTGCGATGGATTCGCACTATGTATTGCGATAGGGTATATTGCGATGATTATTCAGTTATTCCGATGGAAATGCACAGATTGCGATAGCCTTAGATATTGCGATAGGATTTCATTAGGATTCCGATGATTGTTTCATTGCGATGGTATGGCTAGGATTCTGATAGTTTGCTACATTACGATGGAATTAGGTCTCTTATTCTTATGCTATTGCCTTAGGATATACCATGAGTTCGGCCTAGATTGCACTAATCCTTCTTTAGCTTTAAGTTCTTTAGGGCCATTTAAACGAAACCAAGTGTTGTTGAAATAAGCCAATTTTTATCTCATAAGAATACTTGAACGGTTTCTTATTACAAAAGTTCTTCTTATTTAATAAGTTGATTCCGATGTAAACAAAAGAGATACAAATTACTTACTCAATATCTTGGGTTTGTGTTTCCAGGCCATGGCAGACAAAGCTTCATCTTTGTTCAAGCCCACTATCATTTGGGTTGAGGGTAATCCTACAATTCCTGACGTAGTGGTTGAAACTAAATCAAAACCCACTGAAGTTTTGGTTGAAATCAAACCAAGACCTACTGAGGTGTTAGTAGACATCAAACCCAAACCTACTGAGGTAGTGGTTGAAACTAAATCAAAACCCACTGAAGTTTTGGTTGAAATCAACCCAAAACCTGCTGAGGTTTTGGTCATGACCACCAAGAAATCCAAATATTGTAAGAACTAAGGCTAGGGCGGTATCTCCTTAGAATAAAATTATCACTGGCATTCATGCTATTTTCCTAAGTGCATTGCTATATGTAAAGACCTTGTTCATCTGATGTATGTGTGAATGTTGTGGTAATAAGTGTAATGATATTTCTCCTGTGTTTAAAATTGGCATTGATTGAATATATCTACATATGTTGTATATATCATTTGTGAATATGTCATCAAAGCAGGAAAATGTCAATCACCGAGGAAGAACAACGAGTCCGTGATCTTGAACTTGTCCCACTCAGTCATAGGCTCCCATATGCTGAGAACAACACTAGGTTGCAAGATGATTTTGATCCGGTTTTACCTGCTTTCAAAATTGCCACGGATATCCTAGACATATCACCCATCAGCGACACACTCAGACGTACTGCATCTGTTCCCGAAGTCTACATCCATGAATTCTGGAATACTGCATCTTTCGATAACAAGATCATATCTTTCGAACTGAACAAAACACCAAGGGTACTCAACTTGAGCATTTTTAGGAAATTGTTTAAGCTCCCTAGGTTGGCACAAGGAGAACAATTTGTGCCTAACCCAAAGAATGATGAAGTGCTTCGAGTTATTCGTGCCATGAATTATGAGGGTGAAATTAACAGTCCATCACAATTTAACACTTCACACATAGGGCAACCCTGGAAAGCAATTATCACCATCATCGTCAAGTGTCTCACTGGTAAAACTAGGGGCACCGATGCAATGCGACCACCACAGGCTCACTTATTTTGGGGATTGTATACTGCATCAAAAGTCGATTATGCACTTCTTCTCTGGCAAGAATTTTGTTATCAGATTACTGGAACGAAGAAGAAATCCGTGCATCTCCCATTCCCGAGATTCACCAAGCTCATTATCCACTATTTTATGAAGAATGACCCAACCATTGACACTCGCGGGAAGTTCTTTTATCACACGAAAGATGATGATTATGTGATTCTCTCAATGAATGCAGACACAAATTCCACAAAGTATGCATTACTTCCTGCACTAGTACCTGACACGATGATTAATGATGGAATCAAGGAGAGTGATAAATACCAAGAAATGCTTCGTGACATCGACGCACAATTCAAGCGGGCAAATTTACCACCATCAGAGAAGAAAAAAGGTAAACGCAAGAAACGAGTGTCACAGCGTCAACCAACTGCTCCTAAAGATAAACGCTCAGGAAAAATGCAAATTGTTGATGAAGATGATGAAGATGATGAAGATGAGCTGATCCACACTGAAGATGAACAAGAAGAAGAAGTACCACTCCACAGGACTAAGAAAGCAAGGAAAGCTAAAGGCAAAGAGGCAAGTGTTGCTCAAAATGATCCTGTTCAACAACAACTTTCTGAAGAAAAAAGACTTCGTATTATTCTTCAACAAAGTCGACAGGAAGCCTTTGGTGGATCAGGCTCAAGGGTATTTGATGATTTAGCAGATTTTGGTAATCCTGATGATGATACGGATTTCTTCGACGAAGAAAATATTTATGAAGATGAGTATGAAGATGCTGCTACCTTTCAACTTGAAAGTCGGGAACCAAGTGAAGAATGTGAGAGCAGTGCTGACACAGATACAAGTATGATGTATCGGGATGCAAATATCACCACATCTCTGCCTGAACCGACTCACATGGTACTAAATGAAGATGCTCATGCAACTTTCATTCCAGACACACAACTTCAAAGTAAGTCTACTTCAAACTCTGATGATGTGTTGAAATATCTTAATTTAGAAGGGGAGGGTGTTGAGGTCACCAACACTGATCCGTCAACAAACGAACAAATGGTGGATGTCCCTATAACCACTATTACATCGACCACCACTTCCCTACTTTCAACCCCAATTATCAGTGAGGTCCCGACCACCACCATCACACCCGCAACTGTTGAACAACAAGTATCAACCACCACCATTACCACGGAATCTACACCGGCATCTACAGTTGAACAACCTGTATCAACCACCGTCCTAACCACTGCATCTACATCAACACCTATCCCGGTACAACCAGTATCATCCACGACCACTTTAACGGTTTTGGTCACACCTCCACCAACAGAACCACAAACTTCATCTACATCAAATCCTTTTCTCACAATCAATGATCCGTTGATCCAGTCTCTTCAACAACAGCTAGAGGCTCAAGCTACCCAAATAGCTACGTTGACAGAAAGGTTTGCTACTCCTCCAAAGGAACCGCATCCTGATGAGCCCATTCTTCAAAAACTATCAGACAAAGTGTCAAAGCTCAAAGAACAACATAAAGCATTTCGTAAAGAGAAGAAAACTCGGGATAAAGAAAATGCTGCTTTTCTCGGGTCAATTGACGAGCAGATGACCGCGATCATTCAACGCGAAGTCAAGTCTTATGTTGATCAACAATTACCACATCTGGTCGGTAATGGTCTATCTACTCTTCAAATCATGACATTGCTTCAGAAACGTCTGCTAGACTTGGGAGCTCATAAATCAAAATACAAACGCAAAGTTCTGCAATATCTCAACTACGCAATTGATGAAGAGAATCCTGCAGACACTACCGACTCTGAGTCTGATGATGAGAATGCGTTAGAAGAGGAAGATGACGAGGAACATGGTGAAAAGGATGATGAGAATGAGGATAAGGATAAGGAAGGAGATGAGGAGGATGAAGAGAATGAACAAGGAAAGGATAAGAATGTTGATGACGATAAGGACGAGGACGAGGATACAGATGATGATCAGGATGACGATGACGATAATGACAAGGGTAATGAAGTCAGCAAGGGTGATAAGAATGACAACACTGGTACAAATGCCGACGAGACAAACAAGGATGACAATGAAACGGCCACCGAGAAAGGTTTCGAGGACATTGCAGAAACGGTTGCTGACACCACAGATAAGCCACTGGAGACAACAGTATCAGAAACTCAGCAGGCTGCTTCAGGTATATCTACTGCACCAGAATTCACTACTGATTCTCATATTGAGACTGTAGAATACATGCAAGCAGAAGAACCGACAGACACAATGCTTGAAGAAGAACATCACGATGATATACCGGTGACGCAAACTCAACCTTCCACATCCTCTACAGCTCAGCATGATGATGACATGGAAGTTGAAGATTTAAATGTTCCAGAACCGACATTTGCTGAATCTCTTATCATTGATGATACGGTACAAGAACAACTTTGGCTAACAAACGCAGCACCACATCATCCATTTGAAACTGCAACTGTAATGGAGATGACTCAATTCCTCAACAACCCTATCGACTTCTCGGCTTTTCTAAGGTACTCTCATGGGAAACCAACGATGACCCCGGATCTGATCAAAATGGCAGCTGCAAATGTGGACTTCTTTGACACATTAAAGATCACCCATAATGAAGCAGAATATCACCTGAATGAGCTTACCAAAGCAATGAGAGCGACAACTACAGGAATTCAAACTCCCGTATTGCAACCTCTTACACCAACGGTCATCACTAGTTCTGCCACTATCCCAATCGAGCATTTTGTCTCTCACGATCTTGAATACCTTGAAAATGGAGCAAAGAAGTATGCCACGTCACTAACAATGCTCAAGGCTGTCAACTTGGAGAATGTTCCTTGGATAGAAGACAAAGTGCCTGACTCAATCTGGAGAAAGAAGCTGCTCAAATTTTATGACACCTATGCTTCACTTGGCATATCTCACTGGGACAAAAAGAAGAAGTTAGCCTATAATCACTTCCATCGTCCTAAGAGAGGTGCTTCTATCGTCTCATCTCACAGAATCAAAAGTATCCTTGGGGCAACTACTCAGACGGTTTTCGGTTACGATTACTTAAATGTAATCTTGCTCAAACGTACCGATGAGAAAGAATACCGCATTGACGAAAGTGATCTCCAGTACCTTCAACTTGAAGACATAGAAGATCTATTGCTGCTTTTGGCTCAAGAGAAAGTTGACCATCTATCACCTGATATTGTCATAGCCTTGAGTTCAAACTTTCGTCAATATGCCAGAAAAATTATCATTCAACACCGGGTGGAAGATTTTCAACTTGGGGTAGAAAGCTATCAGAAGAAGCTAAACCTGCAACGTCCCCATACGACTCCACTCAGTAACTTCCACAAGGACAAGAAGGTCTACATGGGGACTACCAAGCCGGAAGCAGGAATCTTTTATCCGAATCAGACTGGCGTCATGCAATACATGCGATTCTCAGAACTGCACAAATTCAGTGATGGAACGCTAAAGAATGTTCGAGAAGATTTGTCAGTTCTCAACTCCAACTTACCTCTTCCGGCAGTCACATACACCTGGACAACCCAGTGCCGAAAAGGATCTTCGTATGCAATCAGGAAGATTGAGGAAGTGCTAAGGAAGCGCCGGTTGCTACGAAGCATAGAACGATTCGTCGGTGGACGACCATATGGAGCTCACCATCGGCTTACAGAACGAACCAATTAATTTTGGTTCGTCTCATTACAGGTCAACTCCATATGTAAATTATTGTGAATATGTTATCTTTTTACTTTATCAGCTTTTGTGGCTTGTTGTAGTGTTAAGGTATGATAATTTTTCAAGAATTTCTCACGAGATTCTAAATCTTTCAAAATATATCATACTAAAGCACTACAACTATCCCTTATTTAATTAAGGGGGAGCATTAACATGTTCTATGGCCAAACATCAATTTCATTTTTACCCAAAGACCGGTTAATCCATTCAATATCCCAAATATTAATGGTTAACATTTTGGATAAGGGGAGAAAATGGGATTAAGGAGACTTAAGTGATACTTGGCTAAAAGATGAAAAAGACTTAACGATAATCCAACTTAATATGTGTAAAGCACGTGTTAAGGGGGAGCGTTGTTGATAAACAAAACACCTAAGGTACAAAACTTTTGATTTCAATATCACAAGTACCTTAGGTGATTTTCAATGACTTTTCATGGTGGCAATTCCTTCCCAAAACACGATTAATTCACGACGGATGTGGTGACAAAAGGGTGGTAGGAATAGGTTTAGTCCAATGATTCATCAGAGCCGATGGAATCTTCCCAAGGACAATTCCCTAGATAGAATTAGAAGTCCTAGGAAAGATGGAGAAAGAATGTGAACGTAGCTGAATGCCGACCAAGTACTTAAGCTAGCACTGGAACAATCACAACAAGGTGCTAGTGATGACGTATTGGTAAGCATTGAAGGGGTTGAAGAATGAAAAAGAATTGTAAAGATAAAGGGTGTAAAGAAAGAAGCCCTCCTTACAACTTTAGGCAGAAACCGGGTCAATACATATGCTATTGAGGTCATTTTTGCTAATGATTCTCGGTATTGAAGAAAGACATCATGGACCCAGTGATGCAATGCACAACCCTTCCCAGCTAACTCAAATATCTCTCAAAAGGTATTTGTTTTAATCACACGGAGATCAACACGTTATCTATTGGTTTATTCACTCCGAATAGACTGGTATTGAAAAGGTGGCACTCCTCTCCAGCCATCGCTCACTAAATCAAAACGCACAATCGAGTCTAGAGCCAAGAGATCATCAAAAGTCTCATTAGGACACTTTTCATTTATTCCTTGCTTTCTCACACACTGTGAAAAGTAAGAGATTTTCATGAGTCCTACGCAATATTCCTGTAATATTGCCAGAACATCCGAGTAATACGTAAGTATCACAATGAAGATGGAAATCCTGCTTGAGCCAACATCAAACAAGCTCATGGTAGGTTACACGTGCGGTTCTTTTAGAATCAATCTTGTGAAAAACTGGAAGGTAACAGTGGTTTAATTCTTAATTGAACTTAAACTCGTTCCAGGCCTCTTCGCATTATCATATGATCTTGCCAGAACACTCAGAGTGACTCTTTATTGACCACAGTGACGAGTGGAAATCCTTCTAGTGTCAACATCAAACAGCACTTGGTAGGTGACGTGCAAGATTCTTTATGAATTAAGCTCGTGACAACTGGAAAGCAACGATGGTGAAAATCTTAATTGAGATTCACTTGTTCCAGGTTTCATGAATTGACGGCTTCTAATCACAAGGATAAATTATCCAAGTGATTCACTCTTTATGTTCGCAGTCAGCTTTGGACGGTCGAATAAAGAGAACGGGTTTACCCGCGAAATCCTGTCAGGAAGTTACTTAATTGAAACTATCCGTCACGGGTACGATATCTAATATCGTCCAACGGTCTTCACCGACCGGAGGTAAAATGCTACCGAATTAGAATAAAATGTTCAAAGCCATTTTATTCGTGTCGTTGCTGTGTACCTGTTAAAGACGGTGGTGTTGCTGTGTACCTGTTGAAGACGGTGGCGTTGCTGAGTACCAGTGAAGACGGTGGTGTTGCGGTGTACCTGTAGAAGTCGTTCTCACATGCTTATGTTTTTCTGCATCAAAGTTTAACAAAAATTCAAGAAAGTACAAGATAAAGTCTTCCGCTGTACCAAACTCTGAAACTTTCGAGAATTCAACAAAAAGACATAAGTGTGTGGAACATGGAGTCACGAGAAGGCAAATTCACAAGAAAGGCAAAGATCGCACGTGAAAGGCCAAAAGAACATGTTCCAAGCAAAAAGGCTGATATCATTCAACACATATTCACAAAAGAAAAGAAAAAGAAAGAAAAGAAGACTACGAGCTCAAGAACAAAATCTAACATGCTAGATTAGGACTTTGTAAACTTGGAGTGACCTCCCTTTGGGGGAGATTGTTGGAAACACGTTTTACGCATTTAGAAAGTCTCGGTCACTCCAACCATGTAGTTATAGGCTCGTAGTTAAGTTAAGTGTTATTTATTACATAGCCCGACCCATGAGCATGTTCATGGGCCGGAAGCCCAAGTCCTTTAAGGACTTGGGGTATTTAAACCTCTTTCCACCATGGAAAGAGGTGTTGGTTGTTTTATTCTCTCATTTCAATATATGTGTTTTCTTTCATTTCTCTCTCTAACTTTCTCTCTCTAGAAAAACATCAACCCCCTTGTTTCACAAGATTATCATTGTTCTACAAACGAGAAATTCCTTTTTCTTGGTCATGAGCTTATATCAAAACATTCAAAGTTTTAAGCTCATGAACACAATTTTCTTGGACTTTTGAGCACAATTTTTCAAAGTATTTCAAAACAATGTGCTCATATACTCCCCTATTTAAATAGAATCTCTTCTCGAGGGGGAGTATATTGATTTCATAAACATTTGTTCCAAAGTTTCATGACACATTATTCTCTCCATGTTTCATCACTAGTTTCACAAAAAATTTCAAATTTCATGCAATTTTTGAGGGGGAGAATAGTGATTAAAATGTGTTATCTTGGATAAGATCTTTGATATAAGTGCTTTCTCTTCCTAATATGTGCAAAAACCTTTCCTTTTATGATGCACATATGTAGGGGGAGCGTTTTGGGTGATACAAAAAACCTTCAAGGTGTAAACACTGATTTCATCAACACCTTGATTGCTTTTTCAACAGATTTTTCTGGTTACGATATCTATACCCTTCAACACAATTAATTCACGATGGTATTGGTGTCAAAAGGTGGTTAGGTACTCGTCCTATGATCCAACCAGAACCGGAGGGATCTTCCCAGGGACAATCCATTAGATCTTAGAAGTCCTTAGGAAAGATGGAGTAGTTGAGTGTACGGAAAAAATGCCGACTAATGACTTAAGCTAGCACTGGAACAATCACAACAAGGTGCTAGTTATGACGTATTGGTAAGCATTGAAGGGGTTGAAGAATGAAAAAGAAATGTAAGGATAAAGGGTGTAAAGAAAGACGCCCTCCATACAACTAAGGCAGAAACCGGGTCAATACATCTACTATCAGAATCATGTTGATGATTTCTGGTATTGAAGACAAAGCATCATGGACCCAGTGATGCAATGCACAACCCTTTCCAGCCTACTCAAGCTTCTCTCAAAAGAAGTTTGTTTTATTGTCACGGAGTTCAACTCATTTCTATAAACCTTCTCACTCCGAGATAGTAGATATTGAATAGGTGGCAGTCTGCTCCAGCCTCCGATCACCAAATAAACGTGCACTTATGGAGTCTAGAGCCAATGAGATTCATCAAAAATCTCATTAGGACACTTATTCCATATATCAATTGTTGTTCATCATTAGAACACAAGCGATGATTTACAGAGTCCTACGCTCTATCCTTGTGGTACTGCTAGAACATTCAAAGTGATACTCTTTAGTATTCACAGTGATGAATGGAAATCCTTCCAGTGTTAACATCAAACAGCACTGCGGTAGGTCATATGTAAGATTCACATGAATTAAACATATGCTAACTGGAAAGCAACAGTGGTTTGATTCTTAATTGATTCAAACTCGTTCCAGGTCTCGACGCAATATCTTTATGATCTTGCCAGAACATTCAGAGTAATACTTTTCAGTAGTTACAGTGGCGAATGGAAATCCTTCCAGTGTCACCATCAAACAGCACTGTGGTAGGTAACTTGTGCGATTCTATATGAATCAAACTTGTGTCAACTGGAAAGCAACGATGGTTTGATTCTTAATTGATTCAAACTTGTTCCAGGAAATTGAAATGACGACTTAATCACCAGAATGGAACTGCATGATTCACTCCTTACTATGAATTGTCTTTCGATATATTCAAGTATTGAGAACGGCTACCACATCCGGAAACCCTGTCAAGGAAGTTATTTGAACTTACCTAATCACAGGTACAATATTCTTACTGTATAATGGGAAACCGGAGGAATGCAAACGGTGGCGTAACATCTACAGTCATAATTCAAGACCACATGCTCATGTAAATGAAGAAAGCTCAAGAACATCTAAAGACAAAGACTTTCGCTACTCTGATGATCAAGGGAGATTGTTAACAAGCTTTCAAGTCAACACAGAACATGAGTATATGGGGAAAGACACAAGAACACAAGCTGGCAAAGTTTCAAGATCAAGTCAAGGCAAAGATCAAAGATCAAAGATCAAAAGTCATGAAAGGAACGATGAAGGAACTCTCAAGACAATAAGCTTCAAAGTCTGCAACAACAAAGAAGTGAAGTCACATAATACATGACCACCACTTAGGGGGAGATTGTTAGAAGTATTTAAAGTGATGTTCAAAGAAGTGATGTCACATATTATATGACCACCCCTTAGGGGGAGATTGTTAGAAGTATTTAAAGTGATGGTCATATAATATACCGTTGCGAAGCTCATGGAAAATGATATTCAACAGTGTCGAGAGTTCTATGTCATTGTTATGTATGTAACGGGAATTAGTCCCGAACACACAAATGAGGAAGGCCTCCTATTCATGTAAGCCTTAGTATAAAAGGCATAACCATCCTCATTTGTGTGTGTGTCTCCAATAATATTTTTTCCTTCCTTCTTATTTCAGAGAGAGAAACTCTCCTTAGTTTCTCTCACTAGAAACACTCTTTGTATCTTTCTATTTCTTCTTCCTCTAATCTAATATTCCATTCTTAGTTTTAATCTTGTTCTTCTTGATCTTTATTTCTTGTTCTATAAGTCGTGTGTTACGTCATACAAAACCCTATTACCTACACCACCACAACATTTTGATTATGCGCAAATCCCATGGGACGACCTAAACATACCCGACTTTGCTATAATAGAACGAGTATACTTGCTCGTATGCGTATTTAAGGAATTAATAAGTCTTGTTTATAAATTTAAAACTAGGAGTGCAAGACGCACATCAAGTTTTTGCTCGAGGGCGAGCAATACTTAAGTGTGAAGGGATTTGATAACGCTCAAATCCAACATGTATTAATAAGCGTTATCTTCACTATTGGTGTATTATTTGTGGTAATAAACGGACTTTTATTGCTAATATTGTGCAAAGTTCGGTTATTGTGTTTTGTAGGAAGAAAGGACGAAGAAACGTGAATAAAGGAATAAAAAACACGAATTGGAGAAGAAGGAATAAACGAAGCATGAAAGAGTAAGATTTCGTGTGAAGAATAAAAGATAATGAAGGATTTTTGGGAAGTGTAGAAGAAACAAAAGAAAGAAGAATGACTAGAAGGAAAAGTATGGAAAATGGCTCAATTGCCACCAGCAACACTTAGCTTGCCTCCATCAAACCAACCTTCATTTGCCACCAACATCAAAGTAGCATTCAGTTGCCACCGGCAAGCAAATCCGTGCCAACGGCAAATCCACCATCAGTTGCCACCAACATGTTGTTAGTCAAGTCTAGCAAAAGTCACTCATAAACTCCCACCATCAATGAGAGGCTTCTCATTTGCCTCCCATTAACATTCCCTGGAGTTTATTTCCTCCTCTCCAAGCATAATCATTTATAAATTAGACCTTAGGGTCATTTGTTTTATAGTGCTTCATCCATTGATCATTCTAACCCTTGACAAAGGTTAGAATCACCAAACTTATATAACCTAAAAGACAATAAACCTCTGTTAATTCTCAAGGGGAGGATGAATTTCGTGAAGGAGAGATTCAGGTGGAGGAACATTGATCAATTGGAGGCTTGGAATTGCTACAAATTCTGTTTTTGTTATTTCTTGTTTTTGGAAGAACTATTGGCAAATTCTTATAACTGGATTAATCTTCATTATAATTTAAGTGCTATTGAATGTTTGAGAAAATTATGAATTGTGTTGAAATGTGTTTGAATTCCGAGTAGTGTGATATACTTGTGTGATGAACATGAATTCTAAAGGGGAGTTTGGTTTTATGAACAAGAAAATGTAAATGGGTTTTTATGGTTGATAATTCTTGAAACATGTTTTGATAATCAAATGAAATATAGCTTTTATTGGAGTTAGAGGTTGAAAGGATTTCCGGTAAACTATATTCCAAAAGATTTATGCATGAGTCAATTTGGTTTCTTGGTGATTGACACTCACCTTGACGAGTTGGTTAAAGGAATTTGTCAAAAGATTTATCTTGGGTATAGGTCGAAAGAACCCATTCAAACCAAACTTATCTCTTTATGTTTTCTAGCAAATGGTGATTATAATGAATTGGAATAGATGATCATAGGCCAAAAGGGTTTGTCTACACCAATTTGTTAATATGAATTCTAAGTAAAATACCATGGAATGGAATTTATATACTTTAGATTTGTGATTCATAGTTGCTTATGCACGTAAAATATCTCTCCTACGGATGAAATGGAATTCACCCAAGTATTGCTTTTAGTTATGTTTACCTTTACCATGTTAATTCTTGCGGTAGTAACGGTAGTGACAACCCTATTACCTACACCACAACAACATTTTGATTATGAGCAAATCCCATGGGACGACCTAGACTTACCCGACTTTTCTATAATAAAACGAGTATACTTGCTCGTATGCGTAGTTAAGGAATTAATAAGTCTTGTTTATAAATTTAAAACTAGGAGTGCAAGACGCGCATCAGCTAGCGCGTATGTGTTTGGTGTATCATGATTGATATCCATGAGTAAACAAGTTAAATGGATTTATAAAGGTTTAATTTAGAGTATAGATCAAAAGGGCTCTAATGAACAAGTTGGCTAAAATCATACTTCTCACAAATGGATTTAATTACCGGTTTGTAATATTGATCATAGGTCGAAAGGGCTCTTTATTCTAAACCGTGTCATGTGTAATTTCATCATATTACCCAATGACTTGGAATTGTATATTTATAATTTGTGTACTATTGCTTAAATATCTACCCGATAATCCATTTACTCCATTGAAATGAATACTAGTTCCAAACAAGTATCCTTTATTATTATTGTTATCTCATTTTAGTTGCTTAATCATCATCTTAAGTGTTACTTGTTATTTATTTGCTTAATTGTTACTTGTATGGTAATTGTGGGAGTGACAACCATTTTTACCACCAACGCTACATTGTTACAAAGATTACTTATAACCGAAAACACCCAAATCCCAGTGAACGACCTCGGCTTACCATAACAAGCTAGCTACAAATGAAAGGGTCATACTTGCCCGTGTGTTCTTAGCTTATTTGGAAATCCGTAGGTCTACGGTTTCTTAGGATTAAGCAATGTATGAATTATCTATTGAATGGAAGGGAAGGAGGAAGAACTAGAGAGAGAAATAAGAGAGAGAAAGGAGAGAAATAAGAAGAAAGATGGAATGAGATAAATGGTTAAGTGTTCAACCCCTTCTAACATGCTAGGAGGGGGTATATATAGCCCACCCTACATATGGGCTATATGGACTATATCTTAATACATTGGATCACGAGCCCAATACTTATATCTATCTTTGGAGTGACCGATCCTTTCTAAATACGTAAAAACATATTTCCAACAATCTCCCCCTAAGGGAGGTCACTCCAAGTTACAATGTCCTAAATAGTCTATAGCTCGTGATCTATGCTAATAATGATGTGACCGAGACTTTCCTTGGAAAAACGTATTTCCAACAATCTCCCCCTAAGGGAGGTCACACCCTTTTACAAAATCTTAAACCTAGCATACTGTGCTTGAGTCTTCGATCTTGTTCTTGTGAATATGCTGATGAGATCTTTGACTTTAGTCTTGAGCATGTTCTCTTGCCTTGACCTTGTGCATTCATCACTTGTGATATTTGCCTCTTCGTGACTTCATGATCCACATACTTATACTTTTATAAATTCTTGAAAGTTTGAGAGTTTGATACAGCGGAAGACTTGACTTTTAGACTTTCTTAAATTTGTTGAAGTATTAAGTGCTGAAAGCATAAACATGTGTTGATGACTTCTTCTGGATTGAACACCGCAATGCCACCTTCTTGTTACGCTGCATAAGACAGTTAGCAACAAAACATATACACAGATGAAATGGCCTTGAACATTTCATTCTAATTCGGTAGCATTTTACCGCCGGTCGGTGAAGACCGTTGGACGATATTAAATATCGTACTTGTGGCAGGTAGTTTCAATTAAGAACCTCCTTGACAAGATTTCGCGGGTAAACCCGTTCTCTTTATTCGACAGTCCAAAGCTGACTGCGAATGTAAAGAGTGAATCATTTGGATAATAATATCCGCATGATTTGAAGCCGTCAATTCATGTTCCTGGAACAAGTGAAATTCAATTAAGAACCGCACCATCCTTGCTTTCCAGTTGTCACGAGCTTGATTCGTATAGAATCTTGAAAGTTACCTACCAAGGGTGCTGTTTGAGGTTAACACTAGAAGGATTTCCACTCATCACTATGAACACTAAGGTATCACTTTGAGTGTTCTGGCAAGATCACCAAGATATTGCGTAGAGGCCTGGAACGTGTTTAAATTCATTTAAGAATTAAACCACTGTTGCTTTCTAGTTATCACAAGTTTGATTCATAAAGAATCGCACAAGTCACCTACCATGAGCTTTTTGATGTTCGCTCAAGAAGGATTTCCATCTTCATTGTAAATACTTTCGTATTACTCGGATGTTCAGGCAAGATCATGAAGATTTTGCGTAGGACTCTTAAGATCTTTCTTACTTTTCACAGTGTGTGAAGAAGCAAGGAAATATGAAAGTGTGTCCTAATGAGATATTTGATGTTCTCAAATGGCTCTAGACTCAATCGTGCAATTTGGATTTTAGTGATCGGAGGCTGGAGAGGAGTGCCACCATTTCAATACCAATTTATTCGGAGTGAATAAATCAATAAATAATGCGTTGTCTCTGTGTGATTAAAACAAATATCTTTTAAGAGATACCTGAGTTAGCTAGGATGGGTTGTGCATTGCATCACTGGGTCCATGATGTTTATCTTCAATATCGAGCATCATTAAAATGATCTCAATAGCATATGAGTTGACCCGGTTTCTGCCTAAGGTTGTAAGGAGGGCTTCTTTCTTTACACCCTTTATCTTTACAATTCTTTTTCATTCTTCAACCCCTTCAATGCTTACCAATACGTCATAACTAGCACCTCGTTGTGATTGTTCCAGTGCTAACTTAAGTACTTGGTCGGCATTAAACTACGTTCATGATCTTTCTCCATTTTTCTTAAGGACTACTATTTCTAGCTATAGAATGTCCTTGGGAAGATTCCTCCGATTTTAGAGGAATCATTGGACTTTAACCTATCCTACCATCCTTATGTCACCACAATCTTCACCGTCGTGAATAGAGTTGTTTTGGGTAAGTGTATGTCACCATGAAATCCATTTTGAAGTGCAAATCCATTTTGCTCCCCCTTAACATATGCCACGATATCCGAAAACATTTCGCACATGTTGGGGTGAGCTATCACGTTAAGTCAAACAATTATTGATCTCAATATTAAATCACATTTTCTCCCCCATATTAAAAATATTAACCCAATCAATGTTTTTAATATCAATTGATTTAATAGCATTTTAAGAAAATTTGGGAAGAAAAATGAAAATCCAATTATCTTCATGAATTACACAAGCTCCCCCTCAAATTAATGAGGGTGTGCTTGAAACATAAATTAAATACCTTTTAAACACATGTGTAAGGTATTTATCATGTGCAAAGATCATATATGATAATGTATTCACAAGATTAGCGATTTATGATGTTGGACCTGAATGATAGAGAACATCATATAAAAGAAGCACATGGTTCTTGTTCACGAATGTTGGTCGCCTTAACATGTCTGAAGTTATCTCTTTACTCCATGTGTACGATTGATATCGTTGTCTTGACACCAACATGTGAACTTGGCACTTTCGGCGTCAAAGATTCTGAATGCTGGACAATTGCTCCCCCTCAATTGTTGACCCGTGTTCTATTGAAAGGGCTGTAGTCGCCGTTTGAGTAGTCGCATTGATATGAGTGATTTTACTCATATCAATTATATCTTAAAACCATCAATAAATGCATAAAATGTATCAAAAATGCCTTGTATATTCTTGTTTGTTGTTTGATGTGTGTAGGTACCAAAGTTCGCGCAAACCGGCAAAATCAACACGAGTTTGAAGAAAAGATCGACAAAGCCAATATCAAGCTCGATTTTAGCGGATTTCATCATTTATGGAGTTTAAAAGCCTTGTGGGTCCCACATTAGGTTATTGGGCTCAAAAGCCCAATAAAGGGTTCAAGTTATTTACTTTGATGGAAATTAAGCCCAAAAAGGGCCCATTATGAATAAATGGGACGGATGGAATTTGGGTCCAATTCCAAGCCAAAGCCCAAAAGAGTGAAAATTATGGGAAGTAAGGAATATTTATTTGGGCTGTCTAAAACCCATTAGGGTGTTTAACACATGGACGGATTGAACAAAGTTTATATAAACTTTGCTTAGTCAAGATTCTTGGTCAAATAAATAAACACACACCACAAAGTTTCGATACGACCAAAGTTTCTATTCCTTTTCTCTTTCACCTTCACAAACGAATAACCAGTAACACTTTTCCTTCCTCACCCTAATTAATCCTAATCAATAAATATTAAATAAATTGGGGGTTTCTTATGGAGCATAGGAGAATAAATCCCCATTGTTTTTGGAAGATAGAAGTGGAAGGCATCTTCGACGTGGCAGCATGTTATTGGGTGAACCACATCATCATTCATCAATCCACCAATTAAATGGAAACAACTCATCACCAAACTAGCACAACTAGCACACTCGGATGCCACGTTGGCGATCCGTGTGCTAGTTGGCTCATCTCAACCGTAGGATCAAGGAGAAGAAAGAGAGAAAAGAAATCAAGGGCTCAAGATCGTTATCTTCACCAACAAACTCACCCCCAACACCTTGGGTTCTCCTATAAATACCCTCGGTATTTTCAGTATGATGTATCCCATTTTTTACTTTACTGTTATAATGTTGAATTAGAGATAGGGTAATCTGTATTTTTATTTTAATAGTTTTGTAATAATATTTCTGATTAATAAAAGTTATTTTGGTTCATATTTGTTCTTTGGTTTATTTACTGTTAAAGTTAAACACAGTTATTCTTCTTCATTCTACTTCGATATTATAAAAATAAAGATATTTCATTAAGTTGCTCAATAGTTTAATGCAATATTAAATTGAAATTTGGGAATATTTAACCCCACTAGTTGAGTTTAAACAACACTGTTAGTCGATTTAAATTAATGCTGTTCGAGTTACATTGGGATTCGAATGTTTTTGATGTTTTATGGTGGTAGAGATGCGGTTTAACAAGTCAGCTCAGCGCTGTACTTCATCTCAAAGGATATCTACAAAAGGTTTGATTCCATTTAGTTTTTATTTTGTTTATATTTTCGTTGAATGAATCTGTTAAGTTGCTTAAATGAAGTTTATGTTAGAAGTATTAAGGATCTATGGTTATGTTAAATATAATGATGAACCTGTTTGATTATTTGACATTGTTTGGTTGAGGTTTAGATCTGCTTAGTTTAAGCCGAGAGGTTTAAATCTAATCTGATTTATTTATCTGCTTAAGGTTTTGCTTCTTATTTGTTCAGATTGCTAAGATATAGTTTGATTTTAGTTTGATAGTTGGGCTTTTGAATTTGTTTTTGTCTGATTATTTGAGTTAGCTGATAAGTAAGATGCATAATTCTGGTTGTGACTGCTGAATGATTTAGTTGCTGAGATGGTAATATCTGTTTATCAGTTAAGTCTAATATAACTTGTTTTACTTGTAAGCTGAATTTATAGGAGTAAGGTATACTTGATCTTGTAAGATTTTATTATACTGATATGTTTAATTAGATAAGTTTTGATTATTTGGATTGGGATAAATAGTCTGCTAGATTTGTTATGAGAATTGTTTTATGCTGAGTTTGGTTTAACTATGATAACATTTGAATACTTGTGTTATTTTTGTTTGGATCGTTTACCTGCATTTTGTGCTATACCATATCTGATATAACTGAGTTCAATATGCATTTGCTTGTATAACTTGAGTCTTTCCTTTATTGATTTTATTCAGTCTAACCACAATAGCAAAGTCATTACTGTGACTTTGCTTGCAGTTTTACTGTCAACAAACTGATTTTATCAGTCCCATAATCATACCACACAAGTCATAACTTTGATTTCGGTTTTGAGTTTATTTGTCAATTTATAATTGCATCATACCAAGAATAGTTATCACAAGTCACTCCTGTGACATTTATAAAGTTTCTGTCAAAAAAATTAATCATCCAAAAATAAGAATCCTCCATGGGATTCGAACCCTTGACCTCAAGGGTGAAGGCCAGACGTGTTAACCATTTGCTCTAGTTATCTTCTTTTGTTTTAATTCGGTCTGTACATTTAATATTGTCTCGAATTAGTGAGCTGTTACCTTTTAGAGTAAGTTTAATTCTAGTTTTCATTAATTAAGTTTTTAAATAAATCATTTAAATAAATTTTATAAAGTTTATAAAATATAAAAAAATAAAATGTTTTATTTTAGAAATTTAATTAGTTTTTAAATAATTAGATTTTAATAAAATTAGTTTTTAAATAAAATAGATTTGATTAATTTTTAGAAGTAAAATAGTTTTTATTAGATTTTTAAAATAGTGTAAAAGTTATTTTAATTAAATAGATAAATTTTTAATAGATTTTTTTAAGTAGTTTTAATTTTTAAAATAGCTTTAATTTTTAAGTAATTGTTTTTAGATTAAATTTATTCGGGGTAACGATTCATGCACTTTAGGATAAAATTAGGTTTTAAATTTGTAGAATTTAATTTTAGTTTTAAAAACCGAAACCAATTCGAATCAATTGTCCAAATCTTAGCAAAACGTCTCAAATTCATAAGATCTTCGTGTACAACGAACTTGGTTCACCAACGTGTTTAATTGAATTCGTCTTTGGTAATTTTAGTCTATTACTTTTTCCTAAAGGTAATTTTCTAATTTACCCTATAACGTATCTAATTATCACATATACTATCACGATCACATCAAAAATTTTGGCGCCGCTGCCGGAGATCTTGTGTACGATTCATCTTTGTGAGATTTGTTGATCGTTGATTTGAAGACCCTTTCCGTCCTTGAAAAGTTTTGTTATTTTTCTATTATTATAGTATGTATCGTTTTCTCGTTTTTTGTGATTAGTATATTGTATTACGTAGAACAATAAATTTACCTACTTTCCAAATAAGACCTTAGTTGGGATTTCATCACCTAGCTATTGTATTCGAATCCAAAACAAAAATAAAAAGGCAAAATAGATAAATACTAATAAGACGTTTGAACTCGATTTATACAAACTATAAGGTGGGTATAAGGCGACGTGCTATAAAAGGCCGTCTAAGGAAAAAGGTTTTTAAGTGCTTTGTGCCACCTCGTTTCCCGCTTGCTTGTGCGTATATTGAGAGGGAGAACCGATTATTGGTTTGCCAACTCAAGTAGTATTAAATCTTATTTTTTGTTGTTTACTTATTGAACCTCGAGACGTTTAGGTTTTCACCTATCGTTTCAAAGTCGACCGAGGGTAATTTACTTCCATAGTAGTTATCCTTATTCCTTGTTTTTTTTATCGATCATTTTTGATTGAGCAATACCAAATAAAAAATACCAAAAAAATAATCTTCTTCTTGTCTAATTTCTTTTCTTCAATCCTCTAAATTCTCGTCATTGTAGTGTATGCAATTACGTTCTTCACGACTTGTGATTGATTTTAATAGGCTTGAAAATATTCCTCGTAGAAATAGAAATCGTCAACAACGAATAGTGGAACCCGAGCTTCCACCTATTGTTGTAGAGATGGCCGATAACCGAACAATGGAGGAATTGCTCCGTGCACCCACCGAAGGGTATGGGGAGGCAATCGTTGTGCCGGCTATTTTGGCGGATCATTATGAGATTAAGACGGGTCTTTTATCGCTCATTCGTGCCGACCAATTTCGTGGCAATGAGACCGATAACCCGCATTCTCACATTCAGAATTTTCTTCGAATTACCTCGACTCTCAAGTTTAGAGATGTGCCGAATGACGCGATCAAGCTTATGCTTTTTCCGTACTCGCTCGAGGGTAATGCTAAGATTTGGTATGAGAAAGAACCACCGGGTTTGATTTTGACATGGGATGATTTAGTGTCTAAGTTCATGAATTATTTCTTTTCACCATCTAAGACAACACACTCTAAGAACGAGATCACTAGATTTGAACAAAAAGTGCATGAATCGTTTGGGGTTGCTTGGGAAAGATTTAAAGATTTGTTGAGACAATGTCCACACCACGGTTTCTCGGAATTGCATCAAATCAATACTTTTTATAATGGGCTTAATATGATTGAACAAGATTCTTTAAATGCCGCCGCGGGTGGTAATCTTTTAAGAAAAACTCCGAGAGACGCGTGGGGTATAATTGAGAATAAATCTAGAGCACAATATTCACGAAACATACCGGGTGTTTCCAATGTGAATTCATTTAATCCCGAGATTGCTAGACTGGACTCTAAGATTGATAATGGATTTGCGACATTGTTGAATGAGATTAGGAAGAATCCTCATGGATCGATTAATATGGTTGAGAATGTTTGTGTATCATGTGGTGGAGCACATCCTAATTATGCTTGTTTAACCACGGGGTTTGATCAAGCTAGTTCTTTTGCCGCGACGGGAACTTATGGCTCCAACGGTCAAGTTCCTCGTCAAAATCATGTTGCTCCACCGGTTCAAAATAGGTACAACAATGGAAACAATGGGAATAACTTTAACCGTGGTAACCAAGGGAATTACAATCAAGGAAATGGGTTTAATGCTAATCAAAACAATCAAGGTTTTCAAAGCAATAATCAAAATGATTTGTCAAGTTATATCAAGTCGAATGAGGCAAACTTGAAGGCTTTTCAAAATAATATTCAAGGACAAATGGCAACTTTGAAAAATGAGTTTCAAAATACGATTAAAAGGCAAAATAATAAGATTGAGCTTAACCAACAAAGAATTGAACAAAGATTTGAGCAAATATTAGAGCAAAGTCAAAATCGTATGCAACAAAGTATGGAACAAGGTCAAAATAAATTGCTTTCGATGTTTGAATCTTTTATGACCAAACCTTCCTCTTCTTCGGGTGGCTTACCTAGCAACACCATTCCAAACCCGAAGGGTGAGATGAAAGCTATAACCACACGTAGTGGGAAAGCTTTAGACGGACCTTTGCTTCCACATGTGAGTACCTCTCCGGTGAGGGAAGTGGAGCAAGAACCCGAGGTGGTTAAAGAAAAGGAAATTCCTATTCCACTAAAGGTAGACCAATTGCCTATTCCGGAACCCGAGCTTCCGAAGACTAAACACACACTACCCTACCCTTCGAGACTTAACAAAGAGAAGCTTCGCGAAAAGACCAATGCTCAAGTGTCTACGTTTCTTGAGGTGTTTAAGAAAATGTATATTAATCTTAGTTTCCCGGATGCATTGCTTAGCATGCCTAAGTTTGCTTCAACAATAAAAAAGTTGATGAACGATAAGGTGAAATTGGTTGAAGTATCTACATCCTTAAATGAAAGTTGTTCCGCGGTTCTCTCTAAAAAGTTTCCCAAAAAGCTTGGAGACCCCGGTCAATTTTTGATACCATGTGATTTCCCTAATATGAAAGAATGCTTAGCATTAGCCGATCTTGGCGCTAGCATTAATTTGATGCCTCTTTCCGTGTGGAAAAGGTTATCATTTCCCGAGCTTACACCTACTAAGATGACTATCGAGCTAGCGGATCGATCGACCGCCTTTCCAAAAGGTATAGCCGAAGACGTGTTATTCAAAGTAGGAAAGCTCATTTTCCCAGCGGATTTTGTACTTTGTGATTATCCGGAAAATTCTCGTGTGCCTCTTATTTTGGGAAGACCGTTTTTAAATACGGATGGTTCTTTAGTTGACATGAAAGAGGGGAAATTGATTTTACATTTTGATGATGAAAGTATCACTCTTAATGTTTGTAATATCTCGAAGCCTTCTTCCGAGGACGACGAGGAATCAATCAATCAAATCGATGTGACTGATGTTGCTAGTGAAGAAGTTTCGCAAGTTATGCTTGGTTTTTCGGATACTTCCAAAAGTGGCAATCCCACTTCTTCGAATCCTGTTATCTCTTTGGCTAAACCTCCACTCACTCCATTTGAGGGAGGTGACTTCGTTCTTGAAGAGCTTGAGAATAATGGTTATTCAAAAATCGATAAGGAAATTGATGATTATCTTAGCACACCATTTGATCCTAGTGAGTTTGATTGTGAGAATTTTGATCCCGAGGGAGATATTGCGTTAATTGAAATTTTTTTGAATATGGATCCTTTTGAATCACCACCTATGGAATTAAAAGTTGTGAGTGAAAACGAAACTAAAGTGAAAACATCTATCGAGGAAGCACCCGAATTAGAACTTAAGGAACTTCCCACTCATTTGGAGTATGCCTTTCTTGAGGGAACGGATAAGTTACCGGTGATTATTGCTAAGGGATTAAAGGAAAATGAAAAGGATGAACTTATTAAATTGCTTAAGAAACATAAAGGGGCCATTGCATGGAAAATCTCCGACATTAAGGGTATAGATCCAAAATTTTGTACTCATAAAATTCTAATGGAGGATGATTATAAACCCGCTATCCAAAATCAAAGAAGGGTCAATCCAAAGATTCAAGAGGTGATAAAAAAGGAAGTCACTAAACTTCTAGACGTCGGAATGATCTACCCTATCTCGGATAGTCCATGGGTTAGCCCCGTGCATTGTGTTCCAAAGAAAGGAGGAATGACGGTTGTTACTAATGAAGATAATGAATTGACTCCTACTAGACTTGTGACCAGTTGGCGTGTTTGTATTGACTATAGGAAACTTAATGATGCCACTAGGAAGGATAATTTTCCATTACCTTTTATGGATCAAATGTTAGAGAGACTAGCGGGGAATGAATTCTATTGCTTTTTGGATGGATTTTCCGGCTATTTCCAAATCCCCATTGACCCTCGTGATCAAGAAAAGACCACATTCACTTGTCCTTATGGAACATTTGCTTATCGTCGAATGCCTTTTGGACTATGCAATGCTCTGGGGACGTTCCAAAGGTGTATGATGGCCATTTTCCATGATATGATCGAGAAAACCATGGAAGTCTTAATGGATGACTTTTCGGTTTTTGGGGAATCTTTCACTTCATGTCTCTCTAACCTTGAAAGAATGCTGCAACATTGTGAGGAAACGAATCTTGTGCTTAATTATGAAAAATGTCACTTCATGTGCAAAGAGGGAATTGTGTTAGGACATAAGATCTCTAAGGCCGGTATTGAGGTTGATAGGGCTAAAATCAACGTGATTGCCAAATTTACCTCCACCAATCACCGTTAAGGGAGTTAGGAGTTTTCTCGGCTATGCCGGCTTCTATAGACGTTTTATACAAGACTTCTCTAAGATAACTCGGCCTATGCCCCATATTTTGGAATAAGAGACTCCTTTCATCTTTTCGGGTGAGTGTATTCAAGCCTTTGAGATGCTTAAAAAGAAATTAACCGAATCTCCAATCTTAGTTGCTCCGGATTGGGACATACCTTTTGAAATTACGTGTGATGCTAGTGATTACGCGGTAGGTGCGGTTTTGGGGCAACGTAAATCAAAACATTTCTTGCCTATACATTATGCTAGTAAGACTACGACGGATGCTCAAACAAAGTACACTACAACGGAAAAGGAGTTACTTGCCGTTGTGTATGCTTTTGAAAAGTTTAGACCATATCTCGTCTTGTCTCAAACCATAGTGTATACGGACCACTCGACTATCAAATACCTTCTTAATAAACAAGATGCTAAGCCGAGGTTGCTTCGGTGGATTCTCCTCCTTCAAGAATTTAATGTCAAAATTCTAGACAAAAAAGGAGCCGAGAATCTCGCGGCCGATCATTTATCTCGACTTGAGAATCCTCACCAAAGCGATCGAGAGAACAAGGAAATCAATGAAACATTTCCTCTCGAGACGCTTGGTATGATTGCTTTTCGTGGTGATGATAGTACTCCATGGTTTGCGGACATCGCAAATTACCATGCGGGGAAATTTGTGATCAAGGGTATGTCGTCCCAACAAAAACGAAAGTTTTTCACGGATATATCCTATTACTTTTGGGACGACCCCTATTTGTTTCGTGTGTGCGCGGATCAAGTAATTCGTAGGTGCGTGTTTGGCAAAGAAGCTCAAGATATCCTTAAATCTTGTCATGAAGGACCCACCGGGGGACATCATGGTGCCAACGCCTCCGCGAAGAAAGTATTTGATGTCGGCTTCTTTTGGCCTTCCATATATCGTGATGCCCAAGACTTGATCAAGACTTGTGATGCTTGTCAACGTCAAGGAAAGAACTCACAAAGGGATGAAATGCCTCAAAACATTATCCAAGTTTGTGAAATCTTTGACATGTGGGGGATCGATTTTATGGGGCCATTTCCATCTTCGAAAGGAAATAAGTATATTCTCGTAGCCGTGGACTATTTGTCTAAATGGGTTGAAGCTAAGGCTTTGCCTACGAATTATGCTCGAGTTGTGGTGAAATTTTTGAAACAACTTTTCGCTAGGTTTGGAACTCCGCGGGCTATTATAAGTGATTGTGGGACCCATTTTTGTAATGAACAATTTGAAAAAGTTCTAAAGAAATATGGTGTCACTCATCGACTTTCTACGGCTTATCACCCTCAAACGATTGGTCAAGTGGAGGTTTCAAACCGAGCTCTTAAAAGGATTTCGGAGCGTCCTATTGGAGAAAATCGCACTTCATGGTCGGATAAATTGGACGATGCATTGTGGGCTTTCCGTACGGCTTACAAGACACCAATTGGTTGTACACCATTTAGGTTGGTCTACGGAAAAGCATGCCACTTGCCAATTGAACTCGAACATAAGTCGTATTGGGCTCTTAAGCATTGTAACTTTGATTTGAGAACCGCGGGTGATCATCGCAAGGTTCAATTGAATGAACTAAGTGAATTAAGGGATCAAGCTTATGAAAATTCTTTGATCTATAAAGAGAAGACTAAGAGGATTCATGACTCTAAGATCAAAAACCACATTTTCAATGTTGGTGATCAAGTCCTCTTATTCAACTCTAGACTTAAGATTTTCTCGGGCAAGCTTAAATCCCGTTGGTCCGGACCATTCACCATTACACAAGTTTTTCCTTATGGCACCGTTGAGCTATCTCAAAAAGACGAGCCTAACTTTAAGGTGAATGGTCATCGTGTGAAACACTATTTTGGAGGGAAAATACCTACGGAGGTTGTCCCAGATCTTCAAACTTTCCCTAAGGACCAATGAATGTGGGGATCGAGTTGAGCTCATGACTCGGTTAACAAAAACGAGGTGCCTTGTGGGGGAGTCCCATACATTCTATCTTCTATCCATTTTCTAACACTAATAAGGCTTGATCTTTCAAGCTCGTGCTCGTATTTTTTTGTGTTATGAATCTTAGGTATGACCCTAATTATTGAAGACTCTCATGTTCGGTTTTTGCCGGTCCACTTGATCTTCCAATCTTTGATTGCCAAAAAAGGGGCACACTCTTTATCCTTTGATTTTTATCGACTAACGTTTTATCTTGAGGCATAATTAATAAACGGCTTATAGATTTGCGTGCTCTTTCCATGTTAGGATTTTTCATTAGACTCTTCGTGTTTTAGCAAGGCGGTGTTACTCTTGAGATAAGAAACATTGAGGACAATGTTTGGTTTTAGCATGGGGGAGTCAATCGATATAAACGCTTGCAATTGCTTTTGTCGTGTCCAAATGTAATTGTTTTTCTCGTTTTTCAATAAAATTTTAAACTTTTAGTGTTATTTTTAAAGTTTTAATAAAGAAAATAAGTGCTTTTGACACAAATGTAGGCTTTCCGTTGGTGAAAATAAAAATAGTTTTTGACTCGACTCGGTTTTTACATTAGCTTTTCCTTAACGTATTTGAATTAAGTTTTTCTAGGCTTTTATATAGGGAGCTTTAAAACGCGAAAGTCTTAACTCATACGGGTTAAGAACAAGAACTTTTCGCAAGTTCCTATAATTGATCCTAGAAAGTCATTTATTAAGGGAACTTTAAAACGCAAATTCTAAAACTTGAAAAAGTATAAGAAGATGTAAGATCCTATAGATGACTTGAAAACCCAAAACTTTGATTTAATAGGCTAAGTATCCATTGATTTCACATTTTTGAAAATTTTCAATATGGAGAACAAGAGATGATAGAGTTCAATCATAAGTTTCTAAAATTAACTCTTCTTTGTGCAAGTATTTTTGTGTTTGATTTAATCTCCTCGTATTTATTTTCCACACTTGAATAATAATAGTTTAATAAATGAAGTTTTTAGCGGTTTAGGCTTGATATCTTAACTCGTAACTCCTTCTTTTTCTTCCCTTGTAATTAAAGTGAGAACACATTAAGGGTGTCAGCGTCATGGACTTTTGATCATGGGATTGCAGAAATTTGGCTTACTATAAATATCATATTAATAAAGAAGAATAAATAAATAACATGTTCTCTAGGAGCCTTCGGGTGGGAGTCATGTAGCACTAACCTTGTCATTAGAGCCTTAGGGTGTATGGCAAGGGGACGCGTTTAATAAGAATTGCTTCATCATCATGAGCCATAAGGTGGGATGGTGATGCCAACTCCCTTATTTTTGTCCAAGAAGCCTTCGGGTGTGGATTTTAAATAAGGAGCACAATTGCATCTTAAAGAGCCACAAGGTGTTATGATGTAAATGTTGCTAACTCCATTAATAAGGTCATAGTTGACTTTGGAGGTTTTATTGTTGCTTTTAAGAAGTCCTATTAGCCAAATTTCGGGTCCGGGGATTTATCCCTCAAATCGTGTTAAGTTATCCTTGATGTGGGCTTTCTTTAGTGACAACGGTTTTTGAAGTCGAGGTTAGGTTTTGAGTGTTGAGTTTACACCGTTCTTGCTTTCATTTTTGGACTAATAAATATCAAATAAAGTCAAATGAGCCTTTGGGTGAATGACAAATAAAATCTAGAGATACAATTAGGAATAATAGGAGATTGAGTTCAACACAAATTACTTGTATGAGTTGGTTTAATTTTGGGGCTTATGATTGACAATGATCTTGTTTTTACACTTGGCATGGAAAAGTGAAAAGTCGGGGACGATGAATCTATTTGAGTTTTATGATCCTAAAAGTTATTTTTCAAATAATGAAAGCAATACATTAGGTCTTTGAAAAAAATAAAATGTCAAAAAGTTGAATAAAAGTGTAGTTAGTGTTTTATTTTATCATTGCGTGAGGACACGGCAATTGCTTAGCAAGGGGGAGTTTGATATGAGTGATTTACTCATATCAATTATATCTTAAAACTATCAATAAATGCATAAATGTATAAAAAATGCCTTGTATATGCTTGTTTGTTGTTTGATGTGTGTAGGTACCAAAGTTCGCGCAAACCGGCAAAATCGACACGAGTTTGAAGAAAAGATCGGCAAAGCCAATATCAAGCTCGATTTTAGCGGATTTCATCACTTATGGAGTTTAAAAGGCTTGTGGGTCCCACATTGGGTTATTGGGCTCAAAAGCCCAATAAAGGGTTCAAGTTATTTACTTTGATGGAAATTAAGCCCAAAAAGGGCCCATTATGAATAAATGGGACGGATGGAATTTGGGTCCAATTCCAAGCCAAAGCCCAAAAGAGTGAAAATTATGGGACGTAAGGAATGTTTATTTGGGCTGTCTAAAACCCATTAGGGTATTTAACACATGGACGGATTGAACAAAGTTTATATAAACTTTTCTTAGTCAAGATTCTTGGTCAAATAAATAAACACACACCACAAAGTTTCGATACAACCAAAGTTTCTATTCCTTTTCTCTTTCACCTTCACAAACGAATAACCAGTAACACTTTTCCTTCCTAACCCTAATTAATCCTAATCAATAAATATCAAATAAATTGGGGATTTCTTGTGGAGTGTGTGATTCACACGCATAGGAGAATAAATCCCCATTGTTTTCGGAAGATAGAAGTGGAAGGCATCTTCGACGTGGCAGCATGTTATTGGGTGGACCACATCATCATTCATCAATCCACCAATTAAATGTAAACAACTCATCATCAAACTAGCACACTCGGATGCCACGTTGGCGATCCGTGTGCTAGTTGGCTCATCTCAACCGTAGGATCAAGGAGAAGAAAGAGAGAAAAGAAATCAAGGGCTCAAGATCGTTATCTTCACCAACAAACTCACCCCCAACACCTTGGTTCTCCTATAAATACCCTCGGTATTTTCAGTATGATGTATCCCATTTTTTACTTTACCGTTATAATGTTGAATTAGAGATAGGGTAATCTGTATTTTTATTTTAATAGTTTTGTAATAATATTTCTTATTAATAAAAGTTATTTTGGTTCATATTTGTTCTTTGGTTTCTTTACTGTTAAAGTTAAACACAGTTATTCTTCTTCATTCTACTTCGATATTATAAAAATAAAGATATTTCATTAAGCTGCTCAATAGTTTAATTCAATATTAAAGTGAAATTTGGGAATATTTAACCCCACTGGTTGAATTTAAACAACACTTTTAGTCGATTTAAATTAATGTTGTTCGAGTTACATTGGGGTTCGAATGTTTTTGATGTTTTATGGTGGTAGAGATGCGGTTTAACAAGTCAGCTCAACGTTGTACTTCATCTCAAAGGATATCTACAAAAGGTTTGATTCCATTTAGTTTTTATTTTGTTTATATTTTCGTTTAATGAATCTGTTAAGTTGCTTAAATGAAGTTTATGTTAGAAGTATTAAGGATCTATGGTTATGTTAAATATAATGATGAACCTGTTGGTTGTAGTGTTTTACTACTCTTTAGGAAAAGAGCGTAAATAGGGAAAGTATTAAATACGACGGTTTAGGAAAACCGTGTACAAATGACCCTAGATGAAATGAAAGTTCGTTTCCCAAGGAGGTATATGTGTGTAAAAAACTTGTTAAATGTTTGTGATTAATGATTGGTTTAGAATGGGATGAGAAAAGAAGATGACGAAGACGTAAAAATAAAAATTATTACTACTAGAAAGTTAAAACGTAAAGCCTTAAAAACCACAAAAATAAAAATTAATTCTAAAAATTACCAAAAATTCACCAAAAATCAAAATAAATAAACTAAGAGTTTACCAATGATCAAAACTTTTTCAAACCTTTTAAATAATTAAATATTCAATTTTTAAATGCTAATTAAAGCCCTAAAAATCAAATAAATTATCAAAAAGCCCAAATAAAGATTTTTCAATTGGTAAACCTCTAAAATGACCTAAAAAGATTAAAAACTATTTTTAGAAATTTTTAAACTAATAAAAACTATTTAAAATGATTTAAAAACTATTAAAAATTAAAATAATTATAAAAATTAATCTAAAAGAGATAAAATTATTCTAAATGTTGCTAAATTCCTATTTTAATGTAGTAAACCTAAGAAAAATGTAAAAAGTTGGAAAAAGTGAAATTTTAAAAATAATAATAAAATAATAATAAAATAATATTAAAAATCTAAAAATTATAAAAAATTCTAAAAACTTGCAAACTAGTTTATTTTAACCTAAATAATCAGAAAATCAAAGTGAAATGACCAGAATACCCCTATTGGGCCCTCAAATGGGCCAAAACCAAAAACAGTCAACACAAATGGGCTTTTGGGCCCAAAAAGTCAAACTTGGCTCAATTGACTTAGAAAAGCCCTATCTGACTTAAAATTCAATTCTAAGAACAAAACTCTAAAGGCCCAAAAGCTGAATATGAGATTATCACAGCTTATTAAGCACACAGCTTATTCTTATTGGGCTTTTCAGCCCATTAAGCAATAAGCCAATGCCATAAGCTCTAATTTGACACACAACCTTCTTTTGGGATGCTTATGAGATCTGTAAAAAGAAATTTTGAAAAAGCTCACTCAATAAGCCAGAAATAAGCAAAGTATTATTTCACAAAACGACAAAATAGTCAGGTTTGAGAAATAACGCACCTCAGGACTTGATTCAACTTGCAAAAGATCACAAATGGACTCAATAAGCCAAATCAATCAACAAAAATAAAATAAGCACAACCAATAAGCCAGAATAAGCACAAATGAACTTATGAAAAAGTCAATGAAGTTGGTTTTCTAGTCAAACCCTAAAGTCAACCCACCAAATGCTCCAGTATGAACAAATGGGTCAAATAATGAGCACCTATTACAAAATCCAAGTTGTTGCTGGTTAAAATAAGCAATGATAGCTTATTGATAAGCTGAACCCAATTTTACACTAGCAGTGGTAACTAGCAGGGGAAAGGAGTTCCCACTGCTTTGACTATTTGACCAAGCTTATTTGAGAGTTCTGGTTGGATTCAATTGGAAACAAAGGCACCCTTGTGATCAGTGAATCACAAGGAGTCAATAGCAACAAGAAAATCACAATTTGGTTCACACAATAAGCCACAATCAATCAAACAGTCACCAGATATAGCCCAGATATGGAAATAAGCAGTTAAGCACTTAATAAGCAGATTTAGCAAGAATAAGCCAACCAAACTTAACAGGATGCATACATAAGCTATATAAACTAAGAATAAACACAAAGCAACAAGAATCAAACACTGAATCAAAGTAAACAACAAGATCAAAGCACAAAAAGTTTCTGATGAACAATGAACAATATGCAAACAAGTTTTGCTGATCTATTTGACACTTGATCCAATTTCAGGCCTCAAATCCTTCTTCCCTGGTGTGATTAACTAAGATTTAGCACTTGTTAGCCCTAGCCTATGCTTAGATCTAGGTGTCCTCAAAATCCTAGCCAATTTTACCAAGTATTCAAGATTTTATACCCTATTTTATGAATCTATGTGTTCAAACCCTCAAAACCTGCAAACAGATGAACAATAGCACCTAAATAACAGATACCAACACTTAGCAACAATAAACAACCACTTAACAAACCACAAATCCAATTTATGCAGTAAACCCAAACACCCTTTTAAAACTTGTTTTCATAATTTTTCAAAGGCTTAAGCAGATTTTACCCACAAATCAGTCTAACAACACCTCAATAACATCAAAACAAGCCAAATGAACAATAATCAACCACAATATCACAGATTTAAGCACAAATACACAAAAATCACAATTAATCAGAAACTTTAAAGAGAAAATGAAAAGGGAAGAAGATGCAAACCTCCAAGACCTACATCCAGGCCTTGGATTGTTTGAGCTGAGGTACTAGCAAAACAAGTACCAGCTTCCAAGCTGCTAAGAAGAACAAACCACAAAGTGAGATCAAAATAATACCAACTTTCTGATTTTTGATGCACAAGCTTTATCACTTAAAACCTTGCCTCAAAAACCTTCAAACAAGATTATGGAACTCAGATTTTAGCTTATCAAACACCAAACTTTTATAAATAACAGATTAGAATTCAAAATTTTAAGAAATTCAAACTTTATTTCATAAAAAGGAATTACAAAGATTTAAAAGCTAAAATCTGGAACAAAGCTCTCTCACAGGTTGAGGAGTCTTTATATAGGCAAATGCCAAGGCTAGCACTATTCACAAACCCTAGAAGTGAAATTCCCTAAATGTCCTTGAGTCTTCTAGACGTTTTGATGGAATGAGTTGTCCAAATGCATCCAAACCGTTTAAAGTAGCTTTGATATGAAGCAGGGATCCTAGGCTGTTGATTTGGACACGCCAGATTACTTGGAGGCTAAGTTGCATTTTCATTGGTTGAGGAGGTTGAGTGTGGGGTCCAAGGAGTAGTGGGAGTGAGGGTTTTGTGTGTGGGATTTGTTTCTGCACATGTGAATCACACAAGTGCCAGGGTAATTGAAAATTACCCTTTGTTTTAAGTGAGTAATTTCTGGGGGTGAAGAAGGGTGAATAGTGGTAAGTTTGATCCGAAATTGGGGGAAAGTAAGTGTTTGGCGCATTTTTCAGGTTTGAATGTTTCAAGTGCACAATATTAGTCCTTGTATTTTGGTAAAACATGTATAACACGTTTTTCAGCCTAAAAACTTCCATCCCTTTGTAAATAACTTTCAGCTTTTGGCAATTTTGGCACATAACTTTCCAAAAAGGTTTATAAGGGTTATTTTTGCCACTTTTGCATACTTGAAGGACTGATCTTGGACATTCTTGATCTTCAAAGGTCTTCAATGTATCTCTGGCTTGATGAGGGACCATAATTGACAATTTGGAATTGTTGAGGGACTAATCTTGCCATTTCTTCAAAGTAGAAGGACCTTTTGTGTAATTTTGACAAACTTAAGGGACCAAACTTGTAATTATCAATATACAAGGGTTTTAAGTGTCATTTCTTCAATAAATGAGGATCAATCTTGTATGTCTTCAAGTCTTCAAGGGTATTTGTTGAATTCTTCATGAACTAGGGCCCGGTTCTTTGTACGGCTTCGTTTCTCGTGTCCGTTTTTTCCTTGTATCTTGTGATCTTTTGTCTTTTTCATGATATCCATACCTAAAATACACAAGTAAACAAACACAAGCATATATATGGTATATTATGACATTTTTACGCATTTAAAGCCCGAAAAGAACGATGAGATCATGTATAAATGCCATCTCATCACCTGTTTGATTATTTGACATTATTTGGTTGAGGTTTAGATCTGCTTAGTTTAAGCCGAGAGGTTTAAATCTAATCTGATTTATTTATCTGCTTAAGGTTTTGCTTCTTATTTGTTCACATTGCTAAGATATAGTTTGATTTTAGTTTGATAGTTGGGCTTTTGAATTTGTTTTTGTCTGATTATTTGAGTTAGCTGATAAGTAAGATGCATAATTCTGGTTGTGACTGCTAAATGATTTAGTTGCTGAGATGGTAATATCTGTTTATGAGTTAAGTCTAATATAACTTGTTTTACTTGTAAGCTAAATTTATAGGAGTAAGGTATACTTGATCTTGTAAGATTTTATTATGTTGATATGTTTAATTAGATAAGTTTTGATTATTTGGATTGGGATAAATAGTCTGCTAGATTTGTTATGAGAATTGTTTTATGCTGAGTTTGGTTTAACTATGATAACATTTGAATGCCTGTGTTATTTTTGTTTGGATCGTTTACCTACATTTAGTGCTATACCAGATCTGATATAACTGAGTTTAATATGTATTTGCTTGTATAACTTGAGTCTTTCCTTTATTGATTTTATTCAGTCTAACCACATAGCAAAGTCATTACTGTGACTTTGCTTGCAGTTTTACTGTCAACAAACTGATTTTATCAGTCCCATAATCATTTCACACAAGTCATAACTGTGACTTCGGTTTTGAGTTTATTTGTCAATTTATAATTGCATCATACCAAGAATAGTTATCACAAGTCACTCCTGTGACATTTATAAAGTTTCTGTCAAAAAAATTAATCATCCAAAAATAAGAATCCCCCATGGGATTCGAACCCTTGACCTCAAGGGTGAAGGCCAGACGTGTTAACCATTTGCTCTAGTTATCTTCTTTTGTTTTAATTCGGTCTGTACATTTAATATTGTCTCGAATTAGTGAGCTGTTAGCTTTTAGAGTAAGTTTAATTCTAGTTTTCATTAATTAAGTTTTTAAATAAATCATTTAATTAAATTTTATAAAGTTTATAAAATATAAAAAAAATAAAATGTTTTATTTTATAAATTTAATTAGTTTTTAAATAATTAGATTTTAATAGAATTAGTTTTTAAATAAAATAGATTTGATTAATTTTTAGAAGTAAAATAGTTTTTATTAGATTTTTAAAATAGTGTAAAAGTTATTTTAATTAAATAGATAAATTTTTAATAGATTTTTTTAAGTAGTTTTAATTTTTAAAATAGCTTTAATTTTTAAGTAATTGTTTTTAGATTAAATTTATTCAGGGTAACGATTCATGCACTTTAGGATAAAATTAGGTTTTACATTTGTAGAATTTAATTTTAGTTTTAAAAACCGAAACCAATTCGAATCAATTGTCCAAATCTTAGCAAAACGTCTCAAATTCATAAGATTTTCGTGTACAACGAACTTGGTTCACCAACGTGTTTAATTGAATTCGTCTTTGGTAATTTTAGTCTATTACTTTTTCCTAAAGGTAATTTTCTAATTTACCCTATAACGTATCTAATTATGACATATACTATCACAATCACATCACGCATCGTCGAGTATGTAGATATAAATTGTAAATTGCTATGGTTGGTGGAGATGATAACTTCATAAAAACAAGATTTCTCTTGTTTTAACAAATAATGCACTGACACGTACATATATTCGTGTTAGATTGTGTTATTCCGTAAACACAATCCCTTACATGGTTCTAAATAGACCATGCCCGAGAAAATTAATTCCCGTTGTTGAGTCAAAGCTTTCCGGTGAAATGCTTGACTTTAATAAGAAAAGCGGGTTACTATCTGAAATAATAATAAGCCATTTTGAGCATGTTTTAAAACATTTGAACTTCTGCTCGAACTTTATTTACAACCCTGTGTCATTATTGAATGACATTTCTAGTATCGTAAATATTATCGATTC
The DNA here is from genome assembly GCA_025667525.1 of Glebionis coronaria. NCBI lineage: Eukaryota > Viridiplantae > Streptophyta > Magnoliopsida > Asterales > Asteraceae > Glebionis > Glebionis coronaria. The sequence goes on from CM046881.1 coordinate 227,247,094, forward strand.
CAGAAGACATGCTCTTTTTATCAAAACATTTTTGAACACACAATTTTGAAAGATTTAGAAAAACCTTTTGAGAAATTCTCGAAAAATTGTGTTCATTGTTTTGAAAACCAATTACTTGAGCTTAAGATGTTGAATATCTTACAAAACAAGCTCAAGTCCGAGAAGTTGTAAGCTTCCCGTTATGAGGATAAGTTTATCATCGGTGATAAACTTTCCTATTAACTGAAGAGCGAGTCCTAAGTTGACATTTACTTAGAAGTCGTTTTCATGAGCTTGAAGAACTTTTGAATGTTTTAACGTAAAGCTCATGACCGAGAGAGATGAATTTCTCGTTAAGGAGAAAAGTTCTCTTATTTAAAAGATACACTTTACTTTATGAGCTTAAAACTTGGAATGTTTTAATACAAGCTCATGACCGAGAAAAATTAATTTCTCGTTACGAGGAAAAGTTATCATGAAAGATAAGCTTTCCTAAAATTAAAGTCCGAGTTACAGTCTGATATTTAACTGTAAATCATTGTGCATGAGCTTAAAAGCTTCGAATGTTTTTAATATTAGCTCATGTCCGAGAAAAATTAATTTCTTGTTGTAAGGATAAGTTTATCATCGACGATAAACTTTCCTTTCTTTGAGGTCCGGGGCATAATCTGAAATGTGATTATACGCCATTTACACGAGCTTAAAACTTTTGAATAGTTTTAATGTAAGCTCGCGTCCGAGAAAATTTAATTTCTCGTTAATGAGGATAAGTTTATCATCGGCGACAAACTTTCCTTTATTTGAAGATCGGGTCATCATCTGATATTTAATGATGAGCCTTTTGTGCATGAGCTTAAAAACTTCGAATGTTTTTAATTTTAGCTCATGCCCGAGAAAACTTAATTTCTCGTTAAGAGGGTAAGTTATCGTTGCGTAGATAAACTTCCCTGTCTCTGAAGTCCGGGTCATCGTCTGTCATTTAACGAGGAACCATATACACGAGCTTAAAAGCTTTGAATAGTTTAAATGATAGCTCGTGTCTGACAAAAATTAATTTCTTGTTTTTGAGGATAAGTTTATCATCGGCGATAAACTTTCCTTTATATGAAGATCGGGTCATCGTCTGACATTTAACGATGAGCCTTTTACACGAGCTTAAAACCTTTGAATGGTTTTAACGTAAGCTCGTGTCCGAGAAAATTTAATTTCTCGTTAATGAGGATACGTTTATCATCGGCGATAAACTTTCCTTTATTTGAATATCGGGTCATCATATGATATTTAATGATGAGCCTTATACACGAGCTTAAAACCTTTGAATGGTTTTAGGATAAGCTCGTGTCCAAGAAAAACTTAATTTCTCATTAAGAGGGTAAGTTATCATTGCGTAGATAAACTTCCCGGTCTCTGAAGTCCGGTTCATCGTCTGTCATTTAACGAGGAGCCATATACACGAGCTTAAAACCTTTGAATGGTTCTAAGATAAGCTCGTGTCCGAGAAAACTTAATTTCTCGTTTTGAGGGTAAGTTATCATTGCGTAGATAAACTTCCCTTTCTCTGAAGAACAGGTCACAGACTGTGATTTGTCTATAAGCCTTTGTGCATGAGCTTAAAAACTTGGAATATTTTTGATATAAGCTCATGCCCGAGAAAAATTAATTTCTCGTTGTTAGGATAAGTTTATCTACGACGATAAACTTTCCTTTCTTTGATTAACGAGTTACAGTCTGTGATGTGACTATAAGTCTTGTATGACTTAATTGCGAGTCCCCTAAGACACTTGTTTCTTTGATATCAGCTTCTTCAGTAACCAAACTCTAAGAGTGTCCTTAGTTGAACGATATGTAAAGATCGGACCGCTGTTTTCTTGTTGACCGTGGACTTTGGTACCTGCATTCTCATTAGGAGTTTGTATGCTTTTATGTGGGTTAGCGATATCTATCTTAGAACCATTTGGGGATTCACAGTTTTCTTTTCTTGTGCCGGAGGTGGCCTGAGGGGATGATTCACTTGTCTTAGTTGGCAAACGTTTCCTTTTATAGAAAACCTTAAGTTCAGGCTTAAGTGATGTATCATCCTTTGCAATTTCCTCCCTAGTAGTCATAGTAGAATTGGAGACAATCCTAGTTAAAGGGCACTCGTTTCCTACAAGAGTGAAAGTTCTGCCAGTGGGGCGCCACATTTTACCAATGGGCTTGATTTTAGCTACCCACTAGGATTTAAGTCTAGCACGGGAGTTCACCTCATTAAGTAATTTCTTGATACAAGAATCATGATTGGCTTTAAAGACACATTTCCTACATGTTTTATAAGTAGCATATTTAATGTCCGAGTAATTCCTAGATGATTGATCGATGCTCCTAGGAGATGACATGCTACGATTAGTAGTGTTGGGTAATCTAGAGGGCATCTGATTAGGTTTGACATTGCTATCTCTTACATGTGTCTTTTGATTAGCTTCCCTTAGACCAGATTTATGGAAAACTTCATTTGAACTAGTTCTAGACGTGGTCTTGGTATTTTTAGAGAAACTAGAGGTAATCATGTGATTAGGTCTTGCTAAAGCAGTTTTGGTCACATTGGGCCTAGTTGCTAGAGTGAATGGTCTAGAAAGATGAACCAAATCAACTTGGGAGGCAAACCGTTGTTGATCCCAAACTTAGATCGATTTAGCTTTATGTATACGAGATTAGATCAAGTAATACACTTAGAGAAACCTTTGTATATGTTTATGACAATCTAAGTGTTATGCGTAATTAACACTTAAACAAGAACACAATGATATAAACAAACTTTCACTTTGATTAATGATATCAAACTGGCTTACAATGAAAGTAGTTTACGAATGAAGACTTATATCGAACATTAACCTAAAGGTCTTCTTTTATAGACATAAGAAGCCTTGTATAATAATCTACGTATTAGCTATTCTAGGTAAAGATAAATATAGAAAATACATTGTTGTTCCTATCTTTACTAGAAGTAATCTAGAATACAATAAACGCGTAGAGTATATCTTCCTATCAGTGCTTGTCTTCAATGTATCAACGCTTGACTTTATCTTGTCAACGCTTGAGCTGTCAGCGTTTGTTTTACTCCTGTCAACGCTTGTTTTACTCTTGTCAGCGCTCAAGTGAACTGGCCATAATTTATTCCAAACAATCCTCCCCTAAACTTGATATCTACTCCATTGATCAAGTTTCTGAATAAACATTAAGTACTAGGAGGAATCTTACAAACCTTCTCATATTGGTAATAAATAAATTTGATCAAGTCTTTTGCCACGTCACTTGAATAATCAATTTCCAGCTGAGTGTTCTTCATCTTTTCCAAGATTTCTTTGGACATGAAATACTGACCATCCACAAGTAGATACTCAGCAAACTTTGAAGCACTCAAATAATAAACGCCAGCAGCTGAATACAATCTCCATTGAAGACCATTGAGATCATCTTCAAGATCCTTCCAAATAGCAGGATCCTCATCTTTTGGTCCACACATTCTTTTGAATGTGGACCACAGTTTTATTTCATTGGCTGAAGTTGGTGCTTCAGCCTCATACTTGGCCTCTAACAACCTCCATAGGTCTACCAAGTCTTCTCTATCACAACTTGCAAACAAAGATATAAGGGTGGTAAAAGTGTGCACATCTTTTCCATACCTGCCAATCTTCCAAAATCTACATTCATCTTCTTCATAGCTCACAATTGGATTTCTAGAATCTAGTGGTAACACTTGTACCATATCTGAAGCTTCTAATGGTGAGAGCTTGAGGCTCTTTCTTATGACAGCTTCACTTGGATGTAATGGATCCATATCTTTGGGAAACTCAAGAGAAACTCCCTTTTTCACTGGTCTGGGAACAAACATTTCTTTCTTGAGCTCCATTTCCTCTACAAGTTCTTCTTTTCTTTCATCAGAAAGAAGTCTTAGAGTGTTTGCTTCCTGCACTCTAACCCAAATGGGATAAGCTCTACATTCCAACTCATCAAATGTCAATGCCTTTAATTTCTGATAAGTCCACCCTACTCCATGACACCTGAGCAACATGCAGTACAACTCCCTTCTATCTCTTTTCAAATCTGAGAGAATATTGCTTGCCTTGTGTTTCAAAATGACCTGGCAATCCTTTTGTACTCTGAGAAGAATCTCCAAACCCCATATCTGATCTGAAATGGTCAAGTGTGGATTCTCCATACATCTTTCTTCCCAATCATGATACATTTGAACCACCTCTGGCATATCAAAATCAACCTGCAATTTCAACTCTCTCAATTACTCTTTGGCCAACTCATCTCCATACTCAAGTCTTTCTGGCTGTTCTATGATCATAACACTTGAGTCTGAGCTAGCAGCATCACTTCTTTCTTGCTCTTCTGAAGTGACAACAAATGGTGACTCTCTCACCTCCTTTCTTTCTTGTTCCACAATTTGTGCAGCCAACTTTCTATCAAACTCAATCTGAGCTGCATTCTTTGGAACAACCTCTTCTACCATAATACCCTTACCCTTATCTGATGGATCAATTGTTGGTAAGGTAGATGGTGATACCTGTGAAGAAACCTCCTTGATGATAGATGATGACTGGGATACATCACCCTCATTTGCAGGTCTGTCAACGCTCACTTTTGCTCTGTCAACGCCCAAAATACTCATGTCAGCGTCCAAATTCTCCTTGTCAACGCTCAAATTTCCTGCCTCAACGCCTTTTGCAATTTCCTCCAACATGGCTGTAAATGATAAATTTAAGTTTGTAGGAGAGACTAAAGACGTATCAAAACCTGTCTGTTTCTTCAAACTTGTTAGGGCCTCAGCAACATCCAAAGATTGACCATCATGGCTGCCCTTATCACTCAGATTTATTTGATCATCCTCCCCTTTGGGAGATTCCTCCATCCCTCTCCTTGCACTAGCAGTCTACAAAAGAACAATCCTCTCCCTCAATTGCTTGAGTTCAAGGCCTTGTGTGCTGACAACTTGTACCAAGTCTGCATTTTGCTTTTGCAAGCTCATGCAGACTGCCGTCAATTCCATTAGGGTCATTGGTTCCAATCTGCCCTCTTCTAAAATGGGTATTTGACCTCCCAAGTCAGATTCATTGGGCATGGATGTGGTCTTAATTATGGTGGGACTGCCTTGGCCAGCTTCTAAGCCAGAACCAATAGTCCCAGCCTCATCCATAGCACCAACCACACTTTTGGTGGTGGTTCTCTCTGCTACATGGCTAGGACCACCAGAGGAGAACACTCCAGTAGTCCTTTGGCGTTTAATCAACCTATATTCAGCGGGTGTAGAAGATGATGTGGATTGGGTGGATGTGGGTTGGTTAAGGGGTGTTTGGGTCTGTGAAGGTTGTGTGTCAACGTTTGAAATAGGCACATCAATGCCAACATTGAACATGTCAGCGTCGAAGGGTTCTTGGTCAATTTGCATATGTTGGGGTGAAGGTAATGGTTCAGGTATTGGGTCAATTTGAGGTTGGGGGTCAGGTTGGGGTTGAGCTGCTGCAATGACAGCAAGCATAGCTTGGGTTAAGGGTAGGTCACGATGTGGGGGTGAGTTCATCTTTATAAAAATTGCTTTTTTTTGCACAGGGATCTCATAAAAATCATTATGATCCCTTGTGCAGTATCCTTGGACATCAAAAACCATTTGTAAAAATCTGGGATAAGCTAAAGTCAGTTTGTTCCCTTTATTTTTACACATGCCCTCAAAAATCATTTTAGAATAATTAAATTTTTGCCCAGTAGCAATACACACAATAGCACTGGCAATAGATCTATTGATCTCATTGTGTGCAGTGCATTTGGGACTCAAACATTGTAGGAGGACATGTATGAGGTACTTCCAGGCTGGGGGAAACTCCTGTTTATGATATTTATTTAAAGTTCCTTCATCAGGAAAAGGATAACCCAAAGCCCTTAGTCCTTGTTCTATTTCACTAATGGGAAGGGTGGTTATACCATCAGCATCATCAAGATGCAAGGCTTGGCGTACCAAAGCCTCAGTAACCACCCAAGTTCTCCCATGAACAATAGAAGATAATGTAGTCACTCTATTAACTGTTGAGGAACTGACAGTGTTCCAGAACTGTTTAATATGTGTGACAGGAATGAGTGGTGCATGAGAAAGAGCATACCTAATAGGAGATGCGTTCAAATACACCACCATTGGTGTGTATTGGGGAAACAGAGTATCATCAGCTTCAAGATACGCAATCATGTTGTGTTGACTTCTGAACCCCAATTCCAACTCTGATGGTTTAAACTTTGGTGCCATTGTTGAAAGCTGTTAAAAATGATTGAGGAAGATGAAGTTGATAAGAGAAAATTGTGTTAGACAAGAATAATAGGTACCCTGTTTAAAAATAGGAGCCAAATATATAGGAGAAGAAAATGCATGTGATTGGCCCAACAATAGGCAAGTATTTTCAAAATGTTATCATGAAAATATTGAAAAATAATAAGTTTATCTCATGCATTAAATGAAAGTTATCAACTCCCAAAATTACGGCCTAAAAATATGTCAAAAAGTAACAACTGGGTAGGTCCCATTGAGTGTCAACGGTCAAAATAACCTATCAACGCCCAACGACTATATTCTTGTCAACGTTTGCCATATCCATGTCAACAGTGATGAGACTGTATTAATACATAGTCTCATCGTCCAAATCGGGCTTAAAACGCTTAAAATATCGTCAAAATACCCAAATATATGCATGTGTTTGTTCATTGTGTATTTTAGGTACGGATATCGTGAATTCACCAAAAGATCAAAGGAATCAAGCAAAAACGAACACGGGAAACGAAGTCGCACAAAGAACCGGACCCGAATCCTGAATTTCGAAAATGGTCCTTGAAGTTTGAAGAATTGGCAAGATTGGTCCCTCATCTTTGGAGAATTGTCAACTTTAGCCCTTGAAGAATCACTATTTACAACATTGGTCCTTTAATAATGAAGATTGAACAAGTTTGGTCCTTGAAGATTAGGTTTATTACACTATTGATCCTTAAACAAAGTTTTTAAACCTATTGTGCCAAAAATGACAAGTGATCCAAACTCATTATCAAAGGAAAAGGGATTTATAGCTGTTGAGACTTTGTTTGCAAGAAGTTTGGGAGTTCAGGGGGCATTCATGGACAAAACAAACTCATATCCACCAAAAAACCCAACCAAACCCGACCTTACCCAGTCCATACCCACCCATATTACCCTTTTTACCCGACCCAAGTCAAACCGTCAACACCACCCCATTAACTAACCCTACCCGACAACCTTATACTCCCCACCACTCCTACACCGCCACGTCACCCCACAATCACTTTACACCCAATCACTTTGCACCCTTCCTACACGTCAGACTCCACCCACCTAAATAATTAATCAGTTTTAACTTCCCACCAAAACACCCCATTTAAATTAAACTTCCACTAATCCCAATCAAACTCCACTATTTACAACCCATAAACCCTAAAAATTACCAGGGTTAATTACCCCCAAATCAAAGGGTTTTCCCCCCACCCTTTCCAGAACCTAAATTACCCTCATTATCATCAAAACCCACCAAAAAATCACCCATCTCGTGACCTCTATGTGGACCCCCGTCCCTACCCTACTTCATTTTTTTAGCAAAAATCGAATCTCACAGAAAATCAAGGGCCCTTATCAACTCCTTGGTCACAAAGGAGTATTTCAACGTCCAAGATCAGCTCAGTACAACCTGGCCATCACATGCTACACTTTGACTGATTTTTCAGAAATTCAACCCAAGGGCATATATGGAAGTTTATAGATTAGGGTTTCTATATTTTATTGCTTTCTAGGACCTTCTATGATCATGTATAAAATGAGATGGTTTGTATCTCATTTTGCTCTTGTTCCAGTTTTCTTGTACACTTTTTAAAAAGTAATGAAAATGAAATTTCAATTGGTGCAAAATAACTGAATTCCCTTTTATTTACTTGCTTAGTATAGACGTTTACTGTTCTCAAAAGTTAGTGTAGGTTTCACAAGTGTTTGTGTTTCACAGATTTTTCTCACAAATCAGTTTTTTGAAGTTTTTGGGCAAAAGTGGTAAAAATCTTGGAATCAGTTTTAAAAGGAAGTGAAAGTGGATTTTTAAAACGGGTTTACTGATTTTGTTAAGCTTGTGTCAAAAGTTCTTCAAATCTTTTTCAGTTTGGTTCCTTAAGTAAGGTTTCATAGTTTGTGGCTTAAAAAAATTGATTTTCCATTTTTTTTTCTTATCATAAGCTATAAGCCATAAGCTAGCTTAACCAATAAGCCTAGCTTATAGCTCATAGCTATAATATCAGTCCATCTTTTATGGTTTGCTTTTTCTTAGCAGGGTATCTCATTTGAAGAATATTGGGGGTGTTTGGGACTGCAGTAGTCCCCACCCGTTTCTCTCTCTACCTAGCAGCTTCTTTCAGGCCATAGCTCAAGTATTGACTTGATGGAGAAGGCATCAGCATGCCTTAGTGCACCTTGGATGTAAGGTTCACAAGGTAAACAGCTTTGAACCCTCTTTCTTGTTCAAAAATTGGAGTTGTGTGATTTTTGAAGTTAGCTTGTTGTTGTGTTGGCTTTTCTGCTTGAGTAGGTTGTTTAAGAACTTTGTATGCATAATAGAACTAGTACAAATCAGTTTGGCTTAGGTTTGAATGCATTTGGGGTGATAAATTTCACTTTCTGAATTTTAAGGGGGTGTTTGGATTTGCAGTTTAGCTAGGAATTTGTGAGAGTTTGTGGCTTAAAAGTCGTCTATAAATACTTAGGTTGTTAGTCTTAGTAGTTTTCACTCTTAAGTAGTTAGTTTAGACTAGTTTTGAAGCAAATTGCATGGATAAAATAGATATAACATAGCCAAAATTAGCAAAGCTACTTTTCTGCCAGTTTTTGGTAATTTTTTGCTTTCAAGTTTTGCAAGGGTGTTAGATATTAGTGTAATCTAGGATATTAATTAGTTTTCTAATCATTTGGGTAGCTTGTGTACAAGTTTTGGGCATTTAAAATTCGATTTTGTGAAAGTTAGACCAGCAAAAAGTCTCACAGCCCATAGACCCATATACAGTGACTGTTTTGGTGCTTTTGTGTGTGATTTTTGTATTGAAGTTGTTATTTTTCTTGTTTATCTTGACTCCCTACACTCAACCGAGTGTAGGGGTGCCTTTGGTATCCATCAAAACTTAAAAACAAGCTTGAAATCAAGCATAACATCACCATACCTATTTTCTGCATATTTTGGACATTTTGTTAATTATATTTAATTTTAGGGCTTTAATTAGCATTAAAAATTGAATATTTAATTAATATAAGGTTTTAAAATATATTTGTTGGATTTTTATTCTTATTTATATTATTTTAGACTTAGTTTAATCTTTTAATTAATTTTTAGGTTTAATTTTTAATTTTGTCGCGTTTTACGTATTTACGTTCGCGTTTTACGTCGACGTCGTAGTTTAATCGTAGTCGTAGCTCGTCTTTACTTTTTCTCTTCTCAACCAAAAACGTCACTAATCCAAACTTGATTTCATATATATTGGCACATTAATACACACACCTCCTTCGAGAACGAACCCGCATTTATTCGGTTTTACGTTTTTCCTAAATCGTATAACTTAATACTTGCCACTCATACGCGTTTTTCCTAAAACGTGTACGAAAAACCTACATCAATTTTTGGCGCCGCTGCCGGGGAGGTGTTTATTGTTGCCATTATTAGTATCGTGTTTGTGTGAGTAGTGCGTTTTAGCTTTTCATTTTTTGGAAAGCGTGAATATCGTACATACTCATTTTTGTTATTTTTCCTTATTATATTATAATATCCAAATAAATCGTGTTTAATTTTCCTAAATTAAACACAAATAAATCTTTACTATATTGTAGATATATTGGTTTTCGTTTTTCTTGTGAATATATTATTAATATTTTGTATCTACGTAAGAACAATAAATATACAAGTACTCCAAAAGCGTGAAAACGCAACCTTGATTCGGGATTTCATCACTCGATCATTGTATTCGAATCTAAAGCGAAAGTTTAAAGGCAAAATAGATAAATACTTTCGTGAGGCTTAATTTCAATTAACACAAACTATAAGGTGGGTATAAGGCGGTTGTATTTCACGGCCTAAAGGAAAAAGGCTCTTAAGTGCTTCGCGCCGCCTCGTTTCCTCTGCTTGCTTGTGCGTGTTTTGAGAAAGAGAGCTAACCGAGGGTTTGCCGCCCAAGTATTATCTATGTATATTATATTTGCTTGTGTTTTCAAGATTAAAACCTCTTGAACGTTTTGGTGTTCCACCAACGTTCTAAAGTCATCGAAGGCGTTCACTCCACGTGATCGTTTTCATTCTTTGAGGCTCCTTTAATCGAGAAAGTCGATTCGAGGAGAGATTTGTAGATTTGTGTCTACGTAATACATTCCAAAATCCAAAAAAATTAAAAACAATCAAAAACCAAAAAAATTGAAAAATCGAAAAACCGCAAAAGAATCTTCTTTGCTACCACCCATTCTACGCTTAGTGCATGCGCACTCGATCGAAGGATTATTCCAATTCTAGCGAAGCTTCGAATCGACGCAATCGTAATCGAAGGAATCGACGACGTAGACGAGAATTAGAAACCGACGTTCCTAATATCGTTGTTGAAGAAACCGTAGAGGAGATGGCCGACAATCGTTCGATGATGGAATTGCTCCAAGCGCCCACCGAGGGTTATGGAGACGCGATCGTAATTCCCGCTATCGAGGCGGAGAATTTTGAGATTAAGAGCATAATGCTTTCGTTAATCCAAGCTACGAAGTTTCGAGGTCGTGAAGCCGATAATCCTCACGACCATATTCGGAATTTTGATCGTCTTTTAGCCACGAGCAAATTTAAGAACGTCGACACCAATGTCGTCAAGCTTATGCTTTTTCCGTACTCGCTCGATGGTGCCGCCAAGGATTGGTACGAGAAAGAGCCACCTAATTCGATAGTTACGTGGAAGGATCTCGTCTCCAAGTTCGTTAATTATTTTTTCCCACCGTCTAAGACGACGTTTTTCAAGAATGAAATTACGAAATTTGAGCAAAAACCGCATGAATCTTTTAGAGACGCGTGGGATCGTTTTAAGGAATTGCTTAGGCAATGACATCACCATGGTTTTTCCGAGTTGCACCAAATCGATACGTTTTACAACGGTCTTAATTTTCACGAACAAGATTCGTTGAGTTCCGCCGCCGGTGGCAACTTTTTGTGTAAGACTCCGAAAGATGCATTGATAATTATCGAAAACCGATCCAAGGTTTACCAACTCCGCAACGCACTGAGTGTTGCCAATGTCGCCAATGTTAGTAATTCTAATCGCGACATTGAGAGAGTTGATGCGAAAGTCGACAAGTTGACGAATGTGTTTACGTCTTTTCTCGTTGAGATGCAAAAGAAAGACGCTCCCGCTACGGTGAAAGCGGTTGAGGTTTCGTGTATGTTTTGTGGTGGACCTCATAATTATTACGAGTGTGCGGCTACGGATGGCCAAACGTCGAATGTGAGTGCGTTAAATAGAAACAACAATTTTTCTAATCAAAATAACGCGGGTCCATCACAACAAGGCAATTATAATCAAGGCAACAATTTTCAAAATCGAAACAATTTTCAAGGAAACAATCAACAAGGAAATTTTTCGAATCAAAATCAAGGAGGTTATAATCAAGGTCGTAATATAACTTGGCAAAATCGAGACAATAATCAAAACTCGAATTTTTCAAACAACAATCAAGGAAACAATTTTTCAAGTGGGAATCAAGGAAGTTTTCAAAGAAACAATCAAAACCAAGGGAACTCTAATTCAAATCAAAATAGTTCGTCAAACGATTTTCAAAATTATATGAAACGAATGAGGCTAATATGAGACGATTAGAGGTAGAAATTGGTACTTTGAAAAACGAATTTTCTAATACATTGAAATTGCAAAACACGAAGATTGAGCAAGGGCAAATTGATATAAAAAAGATGTTTTCGGCCACAATGAACAAGTCCTCGGGTGCGTCGTCGAGTTCGTTACCTAGGGACACCGTTGCAAATCCGAAGGAACAATGTAAAGCCGCCTCGTCTCGTGAGAAAGGTCGTGTGATTACCCCTAACCTTGAAGGATTCCGTGTTGTTCCTTCTTCTCAACCCTCGACTTCTAAGACATCTTCTTGTTCTAAAGTCGATGGGGTGAACGTGGCGACCAAGGAAAACAGTGCACACCCGCGTGTACCTCAAATTCCATCCACGGTTCAAAAAGAGAGCTTTGTCGACCTTACCAAAGTAACCCTTGAAGAAACTTGTGCATCGATCCTTCTTAAAAAACCCAAAAGGCGTACGCCGAGAAAGGAAAAGGATCCGGGCCAATTTCTACTACCTTGTGATTTTTCCGAGATTGAGGGATGTTTAGCCCTTGCTGATTTAGGTGCTAGCATCAATCTTATGCCTCATTCTCTTTGGAAATTGATGAGATTGCCTTCGCTTACCCCCACAAACATGACAATCGAGCTTGCAAATTGTACTCCACTTATACCAATTGGAATAGCCGAGGATGTGTATGTCAAAGTTGGAAAGTTTGTTTTTCCCGTGGATTTCGTTATATCCGATTACGAGTGTGACCCTAAATGTCCCATTATTTTAGGCCGACCATTCTTATCGACGGCTCGAACCGTAATCGACGTTCACGAGGGGAGACTTACTATGAGATATGGGGATGAGAAAATAGACTTTTTCGCTAGAAAATCCCAAGGATTTAATGAGAATGAAAAAACCGATGTTTCAAAACCTAATGATTCAAATCCTAATGATTGCAAAATGTTCACTTTAGCGGAAAGAATGAAGCTTAATGCATGTTTTGAAAGAATTAAGAAAAACGGTTTTAAAGATGATGATTTTAATGATAAAGAATACGTGTACCTAATTCAAAAGGGTATGTGTAAATTTATGGATGAAAACTCACTTTGGGATGTTTTTAGCGAAACGAGTGAAACACCAATTCCAAAGGGCGACGTTAGTGCCATCACGACAAAGACCAATATGGGCTCGTCTTCACCACCTTCGAAGGACCACGTCTTTGAGGCTTCAACTTCTAACTCCATCGAAGTGCCTCCTTTGCCTAGCCCAAAAACCGTTGAGGCTAAAGGGTTTATCGACATCGATCCTCTCGTCCTAGGAAAGTCACCTAAGCATAGTCATTCGACTTGTAAGACCATGGTTGTGAGTGCTCACATCGACTCTTTCTTTGACGATGACGATGGCGATTTTGCCGAGATTGATCACGTACTTCGAAATCCACATGCAATTTTTGATTCTCCTAAAAAAAACATGTGAAGTACGATGATTATGAGTTTGATCCGAAGATTGAGGAAATCATTGAACGAGAGCTAGCTCTTATGCCTTCACTTCCACCTACGAGTGAGGTTGATCTTTCCAAAATCGAGGATGAACTTAATGAGTTGGAACGTCTTATTTTCGACGACGAGCCAACTCATGTGACCACTAAGAATCCAATTCTCGAGGAGTTACCTAATCAACACTCCTCATTTGAGAATGACGTTTACCACATTCGTGAGGATCTAACTTATCAACGATCCCCACAAAAGAATGATGGTTTCGTGCTTGATCGTGATCTCTTCGAGAGAGTTTCTAAGATACTCAAGGAGGGGAATGACAAACCGTGGTTTGATAAGCCTATCTTTGATGAAGAAATCGATGAGATCGACGTTCATGAGGATGACGAGTATGTTGACCCCGAGGGGGCGGTGTTCTTTATTGACAAACGTTTTGAGAACTTATATAATCCGCCACCCCCTCCCACCAATGACTTAAATGTGAGGATTTTTAGCGCGACTAATTTTCAATTTGACACGCCAAATATTTTCGACATTATCAAATCGGGTTTTCATAAAGAGTTTAAAAACGATGAAAAAGGAAAAGATTTTAAAAATGTTTTAAAAGATTTTTCTACATGTTTAACTCCGCCATCACCGCGTTTTATGAGTGCTACCACCTCGTCTACTCCTTTTGACGATGGTGTGTGTGGTCTTAGTGTGGGGGAAGCCCCAAATGTTCCCTCGCATTTCTCCACCGAGGACGAGATTTACGATCCCGGAATTGCTTGTAAAGGGAAATCTCGGTCTTCCACCGATGCAATAAATTGAAAATCTTTTCGTTTGCTTGGTGTGAGTCTACCTCGAGTAGCTCATATGTTTGACTTACCCATTGCCCCACCTTTCTACTTCTTATCTCTTTTCTTCTACCCCATTGGGGTTCGTGTTGAAGTAGCGTTATTTCGTCTTTCATCCGAAAACGAGGACGCTATCTTTGACCCCGGTATTCGTGTATCGGGTTTTTAAAGTACTCCACGTACTTTTGGGTCTTGTTTATCATGTAAGCCCCACCAAAAATGACCATACCATGATTATCCCTAAATGATCACATTTATGGGGATTCGAGTCGAGCTTTTGACTCGGTTATCAAAAACAAGGTGCCTCGTGGGGGATTCTCATGCTTATCCTTGTACATATTATCGCTTTCTTAGTTAATGTAACGAGGGGACTTGTGCTCTTCCAACCTTTGTTCCGTGGTTGTTTGTGATTGTGATTTATTAGGTTCATCGTCATCATTGAAGCCTCTCGTGTTCGTTTTATGGATCACTCGAGCTTCGATCGTTGCCTTTGGAGATTTCGATATTCGATGATATCCTTTTATGTTCTAACGTTTATCTTATTAGCATAATTCATAAACGGCTTTTAGGTTATTCGTTTTACCCTTTCCATGCTCGAGATTAAGCATTCGACTTCGTCTCTAGTATGGGATGTTTACACCCCTAGACTCGAAACATTGAGGACAATGTTTAGTTTTAGTATGGGGGGGGGGGGGGGGGTGAGTAGATACTTCACCTTGCTTACGTCAACACGCAATCCAATATTCATCTTTTTGCTATCGTTTTGTTGCAAATAAGGCTAAAAATGGCCAAATTTTAAAATTTTTCTAGTTTTTCATAAGTGTTTAAGACACGAATGTAGGTTTTCCGATGGTGAGAACGAGAGTAATTTTTGACTCGACCGTGCGTGTTGAGCACTTAGCTTCGATTCCTTAACTTTTTAGGCTAAGTCTCTTAAATGAGGACGAGAAATGATAGAGTTATTTATAAGTCTCGTAATCGTTCATGATCTCATGTGTAGTGATTATTAGCTTATTCTCCCCACGCTTTTGCATAATAAATTGTTAATAAATATTGATTTGGCGGTTTAGTCACTATTGTTGGTTTCTAATTTGTTTTAGTAGCTTCCATGTAATTAAATTGGGAAAACATTAAGGTATCGCCAGCGTCACGGTTTTGAAGTATTGGCACCCGAATAATCGAAAGCTTCACCTAATAATAAGATTTCAAGTGCTCACATAAATTAAGCAAAAAGTTTGAAGCTCACAAGGCCGAAAAATCTATGCCCAAATTGAAAGTGAATCAAGCCTTTATCTTCGAAGCTTTAAAGATCCAAAATTCGCTTTAGCGTGAGGATATACGTCTTTGGCTAATAAAACCACCGATGAGGCGGATAATAAAAGGCAAGGCAAGACCGAAGTCATAATAAAAGCTCCATGGCAGAGTTGAATAAAAGATGGAGGTAAACCAATGATAATAAGGCCCTTCCGTTAGGGGGCGTATAAAAGTCTTGGTAATAAGTCTCATGTTCAAAACTGTTATAAAACCGTGTTTATCGATCCTTCTTGTTGACTTAATTTTTTGACATCGTTGTCTATTAGGGTGAATTATTGATTTAATGATTTTGGCTACACCGTTAAGTTTCTATTTTTAGACTTAATCTCTATTCACGCATAAGTCGATGATGTATCCTCGTGATCATTAAGACAAAATAAAATATAAGAGATACCAAGTAGGAATAAGGGAGTTTAGGTTCGTAATTAACACTCATGAGATGTGTTCATGTTGCTAACTTATAATAACAATGATCTCGTTACACGCTTAGCATGGAATTGGGTGAAAATCGAGGACGACGAAATTATTTCTAACGAAGCATTCACGTGTTCTTGTTCTATGATCCCAAAAGTCACATTCTCGTGATGAAAACAATACATTATGTCTAAAACGCGTGTAGTAGTTTATTTAAATTTATGTCTTCAATAAATGTCATCATAAAATGAATTTTGGAAGTGCTACGATACTTAATTCTAGCATTGCGTGGGGACACGGCAATGGTTTAGTATGGGGGAGTGATGAGACTGTATTTATACATAGTCTCATCGTCCAAATCGGGCTTAAAACGCTTAAAATATCGTCAAAATACCCAAATATATGCCTGTGTTTGTTCATTGTGTATTTTAGGTACGGATATCGTGAATTCACCAAAATATCAAAGGAATCAAGCAAAAACGAACACGGGAAACGAAGTCGCACAAAGAACCGGACCCGAATCCTGAATTTCCAAAATGGTCCTTGAAGTTTGAAGAATTGGCAAGATTGGTCCCTCATCTTTGGAGAATTGTTAACTTTAGCCCTTGAAGAATCACTATTTACAACATTGGTCCTTTAAGAATGAAGATTGAACAAGTTTGGTCCTTGAAGATTAGGTTTATTAAACTATTGATCCTTAAACAAAGTTTTTAAACCTATTGTGCCAAAAATGACAAGTGATCCAAACTCATTATCAAAGGAAAAGGGATTTATAGCTGTTGAGACTTTGTTTGCAAGAAGTTTGGGAGTTCAGGGGGCATTCATGGACAAAACAAACTCATATCCACCAAAAAACCCAACCAAACCCGACCTTACCCAGTCCATACCCACCCATATTACCCTTTTTACCCGACCCAAGCCAAACCGTCAACACCACCCCATTAACTAACCCTACCCGACAACCTTATACTCACCACCACTCCTACACCGCCACGTCACCCCACAATCACTTTACACCCAATCACTTTGCACCCTTCCTACACGTCAGACTCCACCCACCTAAATAATTAATCAATTTTAACTTCCCACCAAAACACCCCATTTAAATTAAACTTCCCCTAATCCCAATCAAACTCCACTATTTACAACCCATAAACCCTAAAAATTACCAGGGTTAATTACCCCCAAATCAAAGGGTTTTTCCCCCACCCTTTCCAGAACCTAAATTACCCTCATTGTCATCAAAACCCACCAAAAAATCACCCATCTCGTGACCTCTATGTGGACCCCCGTCCCTCCCCTGCTTCATTTTTTTTAGCAAAAATCGAATCTCACAGAAAATCAAGGGCCCTTATCAACTCCTTGGTCACAAAGGAGTATTTCAACGTCCAAGATCAGCTCAGTACAACCTGGCCATCACATGCTACACTTTGACTGATTTTTCAGAAATTCAACCCAAGGGCATATATGGAAGTTTATAGATTAGGGTTTCTATATTTTATTGCTTTCTAGGACCTTCTATGATCATGTATAAAATGAGATGGTTTGTATCTCATTTTGCTCTTGTTCCAGTTTTCTTGTACACTTTTTAAAAAGTAATGAAAATGAAATTTCCATTGGTGCAAAATAACTGAGTTCCCTTTTATTTACTTGCTTAGTATAGACGTTTACTGTTCTCAAAAGTTAGTGTAGGTTTCACAAGTGTTTGTGTTTCACAGATTTTTCTCACAAATCAGTTTTTTGAAGTTTTTGGGCAAAAGTGGTAAAAATCTTGGAATAAGTTTTAAAAGGAAGTGAAAGTGGATTTTTAAAACGGGTTTACTGATTTTGTTAAGCTTGTGTCAAAAGTTCTTCAAATCTTTTTCAGTTTGGTTCTTTAAGTAAGGTTTCATAGTTTGTGGCTTAAAAAAAATTGATTTTCCATTTTTTTTCTTATCATAAGCTATAAGCCATAAGCTAGCTTAACCAATAAGCCTAGCTTATAGCTCATAGCTATAATATCAGTCCATCTTTTCTGGTTTGCTTTTTCTTAGCAGGGTATCTCATTTGAAGAATATTGGGGGTGTTTGGGACTGCAGTAGTCCCCACCCGTTTCTCTCTCTACCTAGCAGCTTCTTTCAGGCCATAGCTCAAGTATTGACTTGATGGAGAAGGCATCAGCATGCCTTAGTGCACCTTGGATGTAAGGTGCACAAGGTAAACAGCTTTGAACCCTCTTTCTTGTTCAAAAATTAGAGTTGTGTGATTTTTGAAGTTAGCTTGTTGTTGTGTTGGCTTTTCTGCTTGAGTAGGTTGTTTAAGAACTTTGTATGCATAATAGAACTAGTACAAGTCAGTTTGGCTTAGGTTTGAATGCATTTGGGGTGATAAATTTCACTTTCTGAATTTTAAGGGGGTGTTTGGATTTGCAGTTTAGCTAGGAATTTGTGAGAGTTTGTGGCTTAAAAGTCGTCTATAAATACTTAGGTTGTTAGTCTTAGTAGTTTTCACTCTTAAGTAGTTAGTTTAGACTAGTTTTGAAGCAAATTGCATGGATAAAATAGATATAACATAGCCAAAATTAGCAAAGCTACTTTTCTGCCAGTTTTTGGTAATTTTTTGCTTTCAAGTTTTGCAAGGGTGTTAGATATTAGTGTAATCTAGGATATTAATTAGTTTTCTAATCATTTGGGTAGCTTGTGTACAAGTTTTGGGCATTTAAAATTCGATTTTGTGCAAGTTAGACCAGCAAAAAGTCTCACAGCCCATAGACCCATATACAGTGACTGTTTTGGTGCTTTTGTGTGTGATTTTTGTATTGAAGTTGTTATTTTTCTTGTTTATCTTGACTCCCTACACTCAACTGAGTGTAGGGGTGCCTTTGGTATCCATCAAAACTTAAAAACAAGCTTGAAATCAAGCATAACATCACCAGACCTATTTTTTGCATAAGAGTAGTGGGAATAAATTTCCCACTGCTAGTGTGTTTGTAGCCACTGCTACACTAAAGACAGAAACTAGCCATATGTCACTATCAGTTTTCAACTTTTTTGTCTTTTGTGGTTAAAAATTAGATTTAGACTTCCAAACCAGTTTCATTATTTTTCTTATTTTATTCTTGATTTTTTTGTTTAATTAGTTTATATTTCACTGTTCATTTTATATTTTTTAGATTAAATTGCTATTTTTAATTACTTTTTATTATTCTGTTTTTCTCTTTTAGTGCAGAAACTTAATATTTTTCAATTTCAAAAATTTTGTTAGATTTAGAAAATTATTCTAAGATTTTTAGTTTAAAAATATTTTACTGTTCACTGTTTTAATTATTTTTTAGAATTTAATTTAGTTTAATTAAGGTTTAATATTAATCAGTTTTGTCTTTTAGTGAAAAATTTTACATTTTTCAAACTTTTTCATTTTTCTACTGTTCATTAGTGTAATTTAGGATTTTTAAAATTGTCAAATTATTTTTGGCATTATTTTATTATTTTTTATGATTATTTTAGTTTAAAAATAGTTTTTAGTCATTTAAAAATAGAAAAATAGTTTTTAAAATTTAGGAAAAATACTTTTTAGTCTTTAAATAATATAAGTGATTTATTAGTTCAATAAAACAATATTTTGGACATTTTGTTAATTATATTTAATTTTAGGGCTTTAATTAGCATTAAAAATTGAATATTTAATTAATAAAAGGTTTTAAAATATATTTGTTGGATTTTTATTCTTATTTATATTATTTTAGACTTAGTTTAATCTTTAAATTAATTTTTAGGTTTAATTTTTAATTTTGTCGCGTTTTACGTATTTACGTTCGCGTTTTACGTCGACGTCGTAGTTTAATCGTAGTCGTAGCTCGTCTTTACTTTTTCTCTTCTCAACCAAAAACGTCACTAATCCAAACTTGATTTCATATATATTGGCACATTAATACACACACCTCCTTCGAGAACGAACCCGCATTTATTCGGTTTTACGTTTTTCCTAAATCGTATAACTTAATACTTGCCACTCATACGCGTTTTTCCTAAAACGTGTACGAAAAACCTACATCAAGCGTTCAACAACGCTTGGAAAAATACTTGTCAGCGTCCGAAAATAAAAATGTTTAAAAATGAAAAATGACCTTAACAAAGTAATTTATCCTAGAGAAGATAACCAAAAAGCTGATAATTATTATAGGGCGGCAAGCACTGTCCAGTTATGCACACTTGCTTATGCAAGATAGACATAACAGTCCTCTAGTATCCCTTGCTAACCAAAACTCTTAACAACCAAGTTACCTTATAAAATTACTTGTTACTCCCAGGTAAATCCCATAACAAAAATATTCCCAAGTCTCCCAACAGACCACAACCAATTCTAGGCCAAAAATGTCTTGGCAGCATGCATAGTATATCAACTTTGCATGCTACAGTGCCTCATGATTTAGTAAAACTAACTCATACTCACCTGTGGACACAATCTAGAATTGTGATAAGAGTATCATATGGATACCCAAACATCCTAAAGGTTCCTAAAACCTCCCCTTAAACTATGATACATAAGTTGCTAAAAACATGCATGAACATAAAAATTTATGTCAAGATAGGAATTAAAAATTCCAACCATCATCCATAAAAAAAAATTGTCCAAATGCTTCTCCAATGATACATAAGCAACTCTGTATCCAATGGTATACTGCTAACACCACCTGCACATTTAGATTGAAAACCACAAAACTAACATTGTTGCTGACAACGCCCCGATAACACATAACAACGTTGAGGGAAGCTTTGTCAGCGTTAGACAAATATATTGCTGACAATGTCACAAAAACACTTATCAGCGTTCAAGCAACCTTTGTCAGTGTTAGAAAAATAGAGTGGAAAATCTAAATCTTCAAAAAGACCAATAACAATGCATCATCCTGTACATACTTTTACAAAAAGACTCCAAAAGATATATTATGTGAGATTGATCATTCCAATACTTGTTACCAAGTATTGAAACCTCCCAGCATCAAAAGGTTTAGTTAGTAAATCTGACACATTTTCTTCTGTGTCAACCCTATCTGGTTGTATTAAACCCTTTTCAAAACGATCTCTTATAAAATGGTGTCTAATTTCTATGTGTTTAGTTTTAGAATGATGTACATGATTCTTAATGATGCATAAAGTGCTGTTATTATCAACAAATATCTTGGTATGCATGAAATTATACCCATAGTCTAACAGTTGGTTCTGAATCCACAAAACTTGTCCACAACAAGCAGCTGCAGCCACATACTCAGCTTCAGTTGTAGAATTAGCCACCACTGTTTGTTTCTTGCATTGCTAAGATATCAACCTGCTCCCAAGAAACTGACATCCACCAGTTGTGGATTTTCTATCAAACTTATCACCTCCATAGTCACTGTCTGAATATGCAATCAGCTCTAATGGTGAATCCTTTGGGTACCACAAACCAAGACTAGGATAGCATCTTAGGTACCTAAAGATCCTCTTCACAGCATTAAGGTGACATTCTTTGGGAGTCACTTGATGGCGTTCACAAGCACACACAACAAACATGATGTCAGGTCTGGAGGCTGTAAGGTACATCAAGGATCCAATCATGGATCTATAGTGTCTGACATCAACATCTTTCCCATCTCCAATCTTTCCCCAAGGGTGTTCTCTATCCATAGGAGTAGTAGCCCTCTTTTCATGTGGAGAAAAGCCAAACTTCTTCAAGATCTCAGCCACATATTTATCCTAGGAGATGAAGATACCATCTTCTTTCTGCTGAACTTGTAAACCAAGAAAGAAGTTCATCTCCCCCATATCACTCATCTTGAATTTGTCTGTCATAAGCTTGGAGAAATCCTCACTCATCTTTGGATCGGTAGACCCAAAAATGATGTCATCAACATAGACCTGGACAAGCAACACATCCTTGCCTTTCTTCTTTGTAAATAGTGTCTGATCTATGGTGCCCCTTTTGAATCCATTGTCCACTAAGTAAGTAGACTAAGAACCATACCATGATCTTGGGGCTTGATGAAGTCCATACATAGCCTTTTTGACTCTATACACCTTGTCTGGATTCTCTGGATCCTCAAAACCAGGAGGTTGCATCACATATACCTCCTCAACAATTGTACCATAGAGGAAGGCACTCTTGACATCCATTTGATAGACAGTGAAGCCCATGCAGGATGCATAGGCTAAAAAGATCCTAATAGCTTCAATCCTTGCAACTGGTGCAAAGACCTCCTCATAGTCTATCCCCTCCTCTTGTGTATATCCTTTAGCCACTAACCTTGCCTTGTTTCTGACCACAATTCCTCTTTCATCTCTCTTGTTTCTTAGAACCTATCTTGTCCCTATAGGTCTGACATATCTGGGACAATCAACCAGCTCCTAAACATCCTGAATTGCAAATTGGTGAAGCTCATCCTGCATTGCTTCCACCCAACTTGGTTCTTTGAGAGCATCAAATATCTTCTTGGGTTCCTGTTGTGACAGAAAACAGGCAAACAAACATGCTTGCACAAGAGGGGTATCAACCTTCTTGTGAATATTGGCAATAAACCCACCAAGATCTTGATGAGATCTTCTAGTCTGAACTGGAGTCATAATATCACCAATGATTTGAGAAGTGGGGTGATTCTTCATAGTAGAAGTGAGAACTCCTCCTTCAAAAAGTCTGGTGTCCTCAACCTCATTCTCCATGTTGCCAATATCTTCTTCATCAGACTCTCTTTCATCAACATGAGGATGAACCTCTTCATATAAATTGGAAGGTTTACCTTGTTCAAAAATGGAAGAGAAAAGATGTACAGAAGTGTTGTCAACGCCTGAATCTTGGTTGTCAGCGCTTGGGCTAACAACACTTGAACTGTTGTTGTCAACGTCTGAGCTATCAACGTCTGAATTGGTCTTGTCAGCGCTAGATTTGCCTTTGTCAGCGCCTGAAGGACCATGCATGTTTGTATCTGGTGGTACTTGGGGACCACCATTATCTTTACCACCAGCAGCAGCAGCAAAAGCATCTGTCCAAATGGGGATTGTAACATATTCTTGGATAGGAGATGACTTCTCTGCTTGTGATCCAACCTTTTCATGAACCTATGTACTTGAAACATCAACAACTTGTTCTTCCACAACATTTGAAGTTACCTTCACAATGTCTGGATTAGTGACATGCATATAATTCAAAGTTCTAGATAAAGGTTCCAAGTCAAACAACCAATTAGGACCACTTTCAGGATCACTAGGTTTATTCTCTAAAAACCTAACATGTACTCTTT
The DNA here is from genome assembly GCA_025667525.1 of Glebionis coronaria. Classification (NCBI taxonomy): domain Eukaryota; kingdom Viridiplantae; phylum Streptophyta; class Magnoliopsida; order Asterales; family Asteraceae; genus Glebionis; species Glebionis coronaria. Next base: position 227,270,249 of record CM046881.1, read on the forward strand.
CAAGAATACGTTTTTCTTCCTTAAGATAAACCGTATATCCCTTGCTCTGCACTGAATACCCCATGAAGTAGCCTTCATCACCTTTTGCACTAAATTTACCTAAGGCATCACTAGTATCTAAAACTACTACATGACACCTAAAAGGTCTGAGAAAACCAATATTATGTTTTCTACCCCAAAGTAACTCATAAGGTGTTTTTTTCTAAATTTTGTTGACCAATGCTCTATTTTGAACATAGCAAGCTGTATTAACAGCCTCAGCCCAAAAGGATATAGGAAAATGAGCATCAACCAACATGGTTCTGGCTGCTTCAATTATGGTTCTATTTTTCCTCTCAGCAACTCCATTTTGCTGTGGGGTTCTGGCAACACTGAATTGCCTAGTAATTCCTTTCCTGGCACAAAAATCATCTAACTTTTTATTTCTAAATTCACCACCATTATTACTCCTAAGCATTTTAACTTCATTGCCTGATTTCTTCTTAATCTAAGTGATAAAATCAATTAAAGTGTCAGCTGTATCACTCTTCATAGCTAGAAAGAAGGTCCAAGTAAACCTAGAAAAGTCATCTGTGATGACAAAGCAGTAGGACTTTCCATTCAAACTTTCTATATTGGTTGGACCAAAGAGGTCCATATGAAGCAAATGAAGAGGTCTAGTACTAGAGTGCACCTGTTTGGACTTGAATGAGACCTTGTGCTGCTTGCCTTTAAGACATGCAACACAAGAGTGGTCATTGTGGAAGGCCTTCTCAGGCAAACCATCAACCAAGCCAAGTCCCACAAGCCTATTAATATTCTTAAAATTTATGTGCCCTAGTCTCCTGTGCTACAAATTACTCTCATCTACTGAAGCTTTAGCATAAAAACAAGACATATTGTTATTCATTCTAATCCCGTTCAGATTCACATTGTATATGTCTTTATACCTAGGTGTTCTATATTCAATATATTTCTCATCAGGGATCTTATAATCCTTGCTTAACACCAAACATTCAGTATCAGTAAACAGAACTTTATTTTTGTAATCACACACTTGTGATACACTAAAAAGATTGTAATCAAGTTCTTTTACCAGAAATACGTTCTCAAAACGCAAGTTCTTGGTGAGAAGGGTTCCTTTGCCTGTGATAGTACCATATCCGCCTCCAAAGTAAACCTTATCACCATCCTTAATGGGAGTGAAGTTAGTAAGATAATCTTCCTTCCCTGTCATGTGCCTTGAGCATCCACTATCCCAATATCCATAATCATTGACCTGTTTTTGAATGCCTTGCACATAAAGAAAACAAATTAGTTTTCTTTGGGAACCCAAGCCTTAGAAGACTTGGATTCATCTGGTTGTTCAATAAGAACAGACTTAGTTCTCACAACAACCCCATTTTCATCCTTCTTAGGATGAAATACCCAGTTAACCCCAATAGGTTTTGTAATGACCTTTGAAATGTAATTAAATCTGTGTAGGTCATTAAAATCCCATTATCATTAGGGTTTTGATCTTTCTTTGATCTCCATGTCAAGCTTGAAGAAGCTTTAGACCCCTTACCCTGTGGTTGCAAATATTTAGGTCTGGTCACGTTTCTGTCAACGTTGGAATTGGTCTTGTCAACGCTGAAATTACCCATGTCAGCGTTGAACCTAGGGTTTGCTACAGAAACCCATTGCCTATTAGACCAAGTGTTTGTCTTTTGAAATGGTCTTTGTCCATGAGTGTTAGAGCCTCTAGTGAAGAATGGGGCAGGTCTAATCACTTGTGGACTTTGTTGCAAACAAGGTTTGGGTCTGACAACGTTTGACTTTCTAACAACGTTGACTTTGTTCCTGTCAGCACTGAATTTGTTCCTGTCAGCGCTGACTTTGGGAGCGTTGACGCACTTATATGCCAAGTATGAAAAGCTACCACAAGTGTAACAGGATTTTCTAGACACAACCCTAGGTCTAGAAGAGAAGAAGCATGTTCCATCATTGCTAACTTGGCTCTTAGGTGACCTAGTATTCCTATACATCTCTGCATACTTAATGCTAGGTTTTCTAACAGTGTTTGAACCAAGGTCAACAGCCTTACTAGTGATTGGGTTTATAACCTTAATAGGAGTTGACTCATTAGGACTTTCACATAGCAAGCCACCCTTAACAAATAATGTAGGGTTAGCTTTCTTCCATTCATTCAGGCCAGTCAACTTTTGTTGATACTCTTCAACTGGGGTGACAACTCTTGGTGGAGGAATGAATTCCTCCTCTTGGAGTTCTGGCAAACCAGTCCAAGATAGGTCCTTTTGTTGGACACCATAGAAGTCACCAGCTGGTGGTGGAACCACAGAGTAGTCTTTCATCCCAATCCCAGTCATGTCCTTAGGATCCCTTTGTTTACTCACACATTCACCTAGGGTTTGTGTGGCCTTATCAAATCTTTGAATTTTAAGGCCAACATTATCTTTGTTTTTAATGGCTTCATCTAATTTAGCCTGTAACTCACCATTAACCCTTTCCATATGTTTCTAATATCCATACTAGCATTTAACTCATGTTTTAAGATATTTATTTTATCTTTTAAGTCAAATTCCATTTTCTTGTATTCAGAAACTGTCTTCTCAGTTTGAGTGAGAGCAAGTTGGTAATTAGACAGTTTGCATCTTTCAGTACTCACATCACTTAATAATGTTAACACCTCTTTGTTAAGTTTCTCAGTGTTTAACCTACAACCTTTACTACAAAAAGCATCATCGTATACCTCATTATCAGATGAAGAGGAGGAGTGTGCCATAAGAGCATATTCAACATGCTATTCTTCTTCAATTTCAGCAACCAAAGCTTTATCCTCTTCCATATCTTTAGCCAGATATCTCCAATCCCATCCCATACCATCAATTCCTTGAACAGCAACCATGGCTTTAGGATCCTGAGCCTTAACAATTTGACTTGAGGGTTTACAAGCATCAGATCTTCTAGGAGATCTGCATTCCCTCATGAAGTGCCCCATACGATGACAATTGTAGCACTCAACTTTGGATTTATCAAATCCAGCTGTGTCTTTTGCATTGAAGGTCATCTTCTTCTTAAACCTTCTGTTCCACCTGTTTGCTCTTATACTAGCAAGAGCCATGTTCCACTTAATGTCCATCTCTTCCAAGTGCTCATCACTTATCTGCTCAAGGTCCTCATATGTAATCACTGAACCATTGGGCAAAGAAGTAATATACGCACATACAGTATCCAAATCCAAACCAGCATGTTTAACTCTTGGTGAGTCACTTTTGAATGTGTCAGCGTCTGAAAAGGAGACGTTGACAGGACATGTTCCAGCGCTGACACATGATGATCCAGTAACTGGATGCATGTAGGAGTCCTTCTGATTTAGTTGACCTTCACTATGAGAGAAGAAGGCCATGTTACTGTTGGTAGACTTGCTTCTATGCTCTAAAAGAGTTTCATCTTCCAACAGCCTCAGTTTGTTGTAGATGTCATCAAACGTGGAACTTTTGTAAGTATTATTGGCAAGAATAGATCTTGCCTCAATCTTCCACACCTCACCAAGACTTTTAAGAAAAGTAGCATTAATGTCAACATCACCAAGTTGTGTCCCCATGAAGGACAATTTGCTTGTACTGTTAAGCAATCTGCTTCTCACACTACTCAGCTTCTCATTGGGTTGAGCTTTGAAAACAGCATAATCATGCATGAGTTGTTTCTTCTTTTCTTCCCTAGTATCTTCATTGCCACCATATGCAACTTCAAGAGCTGCCCAAAGGTCTTTAGTAGAATCATAACCTCTGTATTTATGCTGGTTCTCTTGTCCCAAATAGACTTTCAGAATATTTAGGGTTTTCATGTCAACCCTTTTCTTTGCTATGTATTCAGCAGACACAGCTCTACCATCTTTAGGCTTTTCTTTCTTATCTTCTTCAGAACATCCAGCAACAGCTGCTCTTCCAGAAATAGCATCAGCAATCTTTTGGGCTTTATTGAATGTGTTTCCATATTCAATAATTTCCCAGAGTGTGTAGTCATAGATCCCTAGATATTGCTCAAAGTTGAATTTCCACAATTCAAAGTTGGTTGCATCAAGCATGGGAATCTTGATGTTTGGTAAGGGTGAGGAGGAGGAGGTTATTTCTGAAGTTGACATGATGTTGTTAGGGTCTTTGAGAAAATTAGGGTTTTGGTGATTTTTAGGGTTCTTGTGTTCTTTAAGATCAAAAGTTCCTCAACAAGCTCTGATACCACTTGTTGATCCCAAACTTAGATCATTTAGCTTTATGTATACGAGATTAGATCAAGTACTACACTTAGAGAAACCTTTGTATATGTTTATGACAATCTAAGTGTTATGCAGAATTAACACTTAAACAAGAAGACAATGATATAAACAAACTATCACTTTGATTAATGATATCAAACTTGCTTACAATGAAAGTAGTTTACGAATGAAGACTTATATCGAACATTAACCTAAAGGTCTTCTTTTATAGACATAAGAAGCCTTGTACAATAATCTACGTATCAGCTATTCTAGGTAAAGATAAATATAGAAAATACATTGTTGTTCCTATCTTTACTAGAAGTAATCTAGAATACAATAAACGCGTAGAGTATATCTTCCCATCAGTGCTTGTCTTCAATGTATCAACGCTTGACTTTATCTTGTCAACGCTTGTGCTGTCAGCGTTTGTTTTACTTCTGTCAACGCTTGTTTTACTCTTGTCAGCGCTCAAGTGAACTGGCCATAATTTATTCCCAACAACCGTGGTCTCGAGGATTGTGGTCGCTCAGATCTAAATGCAGTAGTTTGTCTGATGGTCGGTTGTCTGACGAACTGATTTGTAGGCGGTTTCCCCAAGATTGATGGTTTTTCAAGCTTAGTGTCCACACTAGTTCCTCTATTTTTCCTTAATTCGTTTTTCAACGCAGCTATAGCAAAAACCTTTTCCTGAACTTGAGCTTTTAAAGTCTCATTCTCTTTGAGCAATCTATTTTGGGATGCCAACTTAGATTCTAGCAGTTGAATTTGTTTCAAAAGATTATCCTTTTCAGCTTTAGAATCTAAAACTTTTTGATCCAATTTTCTTTCAAGAACAACGTTTGACTTTTCAAGTTTTTCAAAATATGTTTCAAATTTGTCCGTTTTCTTAGAAAATTCTAATTTGGCATCCTCAAGATCTTTTGATTGTTGAGCTACAATCGTTTCCAGCTCTCTAATCTTGAAATCAGAAGCAGTCAAAGAAGCAGTTATAGGACAATTATCATGATGTTTAGCATTTTGAACACTTTCTCCCCCATAATGACTCACATCGGATGGATCGGAAGTGGTATTTCTATCACTCTTTTCCATCCTATGTTTGTCATAATTAGGTTCAGAATGCTCAATATGCGGCATTTCATCAGCATATACATCATAAACAACATTACATTGTACCATGTTCGCAGGCTCTTCGTCATAAACGGGTAAGGTGTCATCAAAAGAGATCTCGTGAACATTCCCTGACGTGCCACTGGTATCATGTTGTCCTCCTGATTCCGTGCTCTTGCCATCGTTAGGCGCCAAATTGTCAACCGTATGACCATTCTCCTCTTGCATCTGCATCATAGACTCTTGCACTCCATTATCATACGCTTGCTGAAGTCTGGATCTTTCATAAATCGAAGACGAAACCGATGTCATAAATTTCAACAGTGTATCACGGAAGTCTTTAACCTCATTATGTGTGTATTGAAGAAATGACCGGCATATCCCTGAATTGTCAGACTTGATGATATTGAATTGGAGGAAAGGCGTAAGTTGTGTCACAAGATCCTTATAAGCAAGTGCCGATGCAGAGTGATTAAAGTCTTCTTTTTGAAGTTGATCAGCAAGTTGGTGCAAGTTGAGGAATAGTGAATCGATGAATGTATAATGATTTTGACCAAAGAGTGTCACAAATTCGCTTCCTCCTTGAACCCATGCAATGGTCATAAGATGTGACTGAAGTAGTCGACATGAAATTATACCACTTTCTCTAGCTGTGTCTTGCATGTGATGCAAGTCTCCCTCTTGAGATTTCGAATTCAACGAATCCATTGAGAGTTCAAAGACAAATTCTTGTGATTGTAGTTGTAATCGAAATTTTACAATTCGTAAGGAAATCGTGAAGTCGATTTTACGAGATTTTACACCCCAACAAATTAATAAACCGTAAAACTTCGTCACAATCCTCGTTTGATGCTATAACTCTTTACTCGGCTCAAAAAATTATTGTCGGCTCAAACGATGATAAAATTAAAACGGAGATCAAATCAACCACGGCTCACTCCAAAAAGAAAGCTCGTAAAGTAATTAATCCAACCTTAGGTTAGTATAGAGAACGACCCGGCAATTTATATCCAAAACACGTTAATAACTTTGCCAAAAAATTCGATAACTTTAAAAAACATCTAGCCCAATTAAATCAGTGACACTCTTTGGAAATTAAAACGTCTAGCAATTTTAAACTTTGGAAATCAAATATAGTAGTAAACTTTGAAATTAAACTTTGCCAAAAAAATGTGTTTAAACGTGTATCCCACTACTATCTCACTTGTAGACATGTATCCCACTTGAAATTAAACGTGGCAAGAATATTGAGATGAAGTCAGACGTGTATCCCACTAGTTGATTTATATAAACAAATTTGACCCTAAAAGTTAGGAAGTGTCAACCCTAATCACATATCTTGTTTCCTCCGTCATTTGCTTTCCTCTCTCAACCAAAATCAGAAATCAATCAAAACAAATCTCCTTTTATTATTTGATTATCAATCGAGATAGATCAAACATATGGAAAACTCTGTATCAGAAGACCAATCTTATGAAGTATAATTAATTAGTCCGACTTCAAGATCTGTAAAATGGTCTCGGGTAAGGTGTTTTATTTGATGTTTTCTTTTTGGTGTGTGGATCGATGAGAGTCTTTAGACGTAGATATTGATAAAAAGGTTTGGATCGATTATGTTGGAGTCGAGAGGGTCTAATGAGGGTGAGTCGAGTCTTGAGTGAATCGAGAGTCTGTTTTGGTGTGACAAGTCGAGTCTTTTGTTTGAGATGGTGTAAGAGTCTGATGTATTGAAATGTTGGAGTCGAGAGTGTTTGGTTTGTATGGGGACGAGTGTTGTGTGGGTCTGTGGTGTGGTGTGGTGGGTCTGTGGTGTGGTGTGGTGGGTCTGTGGTGTGGTGTGGTGGGTCTGTGGTGTGGGTTTGACGTGGGTTTGTCATGGGTCTGTGGTGGGTTTGTCGTGGGTCTGTGGTGTGATGTTGTAATGAGGCGAGAGTTGGGTATGGTGTGATTTAGTCAAAAGGTTTTGAGTCTTGTGTTGTTTAAGATCTTGACGTCAAAAGGTTTGTTGTGTATTTAGTCAAAAGGTTGTTGGGTATGGTGTGATTCAGTCAAAATGTTTTCGAGTTTGTTGGGTATGGTGTGATTCAGTCAAAAGGTATTCGAGTGTGTTGGGTATGGTGTGATTCAGTCAAAAGGTTTTTGAGTCTTGTGTTGTTTAAGATCTTGCCGTCAAAAAGTTTGTTGGTGGGCTTTGTTTAGTCTTCTGTTTTTATAAAGTTCATCAAAAATATTCAAACCTATTCCATCGCAATATCAAAAATATTCATCGCAATACAGAGTCCAACTCCCATCGCAATCTCTGTCATACAACCATCGCAATATTCAAACTTTCCATCGTAATATTCAAAACACTTCCATCGCAATATTCAAAAATTCACCATCGCAATGTGACGATCGGAATGCGGACATAGTTTCGTCGCAATGTTCCTTAAGCCTGTCGGAATCCACGATCGCAAAGTACGATCGGAATCCACGTCAGAATAAGGTATCGGAATAAGTGATTGCAAAGTAGAACCCTAGGGTTATTGCGATCGATGTACAAACCTGGTGACGTTACGATCAGAATACTGATCGGAAAAAGGCAACTTTCTATCGGAATATGACGAAAAAGAAATGCATCAGAATAAGTAACTGTCTGAATCTGTAATGAGCCAAAGCACTTTTCAGTACTTATTTTCTATTGCAAAGAGTACCTTCTTAAACAGTTGTGGACCAAATATCCAAGCGCTTTTATGTATTGGAGACGTCAACAAAAAAAACAAGACTAATATAATATACATACATGTAGATGTGAATAACCTCGGACCATTGTTTTGCTTTTCCCGTGTGAACACAAACCCTTTTCCGATAACAAAATGGATAAAAGGACAAAACAGAAACTTTGTGTTAAATAACCATCTGAATTAAACTTTATCTAATATTTATCCAATATTTCAAAATTTTTCAACTTAAGTTAAAGTTTTGATAAAATCATGTGAAAATCTTTATCCAATATTTCAAAGTTGATAAGAATTAGTCTTAAAGTTTTGAGATAAAGAGAAATAATAGACGAGACACACCAAATTTAAAATATAAAGATCATTTTGCCTTTAAAAACTTAAGCTTAACTTGAAAAAAATAGACGAGAGAAAAAAGTTATAAAAGAAGAAAATTTTACCACCAAATCAATACATAAAAATGCTCAAATCCGAAGAATCAACCAAGGCTCTTGATACCAATTGTAGGTCTACGGGTTCTTAGGATTAAGCAATGTATGAATTATCTATTGAATGGAAGGGAAGGGGGAAGAACTAGAGAGAGAAAGAAAAGAGAGAAATGAGAGAAATAAGAAGAAAGATGGAATGAGATAAATGGTTAAGTGTTCAACCCCTCCTAACATGCTAGGAGGGGGTATATATAGCCCACCCTACATGTGGGCTACATGGACTATATCTGAATACATTAGATCACGAGCCCAATACTTGTATCTATCTTTGGAGTGACCGATCCTTTCTAAATACGTAAAAACGTATTTCCAACAATCTCCCTCTAAGGGAGGTCACTCCAAGTTACAGTGTCCTAAATAGTCTATAGCTCGTGATCTATGCAATAATGATGTGACCGAGACTTTTCTTGGAAAAACGTATTTCCAACAAAATCCTTGTTATAAATTTAAAACTTGTGTAATCGTAAGAGAACGCATCAGACTCAAAACAATCTTAGAATATCCCAACAACCTTCACACCAAAAATACCATTTTAAAACGGACAGGTGAAATGAGAACTCGAGGAATGCGCTACTACAGGAGTTGAATATCTCAAAGGGAAACGAGCTAAACCATCATAAGAATACAATCGATAATTAGAAGGGAATCATACATATATAGGCATGGGTATACATACACTCAAATCCATCCAACATGCAATCAACACCAATCCAGGTAATCATACTTGCAAGTCTACTTGTGTTGTGGCACATAAATAGTTACGTTGGCCACCATAATTATATATGTCCCCTTTCACGTATGTACTTCCTCCTATGACAACATTTCCTGATATTAACGCATCATGCATCACATAACACATAATCAACTAATAAACCACAAAGCAACCATCATACACATCAAATATAATTCTAGTATAAAATAACACTAATGCTGGAGAATATATCACAAAATGATAGATAAGAAAATGAGAGCTCCGAGTTTGAAATATAAATCATTCATATGAAAATCTTTTATGACGACAACATGTACCCGTAAATGACGAGATAAAATTATGCTGAACCTCGCTTGGGTTGGAATTTTCTTTCACAAGAGTCACTCGAATCCGCAGGACCAGTCTAATACGAATAACTGAGAGGGAATTTCCAAGATGATCTTTTCCTTCGGCTCTCTCTCTTATTACTTATTCCTTCTAAATCAGTTCTCAGTCTACATCTCTTGATATCGAGTGGTTCGTGAATCGTATTAAAACTCAAGATAAGTAGGAATGAAAACGCATAAGCAATACAAAACACGTACTTTATACTAGGTACTAAGTAGTAGAGGAAACCAATATATGCTTCCATATACATATCATTAGAATACAATGAACAAATAAGCGATTTAAAACGTTCGAGCATATATAAAATATTAGTATTTACGTACACATAAGCACATAGTCCCTATATGCATCTATATGAGGGTTCGTAGGTTATAGTTTAGGCCGAACACCTAGTTCTCTATAACCATTGTCCCTAATACCAATCTGTAACACCCCGCCTAGGTAGAAACGCGAGGTGAAACTTCATGGACAACCATCACAACACAATGGTGTCACAATAGAGAAATAACTAAAAGATGACATATATTAATAGAGCGTATTATGACAATGCCATGAACATACAACAATTCTCATATAGTGCACTGATGAGACTGTATTTATAGATAGTCTCATCGTCCAAATTGGGCTTAAAATGCTTAAAAATGTCATAAAATGCCATAAAATATGCTTGTGTTTGTTCATTGTGTATTTTAGGTACATATATCGTGAATTCAACATAGATAACAAGAATCAAGCAAAAACAAACATGGAAAACGAAGCCGCACAAAGAACCAGACCCGAACAATGAATTTTCCAAAAAGTCCCTTGAAGAATTGAAGAATGTCAAGTTTGGTCCCTCAACTTTTGAAGATTGACACTTCATACCCCTCAACTATCCAAAAATACAAATGAGGCCCCTAAGGTTTGAAGACTTTACAATATCAACCCCTACAGTTTGAAGAATATACAACCGTGTTTGAAATTGGAGGAGGACCAACCGTGTAATGAACTTGGACTAACGGTGAAAGGGACATGGACTAATCATGCAAAGTTGTAAAAGGAGTAATATTAGGTGAGGGGCCATTAGTGACAAAACCCAAAACATGTTTAACCCAATTGCCCATCACACCCGAATATAACCCACCAGTGACCCACGAATATCCCATCATCACCCCTACCCTAACCCATAAGCCCATCCCATATACCCGGTCCAAAAGCTAGACACGTCATACCAACTTACCAGTTTTAAACAATACTAATCTAATCCCTTCCCGGTTAACATAAAACCACCCCCAAATCACAATCCCTGTAGCAACAATGAACCCAAATCCCTATTCTTATCTTCCACCCAAATTACACTCCACCTCACTCCATATCCTAAATTAACCTCACACCAAACCAAACCCCACCCTTAGCTTGGATGCCAACTCACCATGGTTCCCTCAACAAGTTTCCCTGACCCACAGTTCTACTCTAAGACAAGATTGGCAGAATCAATCAACGTCCAAGGCTCAATTTCTTCTTCCCAAAGCTACAATGAAGGGTCAAGATCAATCAAGGACAACTGCATATCACATGTAACCATTTTGACCAACTTCAAGCATCTAATCAAACAAGCATATTCGTTTGAAGATCCAAGGGCTGATTAGGAAGTTTAACATTAGGGTTTTTCAGCTTTTTAATTCTATAAATTTGGTATAAAAAGGGTGCATGTACCCTTTCTTAGTTTTTGTTCCAAAAATTATGTAAACCCTTTCTTATGAATATTTAAAGTGTTTGATTGGTCTTGCATAATTCTTGTGTTCCATTTACTTTCAAGTGTTTTTTTTTTCGTCTCATTTTATTTCTGCAAATCTATTTTCGGTTTCATTCAAAGTGTTTTTCAAAGATATTTTGTTAAATTTTTTGAAGATCCAAGTTTTTATGGTAGTTGTTTAGGTTGGATTGATACCCAAACCTATACAAGGGTTATAGAATCTTGTTTTTTTTTCTTTTGGTTACCTATCTCACTTGAAAAATTACTTTTCCTAGTTTTCTGTTAGATAAAACCAGTTAAGGATTCTTATTTGTACTAACTGTTATAGAAGCTATAAGCCTCTCGTTTGACAAACAAGAAGCTTATAGGCTTGTATATAATTCTCTTCTTGTCTTTGTTTGTGTTCAAACAGGTCTCAAAAGTTAACATCACTCTCCATTTATTGCTTGGTTTTGGGGGTTGTTGTAGCCCTATCTGCAAAGCCACTATTCTATTCTCTTGCATCTAAGCTCATCATAAGCCCTCCTTCATCTTGGAAAGCTGAGTTTGAGAAGTTTTTGGAAAGCTTGAACAAAGCCTAAGTAGGTAACCCTTTCTCCTTCAGTAATATTATTTTTTTGGGAGATTTATGATTGAATGCTGTTTAGTCCAAAGTTTTGTGTTAAATTTATGTTGATTTATTGATTTGAACATGTTAGGTTAGATTTAAGTGCATTCGGTTGCGTTTTGTTATGTTTTTCTTTGCTAAATCTTGATTTTTTCTAGTTAAGGGATTGTTTGGGTTTGTTGTAAGAACACTGTGGTGACAGCAGTTGTGGTGCAATTTTAGCTCAAACACACTCCATTGGATTAGTAAAATTTGTTTTCGGTAGTTTTTTTTATATTTTTAAAGTTGCAAGTTAAAAATGTTTTCTTGATAAAAACTGCATAAACATCAATAGGCCTAATTAGATATTGTTTAAGTATTTTTCTTGATTATTTCTTGGTGAAAATTGCTTAATAGTTTAGTTTTAGGAGTTGTATGCAGGATTTTAAGTTTGGTTTGTTTAGGTGTAAGTTAAGTTAGTATTACACTCACTGTATTGCGCACAGAATCAGCAAGCACCCTTTTTATGCCTGCCAATTAGATCAACAATTTAGAATTCATTTTTATGATTGTTGACTTGAAACTTGTCCCACACTTAGTTCATAGGGTATTCTTGGTGCAAATTAGCTGGTATTTAGTTTTTGTTAGGATTTTGGTAAGTTAAACCAATTTGTAGCGCACTATTTTACTTGTAAACTTAGGAGACTTCATTTTTTGTTTGTTGTAGCACACCAGGAGGTTTTAAGACGTTATTTTTAGGCTTTGGTGGTTGAAATTTAGGTCACTTTTTAGAATTAGGTTAGGTATAGGTTTTTATTAGCTGGTTGTTGAAGTTTAGTAGCTTTGGTGGCTTGAAATTGCATAGCAAACTCACTGATAAGACACAGTTCACCACTAGACCTCCATTCTTTTAACAACGTGTCATTTTTGTGATTTCGGTAATTTATAGTGTGCTTAGTATTGTATCAGGTGTTATTAGTGTGTGTCTCGACTCCTCACAACCAAACTGGTTGTGAGGGTGCCTTGCAAGCCCAACAACATCACAATCATCCCAAACCGGACTCTCCAAAACCCCCATTTCTCTTACTTTGCAAGCAATCACTTGTTCTTCATTTTTTTATTATTCTGTAGCTTTTTGATCACGAATCCGTGGTAATCTTGGATAAACAACATATAACAAAGTGTTTGGTGTGTGTTTGAGTGTTGGAATAGAAAGAAAAACAAAATAAAAAATAAAAAATTGGGGGTTGCACAACCTCGAACCCTCGACCTCTACACACTAAACGACTAACAAACACACAACATAACCAACTCTGCCCTAGGGAATTTACTGTCCAAAGGGAAGAGCATATAATATTTAAGGGGAATTTGATTTTGCTTATTAAAAAGCAATTCGAGACTCATTAAGCCATTCATAGCTTATTGGCTTATCGTTCTTTGTCTTTTTCATTCTTCTTGCGTTCAGCTAATAATTTAGGATTTTAGAAAAAGAAATTAATTTTTTCCATTTATTAATTAATTTCCTAAGATTATTTTTATTTTAAATTTCGTAAAGTCATTAAAAAATAGAAAAAAGTAATTTAAATTTTTAGAAAAATAGTTTTTAGTCTTAGATTGATAAAAACTAGGTTTACAAAGTTTAAAATTTGAATTTTGGCTTTTTTTAATTATATTTATTTTTAGGTTTTTAATTAAACTTTAAAAAATAGTAATAATTAATTAAAACATTTTTATAAAGTTTTAGTTTTCATTTTTCTCTTAATTAGAATTTTTAGAACTTAAGTTATTTTTTGTAATTTTTAGTGAATTTATATTTTTGTTGTATTTTACGTTTTGAACGTCGTAGTGTAATTTTTAGCGTAACTCGTCTTTATTTTCCAATATTTCTTCATGAAATTGAGTATAATTGAAGTTCGTTTTCTCAGTTCTTAACCAATTGAAAGTCCAAACAAAATCGGGTCTATAATCGTTTTTGGTTGGTAGGGTTATTTGGCTTTTCTATGTCTAATTGATCAATCAAGTAAAAAGTTGAAAAATATTAACTACGTAATCGTAAATAAATTAGTTAATTACCAAATTTCTATTCAAATAAGGACAAAATTTTAAATCTATGAAAGTTAAGTGCTTAAAATGTAAAGTATTGAAACCAATGTGCTTGAAATGTAAATTTAGTTAACTACAAGGACTAACTATGCAAATGTAACAATCTTCTAACAAATTTATAACAAAATGCAAAACTAACTAACTGAATTTGTAAAGTTCTGAAAATGAAAGGACTAATTAAATGCAAACCCTAATTAAGTGCAAGTTTAGCTACTAATGCAAACAGTTACACACTTGAGGGACCAAAGTGCAATTAATTGTGAAATTTTATCAAAAACGGGCTAAGACAAGTAATAAGCTCGTTTAAGCAATCTAGTGAACCAAATAAGCTCTAGTAACTTGCAAAAGGCTTAAAACTTGATTTTACCTAGGCTTGTAAAAGGATTAAGGCTGAAACTTAGTAAAACTCAAATAAGCAAATCCTAATAAGCCACAATTAAGCTATCTGATAAGCTGAACATGCACAATCTGATTTTCTTGTCAAAACTTGTTAATCAAGCCATAAGAAGCAGGGAATGTCTTTTAAAATTGAAAATGGTCCAGTAATGAATTTGGAAAATGAAAATAAGCTAAATTAAGCTTATTTGACCAACGTTGACCAACTTTTTCAAAAAACTAAAAATTTCAAAACCTACTCAGGAACACTTTCTAAATGAAAATATGAAAGAAAATTGGGAAGTTTCTGAAGTGGAAATGCAGATATGAGAAAACAGATTGAGCTCAATATTACAGAAACTTGCTCTATCTCAAAAGCTTAATGATTAGCTTATTTCTTCCTTGTTTTAGAAAACTGTATAATTCCCTTGAAAAAGCTAAAAGTTCAGATGTTAAGTGAAAGATTAGAACTGGTTTGGAACAAATTCATCCAATAACAAAGAAATGTCAAATGAATGAAATCAAAGACTTTTTCTGAAACTCTAAGCTGAAAACTGACCCATACTTTTTTGTTGCCAATTGCCGTTTTGACTGAACCTTGACTTGAAATCTATTCAACCTTGTTTAAAATGACTAAATGACTGAAAATTAACAAAACTTAACCAATTTCCAACACTTGAACTCAAATTGAAACCTAATCCCAAACGCTAGTTAACTGATTCTTAACAAACTTTTATGAAGTGAAACAAGGCAATTGGTTGAACTAGTAGAAAAATGATATCAGACTAAGTTTGATAAGCAAAATGAAGTGTAAAGAAACCAGTAACAAACAGTTTAACAAGCTAGAACTCAAATTGACTAGTGAACTAAAAATGACTGATGTATTAATAACAAGAACAAAGATTAAGCTAATGATCAAGTATAAAACTACAATTAAGCTACTCAAACTCCAAAATTTAGTTCAAACTCAATCTAAGCACATTTGATCATGCAAACAATCAAGCTAAACTAGGAATTGAGCAGGGAATGCTATTTAGTGGAACAAGAACTAAGAAATGTGACACCTTGAAGCTTAAGCCTCCTCTGATGGAGTAGGTTGGCGCTGAGCCACCTAGATAGTGTTAACCACCACCTTAACACTATCAACTATCTACTCAACCAGCTACAATCACCATAATCTCCATTGTTGAACCATAAAACTTCAAAATCAACAAAGGATAGTACTGGATGAACAGAACACTATAACAACTTCAAGTCTTGAAAACTTAGCTAATTATGATCATTTGTGATCATAATAAGCTAACATCAACACAAGGATAACAGAATTGCAGGTATGAACAGTAACTGAAGAAGATGAGTGTGAATTTTATTGATTTAGGAATGAAGTTTGTTACAAAGCAGGTAAGGTAGTTACAACTAAGCTAACTAACTCAAGAGCTTGTCAGACTCTTGAGTTGGTTGAGCTAACTAACTAGAACTAGGAATGAGAGGAAATGGAGATGTGTGTGAAATTTACACACATTAACTACTTGTGCAAATGAGAGATTACAATCCTATTTATAGACAAATTGTGAGGAAGTTTTGGAGTTGATGACGTGTTCCCACCATTGAATTGTTGCCACGTGTCATCCAACTACTAAATGTTCATCATCATGTTCTTCAAGAATTGGGGATTTTTGATTTATAGACTTTGAGCTTAATTGGTTGTGTCCAATTTGTTCCTCTCTAAAAAACGATCAACTTTCATGTAGAAATCGTCTCCTGAAATTAAGTGTAGCTCATACATGATTCTGGGTTGCGTTGAAGAAGAAAGTGCCACGTGTCTCTTTCTGGTTGGGTGAGGGATAAACACACAGATCGTTATCCATAATGGATAATTGAATTATGGAGTGGCGTGTTCTCATTGGTTGATTTTAGAAGTAGTGGGAGTAATTAATTTTTTGCGGCGCATTAACTGAAAGAGTGAGGTGGCATGGTATGTGGCAATCCGTGTGACTAGTTTATTTTCTTCTCATTGGTTGGAATCATTTCACACGGATTAAGCATGTTATATCTTTGGAAAATGGCAATTTAAGCCCCTTAAGTATGGCAGATTCACAATTTACGCTAGGCACTTCATTTCTTTGGCATAAATGGTCCTTCCACTTTGGAGTGTTGTCAAGATAGGTCCCTTGTCTTCAAAGTCTTGTCATCTTTGATCCTTCTTTGTCTTTTTCATCCAAATAAGCTTGATTTTCTTCTTGTTTGCTTGAAAATGTATCCTTCTTACCTATTTATACACAAACACAAAACATACCTCATAATTCCGCTTTATAGCACAAAAGTTAGGTATTTTCCTTGTGTTTTAGGGTAATTTGTTGATTAATTGATATGAGTTTTTGCTCATATTAAATTCCCTACACTTGAACATTGCCATGACCTCATGCAATGCTATATTTTAAAGCACAAATTTACATTCCCCTCATAATTAATCCACCTTGGCCGATATAGAATGCATCTATACTACTCTACACTATATGATGCATGATTTTGATTTTGAACAATGCAATGCAAAAGAATCAATTCTACTTATATCTTTTTGGATTTTTCTTAAAATGGTTTTGATGGAAATAACTCATAAAGAAATCAATGACTTAGATTAGGGCTTTGGTACCATGGATACTTATCACCCTCAAGTTTCACTTTCCCCATACCAAGCTTAAAAATGGGATCGTTGTATTCACAAGTAAAAAGTGCATCAACTTATTCATGACAATTAAATGTGGAACTGGTTATTATTTGAGCAAATTGCTTGAAGGCAAATTTGTCATTATTTAAAGCGTGAAATATAAACAATGCAAAATCCAAAAATAAGGAAGCCCGGTTTTAATCCTAAGTAATCCTCTCATCCATTACTTGAAAAACCGCTCACAATTAATATAAGTCCGTTTCAAGAGTAATAAGTCATTCGCCTTATGTGTAAAATCCTCATGTCATGCATTAATAAGTAGCTACACACTCGTTAAGGAAAGAAAAATAAAACTCACGCAATAATTTACATGTGCCATCTTTTTGAGACTTTGGATCTTCAACCCCGTAACCCGTCAAGGTAATATTGGATTGGAGCAACTATTAAATCCCCGCAACCCGTCAAGGCAATATTGAAATCTAATAGTTACTATAATTAACACTTCACTGCCCCTCTTGGGAGTCTTGTATTATTTTTTTTTCTTTTTTCTTTTTTTCTAGCCACTCAGTTTTTTGTAAGCCGCTCTTATTTTTCTTTATTCCTCACAAAGAAAATTGAAAAGAATAAAAGGAAAAACACCCGCTAAATATTAAGCATGACATGAGTCTAGTACACATAAAACGTTCTAACTTAGAATCTTAAGACGTACTTATATCAACCATGAATGATTAGTCAAAAACGCATAAGAGATTACAAACCAATTAAAACCGTTCTTGATTATTTATTAACATATATACATGCGAAGAAATTAGAGGTAAATAAGAGAAGGGTTTAGCCACAATTAATTATCATGAAGTTTATCTAGCCCTTTTATACTTGCTTCAAATCTATCATTTCCCATTCTCCACAAATTTAAAATCTCAAATAATGAGATTGGTGGATGCTTAGCCTAATAGACCAATGAAGGACTTACATGGTTAAGGATACTAGCTAGAGAATGCTTAGATAAGCAAACTCGGGTTGAGTCAAAATATCCATGGCGGGCCTAATATGTCAAAGAAGTCTAAATTTGTTAAACCATGTTTTTATTATATATTTTTTTCCTTTATTTTTCAATTTTTTATAAAAGAAGAATATATACAATGCAAATGTGTTATGCAAATGAAAAATGATTGATGCAAAAATTATGAATGCATATTTTTGGTGGCCAAAGTAGATCAAAAATTTGAAAAGTGTTTGAAAAATTAATTTTCCATGTTATCATGAAAGTCAATGACAAGTTCTAGGTAAGGTCACTTCGATAGAAGACCCCCTACACTTACGCTAAACATTGTCCTCAATGTTTAAGATCATGGAAGTATAAAAACTTCCCCTACACTTATGACAATGAATAGACTTTGCTTAACCCAAGTTAAGGAAAGATCAACTATAGTGAATTCATTTTTTAAAGCACAAGGTGTCTATGAAAGATCATAATAGTAACAAAGTGAACCGGATATAAGGGCCTCCTCCATAAGCTCCAATGCATGAAATGAGTGAGCAACCATTAAAACATCATGAAGACAAAAGAAGGTCTACCCCAACACTTCTCAACAAATTACTATCCTTATTTCTAACCTACAACACTCTAGTTCTAACAACTCTAAACCTAGTTATTCAAGCTTGATTTAAGGAGTCTCTAGCTTGACTCATCCCATACTCAAAAGTGTCTAAAACCTATCATGGAGAAGAAAAGTTTTGCCCTTTTTTAAGAAAAATCTCCATGATGAGGTAAAACAAGTTTTCATTTATCAAAACTCCATAAATATCCCCCCGGATCAAATACATAATTACCATCCTACTTATAACATAATTCCACAACTAACTTCCCAAGAAATGGTGAAAAGGGTGAGGTGTGGTTCTCCAAAATGTTTTCCCATATGGTCTCCAAAAGGTGATAAGGTGATACTCTCAAATCTTTCACATGTTTTCCTTTTGTTGCATCAGGCGGATACTGAGATGGTTTAGCAAGCTCTATTCCAGGATCAAAAATCCGTTCCTTGATGGGAAAACAACAAGTGTTGGTTGCCTTAGAAGATTCCCCCTTGTAGGTCACATGGTGAGAGAAAAGGTGTGGAGTAATGGATAACAATAAGCTCTTACAAGGAACCAGTATGGCTTGTTTTCCTTTATCATATGGAAGGGTTGAAGTGGACAAGGAAGTAAGTAAAGGATCTTCATGCAATAGAGATTCTAGATATAATATGTCCCCCTCCTCATCAAGATAACCAAGAGTGTACTCAAAAGATATATCCTCCGCTAAAAACTCATCACTCTCATCCATGATAGAATCCTCCTCATCACCATAAACATCATAGATTGGGCTATCAAAGATTGGTGATTCCTCAAAACCCAAGCAAGTATGATCATCAACAAATGGAGAATCACAAGTAGAAATCTCTGTAGTCCCTAACAATATAATGATAGATTAAGATATGAGATGGAAATGATATGAGTTTTAGAGAGAGAAAGTAGTGAGAGAAAGTAGAGAGAAGGAGAGGATTAACTTGTAGAATATTAGATTAAGAAAGATTAGAGTACAAATGATCATCCCACCCTCCTAACATGCTAGGAGGGTAGTATATATAGTCCACCCACATGCGGGCTTTAATGGGCTATATATTGGGTCGGGCTTGTCTTTTGGACTTTAATTAGTTTAAATCCAAGCCCGTGAACCATGACTATTTAACTATCTATTACAACGTTCTAAAAAATATTACAATATAAACCTATGACCGAACATTCTTGTTTGACTCAATATTTTGAGGCTAACAATCTCCCCCAATGTGAGGTCATTCCTCTTCGGTATTTGGAGTCCGATGGAAATTTATGAATTTCGTCATAAATGTGTCTTGAATGTGTAATAGTAGTGTTGTTCCTTCATGCTGTGATCTTTGAGCCTTTGTCGTTGTCTTTCGACTTTGTCTTTTATCTTGAGATCTTCAAATCATTCTTGACTTGTCCTTGCCCTCTTGTGATCTTGTGTCTATATCCACATGCTCACACTATTAATTATTGAATAAGTCTTTGGGCATGTATATGTGGTTTTAAATCTTTGACTTTGCTGAGTACACCGTGATGCCACCTTCTCGAGACAAAACATGAACAAGGACTGAATGGCTTTGACATTCGTCCTAAATCGGTAGCGTTTTACCTCCGGTCGGTGAAGACCATTATACGATATTAAATACCGTACCTGTGATTAGGTAGATTCAATTAAGAATCTCCTTGACAGGGTTTCGCGGCTGTACTAGCCGTTCTCTTTACTCGACCGTCTCAAAGCAAGACTGCGAACATAAAGTAAATCATGTGGATAAATATCCGCTTGATTAAAGTCGTCAACTCGAATTCCTGGAACAAGTTTGATTCATTAAGAATCTTACCATTGTTGCTTTCCAGTTGACACAAGTTTGATTCATAAGAATCTCACAAGTCACCTACCGTAGCGCTATTTGATATGACGCTAGAAGAATTTCCATTCATCACTGTGAATATTAATGAATATCACTCTGAATGTTCTGGCAAGACCATAAAGATATTGCGTAGAAACCTGAAACGAGTTTGAATCAATTCAGAATCAAACCACTGTTGCTTTTCAGTTTTACATATGTTTAATTCATAAAGAATCTTGCATATGACCTATCGCAGTGCTGTTTGATGTTAACACTGGAAGGATTTCCACTCATCATTGTGAATACTAAGTAGTATCACTCTGAGTGTTCTAGCAATATCGCAAGGATATAGCGTAGGACTCTCTTTATCTTCATCCGTGTGTCCTAACGAGATTTGATTGATCTCTTGGCTCTAGACTCGATTTGTGCACTTTTAGTGTTCGGAGGCCGGAGCAGATGCCACCTATTCAATATCAACTATCTCGGAGTGAGAAAGTCAATAGAAGTCCGTTGATCTCCATGACAATAAAACAAACTTCTTTTGAGAGAAGCCTGAGTAGCTAGGAAAGGGTTGTGCTTCACATCACTGGGTCCAGGATGAGTTGTCTTCATGATGTGTTGACCCGGTTTCTGCCTAAGTTGTATGGAGGGCTTCTTTCTTTAGACCCTTTATCCTTACATTTATTTTTCATTCTTCAACCCCTTCAATGCTTACCAAGACATCATTAATAGCACCTTGTTGTGATTGTTCCATTGCTATCATCAGTACTTAGTCGGCATTCAGCTACGTTCACATTCTACTCCATCTTTCCTAAGGACTTCTAATAATCTATTGGATTGTCCCTGGGAAGATCCCTCCGGTTCTGGTTGGATCATAGGACTTAACCTAACCACCCTTTTGACACCAATAACGTCGTGAATTAAAGATGTTGTGGGTATTTGATCGAAACCATGAGTGCTTGAGAGTTTAGATCATATTTTAATCACATTTTCTCCCCTATCTCTAATATATAAAATCTTTTGATATTAGAGATACCAAATTTGATTAAAATATATTTTGAAAAATAGTCTTGAAAATCTTCGGGAGAAAGATGTGTCAACCTTAGCATGAATTTTGGAACGCTCCCACTTAAAATTTGATCCAATGGAATTGTCATTACGAGGATTTGATCCACATTAAACTTTTGAGGATAGGATTTGTTGAACACATAATTTTTTTAAAGATTTTGAATATCATTGAGAAATTCTTGAAAAAATTGTGTTCAACGCTTTTTGAAAAATCAATTCTTTTTGTCGAAAAGGTTTTTTATAAAGCATAAACTTGAGTTCATAGACGTTGAATGTCTTGACGAATCCACTCAAGTGTAAGAAGATTTCTCTTCTTTTGCTGAGGGTAAGCGCACTAAATCGTACACTCCCCCGTGAATATTGATCCGGGTTGCAATCTGAAAGTGATTACAAGCCATTATGTTGAGCTCAAAACGTTGAATGTTTGTGACAAGCTCAACCCAAGATAGATTGCTCTACCTGTTGTTGGTAATATTGTCCAAAATAGACAATTTCCTGTTGAAAAGATAGAAATGACATGTTTTGAAAAATATTTACAACTTTCATTCGAGCTTTATGTACACACCTGTGTCGTTATTGAGCGACATTTCTAGGTACGTCCATATTATCGATACTGAAAGACATGTCGAGAAGAATATTTTTGGATTATCAAGGATTTTTTAATTTTGTATTTTTCTTTTTCGTTAATATTTATAGGTAGATGTTTGATAGAAGAATCAAGCAGGCTTCTTTTCCAGAACCTCCAGTTCTGCTGGAGTCAAAAATCTCATGCCAATTTGCCTAACAAGATACGCAAACCTCTCTTTCGAAAGAGATTTTGTAAACAAGTCAGCTAATTGGTAATCAGTTCTAATAAAGTATAATTCAACAATACCCTTTTCAACTTGTTCCTTAATGAAGTGATATCTGACATCAATGTGCTTCGTGCGGGAATGCTGTACCGGATTGCAGGAGATGGCTATGGCAGACTTTGAGTCACAGTACATAGGTACTTTATCAAAGTGGAAGCCATAATCCGTGAGTTGTGTTCTCATCCAAAGAACTTGAGCACAACACGCAGATAGAGACACATACTCCGCTTCGGTTGATGACAATGATGTGCAATCCTACTTCTTGGAAGACCATCCCACAAGCTTATCTTGACCTAGAAATTGTGCACCACCAGAAGTACTTTTACGTGTATCAAGACACCCTGCATGATCAGAATCTGAATAGGCCGTTAGAAAGAAACCAGTTTCCCTCGGATACCAGAGTCCCATGTGAATGGTATTCTTAAGGTACCAAAAGATACGTTTAACCTCCTTGAGGTGCTTTTCAGTGGGTCGTGCTTGATATCGTGCACAATAACATGTAGCATGATGTATATCAGGTCTGCTTGCTGTCAAGTACATGAGTGACCCGATCATGAAACGATATCTCGTTTGATGTATGGGTAATCCCTCCAGATCAGCATCTAGGGATGTGGTTGATAATGGTGTCCCAACGTGGTCACATGATGTCATACCATGCTTTGTGATTATCTCTTGACAATACTTAGCTTGGTTAATGAATATACCATCTGGGGATTGGTGAACTAGAATTCCTAGAAAGAATTTTAGTTCGCCTATCATAGACATTTCAAGCCTGTTGTGCATTACTTTTTAAACCATTTTGAAAGTTTTGGGTTTGTAGACCCGAAAATAATGTCATCACATAAATTTGCACAAGCAAAATGTCATCCCCATATTTATAAGTGAACAAAGTTAAATCAATGGAACCTTTTGAGAAACCTTTAGAGACCAGAAATTTCGAGAGCTCGTCGTACCATGCCCTTGGAGCTTGCTTGAGTCCATAAAGTGCTTTGTGGAGACGATACACCTTGTCAGGATAATGAGGATTGACGAATCCTTCCGGCTGCGTGACATAAACTTCTTCCTTCAAAGGACCGTTAAGAAACGCCGTCTTTACGTCCATTTGATAGACAATGAATCCCTTATGTGCAGCATAAGCAAGAAAAATCCTGACCGCTTCCATACGAGCTACTGGTGTAAATGATTCTTCAAAATCAATACCCTCTTTCTGTCCATACCCTTTAGCCACTAGCCTAGATTTATTCTTGATGATCGTGTTCTCTTCATCCATCTTGTTTTTCCAGATCCATCGAAGATTTAATGGTGTTACATCGTATGGTCTGTCAACAAGTTCCCAGACTTTTAGTCTTTCAAATTGTTGAAGTTCATCCGTCATCGATTCAATCCAAGCATGATCAGCTAATGCTTCTTTGATGTTTTTCGGTTCAGCTGAACTCACGGCGAGTGCGAACATACAAACATCGGCATCGGTGTTAAGCTGTTGTCTTGTGCGAACGGGTTGTGAAGGGTTTCCAATGACATGAACCAAAGGATGATCTCGGGTCCAATGATGTGTTGAAGGATGTCATTGATAGAAAGTATGCATATTTGACGGATCAACATGGCGAGTAGAAGACTCTCCAGTTTCGTGTACCGGTGTACCGAATGGGTTGATAAATTCGTCTTCGTCAGATAATGCATTGTCTGCTTGATTTGTGTTCTCTGGAGCAATGGCAGTAGTTGTGGATGTTGTAGGATCGATTGTTGAAGTGATATTCTGAGGAGGTAAATCTGCAGCAACCCGTGTTGAAGTAGATGAAGTTGTATCCGGTTGTTGACGATGATCGATATCATCATTCTTATCATGAGTGACAGCGGAAGACTTCGATACAACTTGTTTCTCCCCCGTGAAATATTCATCATAAATTGGTCCATATAACATTTCCAACTCTTCAATTCTCGTGTCGACTGTCATATCAGCTCTAGGAACATTTTCTGGAACCAGCATTGAACTTGACGGTTCATTGCTGTGGTCTTGAGTTCCGAGCTCTGTGCGGTTGTGAACGGAAGTCGTTTGTCTTTGTGGATCGGGACTTAAACTATTTTGTTCAAGTTCCATTTCTTGCAATTCATCAAATCGAATGTGAATAGTCTCGACAATCAATTTTTTTCTCTTGTTGTACACTCTATACCCCTTAGACTGAGTTGCATATCCCACAAGAATACATGCATCACCTTTCTCTTTCATCTTATCCAAATTTTCACCATCTCGAATAATGTAACAAGTACATCCAAAAACATGAAGGTGTTTGAGTGAAGGTTTTCGATCATGAATTATGTGATATGGTGTCTTTTCGTGTCTTGGGATAATTAAGGAGCGGTTTTGTGTGTAGCATGCGGTTGACACGGCTTCGGCCCAAAAGTACAGTGGAAGTTTTGAAGCGGATAATAATGTTCGAGCAGCCTCAACTAAAGTACGGTTTCGTCTTTCAACAACTCTGTTTTGTTCGGGTGTTCGAGCAATAGATGTTTCATGTTCAATCCCTTCGGCTTCAAAATAGTTTCTCAGTTTTGAATTCAAAAATTCTGTACCTTTGTCAGTACGAACCACTTTAACTTGAGCTTGAAGACCACGTTGTATCAGTTTAAGGAAGCTGATGAGAACATCAGGTGTTTCATCCTTGGACCTCAAGAAGTGAGTCCATGTGTACCTTGAGTAATCATCGACAATTACCAGAATATATTTCTTTCCATTGATACTCTGAACATGCATGGGACCACACAGATCCATATGAAGAAGATCTAACCGTCCTTTTGATCTTGGTGTGGTTTTTGTTTTAAAGCTACTTCGTTTAGCTTTACAAAGCTCACAAGAAGAACAAAGATGATCTTTGATGAATTTCAAGCTTGGAAGGCCTCTTACAATATCTTTCTTGGAAAGCAAGTTAATGGTATCAAAGTTGAGATGAGAAAGACGTTGATGCCATAACCATGCCTGAGTCGGTGAAGCTTTAGCCATGAAGCAAAGTGGAGTTGATGAAGTTGTGTTTTGAAGTGAAATTGTGTAAAGATCAGTAACCAGTGTACCGGTAAGTAAGTTATTTCCATCATAATCACGAACAAAACATGTCTTCTTTCTGAAAGCAACATCCAAATCCGCATCACAGAATTGACCAACCGAGAAAAGATTGTGATTGACCCTTTCGACGTAGTATACCCTTTTAATCGTGATATTCCCCTGAACCAAATCTCCATATCCTAGGATCGGTGCAAATTGATCATTTCCGAATCAGACCGTACCCAGGAACTTCTCCACGAAGTTAATTAGAAGCTTGAGATTCCCCGTCATGTGCTTCGTGCATCCGGAGTCCAGTATGAAGAGAATTATTTGTATCACCTGCAGAAGAGTTAGAACACGATGGAGCAATTGCTAAATTGGATACCACAGTAGTTGTGATAGTAGAATCATTAGTGTCCTTATCAACATTTAAAGGCAAACTAACACTGGTTTTCTCATTTTCTGTCCTAGCTTTTGGCATCCATTTATATCCGGGAGGACAATGATTAGCAAACCACCATTTCCAAGACTTGCTAGCAGACTCATATAATTCCTTAATTTTGCTTCTAGGATTCTTAGTGGTGGAGTCTGATGCATTACTTTTCTTAGTGGGGGTAGCACCAGAATGGTTCACTTTGCGTTTGGGTTTACTAGCTCTAATAGGCATTGCAACTTGCTTCTTAGTTCTACTATCTACGCGTTTGACTTTATTCATAGCACAC
The DNA here is from genome assembly GCA_025667525.1 of Glebionis coronaria. Taxonomy (NCBI): domain Eukaryota; kingdom Viridiplantae; phylum Streptophyta; class Magnoliopsida; order Asterales; family Asteraceae; genus Glebionis; species Glebionis coronaria. The sequence goes on from CM046881.1 coordinate 227,296,476, forward strand.
ATAGAATGATTAGCATTAGCACACTTGCCACATTTGACACAAACAAATTTCACATTCATAGCATTCAAATCATTCACATCATTCATATCGTCATTACATGCGATTACAGACTTTTTATTCTTAAAAACATTCAAATTCCTAGGGTGTGCTTCTACGTCATTCATCTTCCCTTGATTCTTGTGTTTCCAGACCTTATCATTCACTTGAGTGCTCTTAAGCTGAGGCAGGCTAACACTAGTAGTGGAGACAATTCCTGTAGTAGAAGACACACGAATATTAGTGTTTCTAGAAGTCTGAGGCGATTGAATAACTTTGTTTGTGGGCTTAGTGGTCATTCTATACATCCCTGGTTTAATCACATTATTGTGCTTAACGCTTGGTGCTATGGTATTCCTTATGGGTTGATTTTGTGGTAACCTTTCCTTTCCATCTATCTTGGGGGCAAACACAGGTTTTGCAAACGAGGAATTTGATAAAGCAGATGGTTTTCCCAAGATAGAGGATCTATTCACTTTAGAAGCATTGGGTTGTCTAACAACAGGTTTCTTAATGCTAGGTTCCACGATTTTCCCACCCATTTTAGCAACGATTTTCTGCAACTTTGCTATCGCTCTGTCCCTGTCTTGTAACTGAGCTTTCAACCCTTTAATTTCCAAATTCTGTTCATTCATTTCTTAAAACGTGTGGGAAAGTTTTTCTTGCAATTTGTTATCATGTGGAAAACTACCAATGTCTTTTTGCAAAGTAAGTTCAAGTGAATGACAATGTTTTTGAAGGAAATCAGTTTTGTGTTGAAGTAACTCAAAAGCCTTTTTGTCAACATTTTCTTTACGTTTCGAAAGCTCAATTTCAAGACGTTCACATTCTTTGATCTTATCAAGATATTGGCATCCAACTTCAGAATATTCATCAATATCAGCACAAGATGTGAAATAAGCACACATAACATCTTTAGAAACGCATTATTGCAAGAGTAAATCATATTCATCTGAAAAATCAGACTTCTCCATTTGAAGATCTTCAATGTGTTTCTCAAGAGATTCAACATATTTTGAATCATCATACATTTCAGTCCGAATGAACTCCTCAAGTTGAAGAACAGTTTGTTTAATCAACGCCGTGTTAGGAATTAAGAGTTCTTTCACAAGCAAGGTAATATCTTGAGGAATCGGACGTGTCCACTCAGCATTTTCACGTTTTGCCCAGTCTCTTTCAACAATAGATTTAACATTATCTATGTGGTGTTTAAGAATACCTAATGTTTTCCTACTCTTGCTTTTAGATTCATCTAGAGGGAGGTAGTTTATGTATTTGTAAACATTAGATTTCTTAGGGGAAAATGCTTTCTTCCATTGAATTATCTTTTGTTTGAATTCTAGAAACACTTCCTCACGAGTTTTCTGAGTTTGTTTGTTGAAAAGACCATAAAGACTATTTTCATAAGCATAATTATATGGTTTCACAAACTCCTTATTGACAAGAGGTTGACTATCATCGTCTCAAAGGGCAGTCTCTTCACTATCGGCACTTACAGGCATGCGATCAAGATTAGTTCTTTCAGTCTCATCAAGATAAAGATACGGGTTCGCAGCTTGAGCTTTGGCAAGGTACTCAGGACTTGCAAAGATAGCTTGACCCTTAAACATCGACGGAGGTGTTAGCATTCTTACGGATTGAATAGAATCATGCGTTTTATAAACAACATTCTTCAAAAATTCGACTTGTGCTTCTAGTTTCGTTACTTTTTTGGTTTCCTTATCATATCTACTTTTGAAGTCTTGTTTTAACGCATCTACCTCTTGTTTCTTATCCTCAAGAATTTTAGTAGAATCGGTAGTGGTCATAGAGAGATTTTGTTCAAGTTCATTAACTTTGGTATTGGCAAGGTGTGACAATCCGTCAATTTATGATTGATATTTTATTCTCGAATATTATTTAAAAACATTATTTTAATGTTACAATATGAACTCACATATTTTTGGGAAGAAATTTGGATTTACGTCTTGGAGTAGCATCGACTACGTCTAAACCGGAGGATTCAACGTTACGTGCTTACGTTTATATACACCGTCTTGGGTGACAGTCCGACATTTCAGAAAATAAATTTATCCGTGAATATTATTTTGGAGTTTTAAATTTGTGTTAGTTCATAAACTCACAAATTTACGAGAAGAGATTAGGACTTACGATTTTATTTTAACGTCCTTTACGACTAAACCGGAAACCTTAGGATTTCGTATTTACGTTTTCGAACTACGTTTTTGATGAGACAATTTTTATTGGATTCGTTTTGTGACGTAGATTCATAATTTATAAAAACGTTTTTCGTAAAACGACCCGAGGGCACGCAAATCGAGGAAACTAGAATCGAGGAGTACCCGTAAATAAATGGGGATGAGACAAGTGGGACACTTGCCCCACCCCCATCAAAACCGGCCACATTATGCTAAGTTACACCATGAGGTGTCAACACCTTAACAAAACTAACAACACATGTAACTAGCTTATACATTAAGCTAGCTACTAAATCAAAACCATCAAACTATCTCATTTCTCTCATTTCACATGAAAAACCACCTCAAACACTCTCTCCCTCCCCCATTCTTGCCATCCATTTCTCCTCCAAAACACCACCATCATATGATTTTTTTAACCACAAAATCCTATGTTATTTACACCAAAGTTGAAGACCTTTTGAAGCTCTCTTGAATGGTGGTGATTATAACATCCATGGAGGAGTTTTCATGGAGTAGGAGGGCTGATTTCCACAAGGTTCTCATGAAGAATGATGGTCATGAAGATGGTCTTGGTGCAACACAAGTTTCTCCATCAAAAATCCATGTTTTCATCACAACCAACATCAACTTGGTGGTATAAAGATTGTCCTCCTCAACTTCTTGTTATTTTGATTATGTAAACATGTATTTTATTTCCTATTGTATATATTTATGATGATTATATGATGATAAAAATGTTATGTGAGGATTTGTTGTTGATAATCATGGATAAAAAGATGAAAAACTATAAGAAACAAGTCTAAAATCTTGTCTAAATATGTTGGCTGTGTAAAACAGTAAAGAAGTAAGTCATAAACTGATAAAATGATGAAGTGGAATAGATTTACAGTAAGCTATGGGTCTTGTACACATGTGAGACTTGGCCATGCAATGGAATCAAAATAATGAGTGAGATATGATCAAAACAAGTTTAGGGTATAAATCTGAAGTTACTGTTTTGGACGATTTTTAGAAAATATTTAGAAGATGATTAAACAGTAGCTATAAAAGAGTTAAATATAGAACATATCATTTAGTTTATGTGATAAAAATTTGAGCTTCTATCTCTATGTAGAACTCAAGATATGGCAGTTTTGGTGAAGATGAAGTTAAAAATCAGATTTTTGGAAATTAAAGAATAATACTATTATATAAGCACTCACATTTTAATATATAAAATGTAAAATAAAAACCCACTAACTTATTAAACTTATTTATATAAATATATATAAAAGGTTAATCAAATGGATAAATTATATAAATGATGGTGAAATAATGTTTATAAGTAATAAAAACTATAAACATGATTTTTACGACTTTTTCGGCTATTGCCGTAAAATTAACGTTTTTGTTAAATAAAGCTTAGATGGTTGGACCCGTCTAATGAAAACTTTATAAAACTTATATACTGATATATAGACATGTATAACAAGTAAAAACCGATAAAACCCGAACTATAGGGCATACGGACATTTACGAGCTAAATAAACATATTGGACTAATAATTGGACTTAATAAGATAAAAACTTGTAAAAAAAAGAACTTATTGGGCTTAACCCATTTGGGCCCAACTTGTAAAGTTTAACTACTGATAATATAAGTGTGAAAAGGATTAATAAGGGTTAAATAACTTATAATAAGCTTGTTGAACCTAAAACACGTAAATAGGTAAAACGAAAAAACTGGTATAAAAGTTATCAACACGTAACTCTAAAATGAGTAAACGAGAATATGTAAACCCACTTGATCATCATATGTATATAATCATCATATGTATACATAATTGTTATTTTATAAAGTCATTGGACATGAGTCTAAGACCGAGTATTATTTGTCTAGGTTTCCGTGATTTTAGCACGTACCGTACGTCCGAATTGCCGATCACCCGCCTTCCCATATCAACGTGAGTTCATAGCCTCGCACTCTTTTAAATGTTTTTATAAATGTTTTATAAACCCGCGAGGGAGATAACATGTTAGTTTTATAAAAATAGGACACCATTTGTCCCGATTGTTTGTTTATTGATTTTGGACCTGAATGATTGAATGACCCGATTCTATGACCCGATAAATGATTAATGGACCCGATAGATGAAATAAAATGGATTATTAAAGTTAGGTTATGTCACTAAAAGTCCCATTAGCATGAATTGTGAACTACCGGGAGTTGGTAGACGCTTATGCATTTAATAGTACTATTTGGGGACGATCACCCCAGTTCGCGCCTTGACGGTTGATCCCCGTCGTGCCACATTGATTGGTAAGCGAATTTATGTATGAGAAGATTTCCATAGCGTGACCTTTGTGACGACACGCTACTTTAGATGGGCAAAATTGGTATCGGGTTAGCTACCCGTTGTTGGTTTAGTAAGGTAACAATGTCATGCGGCTTATAATAATCCAAAAACTAACAAAATACTATTAGACGCTTCGAATTACGATGTATTGCCTGACTAGCAATACTGGGTCATACTATTGATATTATGTTTGTGTTTTGGTTTTCGTAACCATATTCATATAACGGTTTTTATTTTCATACAACGTCATAAGACGTATTGTATGGTGTTTTTAACGACAATGATTCGTATAATGGTTTTTAAGGCAAATGCCTATATTATGATTTTTATGAAGATTTGTATAAAATGATTTTGGCCATTTCATGGCCTATCAAAACGATTTGTACAAAATGATTTTCAGTAATACTTTTATACTGATATTATATTGATGGAATTTACTAAACTCTATGAATTCACTCGGCGTTATCGCTGACCTTTTCTTTTGACATGTTTTATCTCAGGTACTTGAAGGTAATTCTCGGGAAGACGACAAGAATTCATGGCCCGCACCTAAACAATATTTTCCATTCAAATACTTTGTAAAACTTTGTATGAAATATAATGACTTGGGACCGATGTAACTTTAATGTTTATGAATGGAAATGCTTTATAAATAAACCACGCGATTTTTATGCGTTGTCTATGATGTGAGTAATGTGCTATCCCGTAACACCAACTAGTCTTCCGCTGTATTGAGTTGTATAAATTTGGGGGTGTTACAGTTTGGTATCAGAGCTCTCGTTATAGAGAACGAAAGATTTTTAAAATAAGGTTTTGAATAAAACTTTTCAAAATCTTTTAACTATAAACATTTTTCTAAAAATGTCTAAAAATCTTTTGACTATAACGGTGCCGAAGAATTCACGAGTTACCGACAAGGCCAAGACTGAGAAGTGTTATTTTAATATATATATATATAACTTGGATTATATATATATTTGATGTAATTTTATTACATGATTGTTTGATGATTACTTTGATATTTATACGAGGTATTTATACGACGTCGATTATCACAAGAAACCCTAACTCCCCTAGTAAATTAATCTAAGCTATTCTCGTAGTAATTCTAGCTATCCTAGATCTAAACCAAGTTGTGGATATTTATGATCCCAACAAATGGTTGATATTCGTAGAAATGTAGATATTAGTTGATTGGTGATATTGAAAAAGAATTGGCGAGATTAAATCTGATATCGATGTCATGACGATCTTTTCTTATAGAGTGGAGTTTGACAAAACGTTACCACCTAGAAAGATGTCATCTGATTCTTGTCATCCAATTCTTAAATTTGAAATCGAAAGGGTGAATGTTGCACTTGAGGCTGTTATTGGAACCATTACCCAAAAGCCTCATGCCACTAATACCTTTCTGAGAAGTCTAGTTGAATGATCAAGTCATTTCATATTAATGACTCATTTGATAATTGTTGTTGTAAGAGCTATAGGATTGAAATTAAGTGTTGATCATATTGAGCTTTTATTGCCTTTACAAGGCCGAAGAATAAGGTTGTAAGTATTGGAAAATGAGGTAGGATATCGAATTGAGTATAAAATTGGTTAAAATTTGAATAAAGTAAAATTCAACCCGTATGGAATATGAGATTGTTAATAGAAGTCGTTAAGTCTTGTGATTGAATTATAAGGTTTTGATTGATTGATAGTTCGTGTTAAGGGTTGTTCCTAGACCATTGTCCACTAACGAGGATGCCCAGTGTCCAAGAAATAAATTGAAGAAATCTTCTTCTGAATTGAGACCGATGGATCTTCTAGGACATGTGGAACACCAAAAGACTCTTGTAGATTAGTATTCATTGTGGTATCTTTTAAGAATCCCTAACTTAACTGAGATATCAGTTGGTAGGATGAGTTCTGAGAATTGTATGACATAGTGACACGTAATGTGTTACGGTACAACTTGACTTGTTTGTGATTAATGAAAAGACTACCTTTGATTGCTAAATTCTACATGTATCGATGTTATCTATCTTTTCTTGCTTCATCCTAGTGTTCGCATTAGTGATGCAACCATTGAACAAGTACTCATCTTGATTTGAGTTACGTTGTGGATTATTCTTTTGAGTGCCATCGAGATCATGAACCTCGTGATTATTTGGCTAAAGCTCATTTCCTGGTATATATCGTAGTTAATTCTTGGTGAACAATCTTCATCACTCTCTTGCAGATCACTCATTGTTTTTATAAGATAAAACGGTATCCTTTGAGAAATTTAATTTTCATCACAATAAGGATTATTCAAAGTGAGAATTATAAGTGATTGATATCAAAATGAAGTTGTTTATGAAACGCCTTGGAAAACTTAATTGTTTTCATAGAAAAGAAAATCTTTGAAAATTTATTTCTGATTCTTATTTAAGAATTAAGCATGAAATTTTTTTTGTTATAAACATGATGATAAATTTTGACGAACTGAGTATTGCATCGTTAGTCTTGAAATTGTATATAGTTGCGCGCCTACATACAATTTGGAATGGACTATGCAAGACTGATTAGTAGTCACCATAAAACTAATGAATAAACACTACATTTTCTTTGAAGATTGTGAAAGATTAAAATTCAAGAGATCTGCAAGAAGTGAAATATAGGGACATAGTGTTAGGGACACCTACATATGTGCCCGTACTATCTATTCTTCTGAGTTGAATTTACTCATCTATAGAAATTGTCTTATTTGACAATTGACAATTCCTTTCTTGTCCAATTCTCCCGTAGTGAGATTTTTAAGAAAAGTATCTGATTACCGAGTGTTGATACCCGACTGGATGTACTGACGTTCTTATCATTTCGTATGATTTGATTTCATTTGAATGACCTGGGTAACGATCCGAGGAGCTTTCGAATGCGTACTCAAATTATGAAAACATGGGATATATTCATATTCGTTAAATGTTTTCGTCTGTATCTGATTTGAAACTCTATCGCGTAGATTATGCGTTGACCTTGCTCTTTAGATAGTAATTGTGTATCCAGATATCCTTGAATTTGTGAAGTATTATGAATTAATATTAGACTTTTGAGAAGTTCGCATCTTATCGACGGCACTAAAACTGGAAAGTTGATAGTGCCAGTGGAATGAATTGATTGATTATAACATGACGACATTGTCCTAATTGATGGGAACTCAAGTAGAATTTCCCTAAATGATAAGATGTTGATTATCAAAAGTGATCTAAATAATTCTTGATGGATGACCATATCCCGCATTTAGACCTGAAATTATACCGCGAATGGTTGTGAATTAGTTATAGATATTATAATCTAGAGGAACCTAATATGGATGTATTAAAAGATGTTTCTGTTATCTGAAACTTTAGGAGGTATTTGTTGGTGAACTACCTAGACTTTCGCCACTAAGGCAAGTTGAAATTGATATTGATTATATTTCCGGTGCTGCACTTGTGGCTTGTGCACTGTATGTCAGCACCATCTAAATTAAAGAAATTACCGTACAACTGAGAAAGTTGTCGGAGAAAGATTTTATTATACCAAGCCTGTCATCCTGAAGAGCTATGGTGTTATCTTTCCTTATATTAGATTACTGTGACTGAGTAAATTGACAATCGAAAACGATATCCATAACTCGAAATGGAAGAATTGTTCGATCATTTACAAGGTTCTAGCAAATTTGATCCATAGCATGGTTATCATCAACTTCGCATCTGCGAAAGAGATTATCTATCCCAATCACTACATCCGGTGCTTGTAATGAACATTATGAGTTTCACGTGATGTCGTTTGGATTGACAAAACACATGTAGTATTCATAATTATGATGAAGCACGTGTGTAGGCTGTAATTTGATAAATTCATGCTTGTGATCATTAAGGATCATTTATTTGTTTATAAGAATAAGAATGAGTTAATAATTATTTATAGATTGCCTTAAATTGGCCGAACAATTAAAAATTGTATCTTGAATATTTAACATGAGACTTAAGACTTAATAATTTATATTATTTAACCGTGTGATTAATAGATAATGGAAGCTATATTGACTTTTCAAAGATTAGAACCATTAACGCTTAGGGATTAAAAACTTAATCCTTTACATAAAATGACCATTAAATTAATAATGGTAAGATGTATGCATATAGACTCTTCAAAAATTAAGAGCCCTTTTAAGACTTTGGATTTTACCAAAAAGAAATGGAAATATGTTTTAACAAATGTTTTACCAAAGGATTTTCAAAGGGATTATTCCCTTATACACAAACCATTTAACTAAACTTCTGTTTAGGGGTAAATGTTTGTGTATACCTCAAGATAACTTAATAAGGATTGAGTAAACCATTTATACCATAACCTGAAAACTTAAAACGACAATTTTTGCTTTTAAACTAAGAAAACTTTAACCAAAATATAACCAAAGGTTTTTCGAACATTTACGAATCTTATTAAATATTTTGGATAAATCAGCAAAAATCTTGTTAATTAAATTCAAATTTAATTTGAACATTTTATATAATTGGTTGAACTAAGAAATTTAAAACGATTACGCTTCATCAAAATTAACTAATAATTATTTAATTAATTATAATAATTATCGACGCTTTAAACTCCGGATTGAGAAAAAAAAACGGATAAAAATGATAGTAAAGACGAAACTAAAACATAGAAGATGTGAAGAAAGAATTTTGAATAAATACGCTTGTGATATTTATTTCATCAGGAAGGTGAACGTAATTACTGACGCATAATATAGAAAGAATATCTGAGTGAATTGTGAACATGATAATTATATCATCATGAGAAGTGAATATAGATGCCGACGCATTATGTATAAAAGATAAAGAACAAGTTAGGACATATTCCTTAATAATGAAGGTGCAACATAAAGTGCCGAACAATATAAAATAGCCGATGTTTGTAAAAAGGATAATATAAATAGTGAAGGGGTTCACGACTAATATGAACCATTAAAAATTGAGAAGCCAATAACGTTAAATATTTTAAAGTCCATTTGTGATTGTCTAAATTTGGAAGATGGTGAGATATAGTTATGTTGGAATTGGTAAGTATAAGTATTCTATTTATGTCATTTATGACTAAAAGTATCTTTGTCTGAAGAAGTTGTACTAATGGCAAACTATGAAGGCAGACATCGCCTCATACATTAGTAAACGTTTAGCTATTGCAAAGGTCATCATCTGAATTTGATTCGATTTGGGTCATCATCGACAGACTGACCAAATCTGCTAATATCATTCCCGTTAATGATAAATGCAAAAGAATTGTGTAAACATAGTGTGCCTGTATCGAACATCTACATCAAGATCCTCGCTTCGCATCGAATTTCTAGAGATTTGCTCAGAAATCATTGAGAACGAACCTTGATGAGAGTACTATGTACCACCCCAAATCGAAGGGACGAGGTAAAGTAACGATACAAGCAATATAAGTGCTGTTTTATGTTTGAATGATTGACCTTTGGTAATAGACCGTATAATCGTTTTCCTTTGGAGAGATTATCATTGATAATCATCATATTAGGATTGAGATTGAGTCTTGTTAGGATCTAAATATTAGAGCATTTGTGAGCAAGAGTTGAGATGAAGACAACCGACATACACCCATTGTGAGTTGGACATGTCTTTTAGGTTTAAGGTTTCCTATGATGGAGAACCTATCCTTGCAAAATACCCGACCCGCGAGATCTGAAATGATTGTTGAAATTAGGATTTGATTATTAACTGCCGATAGTGGGCAAGAGGTTATGTGAATGTGAAATGTAGATCTTGAAGTGCCAAATGGGTAGCGAAGTTATGCCACAAAATTTTAAACTTGGAAAAATGAATTCATGATCTGACAAATCATGGGATATAAGTCCCCGTTGTTTGGGACCATTGAAATGATGTAAAAGTTGGGATTGAAAGGCATATAAGCTGGATCTACCCTAGGACTTCAAGGACTGCGTAAATTATGTTTCGCAATCTAACTTGATGGAATATCTATCAAGTGATAATCTGATTATTCTTAGTAGAGCTTAGATCGGCGAAAAGTTGCATTCATCAAAAACCCGTGAACATCATGGATAGAGAAAGTAAGTCAACATTTAGCTTGATCTTATTCCCGTAGTTATGTTTGATGAAACTCGCGTATTGTAACGAATTGCACTTGTGAGAAAAGACCGAATGTGGAGGAAATACCCACATGGCTTTAACTCTATAAGAAGCAAGTAGTAAGGTAAGATGATCTTTGAGGACAAAGATCCTGTTTAGGGGTAAATGCTGTGACAATCCGTCAATTTATGGTTGATATTTTATTCTCGAATATTATTTAAAAACATTATTTTAATGTTACAATATGAACTCACATATTTTTGGGAAGAAATTTGGATTTACGTCTTGGAGTAGCATCGACTACGTCTAAACCGGAGGATTCAACGTTACGTGCTTACGTTTATATACACCGTCTTTGGTGACAGTCCGACATTTCAGAAAATAAATTTATCCGTGAATATTATTTTGGAGTTTTAAATTTGTGTTAGTTCATAAACTCACAAATTTACGAGAAGAGATTAGGACATACGATTTTATTTTAACGTCCTTTACGACTAAACCGGAAACCTTAGGATTTCGTATTTACGTTTTCGAACTCCGTTTTTGATGAGACAATTTTTATTGGATTCTTTTTGTGACGTAGATTCATAATTTATAAAAACGTTTTTCGTAAAACGACCCGAGGGCACGCAAATCGAGGAAACTAGAATCGAGGAGTACCCGTAAATAAATGGGGATGAGACAAGTGGGACACTTGCCTCACCCCCATCAAAACCGGCCACATTATGCTAAGTTACACCATGAGGTGTCAACACCTTAACAAAACTAACAACACATGTAACTAGCTTACACATTAAGCTAGCTACTAAATCAAAACCATCAAACTATCTCATTTCTCTCATTTCACATGCAAAACCACCTCAAACACTCTCTCCCTCCCCCATTCTTGCCGTCCATTTCTCCTCCAAAACACCACCATCATACGATTTTTTTAACCACAAAATCCTATGTTATTTACACCAAAGTTGAAGACCTTTTGAAGCTCTCTTGAATGGTGGTGATTATAACATCCATGGAGGAGTTTTCATGGAGTAGGAGGGCTTATTTTCCACAAGGTTCTCATGAAGAATGATGGTCATGAAGATGGTCTTGGTGCAACACAAGTTTCTCCATCAAAAATCCATGTTTTCATCACAACCAACATCAACTTGGTGGTATAAAGATTGTCCTCCTCAACTTCTTGTTATTTTGATTATGTAAACATGTATTTTATTTCCTATTGTATATATTTATGATGATTATATGATGATAAAAATGTTATATGGGGATTTGTTGTTGATAATCATGGATAAAAAGATGAAAAACTATAAGAAACAAGTCTAAAATCTTGTCTAAATATGTAGGCTGTGTAAAACAGTAAAGAAGTAAGTCATAAACTGATAAAATGATGAAGTGGAATAGATTTACAGTAAGCTATGGGTCTTGTACACATGTGAGAGTTGGCCATGCAATAGAATCAAAATAATGAGTGAGATATGATCAAAACAAGTTTAGGGTATAAATCTGAAGTTACTGTTTTGGACGATTTTTAGAAAATATTTAGAAGATGATTCAACAGTAGCTATAAGAGAGTTAAATATAGCACATATCATGTAGTTTATGTGATAAAAGTTTGAGCTTCTATCTCCATGTAGAACTCAGGATATGGCAGTTTTGGTGAAGATGAAGTTAAAAATCAGATTTTTGGAAATTAAAGAATAATACTATTATATAAGCACTCACATTTTAATATATAAAATGTAAAATAAAAACCCACTAACTTATAAAACTTATTTATATAAATATATATAAAAGGTTAATCAAATGGATAAATTATATAAATGATGATGAAATAATGTTTATAAGTAATAAAAACTATAAACATGATTTTTACGACTTTTTCGGCTATTGCCGTAAAATTAACGTTTTTGTTAAATAAAGCTTAGATGGTTGGACCCGTCTAATGAAAACTTTATAAAACTTATATACTGATATATAGACATGTGTAACAAGTAAAAACCGATAAAACCCGAACTATAGGGCATACGGACATTTACGAGCTAAATAAACATATTGGACTAATAATTGGACTTAATAAGATAAAAACTTGTAAAAAAAAGAACTTATTGGGCTTAACCCATTTGGGCCCAACTTGTAAAGTTTAACTACTGATAATATAAGTGTGAAAAGGATTAATAAGGGTTAAATAACTTATAATAAGCTTGTTGAACCTAAAACACGTAAATAGGTAAAACGAGAAAACTGGTATAAAAGTTATCAACACGTAACTCTAAAATGAGTAAACGAGAATATGTAAACCCACTTGATCATCATATGTATATAATCATCATATGTATACATAATTGTTATTTTATAAAGTCATTGGACATGAGTCTAAGACCGAGTATTATTTGTCTAGGTTTCCGTGATTGAAGCACGTACCGTACGTCCGAATTGCCGATCACCCGCCTTCCCATATCAACGTGAGTTCATAGCCTCGCACTCTTTTAAATGTTTTTATAAATGTTTTATAAACCCGCGAGGGAGATAACATGTTAGTTTTATAAAAATAGGACACCATTTGTCCCGATTGTTTGTTTATTGATTTTGGACCCGAATGATTGAATGACCCGATTGTATGACCCGATAAATGATTAATGGACTCGATAGATGAAATAAAATGGATTATTAAAGTTAGGTTATGTCACTAAAAGTCCCATTAGCATGAATTGTGAACTACCGGGAGTTGGTAGACGCTTATGCATTTAATAGTACTATTTGGGGACGATCACCCCAGTTCGCGCCTTGACGGTTGATCCCCGTCGTGCCACATTGATTGGTAAGCGAATTTATGTATGAGAAGATTTCCATAGCGTGACCTTTGTGACGACACGCTACTTTAGATGGGCAAAATTGGTATCGGGTTAGCTACCCGTTGTTGGTTTAGTAAGGTAACAATGTCATGCGGCTTATAATAATCCAAAAACTAACGAAATACTATTAGACGCTTCGAATTACGATGTATTGCCTGACTAGCAATAATGGGTCATACTATTGATATTATGTTTGTGTTTTGGTTTTCGTAACCATATTCATATAACGGTTTTTATTTTCATACAACGTCATAAGACGTATTGTATGGTGTTTTTAACGACAATGATTCGTATAATGGTTTTTAAGGCAAATGCCTATATTATGATTTTTATGAAGATTTGTATAAAATGATTTTGGCCATTTCATGGCCTATCAAAACGATTTGTACAAAATGATTTTCAGTAATACTTTTATACTGATATTATATTGATGGAATTTACTAAACTCTATGAATTCACTCGGTGTTATCGCTGACCTTTTCTTTTAACATGTTTTATCTCAGGTACTTGAAGGTAATTCTCGGGAAGACGACAAGAATTCATGGCCCGCACCTAAACAATATTTTCCATTCAAATACTTTGTAAAACTTTGTATGAAATATAATGACTTGGGACCGATGTAACTTTAATGTTTATGAATGGAAATGCTTTATAAATAAACGACGCGATTTTTATGCGTTGTCTATGATGTGACTAATGTGCTATCCCGTAACACCAACTAGTCTTCCGCTGTATTGAGTTGTATAAATTTGGGGGTGTTACACAAGGTACGTTTTTTGACGTTCATCCATTAAGAAAACATTATATTGACGCTTCTTGTTGGCTAGTAACTCAAGAGTTGTATTATATTTGTTTTCAAAATCGTCCTTTTGACTTTTTAACGTACTACCCTTGTACCCCTCAAGCTCTTTGGTTTTCTGAAGGAGCTCATCCCTATAGCTTTCAGTCATCTCAGTAGATTTGATAAGAGCAGCTTTGCATTCTTCAAAACTTTGAGTGAGCGTAGCGTTTGCCTTCTTTAATTACTTTTGACTCTTCTTATTTTCAGTGACATCTTTTTGTAAAGTAGAAATTAAATTAGCAAGCGCAATACGTTCCTCTTCATCATATTCATTTGCATGTTGATCATTCTCAGACTCATTATTGCACATGTCTGATGAATCGGGTGTGGTATTGCTATCAACCGTTTCCATCATACATGTGTCATTAATGGCATTGGGTAGATCACTATGCTCATGAGTATCACCAAACACATTATATTCATCAATATTGTGTATCTTATCGATTGGCTCAGTGTCAAAGACAGGGCCATTGTCATCTTCAGTAACTTTGAGAACTTCTTCAACCTTTGCCATGTACGAGTAATGTGCATCGAGCTCTTGATCAGAATCTTCATCATCAGTATCATCAAGCATTGCTCCTTCCTCAGCTGACAAATTAACCCCTGCTTCCATTTTCTTGCATAGCAGCATCTTTTCCTTGTGATAGCTGGAGTCTCTAACCCTTTTCGGCTTCCTACATTCCTTTGCCATATGCCCATAACCTTGGCAATTAAAACATTGAATCCCACTCTGCTGAACTGAAATGTGTATAGTTGAAGTTCGTTTTTCTCAGTTCTTAACAAATTGAAAGTCCTAACAAGATCGGGTTTTTAATTGTTTTTGGTTGGTAATGTGTTTTTTGGATATTCTATTGCTAATTCAAACAAGCCTTGCTAAAATGAAAAATATCGCCTACTTATATGTAAAACAAAGTGCAAATACCAAGTTTTTATTCAATTAAAATGCCAAATGTAAATTCTACAAACTATAAGGACTGGAAATGTAAATTCTATGAAATTTAAATGCTAAAAATGTAAAGATAAAAAGTATAAGGACTGAATGTGTAAAAACAGTAAACTATATGGACTTAAAATGAAAATTGTTCAAACAAGTAACTAAATACCAACTAATTTGAAACTTCCTAACTAATTTTGAACAAAACTGAAAATATAGGGACTGATTACTTGAAAACCCTAAAAAGTTGGAAAGATTAGCCAAGTTTAAGAACACCTTAATACTTCAAGGACCTAATTGCAATTTTCAAAAACTTTTCAAAAAAACGGGTTTAGAACTTCAATAAGCTCGTTTGAGCTTATTTCTCAACCAAACTTGATCAAACAAGTTGCAAACGACTTAAAATTGAATTTAAGCTAGACCTATCCAAGGAAATTGGCTGAAAGTCACTAGAAATCTGTTAAGCTAAATCCAATAAGCTCACAATAAGCTACTAGTTAATCTAGACTTGCACAACTAGATTTTAATGGAAATTCTTGTTAATAAGCTCAAAAGAAGAACGGGAAATCAAGTCTCAAGGAAAATCATCAAGTAATAAGCTCAGAATCTGAAAATAAGCCAAAGTTGAGCTTATGTTGACTTTCGTTGACCAGAAATTTCAATAAGCCCAAAATCTCAAAATTTAACTAGGAACACTAATGGAATAGAAATGTGAAAGAAAATTAGCTTGTTTATGAAGTGGAAATCAAGATATGAAAAATCAGTTGCCCAAGTTACAGAAACTTGCATTTGCTCATGATCTTAAACTTTTGTTTATTTCTAGCTTAATACTTGATACTGTACAATTTCCTTATACAAATTGAAAGTTCATATATTGAGTAAGAAATGAGAACTGGTTTGGAATGATTTCATCAACTAACAAAGTAATGCCAAGCAAATCAAATTCACAACTTCCTGATAAGAAACTTGAATAAAACTGACCCAAACTTTTTATATGACCATTTGCCTTTTTGACCAAAACTTTGACTTAAAAGTGACTGAATTCTATTTATTATGACTAGTTAACTGAATATGAACCAAAAATTGCCAAATTCTAACACTTGAAAACTAAATCAAAGCTAATTCCAAACACTACTTACTAATCTTTTTGGAATTTTTATGAAGGTTTATTGATCAAATGATAAGACTGAGTTAAGAATGATATCACTCTAAGTTTTATAGCCAAAATGAAGTAAATAAGAACTTATTTTAAGTACTCTAACCAACAAGTACTCTAAATGGCTGACAAAACTAAACTGACTGATAAATGTGAAAACAGAACAAGTTCTAAGACTATTAAGCAAGATTAAGCTACTATTAAGCTACAAAAACAATGAGATCAGATCAATAGCAGGCTAAAACCACTTTTATCATACAATCAAGCAAGGATTATCTAGGAATGAACCAAGCAATCAACTGTTTAGTGGAACTTAAAATCAGAACATGAAAACCCTTAGCTAAGGCCTCCTTTGGGGAGTAGAGGAGCGCTAAGCTCTCTAATCTAGTGCTAACCACCACCTTAGCACTAGAACACACTAATCAACAACAAATCAACAGCTACAACCACCAAGAATCACTATATCTGGACTGAATTCTTTAAAGTCTGCTATATCTGGAACTGGATGATCAAAACAGCTACAATCTTCACAATTAGCTCACTATGATCAAGTTATGATCATAACAGACTAACAACATCACAATAGTAACAATGGTGCAAGTATGAACAGTAGAAAGGTAATGAGAGTTTTGGAGGGAAAATGGAAATTTGAATTTATTGAGTTGAAAAGTAGTTACAAGGTTGGTAAACTGTTACAACTAACTATAACAGACTCAAGAGTGTGTCAAACTCTTGAGTTGTTAAGCTAAAGCTAAAAATGAGTTGAGAGAAAAACTAAAGTGTGTGTGATTTCACACTTTCTACAATACAAGAAATGAGAACAATCCATGGTATTTATAGACTACAAGAGTGAAGTGGTTGGGGTTGGTGACGTGTTAGAACCAATCCCCAGCTTCCACGTGTCAAAAATCTGCCAATTGGATTTTGCTGATGAAGAACAAATTTGGGGATTTTCTCTTGAGTTGATTTCAGCTTAATTGGTGGTGATCATTGGATTCGTCTCTAAAAAACGAGCAAGTTTCATGTTTATACCATCTCTTGAAATTGCTTCTAGCTCAAAAACGATTCTGGCAAACTTTGTTGTTGAAGATGACACGTGGCAGATTTGTATTGGTTGTGGGCTGAGCACACGGATCATTATCCACAATGGATAATCTGATTATTGCATGTCTCTTTTCCATTGGCTGAGAAGTGAAGTTAGTGCGTTTACTGTTGTGATTTGGACCAATTAAATGCTGGCGGCTGATGGCATTAAGTGAAGTGAAGTGGCAATCCTTGTCACTTGATTCTTGCATTCTCATTGGCCAAAAACATAACACATGGATCAAGCTTAGTTTAACTTTCCAAAGTTGGCAGAATTAGCCCCTTGACTTGGCAGAATGTATATTTTAGCTATATTCTTCATTCTTTTGACAATTTAAGTCCTTCCACTTGTAAACTTGATCAAAAAGCCCCTTTGACTGAGTTGACTTGAGAGTTGACCATATTTGACTTTGATCTTGACTTTGTCATATTTACACTTTTGGTCCTTCATCTTTGGCAGATTGTCAAGATAGGTCCTTTGTCTTCAAAGTCTTGTCACATTTGATCCTTCTTTGTCTTTTTCATAAAATTAAGCTTGATTTTCCTTTGTTTGCTTGAAAATGTATCCTTCTTACCTATTTGAGCACAAACACAAAACATACCACATAATTCCGCTTTATAGCACAAAGTTTAGGTATTTTTATTGTGTTTTTAGGGTGATTTGTTGATAAATTGATATGAGTTTTTTGCTCATATCAAATCCCCTACACTTGAACATTGTCATGTCCTCATGCAATGCTATATATTTTAAGCACAATTTTACATTCTCCTCATAATTAATCCACCTTGGCCATTATGGAATGCATCTACACTACTCTAAACTAAATGATGCATGATTTTTATTTTTAACAATGCAATGAACAAAATACAATTCCATCTATATCTTTTTGGTTTTTCTTGAAATGGTTTTGATGGAAATAACTCATAAAGAATTCAATGACTTTGATTAGGGCTTGGGTACCATGGACATTTATCACCCTCAAGTTTCACTTTCCCCATACCAAGCTTAAAAATGGGATCATTGTATTCACAAGTAAAAAGTGCATCAACTTATTCATGACAATTAAATGTGGAACCGGTTATTATTTGAGCAAATTGCTTGTGGGCAAATTTGTTATTATTCAAGTGTGAAATATAATAAGTGTAAAATCCAAAAATAAGGAAGCACGGTTTTAATCCTAAGTAATCCTCTCATCCATTACTTGAAAAACCGCTCACAATTAATATAAATCCGTTTCAAGAGTAATAAGTCATTCGCTTTATGTGTAAAATCCTCATGTCATGCTTTCATAAGTAGCTACACACTCGCTAAGGAAAGAAAAATAAAAATCACGCAATAATTTACATCCGCCATCTTTTTGAGACTTTGGATCTTCAACCCCGCAACCCGTCAAGGTAATATTGGATTGGAGCAATCTATTGAATCCCCGCAACCCGTCAAGGTAATATTGGAACTCAATAGTCACTATAATTAACACCACACTGACCCTCTTGGGAGTCTTGTATATATATATATATATATTTTTTTTTCTTTTTTTTTCTAGCCACTCATTTTTTTGTAAGCCGCTCTTATTTTTCTTTATTCCTCACCAAGAAAATAGAAAAGAATAAAAGGAAAAACACCCGCTAAATATTGAGCATGACATAAGTCTAGTACACATAAAACGTTCTAACTTAGAATCTTAAGACGTACTTATATCAACCATGAATGATTAGACAAAAATACATAAGAGATTACAAACAAATTAAAGCCGTTCTTGATTATTTATTAACAATTATATACATGCGAAGAAAATAGAGACAAAGAAGAGAAGGGTTTAGCCACAAGTAATTATCATGAAGTTTATCTAGCCCTTTTATACTTGCTTCAACTCTATCATTTCCCATTCTCCACAAATTTAAAATCTCAAAGAATGAGATTGGTGGATGCTTAGCCTAATAGACCAATAAAGGACTACATGGTTAAGGATACTAGCTAGAGAATGCTAAGATAAGCAAACTCGGGTTGAGTCAAAATATCCATAGCGGGCCTAATGTCAAAGAAGTCTAAACTCGTTAAACCATGTTTTTATTATATTTACTCTTTTATATATTTTTGATGAAAAAGAAATATATACAATGCAGATGTGTTATGCAAATGAAAAATGATTAATGAAAAATATGAATGCATATTTTTGGTGGCCAAAGTAGATCAAAAATTTGAAAAATGTTTGAAAAATTAAATTTCCAAGTTATCATGAAAGACAATGACAAGTTCTAGGTAAGGTCACTTCGATAGAAGACCCCCCTACACTTAAGCTAAACATTGTCCTTAATGTTTAAGAGCATGGAAGTATAAAAACTTCCCCTACACTTATGACAATGAATAGACTTTGCTTAACCCAAGTTAAGGAAAGGACAACTATTAGTGAATTCTTGTTTAAGCATAAGGTGTCAATGAAAGATCACAATAGTAACAAAGTGAACCGGATACAAGGGCCTCCTCCATAAGCTCCAAAGCATGAAATGAGTGAGCAACCCTACAAACAACATGAAGACAAAAGAAGGTCTCCCCTACACTTATCTCCAAGTCTATACCTTTATTGCTAACCTACAACACTCTAAACCTAGTTATACGATGCTTGAGTTAATGAGTCTCTAGCTCGACTCGTCCCTCAATGAATTAATTCATGGGGAAAATGGGGATCTCTTGGACCATTTCAACGGAAATGTCCTCCCCAAAATAATGTTTCACAAGGTGACCATTCACTTTAAAGTTTGGACCATCGGGTTGTGACAACTCAATAGTTCCATATGGAAACACTTGAGCAATAGTGAATGGACCGGACCATCTCGACTTAAGCTTGCCCGTAAAAAGTTTCAACCTTGAGTTAAAGAGGAGAACCGGCTCTCCAACTTTGAACTCACGGTTCTTGATCTTAGCATCATGCAATTTCTTAGTCTTTTCCTTGTAAAGCAAAGAATTTTCATAGGCATTGGCTCTCAATTCATCCATCTCATTAAGTTGATCTTTCCTATGTGAACCGGCTTGGTTTAAATCAAAGTTAGCCCACTTGAGAGCCCAAGATGCCTTGTGTTCTAACTCAAATGGGAGGTGGCACACTTTACCATAGACAAGCCTATAAGGAGTACAACCAATTGGTGTCTTAAAAGCCGTCCTAAAAGCCCACAAAGCATCATCAAGCTTATCCGACCAAGAAGCTCGATGCTCTCCCACCGTTCTCTCTGAAATTCTCTTTAAACCACGATTTGTGACCTCGGTTTGACCATTGGTTTGAGGGTGATACGCGGTAGAAAGTCTATGATTAACTCCATATTTCTTCATAACTCTCGTGAATTGATCATTACAAAAGTGCGTACCACGATCACTTATGATGGCCCGAGGTACACCAAATCTAGCAAACAATTGCTTTAAGAACTTCACAACAACTCTAGCATCATTGGTAGGTAAGGCTTTAGCCTCCACCCATTTGGACACATAATCCACCGCCACAAGTATATACTTGTTTCCTTTAGAGGATGTAAAAGGTCCCATGAAATCAATGCCCCATACATCAAATATCTCACACTCTTGAATAAAATTTTGTGGCATCTCATCACGTTGCGTAATTTTTCCTTGTCTTTGAAACACATCACAAAATTTCACCATTTCATGGGCATCTTTGTAAATGGAAGGCCAATAGTAACCCGAATCAAAGACTTTCTTGGCGGTATAGTTAGGCCCAAAATGTCCACCCGTAGGTCCTTTATGACATGCTTCTAAGATCTTAAATGCCTCGGGCCCATCTACACACCGTCTAATGATTTGGTCCGCACATTGCCTAAAACGATAAGGATCATCCCAAAAGTAATACTTAACTTCCTTAAGAAATTTCTTCTTTTGTTGATAAGTAAGACCCTCAATAAGCACATTTCCCACAAGATAGTTTGCTATATCCGCAAACCAAGGAGTGACATCCTCTTGGGAAGAGATAGACATGAGCTCCTCTAATGGAAAGGATTCATTGATTTCTTGATGTGGAAAATCTCCTTGAAAAGGATGCTTAAGTATACTCAAGTGATCCGCCGCTAAATTCTCGGCCCCTTTTTTTATCACGAATTTCTATCTTAAACTCTTGAAGCAACAAAACCTATCTCAAAAGCCTAGGCTTAGCATCTTGTTTTGTCATAAGATACTTGAGAGCGGAATGATCCGTATACACTATGGTTTTGGATAGTACAAGGTATGGTCTAAATTTCTCAAAAGCATAGACTATAACAAGCAACTCTTTTTCCGTGGTAGTGTAATGAAGTTGTGCACCGGTCATGGTTTTACTCGCATAGTGTATAGGTTGAAAATGCTTATTCACTCTTTGACCTAAGACGGCCCCCACCGCATAATCACTAGCGTCACACATAAGCTCAAAAGGTAATTCCCAATTTGGAGAAACCAAAACGGGAGCCTTTGTTAATTTCTCCTTAAGAGTCTCAAAAGAGTCCAAACAATCTTGGTTAAAAATGAAAGGAGCCTCTTTTTCCAAGAGGTGAGTCATCGGTCTAGCTATCTTAGAAAAATCTTGTATAGATCGCCTATAAAATCCCGCATGACCTAAGAAACTCCTCACACCTTTAACCGAGGTGGGTGGGGGAAGCTTAGCAATCACATCAATTTTAGCTCGATCCACTTCTAATCCCTTGTTGGTTATTTTATGTCCTAAAACAATTCCCTCTTTCACCATAAAGTGAAATTTCTCCCAATTAAGCACTAAACGTGTTTCCTCACAACGCTTAAGCATTCTCTCTAGATTGGTGAGACATGAGGTAAATGAATTTCCAAAGACGGAAAAATCATCCATAAAAACCTCCATAGTTTGCTCTATCATGTCATGGAAAATCGCCATCATGCACCTTTGAAACGTCCCTGGTGCATTACATAAGCCAAAAGGCACCCGCTTGTAAGCAAATGTACCGTAGGGACAAGTGAATGTGGTCTTTTCTTGATCCTTGGGGTCAATGGGTATTTGGAAATAACCCGAAAAGCCATCAAGAAAGCAATAGTACTCATTTCCCGCTAAGCGTTCAAGCATTTGATCCATAAAAGGTAATGGGAAATGGTCTTTCCTAGTAACCTCATTGAGTTTCCTATAGTCAATACAAACTCTCCAACCGGTAACAAGTCTTGTAGGAATAAGCTTATTGTTCTCATTAGGCACTACGGTGATTCCACCCTTCTTAGGAACACAATGTACCGGGCTAACCCATGGAGAGTCGAAAATGGGGTAAATCATACCCGCATCAAGGAGTTTAATCACCTCCTTCTTAATAACCTCATGGATTTTTGGGTTAACTCTTCGTTGACTTTGAATTGCGGGTTTGTAATCATCCTCCCTAAGGATTTTATGTGTACAAAAATGTGGATCAATTCCCCTTATGTCGGATATTTTCCAAGCTAAAGCTTTCTTGTGTTTCTTAAGGACTTCAATAATTTGCTCATTCTCATCCTCTTTCAATTCTTTAGAAATGATCACGGGTAATTGGTCTTTGCCCTCTAAGAAAGCATACACTAGGTGGGATGGAAGGTCCTTAAGTTCAAGTGGAGGTGGACTCTCTATGGAAGGTTTTACTATGGAAGGATCCTTATTGGTAACTTCTTGTGGAGTAGGAGAAGGAATAGGGTCCTCAATGAGCAACTTTTGGATAGTAAGAATATATTTTTCCCAATTAATGGGAGAATCATCATCACCAAGAAAGTTTGACTAAAATTCCTCCAAGAGGAAATCACTCTCTCCAAAAGGTGTTAAAGAGGGAGCAATTGAGGCCACGGTTTCAACATGGGGCATCTCATCACTAGTACTCTTGCAAGCATCATGAAAGTGTTCATCACACACTTCATCTAACACATCAACTATGTTAATAGTCTCACACGGTCTAGACTCCTTAACCTCTTTCCTATCACAAACTTTCCCTAACTTAAACACCACTTTCTCATCCTCTACTCTCATAATTAGTTCTCCTTCCGCTACATCTATCAAAGTACGACACGTTCTCAAAAACGGTCTACCAACAATCAAAGGAACTCTAGGATCCATGTCATAATCAACCACTACAAAGTCGGCCGGAAATGTAAACTTATCCACACCTACAAACACATCCTCCGCTATACCTACGGGGTAAGCTATGGTTCGGTTGGCTAACTCAAGGGTCATCCTAGTGGGAGTGAGCTCGGGAAGAGAGAGTTTTTTCCAAACCGATAAAGGCATGAGGTTAATGCTTGCCCCTAAATCCGCCAAAGCCATGCAATTTTCTACACCAGGAAAATTACAAGGTATCAAGAAACGCCCCGGGTCTCCAAGTTTTGTTGGTAAGGTTTTAAGTAGCACGGCGGAAAAATTTTCATTAAGGGATGTGTTGGGCAAATCAGCCAATTTTTCTTTGTTTGAGAGTAAATCCTTGAACATCTTAGCAAACTTTGGCATATAAGCAAGAGCTTCCGCAAAGGATATGTTGATGTTGAGTTGCTTGAACATTCTTAAGAAATTTTAGACTTGGATGTCATCCTTGTTCTTTAACTTGTCCTTTTCAACCTTGAAGGATATGGAAGAGTTGGTTTTGGTGTACGTGTAATAGGTGTTGTAGTAGATGATTTGTCTTTGTTAGCTTCTTCATTGGGAGGTGTGGAAGGTAGAGGAGAAGTAGGAATAGGTTGGGAAGGTGTGTTTGATTGAATGGGAGCATTTGAGGTGGTGAAGTAGAGGTAGAAGGCTTGTCACAAGAAGGAGAAAAAGTGGGTGGAACAATAGGAGGTTTAGGAGGTGAAGGATCCTTTGTTGTCTTTCCACTTCTTGTTGTAATAACATTGACATTTGCCCTTGGATTTGTTTGTGTGTTAGATGGTAAAGCCCCTTGTGGTCTTTGATTATACATAATTTGGTTTTGAAGAAGAGCAAATTTCTTGTTATTTTCCTCTTGAGCATCTTTCATTTGTTTCTCATAAGAAGTAAGATTTTGAAGGATCAAATCCATGGGGTTAGGTTGCACATTCCCTTGATAAAAACCTTGTTGTAGAAAAGGTGGAGGTGGTGCATTAAATCCTTGGTTTGGTGGATAAAAGTTATTTCCTTGAGGTTGAAAATGATTGGGTGCCTTGTAGTTATTCCCTTGGTAAGGTGATCTTTGCCCTTGATTCCTTTGTAAAACTTGAGGAGGATTTTGTTGAATTTGGGTGGGTGGTTGGGGTGGGAATCCCAATGGAGTAAGGTAATTTTGGGACTTGTAAGAAAGGTTATTTGGATTGATATTTGGCTTGAAGTGTTCACGATTTTCCTCTTGGTAAGCATAACATTCCCCTTGATAACCTTGCACCTTATCACATTGTTCATAGGAATGGGGACCTCCACAAGTTACACAAGAAAGAGTAATGGCATTCACATCATTTGAAGAATTGTTCAATGAAAGGATCTTAATGGCTTGAATCATCTCTTGTTGACCTCTATCCATTTTTTGAAGGATCTCTTGTTGAATCTTGAGGAATTGGTTATCACAAGGTGTTTGAGAATCGTTTTGGATAACATGAACCCTTTCTTCAAATTGAGAATTTGTTTGAACCATTGCTTTAGTCTCAATGATGTCCAAGGCCTCTTGAATGGATTTAAGAAGAATATTCCCTCCCGCGGAAGCATTGAGTGAATCTTGGTGATGAGGTTTAAGGCCATCATAGAAAGTATTGATTTGGTGAACTTCATCCAATCCATGGTTAGGGAATCGCCTCAATAACTCTCTAAACTCCTCCCAAGCATCACTAAAGGATTGACTAGGTTTTTGTTGAAAGCCTATAATTAAGTTCCTCAAAGTCGTGGTCTTAGATGGGGGAAAGAACTTGTTCAAAAACTTAGTAGTGAAACCATCCCATGTGGTGATACTATCGGGTGGTTGGGTGTCTAACCAATGCTTAGCGGCTTCCTCTAGTGAAAATGGCACCAATATCAACTTAATAGCATCATGTGGAACTCCATTGTACTTAAGGGTATTGCAAATAGCAAGGAATCTCTTAAGGTGATCATGAGGATTATCATTCTTGTGACCATAGAAAGGTGTGTTTGAAACCAAGGTAATCATAGCCGTTTTTAGCTCAAATGAATTTGCGGGAATGTCGGGAATCCTGATAGCATTGGCATATCCGTGAACATTGGATTGCAAACGTTCCATCAAAGAACGATTATCAACAGCCATGGCTTCTTGTTGTGGATGAATCAAAGCACGATTCTCGTGACCGGCTTGATGGACGGTGGTGGTCTTACTCTTTCTCTTTTTCTTCCTTTTCGGAGGAAGAGGTTGTACACCAATCGGTATTTGTGCACGCCCGCGAGTGAGCATGCAACTCAATACGAGGAATGAGAGAGAAGCTCTCGTGTGACTTTGAAGAGAAAAGGATTATCCTCTTCGAGTTTCAATATGAAATATCCACAAGAAAATAATAATATATGTAGGTACTACTTGGGTGCAAGACCCCCAATGAAGCCTTCCTTCTTAGAATACTCACAAGTGAACGGGGGGTTAGGTGGCGCGAAGCACTTAAGTACCTATTGACCCTTAGATGGCATTTTATAGCACATCGCCTTTCTATTCACTTAATAGTTTGTATTCTTCGAATTGTTGCTTATTGGAAGTATTTATCTATTCTTGCTTTATTTTGTTTGATCGATACACGTGTCAAGGACCGGAACGCCCCTCAACACGGTGTATTGCCTTGGCAATACTTATGGAGAATATGTAAATTGGTTGTTCTTATACGTATACGTATTTACTTATAATATATGGAAAATATTTTTGTATTTATGAGTTTTTAAGAGAAAATACTATATGTACATAAAAACCGAGAGAATCCAATAATATATATTTTTGGGTGCAATCTCTTAGGAAAAAGATTGCTTTTTGGATTTTTTTAATTTGTTTGGTCAATTCTTTAGGAAAAGAATTGTTTTGTTAATTTTTAGTTTTTATATATTTTTATATTTTTGATTTTTTTATTTGTTTTTTATTTATGATACGTAAAAATAACGTTCACTAGGTGAACGGATCCTAAAAGCCAATGAAAACTGTCAATCGATAGTCTATCGTAAAGTCAAAGAACCGGCAGCGGCGCCATTTGAAATGTGTATAGTTGAAGTTCGTTTTTCTCAGTTCTTAACAAATTAAAAGTCCTAACAAGATCAGGTTTTTAATTGTTTTTGGTTGGTAATGTGTTTTTTGGATATTCTATTGCTAATTCAAACAAGCCTTGCTAAAATGAAAAATATCGTCTACTTATATGTAAAACAAAGTGCAAATACCAAGTTTTTATTCAATTAAAATGCCAAATGTAAATTCTACAAACTAGAAGGACTGGAAATGTAAATTCTATGAAATTTAAATGCTAAAAATGTAAAGATAAAAAGTATAAGGACTGAATGTGTAAAAACAGTAAACTATATGGACTTAAAATGAAAATTGTTCAAATAAGTAACTAAATACCAACTAATTTGAAACTTCCTAACTAATTTTGAACAAAACTAAAAATATAAGGACTGATTACTTGAAAACCCTAAAAAGTTGGAAAGATTAGCCAAGTTTAAGAACACCTTAATACTTCAAGGACCTAATTGCAATTTTCAAAAACTTTTCAACAAAAACGGGTTTAGAACTTCAATAAGCTCGTTTGAGCTTATTTCTCAACCAAATTTGATCAAACAAGTTCCAAACGACTTAAAGTTGAATTTAAGCTAGACCTATCCAAGGAAATTGGCTGAAAGTCACTAGAAATCTGATAAGCTAAATCCAATAAGCTCACAATAAGCTACCAGTTAATCTAGACTTGCACAACTAGATTTTAATGGAAATTCTTGTTAATAAGCTCAAAAGAAGAACGGGAAATCAAGTCTCAAGGAAAATCATCAAGTAATAAGCTCAGAATCTGAAAATAAGCCAAAGTTGAGCTTATGTTGACTTTTGTTGACCAGAAATTTCAATAAGCCCAAAATCTCAAAATTTAACCAGGAACACTAATCGAATAGAATTGTGAAAGAAAATTAGCTTGTTTATGAAGTGGAAATCAAGATATGAAAAATCAGTTGCCCAAGTTACAGAAACTTTCATTTGCTCATGATCTTAAACTTTTTGCTTATTTCTAGCTTAATACTTGATACTGTACAATTTCCTTATACAAATTGAAAGTTCATATATTGAGTAAGAAATGAGAACTGGTTTGGAATGATTTCATCAACTAACAAAGTAATGCCAAGCAAATCAAATTCATAACTTCCTGATAAGAAACTTGAATAAAACTGACCCAAACTTTTTATATGACCATTTGCCTTTTTGACCAAAACTTTGACTTAAAAGTGACTGAATTCTATTTATTATGACTAGTT
The DNA here is from genome assembly GCA_025667525.1 of Glebionis coronaria. Taxonomy (NCBI): domain Eukaryota; kingdom Viridiplantae; phylum Streptophyta; class Magnoliopsida; order Asterales; family Asteraceae; genus Glebionis; species Glebionis coronaria. The sequence continues at coordinate 227,324,418 of CM046881.1, forward strand.
AACTGAATATGAACCAAAAATTTCCAAATTCTAACACTTGAAAACTAAATCAAAGCTAATGCCAAACACTACTTACTGATCTTTTTGGAATTTTTATGAAGGTTTATTGATCAAATGATAAGACTGAGTTAAGAATGATATCACTCTAAGTTTTATAGCCAAAATGAAGTGAATAAGAACCGATTTCAAGTACTATAACCAACAAGTACTCTAAATGGCTAACAAAACTAAACTGACTGATAAATGTGAAAACAGAACAAGTTCTAAGACTATTAAGCAGGATTAAGCTACTATTAAGCTACAAAAACAATGAGATCAGATCAATAGCAGGCTAAAACAACTTTTATCATACAATCAAGCAAGAATTATCTAGGAATGAAGCAGGCAATCAACTGTTTAGTGGAACTTAAAATCAGAACATGAAAACCTTTAGCTAAGGCCTCCTTTGGGGAGTAGCGGAGCGCTGAGCTCTCTAATCTAGTGCTAACCACCACCTTAGCACTAGAACACACTAATCAACAACAAATCAACATCTACAACCACCAAGAATCACCATATCTGGACTGAATTCTTCAAAGTCTGCTATATCTGGAACTGGATGATCAAAACAACTACAATCTTCACAATTAGCTCACTATGATCAAGTTATGATCATAACAGACTAACAGCATCACAATAGTAACAATGGTGCAAGTATGAATAGTAGAAAGGTAATGAGAGTTTTGGAGGGAAAATGGAAATTTGAATTTATTGAATTGAAAAGTAGTTACAAGGTTGGTAAACTGTTACAACTAACTATAACAGACTCAAGAGTGTGTCAAACTCTTGAGTTGTTAAGCTAAAGCTAAAAATGAGTTGAGAGAAAAACTAAAGTGTGTGTGATTTCACACTTTCTACAATACAAGAAATGAGAACAATCCATGGTATTTATAGACTACAGGAGTGAAGTGGTTGGGGTTGGTGACGTGTTAGAACCAATTCCCAGCTTCCACGTGTCAAAAATCTGCCAATTGGATTTTGCTGATGAAGAACAAATTTGGGGATTTTCTCTTGAGTTGATTTCAGCTTAATTGGTGGTGATCATTGGATTCGTCTCTAAAAAACGAGCAAGTTTCATGTTTATACCATCTCTTGAAATTGCTTCAAGCTCAAAAACGATTCTGGTAAACTTTATTGTTGAAGATGACACGTGGCAGATTTGTATTGGTTGTGGGCTGAGCACACGGATCATTATCCACAATGGATAATCTAATTATTGCATGTCTCTTTTCCATTGGCTGAGAAGTGAAGTTAGTGCGTTTACTGTTGTGATTTGGACCAATTAAATGCTGGCGGCTGATGGCATTAAATGAAGTGAAGTGGCAATCCTTGTCACTTGATTCTTGCATTCTCATTGGCCAAAAACATAACACACGGATCAAGCTTAGTTTAACTTTCCAAAGTTGGCAAGATTAGCCCCTTGACTTGGCAGAATGTAATTTTTAGCTATATTCTTCATTCTTTTGACAATTTAAGTCCTTCCATTTGTAAACTTGATCAAAAAGCCCCTTTGACTGTGTTGACTTAAGAGTTGACCATATTTGACTTTGATCTTGACTTTGTCATATTTACACTTTTGGTCCTTCATCTTTGGCAGATTGTCAAGATAGGTCCTTTGTCTTCAAAGTCTTGTCACATTTGATCCTTCTTTTTCTTTTTCATCAAATTAAGCTTGATTTTTCTTTGTTTGCTTGAAAATGTATTCTTCTTACCTATTTGAGCACAAACACAAAACATACCACATAATTCCGCTTTATAGCACAAAGTTTAGGTATTTTTATTATGTTTTTAGGGTGATTTGTTGATAAATTAATATGAGTTTTTTGCTCATATCATGAACCACTTGACATCCAACCGTTTCCCTATTCCCAGTAGCAGCAGCAATCCTCTGAGTATCATACTTGGCAGTTTGTCGATCATATCTTGTAGAACCCTCAACATGTGTTGGATTATGTCGATCATACCTAGAAGGACTTTCACCACGTCGACGTGTGTCATACCTTGGAGGACTCTCAACATATCGGTTCTTGGTGTTAGATGATGTGCGAAGATTGTTGTTGGTGGGTTTGTAGATTTTCTTGTAAGTCTTCATTATGAAAGCAATTTGTTGTTTCATCTCTCGGTTCTTTTGAGCTTGGTCTTCATCACTATCTTCTTCAGATGAGGACTCAGATGGTGGTGATGGTGCTCTTGGCACTTTACCTCGAGATCTTGTGGATAATGAAGACTTAGATGATGTGGAAGATAGTGGTGAAGATGATGTAGTGGAATATGACTTAGGAGCACGAGATTTATGACCTTGAACATGTTGAGTTGTAGTCACTAAAGCAAGTGGATTAGCCGTCTTGGCAACACGTTCAGCTCGAATCTCATTTGCTTCATTCTGAAATTGCTTCAAGATATCAAAGAGTCGATGATATGAGACCTTGTCTAACTTTTCTTGTTGTTTCACCAAAGTGACGAACTGTGTCCACTCGGGTTGAAGTTGTTGAAGAAATTGGACATTGACTTGCATAGTGGAGACTTGCAGATTATTTCTTGTCATGTCATTCATCATCTTATAAAACTTGGAGTAGTAAGAATCAATTAATTCTCCATCCCTTGAAGTAAACTTGCCAAAATTCCAAAACAAGTTTGTTTTGACATCTTGTTTGTTGAGTGATTCTCCTTGTTGCAAGCGTTCAATAGCAGTCCACATTTCATGTGTTGTAGGGCATGCATCAACCGTGGAATAAATGTCATCTCCAATCCCACTTAGAACCATATAGATGGCTTCCTTCTCCACATCATGCCAAGCATAATTTTCAGGTCTGAGATCGGGTCTTGTTTCATCACGTTCACTTGCAGGTATTGGATCAGTAGTATCTGTGGCTGCTCTTGGAGGAATTGAGATTTTCTTGAATACATATGGTCCATGAGTAATACATTTCCTCAAGGCATCACCATTGGGTCTTGTATCAAGATATCTTATGAAACGTGATTGCCATTGAGCATACCTACCAGACACCAGCATTGGTGGTCTCTCTTTATTCCCCGCCACCGTGATATTGTTGTTTGTGACACGATATTCTTGAGTAGAATCCATCTCAAAGTTGGTGTGAAGTGAATAGGATCTTAAGTAGATGAAATTGTGAAAAAGATTGTGGTAGAAACTTGAAGAAATTGTGAAGAAAATTTATCCGGAAAAACAATCACTTATCTGGAATAATACCAAGCACTTATCCGGAATATTATCTTTCACTTATCCGGAATAATTCTATGAAACCTTATCCGGAAAAATTCAAAGAGTAGTTTATCCGGAATGTTTCAACTTGCTCTAATCCGGAATGTTTTGAATTGAGTTATCCGGATTCACAAAATGATGCTTATCCGGAATTTTTTGTAGTGCTTCTTATCCGGAATAATTTGTCTCTCTCTTATCCGGAATAAATGTTCTTCGACTTATCCGGAATAAACCTTACTTGCCTCTTATCCGGAGTAGTTGTAAGTCACCTTATCCGGAATAATTCATCCGTAGCTTATCCAGAATACTCGATTGATCGCTTATCCGGAATATGCTGCCAAACTTCTTATCCAGAATAACGTGCTGCCTTCTTATCCGGAATACACTGCAACACTAGCTTATCCGGAATCCTCCTGACTTGCTTATCCGGAATCCTGAAAACGTGCTTATCCGGAATAAACTATCGGTTGCTTATCCGGAAAAAAAATGAACTCACCCTTATCCGCAATATTTACCAAACTGCTTGTCCAGAATAGAGTTCGAGAGTTTATCCGGAATACACAGGTGAAGCTTATCCGGAATGACAATGTCTCGAGACTAATCCTGAAAACTTAACAACCACTCTCTTATCTGGAATCAATAAACCCTGATATTCCGGATACCATGACAATCTTTCTTATCCGGAATGTTCAGTAACAACTCACAATCCGGAATAATAAAGCCCTAATATTCCGGATAACAATACCCAAACCGAAACTGTTCAAAACGTTATTTTAGCCAAACTTTTCCGAAAATGAAACCAAATTTAGCAACTTTTTATAAAAAATCAAGAACAATGATAAACACAAATTCCTACCAGTACTTTGTAGGCAATTCGTATGAAGATTTTGAGCAATAAAAAAGAAAACTTTTTTATACGAGATGACTTGTAAGATGAAAAATCCCACGAAATCAAAAAGTTGATAACCACAATCGAAACACAAATCTACCCCATGGCGATTGATACCAATTGTTTTCCCTAACAATACGATGATAGATTAAGATATGAGATGGAAATGATATGAGTTTTAGAGAGAGAAAGTAGTGAGAGAAAGTAGAGAGAAGGAGAGGATTAACTTGTAGAATATTAGATTAAGAAAGATTAGAGTACAAATGATCATCCCACCCTCCTAACATGCTAGGAGGGTAGTATATATAGTTCGCCCACATGCGGGCTTTAATGGGCTATATATTGGGCCGGGCTTGTCTTTTGGACTCTAATTAGTTTAAATCCAAGCCCGTGAACCACGACTATTTAACTATCTATTACAACGTTCTAATAAATATTACAAAATAACCCTATGACCGAATATTCTTGTTTGACTCAATATTTTGAGGCTAACAATATCATCATCACTATAGTCATCGTATGTTGGTGTATCACAAGGAAGAGATTCTTCATCATTGTGGAAAAGTGGATTGTCATATGAAGTTTCACCAAAATTTAGCTCTTGAAGTTCATGAAAATCCAAAGATGAAGTAATGGAAGCAATGGTCTCAACATGAGGTAAATCATAATCTCCACTTGAGCAAGCTTCATAAAAGTATTCATCACAAACTTCATCAAGGATATCATCTTGTGTTTCCTCCTCATTCATAACATCAATATTTTTTACCGCTTCGGGCTCATTAGACTTCTTTGACAACTTTCCCATGTTAAACACGACTCTCTCATCTCCTACCCGCATTGTAAGTTCACCTTCCGCCACATCTATGAGAGTTTGACCCGTTCTTAAAAATGGCCTACCAACAATCAAAGGCACTCTCGGATCCATATCATAATCAACCACCACAAAATCCGCAGGAAAAGTAAATCTATCAACCCCAACAAAAACATCCTCCGCAATTCCCACCGGATAAGCTATAGTACGGTTGGCCAACTCAAGAGTCATCTTAGTAGGAGTGAGCTCGGGAAGTGAAAGTTTCTTCCAAACCGATAATGGCATGAGATTTATGCTTGCTCCTAAATCTGCTAAAGCCATGCAATTTTCCACCCCCGGGAAATTGCAAGGAATCAAAAACCTCCCCGGATCTCCAAGCTTAGTAGGCAACTTCTTAAGCAAAACCGCGGAGCAATTTTCATTCAAAGAAGCATTAGGCAAATCCACCAATCTCTCCTTGTTAGAGAGTAAGTCCTTGATCATCTTAGCAAACTTAGGCATATTGGCTAAAGCTTCCGCAAAGGAGATATTTATGTTAAGTTGCTTGAACATCCTCAAAAAGTTTGAAACTTGGATATCATCCTTGTTCTTAAGCTTTTCCTTTCTCAATCTTGATTGGTAAGGGATACTTGGTTTTGGTTGTGGTTGAGTGGTTGTTGAAGGATTTTTCTTGTTGGCTTCTTCTTGGTGAGGTGTGGAAGGTAAAGGAGTAGTTGGTGTAGGATGATGAGGTGTAGGTGTTGGGTTAGTGGAGCTTGAAGGTGGTGAAGAAGATGTAGAAGGTACATCACTAGGTGGAACCGTAGTAGGCTTAACCATAGAAGGTGTAGGAGGTGAAGGTTCTTGAGTTGTCTTTCCACTTCTTGTTGTGATAGCATTGACATTTGCCCTTCGGTTTGTTTGTGTGTTAGATGGTAAAGCCCCTTGTTGTCTTTGATTATACATAATTTGGTTGTGAAGAAGAGCAAATTTCCTTTTATTTTCCTCTTGAGCATCTTTTATTTGTTTCTCATAAGAAGTAATCCATGGGGTTAGGTTGCACATTCCCTTGATAAAAACCTTGGTTTTATAAAGTTGGAGGTTGATTGTAAAACCCTTGATTGTTTCCTTGAAAGGTATTTCCTTGATTGTGAAAAGTATTTAGTGCTCTATAGTTATTCCCTTGGTATTGTGGCCTTGGACCTTGGTTCCTTTGTAACACTTGAGGGGAATTTTGTTGAAGTTGGGTGGGAGGTTGGGGTGGGAATCCCGGTGGTGCAAGATAGTTTTGGGACTTATAAGAAAGGTTATTTTGATTGATGTTGGGTTTGAAATGTTCACGATGTTCCTCTTGGTAAGCATAACATTCCCCTTGATAACTTTGCACCTTATCACATTGTTGATAGGAATGAGGACCTCCACAAGTCTCACATGAAAGGGTAATAGCATGCACATCATTTATGGAATTGTTCAATGAAAGGCTCTTAATAGCTTAGATCAATTCTTTATGTGCCTTAAAACTCATCTCATGATCCCTATCTATCTTTTGAAGTATCTCTTGGTGACTCTTAAAGAATTGGTTATCACAAGGTGTTTGAGAATTGTTTTGGATAACATGAACCCTTTCTTCAAATTGAGTGTTTGTTTGTACCATTGCTTTGGTCTCAATAATATCCCAAGCCTCTTGAATGGATTTAAGAAGAATATTTCCTCCCGCGGAAGCATTGAGTGAGTCTTGGTGATGAGGTTTAAGGCCATTGTAGAAAGTATTGATTTGGTGAACTTCATCCAATCCATGGTTAGGGCATCTCCTCAATAACTCTCTATACTCCTCCCAAGCATCACTAAATGTTTGACTAGGTTTTTGTTGAAAGCCTATAATGAAATTCCTCAAAGACGTGGTCTTAGATGGGGGAAAGAACTTGTTCAAAAACTTGGTAGTGAAACCATCCCATGTGGTAATACTCTCGGGTGGTTGTGTATCTAACCAATGCTTAGCCGGACCCTCTAGTGAAAATTGTACCAATATCAACTTAATGGCATCATGGGGAACTCCATTGTACTTAATGGTGTTGCAAAGAGCAAGAAATCTCTTAAGGTGATCATGAGGATTATCATTCTTGTTCCCATAAAAAGGTGTGTTTGAAACCAAGTTAATGAAATGTGTATAGTTGAAGTTCGTTTTTCTCAGTTCTTAACAAATTGAAAGTCCTAACAAGATCGAGTTTTTAATTGTTTTTGGTTGGTAAAGTATTTTGGATATTCTATAGCTAATTCAAACAAAACCTTGCAAAAATGAAAAATACCGTCTACTTATATGTAAAACAAAGTACACATACCAAGTTTATATTCAAGTAAAATGCTAAAATGTAAATTCTACAAACTATAAGGACTGGAAATGTAAATTCTATGAAATATAAATGCTAAAATGTAAAGTCAAAAAGTCAAAGGACTAACAATGAAAAATCAGTAAACTAAATGAACTTAAAATGAAAATTTAACAAACAAGGTAACTAATTCTTAACTAATTTGAAACTAACTAACCACTTTTGAACAAATTTGAAATTGCAAGGACTGAACTTTTGAAAACCCTAATAAGTTGGAAGATTAGCTAGATTTACAAACTACTTAATACTAGAAGGACTAAATGGCAATTTTCAAAAGTTTTTCAACAAAAGCGGGTTCAAGAGTAAAATAAGCTCGTTTGAGCTTGTTTCTTAACCAAATAAGCTCAAACCAATTTCAAACGACTTAAAACTGAAAATAACCTAGACCTATCCAAGGAATTAAGCTGAAAGTAGCTAGAACTCTGATAAGCAAATCCTAATAAGCTCAAAAATAAGCTACCAATTAAGCTAGACTTGCACTACTTGATTTTAATGATGAAATTTGTTAAACAGCTCAAAAGAAAGACGGGAAATCAAGTCTCAAAGAAAATGATCAAGTAATAAGCCCTAAATCTGAAAATAAGCCAAAATTGAGCTTATGTTGACTTTCGTTGACGAGAATTTTCAAAAAGCTCAAAATCTCAAAACTTATCAAGGAACACTTTTGGAATGGAAATGTGAAAGAAAATCAGCTAGTTTATGAAGTAGAAAGTGAGATATAAGAAATCAGTTTGTGTTTCATTACAGGGAATTACATTTGCTCTAGTGCTTATTCTTTGGCTTATTTCTTACTCAATACAAGATACTGTACAATTTCCTTTTACTCACTAAAAGTTCATATGTTGAGTGATAGATGAGAACTGGTTTGAAAAGATTTCATCAAGAAACAAAGATTTGCTAAGCATTTGAAAATCACAACTTTCTGAAAATATACTAGATAAAAGCTGACCCAAACCTTTTTGATAGCCAATTGCCTTTTTGACCAAAACCTTGACTAGAAAATGACTGAAAACTTGTTGTTATGACTAGTTGACTTGAAATGAACAAAAGTTTACCAAGAATTAACACTTGAAAAGCAATTACAAGCTATTACCAAACACTACTTATCTGATATTTTTCAATCTTTTATGAAGGATTTTTAAGCAAATGATTAGACTGAGTGAAAAGTAATGTCATTCTAAGTTCAATAGCTAAAATGAAGTGTAATTGGACTAGTTACAAGCAGTTAAACCAGCAAGAACTCAAAATGACTTATAAAGCTAAAGTGACTGATAAAGGTTGAAAAACATAACAAGTTTAAGACTATAAGCAAGATCTGAGCTACAAGTAAACTACTCAAATACTGAAATCAGATCAATAACAAGCTAGAACACATTTTATCATGTAATCAATCAAGATTTAACTAGGAATGAAGCATGCAATCAACACTTGAGTGGAACTAGAACTCAGTAAGTGAAACCTTTTAGCTTAGGCCTCCATTGGGGAGTAGAGAAGCGCTGAGCTTTCTAAGCTAGTGCTAACCACCACCTTAGCACTAGAACACACCAAACAGCTACTAATCAACAACAATCTATCACCAAATCTCCATTGATGAACTGGAATTCTGCAAAATCAACTAGAACTTGGACTTGGATGAAAAGAACAGGATCAACAGCTACAATCTTCACAAATAGCTAATTATGATCAAGTGGTGATCATAACTAACTAATAACAGCAACAGAATATCAATGGTGCAAGTATGAACAGTGATTAAGGGTAATGAAGTGAATTTTTATTGATTGGATTGAGAAAGTAGTTACAGAACTGGTAAATTGGTTACAACTGGAAACAGACTCAAGAGTTTGTCAGACTCTTGAGTTGTTAAGCTGAAACTAAGCTGAGAAGAGAGAAACACTAAAAGTGTGTGTGATTTCACAGTTTTATACAATACAAGAAATGAAACTAATCTAGGGTATTTATAGACTGCAAATGTGAAGTGGTTGAGGTTGGTGACGTGTTAGATCCAATCAAAAACTTCCACGTGTAAAATTCTGCTCAATTGAGTTTTGCAGGTTATGAACACATTTTGGCTTTTCTTTGTTGTTAATCTTTAGTGTAACTGAGCACGTGGGATGAATTCGTCTTCCTTTTGTAAGCATTTTTGATGTTTTGATCTTTAGCTGAAATTGCCTCTAACTCTGAAACGATTCTGGGCTGTTGGGAGGTTGAAGATGCAACGTGGCAAGATTATATTGGCTATGGGAGTGTCACACGGATCATTATCCGTTTTGTGAAATATGATTGGTGGGTTAGAGCACTGTTGTGATACACCCACTTAACATCTCTCTTATTTATTACCAATCCAGCTTGCAATCCACTTCTTCAAAATACTCTTTTCTGATTGGTCTATTTGCTTTCACACGGATTGAACTTGAATTTAACTTCCAAAGTTGGCAGAATTAGCCCTTGTACTTGGCAGAATATGATTTTGAGCTAAAATCTTCATTTCTTTGGCATAAATGATCCTTTAAACTTCATTCTTGAACACAATTGATCCCTTTGACTTAGTTGACTGAGAGTTAACCAGATTTGACTTTGATCTTGACTTTGTCATATTTACACTTTTGGTCCTTCATCTTTGGCAGATTGTCAAGATAGGTCCTTTGTCTTCAAAGTCTTGTCACTTTTGATCCTTCTTTGTCTTTTTTCATCAAATTAAGCTTGATTTTCCTTTGTTTACTTGAAAATGCATCCTTCTTACCTATTTGAGCACAAACACAAAACATACCACATAATTCCGCTTTATAGCACAAAGTTTAAGTATTTTTCTTGTGTTTTAGGGTGATTTGTTGACAAATTGATATGAGTTTTTGCTCATATCAAATCCCCTACACTTGAACATTGTCATGTCCTCATGCAATGCTATATCTTAAAGCACAAATTTACATTCTCCTCATAATTAATCCACCTTGGCCATTATGGAATGCATCTACACTACTCTATACTATGATGCATGATTTTGATTTTTAACAATACAATGGACAAAATACAATTCTATCTATATCTTTTTTGGTTTTCTTGAAATGGTTTTGATGGAAATAACTCATAAAGAATTCAATGACTTTGATTAGGGATTGGGTACCATGGACATTTATCATCCTCAAGTTTCACTTTCCCCATACCAAGCTTAAAAATGGGATCATTGTATTCACAAGTAAAAAGTGCATCAACTTATTCATGACAACTAAATGTGGAACCGGTTATTATTTGAGCAAATTGCTTGTGGGAAAATTTGTCATTTATTCCAAGTGTGAAGTATAAGAAATGTAAAATCCAAAAATAAGGAAGCAAGGTTTTAATCCTAAGTAATCCTCTCATCCATTAATTGAAAAACCGCTCACAATTAATATAAGTCCGTTTCAAGAGTAATAAGTCATTCGCCTTATGTGTAAAATCCTCATGTCATGCTTTCATAAGTAGCTACACACTCGCTAAGAAAAGAAAAATAAAACTCACGCAATAATTTAAATCCTCCATCTTTTTGAGACTTTGGATCTTCAACCCCGCAACCCGTCAAGGTAATATTGGATTGGAGCAATTTATTGAATCCCGCAACCCGTCAAGGTAATATTGGAACTCAATAGTCACTATAATTAACACCACACTGCCCCTCTTGGGAGTCTTGTATAATTATTTTTTTTTCTCTTTTTTTCTTGTTTTTTTCTAGCCACTCATTTTTTTTTCATAAGTCGCTCTTATTTTTCTTTATTCCTCACTAAGAAAGTTTAAAAGAATAAAAGGAAAAACACCCGCTAAATATTAAGCATGACATAAGTCTAGTACACATAAAACGTTCTAACTTAGAATCTTAAGACGTACTTATACCAACCATGAATGATTAGACAAAAATGCATAAGAGATTACAAACCAATTAAAACCGTTCTTGATTATTTATTAACAATATATACATGCGAAGAAAATAGAGGCAAAGAAGAGAAGGGTTTAGCCACAAGTAATTATCATGAAGTTTATCTAGCCCTTTTATACTTGCTTCAACTCTATCATTTCCCATTCTCCACAAATTTAAAATCTCAAATAATGAGATTGGTGGATGCTTAGCCTAATAGACCAATAGGGACTACATGGTTAAAGATACTAGCTAGAGAGTGCTAAGATTGATTGAGTCAAAATATCCATGGCGGGCCTAATATGTCAAAGAAGTCTAAACTTGTTAAACCATGTTTTTATTATATTTTTTCCTTTTTATATATTTTTGATGGAAAATAAAGAAGAAATATATACAATGCAAAAGTGATATGCAAATGAAAAATGATTGATGCAAAAATTATGAATGCATATTTTTAGTGGCCAAAGTAGATCAAAAATTTTAAAAATGTTTGAAAAATTAACTTTCCAAGTTATCATGAAAGACAATGACAAGTTATAGGTAAGGTCACTTCGATAGAAGACCCCCCGATACTTAAGCTAAACATTGTTCTCAATGTTTAAGAGCATGGAAGTATAAAAACTTCCCCTACACTTATGACAATGAATAGACTTTGCTTAACCCAAGTTAAGGAAAGGACAACTATTGGTTAATTCATGTTTAAGCACAAGGTGTCAATGAAAGATCACAATAGTAACAAAGTGAACCGGATACAAGGGCCTCCTCCATAAGCTCCAAAGCATGAAATGAGTGAGCAACCCTACAAACAACATGAAGACAAAAGAAGGTCTCCCCTACACTTATCTCCAAGTCTATACCCTTATTGCTAACCTACAACACTCTAAACCTAGTTATACGATGCTTGAGTTAATGAGTCTCTAGCTCGACTCGTCCCTCAATGAATTAATTCATGGGGAAAATGGGGATCTCTTGGACCATTTCAACGGAAATGTTGATAGGTGTGAAAACACCCATCCTTTTACCACTTAATTCTGGCTAAAACGAGACCAAAACACGTATTTATTATCATTTGTTTGGAATTATGCGTGGTTTTTGTGTTTATTACGTTTTCAGAGTCAACCGGATGAATATTGAAGAAAACATGGGATTGCACGGGTTTTATCAAGGAAAAAGACTCAAAACGAAGTCTATTGTCCAAGAGATGCAAAAGATTTGAAGTCATTGTGCCTATTTGAAGATTTATCGAAGAATAGAGCCAAAGATGGAAGATTCATATATGTCGAAGAACTCGAGTCTATTAAACAAAAGATTATAAGACGAGTTGGAATTATTCACCGACACTTCTCAAAATACAAAGTCGGAAACGTTTATTTGAAACGTGAAGACTAAAGAAGAAAGAAGAAAAAAAGCCCAAACCAAAGCCCATTCACAAGCCCAACATCACACGCCTATAAATAGGACTTTACTTCACAAAATTTGCACTTAGTTAGTCTTAGTTTTAGTTTTTCATTTTTCTCTAGTTTTAGAGAGAGAAAGTTCCAAACTTTCTCTCACTAGATTTTTCTTTGTTTTCATCTTTCAAATTTTAAGCTTTTCATTAATCTTTGTACTTTGAGTTCTTTTAATTAAAAGTTTAAGTTTAAGTTTGTGTTCTTTAATCTTCTTCTTCATTTCTTGGTTTCACTTTGCTTTTGATCCGAAAACCATAATCCATACGGATTAACTTCGTTTGGTGTTTAAAGGTTGAAAGGGTAATCTTTTTACTCCTTGTTAAGCTCTTACGTGTATAGGCTATAAGCTCTTAATGCTTATTAGCTTATTTCAAGTTTAGCTTATTACTTTTTGAATTTCACAAGGGTTTTAATCATTTTTAAGTTCGTTTGATACGGTTTATAATTGTTTACGTTTTACAAGTTGTCGAATTTAAGCTTTTTAAGTTATTTAAGTTTCGGATTACTTAGCTTATTGATTTTGCTTATTGAGTTTTTTAAGTTGCCACCAATTTTGGAACTACATTCCTTCCATCGCAATATCAGGGTTTACACACATTCCGACAGGTACTAATTTTGATCGCAATAACCCTCAAGGGTTCTACTTTGTGATCGGGTGATTTCTTCCCTTATTCCGATCTGGGGTTGCGATCGCTTATTGCGATCGCACATTCCGACGGGACTAAGGTCCTTTTTAAGCCGAAACTCTGGCCAATTTTTATTTACAACATTCTGATCTGACATTGCGACAAAGGGTTTTTTAGATATTCTGATCTGACTTTCCGATCTAGACATCATTCCGACAGCTTGATTTTAGTTATTCCGATGGTAACTTACATGAACATTCCGATGGACTCCACTTTGACATTCCGATGGGTTGTTTTAGTTATATTCCGATGCTTATGTCTTTGATGCATTCCGATAGAAATAATTTTCAATATTCCGATAGAACCTGTTTTTAAGTATTAGTTCAATTAAGTTTTCAAAGTATTCGTCTAATCTTTTCTTTACGTTTTCAAGCATTCAGTTGTAACTTGTCAATCTAGTTTAATCTTTTAAAAGCTTTAATTTTACTCTTCGACACTTACTTATTTGTCATTAGTTCAATATAGATAACCAAACCAAAACTTTTTTATTAACCAAGAACAAATCATTCCACTTAGAGCTGAGATCAATTCGAGGAGATATCGAGATTAATCAAGAACCCATACAAAAACGTTAGTATCAAATGGCGCCGCTGCCGTCTCTTCTCGTTAAGATCAATAGTTTTTGTGAGAACTTGGATTTTAGGATCCGTTCACCGTGAACGTTACTTTTTCATAAAAAATTTCAAAAACACAAAAAAAATATAAAATTTTCAAAAATCCTAAAAATTAAAAAAAAACATAAAAACCAAAAATATTTCTGCTTTGTTTTTGTCTTGTTAGTTCTTTTGCAGGTGCATGCGTACACGATCAACGTCTTATCAAGAGCCCGAGCCTCTCGAAGACTTAGACATGGCCGGTGTACAAAACAACAACAATAACCCACCTCTCAACAATAATAACAACAACAATAACAATCCTCCTCTTAACAACAATGAGCCTCTACCGGATAATCGCCCGATGATTGAACTTCTGCAAGCACATATAGATGGTAATGATGATCCAATTGTCATACCCGAGATTGCAGCCAACAACTTTGAGCTCAAATCCGGCTTTATCCAGATGGTCTCTGCTCAACCATTCTTGGGACGTACCATTGATGACCCACATGACCACATCAAAAGATTCCTGCAACTCACGAATACGGTCAAATTTAATGGTGTTCCACAAGAGGTAATCCGTTTACAACTTTTTCCCTTTTCTTTAGAGGGACAAGCCCGACATTGGCTTGCTAAGGAACCGCCACAAAGTATTCTTACGTGGACGGATTTGGAGACCAAGTTTATAAACTACTTTTTCCCACCCTCTCGTACTACCGCTTTGCGGAATAAATTATCAGTTTTAAACAAAAGTACGATGAGTCGTTTAGTGAATCTTGGGACCGTTTTAAAGATCTTTTAAGAAAATGCCCACAACATGGTTTTACCAAAGTGCATCAAATTAACACTTTTTATAATGGGTTAAGCATGAATGACCAAGATTCACTAAACAGTGCCTCGGGGGGTAATATTTTGGTTAAGACTTCCAATGCCGCTTGGGATATTATTGAAAATAAGTCTCGTGTGCAAACCAAGAGTGTGCGGACCAATGCCACTAGTGCTAGTACTAGTGACAGCAACAAGCAACTTGACAAAATCACTGCGCTTCTTGAATCGCTTGCTACCCAAACCGCTAGCAACACCAATAGCATCAATGCTAAAAATGCTCAAGTCAATGCTGTCAGCCAACCATGTGAAATCTGCGGGGGTCCTCATTCTTACACCACTTGTACCGCCACCCAAGACTATCCTTCTGAGAATGTGAATGTAGCATACGGTACCTATCCTCCGGCCGCTTATCAAGCTCGTCCTCAAGGTGACCGCAACTTGCTTAGCTACCGCTCGAACAACTATCTCTCACCACCCGGTTTTACTCCTAACAGCCCAAACCAACAACAAAACCTCAACCGCCCTCCTCAACAACAACAACAATCTCGTGGACCATACATACCACCTCACAAACAACAACATCCGCCTCAAAGAAACAACCAAGTTTACCAGCAACCTGCTTATCAACCACCCGCATACAATGCTCCTTCCAACCAACCCACCGCATTACACCAAGACATTAGAACCTACATGAGGACTAATGATGTGATCATGGACAATCTCCAACAGGAAGTGCGCAACTTGAAAGCAGACCTGGTGAAACAAGGGAACGATCTGAGAGCTGATATGAGAAACACTTTGGATAGTCAAAAGAATGACTTAAAAAACATGATGGCTAGTTTCTTCCAAGGTAATCAACCCTCTTCTTCGGGTACTCTTCCGAGTAACACCGTTGCGAATCCAAGAGGGGAGATGAAAGCAATCACCACTCGCAATGACAAAGGTACCAAGGAACCCAAGCTTCCTATACCTCCACCGGTGATTGTGACCAAGGAGAACGAGTCACCTGCTCCTATTAATCATCCTTCTACTTCTCCAATTTCTCCGCCTCTTAATTCTACCCCTCCTCCACCCAAGGATGTGAGTGATCCTTCGATCCCAAAGCCTTCCTCTTCTTCCGATATACCTTATCCCTCAAGGTTGAGGAAAGAGAAGCTCAAAAGCAAGGATGATATTCAAGTTTCGAACTTTCTAAAAATGTTTAAACAATTGAATTTCAACATCTCCTTCGCTGAGGCTCTCGCTCACATGCCTAAGTACGCGAAAATGTTCAAAGATCTTCTTAGCGACAAGGAGAAGCTTCTTGATATTGCTAACACCCAACTTAATGAGAATTGCTCTGCAGTGCTCTTAAGGAAATTGCCAACCAAGCTTGGTGATCCGGGTCGTTTCTTAATCCCTTGTAACTTCCCGGGAGTAGAGAATTGCATGGCCCTATCCGATCTAGGTGCCAGTATTAATCTAATGCCTCTAAGCGTTTGGAAGAAATTATCTCTCCCTGAGCTAGTCACCACCAAAATGACTTTGGAATTAGCTAACCGTACGGTTGCTTATCCAGTGGGGATAGCCGAAGACGTCTTTGTAGGAGTCGACAAGTTCACTTTTCCTGCCGATTTCATCGTCGTCGACTACGATATGGACCCTCGTGTGCCATTGATTGTTGGTCGTCCATTCCTGAGGACCGGTCGCACTCTCATCGATGTTGAAGCTGGTGAGCTTATCATGAGAGTGGGTGACGATAAAATCATTTTCAACATGGGAAAGTTGTCTAAACAGCCTTATT
Organism: Glebionis coronaria; assembly: GCA_025667525.1. Lineage (NCBI taxonomy): Eukaryota > Viridiplantae > Streptophyta > Magnoliopsida > Asterales > Asteraceae > Glebionis > Glebionis coronaria. The sequence goes on from CM046881.1 coordinate 227,340,976, forward strand.
CTAACGAGAGTGTTAATTGTATTGACGTTCTTGATGAGGCTTGTGAAGAACACTTCAAAGATGCTTGTAAAAGTATTCCTACCTCTCTTCCCAATGTTGAGACCGTTTCCTCTATCGATTCATCACTCTCTCTATTTGGAGAAAGTGATTTCCTTTGGAAAGATTTAGAAGCCACCATGGGAGATGTGAACTTAGCTAATGATGATTCTACCACCAATTGGGATGAAGATCTCCGCCTCATTGAGAACCTTCTTAAAGAAGACAATCTTTCTCCACCATCTCCAACGGTTATTGCTATCGATGCTCTGACTTTGAAAACGCCTCCCATCGAAAATCCTTCGGATTTAGAACTTAAGGAGTTGCCGCCCCATCTCAAGTACGTGTTCCTTGAAGAAAACAAGAAGTCTCCTGTCATCATCGCGAAGGACTTGAAATAAGAAGAGAAATCTCGCCTCATCGCCGTGCTTAAAGATCATAAGAAGGCAATTGCTTGGAAAATTTCTGATATGCGCGAAATTGATCCGAACTTTTGTACTCACAAGATTCTCATGGAAGATGACTTCAAACCCGCAATCCAGACCCAAAGAAGGGTTAATCCTCGCATTCATGACGTCATCAAACAAGAGGTTATCAAACTTCTTGATGCCGACTTGATTTACCCTATTTCGGATTCGCCGTGGGTAAGTCCCGTCCATTGTGTGCCCAAGAAGGGCGGAATAACCGTTGTTTCCAATGAACACAACGAGTTGATTCCCACTCGTCTCGTTACTGGGTGGAGAGTTTGTATTGATTATCGCAAACTCAATGATGCCACGAGAAAAGACCACTTTCCTCTTCCCTTCATGGATCAAATGCTCGAGCGTCTAGCTGGTAATGACTATTACTGCTTTTTAGACGGTTTCTCTGGGTATTTTCAAATTCCCATCGATCCCAAAGACCAAGAAAAGACCACATTCACTTGTCCCTATGGAACATTTGCTTACAAACGTATGCCTTTTGATTTATGCAATGCTCCTGGGACGTTCCAAAGGTGTATGATGGCTATATTCCATGACATGGTGGAAGACACTATGGAAGCATTCATGGATGATTTCTCGGTTTATGGCGATTCTTTCTCTGCTTGCCTTGTGTGGTGATGTGATTACAGGGATGAATGCACTCTTGGAATCTTCCTCAACTATCATGATTCAATTTTCTTTATACTCACATTTTGAAATTGATCACTTTAGTCGTCCCTTCCTTAGCTTGATTTAACCAACGTACACAATGTCATAAGTGTAGGGGAGATTTTTCCCACATGCTTAAACATTGAGGACAATGTTTATCTTAAGTGTAGGGGGGACTTCTATCGAAGTTTTAAGTGGACTTTTCCATGAAAATGCCTTCATTTAACCAGAAAATCATCTTTTTCAACATTTTTCTAATTTTTTATTAACTTTGGCCATTTAGTCATAATTTTTAAAATTTTTTATCGTTGCTTTCATATGTATATATCCAACAATAAAGTCAAAAATATTAATAAAGTGGTGTAGCTAGTTTAGAAATTTTTGACATTTTAGGCCCGTTGCGATTATTTTGACTCAACCCGAATAGACTTATCTAAGTTTATTCTAGCTAGTATCCTTAACCATGTAGACCTTAATTGGTTTATTAGGCTAAGCATCCACGAGTCTCATTACTTGAGATTTTAAAGTGTGGAGAACGAGAAATGATAGAGTCAATTATAAGTCGGTATTCTTGCGCAAGCTCACTTGGTGTAATTATTTGCCTATTCTCCCATCACTTGCTAATAATTTATCTGCAATAAGTAAGGTCGTACGATTTGAAAAGTTACTTAGCTTCTAGCCCAAGATCGTTTAAAAGTTGCTCGGTAATGATAAGAGTTCATAGCCAAGGCATAACTTATGAAGCGGGGCGCGAAGATTGGCGAGTCCGAAAAGGCCCTAACAAGGCATGAGGATTCCATTTTATTGCTGAAGATCCAAAGTGATGTGAAAAGCATTATTCCCAAAATCAATATGAAGGATCAAGACTCACGACGAAAAGCAATCAACTCCCATAAAGATCATGGAGAAGTCTATCCGAAAAGACCCTAACAAGGTATGAGGATAAATAGATCCAAGTCCGAAAAGGAGGCGGATCGTTGTATCTCAAAATCCCAATTAGAGATTGAAGAAATAATCATGAAGTCGTGGTCAACAAAATTGGAGTACCCCTCAAAAGTCTCCAAGTGAAGAAACTCTATTACGATGAGAAGACCATTATCTCAAGCACGTCTCTCAAGATATGAAGTATGAAGTACATGCCAAATATCGGACCGAGAAAGGTCTCAAATCGTGAACCGAGTTATGCCAAGATATGAACTTTTTGATATCCCGAGAAGCAGTTTTAAGAGATTTTGTCCTTTAGCTAACTATTGATCAAATCGTCCTACTTTGCTTTCAGCCTAAATAAACTATCGAAATAAGTCCAAAAATGCATCTTCATGATCATTCTAAGACAAAAAAAAAATATATATATATATAAGAGATACACCTAGTAATAAGGGAGTTTAAGCATCTAATTAAGCCATGTGTGTAAGTGTCTGATATGCTAACTTATAATAACAATGATCTCGTTTTTAAGCTTAGTTTGGGGAACGTGAAACTTGAGGGTGATAAATCTTCGCAGCACCAAAGCCCTAATGTAAGTCCTCGATCTCTTTGCAAGTTATTTCCATATAAGCTATTTTCAAAGTGAAAATGGTTTTCTATCCTTTGTTTATTTTAAAGCTTTAATTTCTCTTAGTACTTTAATTTTTGTTTAGTAAGTATTTTAATAAGGCCAAGGTTGATTGATTATGAGAAAAGTGTAAATTTGCTTTATCACTAAGCATTGCATGAGGGCATGGCAATGGTTAAGTGTAGGGGATTTGATAGGTGTGAAAACACCCATCCTTTTACCACTTAATTCTGGCTAAAACGAGACCAAAACACGTATTTAATATCATTTGTTTGGAATTATGCGTGGTTTTTGTGTTTATTGCTTTTTCAGAGTCAACCGGATGAATATTGAAGAAAACATGGGATTGCACGGGTTTTATCGAGGAAAAAGACTCAAGACGAAGTCTATTGTCCAAGAGATGCAAAAGATTTGAAGTCATTGTGCCTATTTGAAGATTTATCGAAGAATAGAGCCAAAGATGGAAGATTCATATATGTCGAAGAACTCGAGTCTATTAAACAAAAGATTATAAGACGAGTTGGAATTATTCACCGACACTTCTCAAAATACAAAGTCGGAAACGTTTATTTGAAACGTGAAGACTAAAGAAGAAAGAAGAAAAGAAGCCCAAACCAAAGCCCATTCACAAGCCCAACATCACACGCCTATAAATAGGACTTTACTTCACAAAATTTGCACTTAGTTAGTCTTAGTTTTAGTTTTTCATTTTTCTCTAGTTTTAGAGAGAGAAAGTTCCAAACTTTCTCTCACTAGATTTTTCTTTGTTTTCATCTTTCAAATTTTAAGCTTTTCATTAATCTTTGTACTTTGAGTTCTTTTAATTAAAAGTTTAAGTTTAAGTTTGTGTTCTTTAATCTTCTTCTTCATTTCTTGGTTTCACTTTGCTTTTGATCCGAAAACCATAATCCATACGGATTAACTTCGTTTGGTGTTTAAAGGTTGAAAGGGTAATCTTTTTACTCCTTGTTAAGCTCTTACGTGTATAGGCTATAAGCTCTTAATGCATATTAGCTTATTTCAAGTTTAGCTTATTACTTTTCGAATTTCACAAGGGTTTTAATCATTTTTATGTTCGTTTCATACGGTTTATAATTGTTTACGTTTTACAAGTTGTCGAATTTAAGCTTTTTAAGTTATTTAAGTTTCGGATTACTTAGCTTATTGATTTTGCTTATTTAGTTTTTTAAGTTGCCACCAATTTCGGAACTACATTCCTTCCATCGCAATATCAGGGTTTACACACATTCCGACAGGTACTAATTTTGATCGCAATAACCCTCAAGGGTTCTACTTTGTGATCGGGTGATTTCTTCCCTTATTCCGATCTGGGGTTGCGATCGCTTATTGCGATCGCACATTCCGACGGGACTAAGGTCCTTTTTAAGCCGAAACTCTGGCCAATTTTTATTTACAACATTCTGATCTGACATTGAGACAAAGGGTTTTTTAGATATTCCGATCTGACTTTCCGATCTAGACATCATTCCAACAGCTTGATTTTAGTTATTCCGATGGTAACTTACATGAACATTCTGATGGACTCCACTTTGACATTCCGATGGGTTGTTTTAGTTATATTCTGATGCTTATGTCTTTGATGCATTCCGATAGAAATAATTTTCAATATTCCGATAGAACCAGTTTTTAAGTATTAGTTCAATTAAGTTTTCAAAGTATTCGTCTAATCTTTTCTTTACGTTTTCAAGCATTCAGTTGTAACTTGTCAATCTAGTTTAATCTTTTAAAAGCTTTAATTTTACTCTTCGACACTTACTTATTTGTCATTAGTTCAAAATAGATAACAAAACCAAAACCTTTTTATTAACCAAGAACAAATCATTCCACTTAGAGTTGAGATCAATTCGAGGAGATACCGAGATCAATTCGCATGACCTAAGAAACTCCTCACACCTTTAACCGAAGTGGGTGGGGGAAGCTTAGCAATCACATCAATTTTAGCTCGATCCACCTCTAGTCCCTTGTTGGATATTTTGTGTCCTAAAACAATTCCCTCTTTCACCAGTGACATTTTTCCCAATTAAGCACTAAACGTGTTTCCTCACAACTCTTAAGCATTCTCTCTAGATTGGTGAGACATGAGGTAAATGAATTTCCAAAGACGGAAAAATCATCCATAAAAACCTCCATAGTTTGCTCTATCATGTCATGGAAAATCGCCATCATGCACCTTTGAAACGTCCCCGATGCATTACATAAGCCAAAAGGCATCCTCTTGTAAGCAAATGTACCGTAGGGACAAGTGAATGTGGTCTTTTCTTGATCCTTAGGGTCAATGGGTATTTGGAAATAACCCGAAAATCCATCAAGAAAGCAATAGTACTCATTTCCCGCTAAGCGTTCAAGCATTTGATCCATAAAAGGTAATGGGAAATGGTCTTTCCTAGTAGCCTCATTGAGTTTCCTATAGTCAATATGTTAGCCTCAAAATATTGAGTCAAACAAGAATGTTCGGTCATAGGTTTCTATTGTAATATTTATTAGCATGTTAGGAGGGTGGATGGTCATTTGTAACAAATTCTTTTCTCTAATCTAATCTCACCAAGTTAATCATCTCCTCTCTACTTTCTCTCACTACTTTCTCTCTCTAGGAATTCATCTCTTCTTCATCTATTTTCTTTCTTTCTTCATTGCTTAATCAATCACAAATTTAGGGGACAACATTTGGTATCAATCGCCATGGGGTAGTTTTGTGATTCGTTGTTGATTTTAGTTGGTTCGTGTGATTTTCTCTTATAATCATCTCGAATTCAAGATTCTTTTTGTGTTTCTATGCTCTAAATCTTGATATAAATCTTCTACATAGCTGTGGTAGGGATTTTGTCGCATTTGGTTGGTTAAAATCGCGGATTTCTTGTCGAAAAATTCATTTTTTTACCCCAAAATCTCGTAACAGCACTATTATTCCGATTGGTGTAATCGGAAGAGGGATTATAGATTCCGATTGGGATTCCGATCAGTAGCATCGGAAAAGGGTTTCAACATTCCGACCAACTTTCCGATATCATTCCGATTTGGTATTCCGACAAGGTCTTTCCGATCATCATTCCGATTTCTTATTCCGACAAGCTCTTTCCGATCATCATTCCGATTTCGTATTCCGACAAGCTCTTTCCGATCATCATTCCGATTTGGTATTCCGACAAGGTCGTTCCGATCATCATTCTGATTAGACATTCCGACGATGGGATTCCGATTAGACATTCCGATTAGACATTCCGATAAGACATTCCGATTGGACATTTCGATTAGACATTCCGATGATGTGTTTTTGCTAAATTTTTGTTTGAGTATTTTTTAGACTTAGCCACTATCTAGACTAGTTTCGGAATATCGTTTTCACGAAGATCAAAAAAAAAAAATTAAAATTTTTCCTTCAAGTAAATTCAAATTTTTTCCATACTAGTTTTAGGACATTTCTAGCTTAATTTCAAAATTTGGCGATACAAAATTTTTTGGTCTACCGTTTTTGTCGGACTGGAGAATTTATTGTCGGACTGGAGAAAAATTGCAATTTTCGGAATTTAAACCACAACAACAATCACAACAAATCTACTTAAGATCAATATTCACTTCATCATTTCAGAGAATATTGAGATGGATTCTACTGCCGAATATCGTGTGACGAACAACAACATAATGGTGGCGGGTAACAAAGAGAGACCACCAATGCTTGTATCTGGTCGGTATGCTCAATGGCAATCACGTTTCATACGATATCTTGATACAAGACCTAATGGTGATGCCTTGAGGAAATGTATTACTCATGGACCATATATATTTAAGAAGATCTCAGTTCTTCCAAGAGCAGCCACAGATACTACTGATCCAATACCTGCAAGTGAACGTGATGAAACAAGAGCTGAACTCACACCTGAAAATTGTGCTTGGCATGATGCGGAGAAGGAATCCATCTATATGGTTTTAAGTGGGATTGGAGATGATATTTACTCCACGGTTGATGCATGCCCGACAACACATGAAATGTGGACTGCTATTGAACGCTTGCAACAAGGAGAATCACTCAACAAACAAGATGTCAAAAAAAACTTGTTTTGGAATTTTGGCAAGTTTACTTCAAGGGATGGAGAATCAATTGACTCTTACTACTCCAGGTTTTATAAGATGATGAATGACATGACAAGAAATAATCTGCAAGTCTCCACCATGCAAGTCAATGTTCAATTTCTTCAACAACTTCAACCCGAGTGGACACGATTCGTCACTTTGGTGAAACAACAAGAAAAGTTAGACGAGGTCTCATATCATCGACTCTTTGACATCTTGAAGCAATTTCAGAATGAAGCAAATGAGATTCGAACTGAACGTGTTGCCAAGACGGCTAATCCACTTGCTTTACTGACTACCACTCAACATGTTCAAGATCCTCACTCTCGTGCTCCTAAGCCATACTCCAATACATCATCCTCACCACGATATTCCACATCATCTAAGTCTTCATCTTCCACAAAATCTCGAGGTAAAGCGCCAAGAGCACCATCACCACCATCTGAGTCCTCATCTGAAGAAGATAGTGATGAAGACCAAGCTCAAAAGAACCGAGAGATGAAACAACAAATTTCTTACATAATGAAGACTTACAAGAAAATCTACAAACCCACCAACAACAATCTTCGCACATCATCTAACACAAAGAACCGATATGTTGAGAGTCCTCCAAGGTATGACACACGTCGACGTGGTGAAAGTCCTTCTAGGTATGATCGACATAATCCAACGCATGTTGAGGGTTCTGCAAGATATGATCGACAAACTGCAAAGTATGATACTCAGAGGATTGCTGTTGCTACTGGGAATAGGGAAACGGTTGGAAGTCAAGTGGTTCAGCAGGGCGAGATTCAATGTTTTAATTGCCAAGGATATGGGCATATGGCAAAGGAATGCAGGAAGCCGAAAAGGGTTAGAGACTCCAGCTATCACAAGGAAAAGATGTTGCTATGCAAGAAAATGGAAGCAGGGGTTAAATTGTCAGCTGAAGAAGGAGCCATGCTTGATGATACTGATGATGAAGATTCTGATCAAGAGCTTGATGCACATTACTCGTACATGGCAAAGGTTGAAGAAGTTCTCAAAGTCACTGAAGATGACAATGGCCCTATCTTTGACACTGAGCCAATCGATAAGGTACACACTACTGATGAATATAATGTGTTTGGTGATATTCCTGAGCATAGTGATCTACCCAATGCCATTAATGACACGTGTATGATGGAAACGGTTGATAGCAATACCACACCCGATTCATCAGACATGTGCAATAATGAGTCTGAGGATGATCAACATGCAAATGAATATGATGAAGAGGAACGTATTGCGCTTGCTAATTTAATTGCTACTTTACAAAAAGATGTCACTGAAAATAAAAAGATTCAAAAGCAATTAAAGAAGGCAAACGCTACGCTCACTCAAAGTTTTGAAGAATGTAAAGCTGCTCTTATCAAATCTACTGAGATGACTGAAAGCTATAGAGATGAGCTCCTTCAGAAAACCAAAGAGCTTGAGGGGTACAAAGGGAAGTGCGTTAAAAAATCAAAAGGACGATTTTGAAAACAAATATAATAGAACTCTTGAGTTATTAGCTAAAGAGAAGCGTCAATATAATGTTTTCTTAATGGATGAACGTCAAAAAACGTACCTCGCCAATACCAAAGTTAATGAACTTGAACAAAAGCTCTTTATGACCACTACTAATTCTGCTAAAATTCTAGAGGATAAGAAACAAGAGGTAGATGCGTTAAAACAAGACTTCAAAAGTAGATATGATAAAGAAACCGAAAAAGTTACAAAACTAGAAGCACAAGTCGACTTTTTGAAGAACGTTGTTTATAAAACGCATGATTCTATTCAATCCGTAAGAATGCTTGCACCTCCATCGATGTTTAAGGGTCAAGCTAGCTTTGCAAGCCCTGAGTACCTTGCCAAAGCTCAAGCTGCGAACCCGTGTCTCTATCTTGATGAGACTGAAAGGACCGATCTTGATTGCATGCCGGTAAGTGCCGATAGTGAAGAGACTGCCCTTTGGGATGATGATAGTCAACCACTTGTTAATAAGGAGTTTGTGAAACCATATAATTATGCTTATGAGAATAGTCTTTATGGCCTTTTCAATAAACAAACTCAGAAAACTCGTGAGGAAGTGTTCCTTGAATGCAAACAAAAGAGAATTCAATGGAAGAAAGCATTTGCCCCTAAGAAATCTAATGTTTACAAATACATAAACTACCTCCCTCTAGATGAATCTATAAGCAAGAGTAGGAAAAAATTAGGTATTCTTAAACACCACATAGATAATGTTAAATCTATTGTTGAAAGAGACTGGGCAAAACGTGAAAATGCTGAGTGGACACGTCCGATTCCTCACGATATTACCTTGCTTGTCAAAGAACTCTTAATTCCAAACACGACGTTGATTAAAGAAACTGTTTTTCAACTTGAGGAGTTCATTCGGACTGAAATGTTTGATGATTTAAAATATGTTGAATCTATTGAGAAACACATTGATGATCTTCAAATGGAGAAGTCTGATTTCTCAGATGAATATGATTTACTCTTGCAAGAATGCGTTTCTAAAGATGTTATGTGTGCTTATTTTACATCTTGTGCTGATATTAATGAATATTCTGAAGTTGCATGCCAATATCTTGATAAGATCAAAGAATGTGAACGTCTTGAAATTGAGCTTTCGAAACGTAAAGAAAATGTTGACAAAAAGGCTTTTGAGTTACTTCAACACAAAACTGATTTCCTTCAAAACATTGTCATTCACTTGAACTTGCTTTGCAAAAAGACGTTGGTCGTTTTCCACATGATAATAAATTGCAAGAAAAACTTTCCCAAACATTTCGAGAAATGAATGAACAGAATTTGGAAATTAAAGGGTTGAAAGCTCAATTACAAGACAGGGACAGAGCGATAGCAGAGTTGCAGAAACTCGTTGCTAAAATGGGTGGGAAAATTGTGGAACCTAGCATTAAGAAAAATGTTGTTAGACAACCCAATGCCTCTAAAGAGAATAGATCCTCTATCTTGGGAAAACCATCTGCTTTATCTAATTCCTCGTTTGCAAAACCTGTGTTTGCCCCCAAGATGGATGGAAAGGAAAGGTTACCACAAGCTCAACCTATAAGGAATCCTATAGCACCAAGCGTTAAGCACAATAATGTGATTAAACCAGGGATGTATAGAATGTCCACGAAGCCCACAAACAAAGATACTCACTCGCCTCAGACTTCTAGAAACACTAATATTCGTGTGTCTTCTACTACAGGAATAGTTTCCACTACTAGTGTTAGCCGGCCTCAGCTTAAGCGCACTCAAGTGAATGATAAGGTCTGGAAACACAAGAATCAAGGGGAGATGCAGGAAGTAGAAGAACACCCTAGAGAATAAAAAGTCTGTAATCGCATGTATTGACGATTTGAATGCTGTGAATGATTTGAATGCTATGAATGTGAAATTTGTTTGTGTAAAATGTGGAAAGTGTGCTAATGCTAATCATTCTGTGTGTGCTATAAATAAAGTCAAAGGCGTAGATACTAGAACTAAGAAGCAAGTTGCAATGCCTATTAGAGCTAGTAAACCGAAACGCAAAGTGAACCATTTTGGTGCAACCCCCACAAAGAATAGTAATGCATCAGACTCCACCACTAAGAATCCTAGAAGCAAAATTAAGGAATTATATGAATCTGCTAGCAAGTCTTGGAAATGGTGGTTTGCTAATCAATGTCCTCCCGGATATAAATGGATGCCTAAAGTTAGGACAGAAAAAGTGAAAACGAGTGTTAGTTTGTCTTTAAATGTTGATAAGGACACTAATGATTCTACTATCACAACTACTATGGTATCCAATTTAGCAAATGCTCCATCGTGTTCTAACTCTTCTGCAGGTGATACAAATAATTCTCTTCATACTGGACTCCGGATGCACGAAGCACATGACGGGGAATCTCAAGCTTCTAATTAACTTCGTGGAGAAGTTCCTAGGTACGGTCCGATTCGGAAATGATCAATTTGCACCGATCCGAGGATATGGAGATTTGGTTCAGGGGAATATCACGATTAAAAGGGTATACTACGTCGAAGGGCTCAATCACAATCTTTTCTCGGTTGGTCAATTCTGTGATGCGGATTTGGAAGTTGCTTTCAGAAACAAGACATGTTTTGTTCGTGATTATGATGGGAATGACTTACTTACCGGTACACGGGGTACTGATCTTTACACAATTTCACTTCAAGACACAACTTCATCAACTCCAATTTTCTTCATGGCTAAAGCTTCAACGACTCAGGCATGGTTATGGCATCAACGTCTTTCTCATCTCAACTTTGATACCATTAACTTGCTTTCCAAGAAGATATTGTGAGAGGCCTTCCAAGCTTGAAATTCATCAAAGATCATCTTTGTTCTTCTTGTGAACTTTGTAAAGCTAAACGAAGTAGCTTCAAAACAAAGACCACACCAAGCTCTAAAGGACGGTTAGATCTTCTTCACATGGATTTGTGTGGTCCAATGCGTGTTCAGACTATCAATGGAAAGAATTATATTCTGGTAATTGTCGATGATTACTCAAGGTACACATGGACTCACTTCTTGAGGTCCAAGGATGAAACACCTGAAGTTCTCATCAGCTTCCTTAAATTGATACAACGTGGTCTTCAGGCTCAAGTTAAAGTGGTTCGTACTGACAGAGGTACATAATTTTTGAATTTAAATCTGAGAAAGTATTTTGAAGCCGAAGGGATTGAACATGAAACATCTATTGCTCGAACACCCGAACAAAACGGCGTTGTTGAAAGACGAAACCGTACTTTGGTTGAAGCTGCTCGAACATTATTATCCGCTTCAAAACTTCCACTATATTTTTGGGCCGAAGCCGTGTCAACCGCATGCTACACACAAAACCGATCCTTAATTATCCCAAGACACGAAAAGACACCATATCACATAATTCATGATCGAAAACCTTCACTCAAACACCTTCATGTTTTTGGATGTACTTGTTACATCATTCGAGATGGTGAAAACTTGGATAAGATGAAAGAAAAAGGTGATGCATGTATTCACATCCGATTTGATGAATTACAAGAAATGGCACTTGAACAAAACAGTTTAAGTCCCGACCCACAACAACAAACGACTTCCGTTCACAACCGCACGGAACTCGGAACTCAAGACCACAGCAATGAGCCGTCAAGTTCAACGCTGGTTCCAGAGAATGTTCCTAGAGCTGATATGACAGTCGACACGACCATTGAAGAGTTGGAAATGTTATATGGACCAATGTATGATGAATATTTCACGGGGGAAAACAAGTTGTATCGAAGTCTTCCGCTGTCACTCATGATAAGAATGATGATACCGATCATCGTCAACAACCGGATACAACTTCATCTACTTCAACACGGGTTGCTGCATATTTACCTCCTCAGAATATCACTTCAACAATCGATCCTACAACATCCACAACTACTGTCATTGCTCCAGAGAACACAAATCAAGCAGACAATGCATTATCTGACGAAGACGAATTCATCAACCCATTCGGTACACCGGTACACGAAACTGGAGAGTCTTCTACTCGCCATGTTGATCCGTCAAATATGCATACTTTCTATCAACGACATCCTTCAACACATCATTGGACCCGAGATCATCCTTTGGTTCATGTCATTGGAAACCCTTCACAGCCCGTTCGCACAAGACGACAGCTTAACACCGATGCCGATGTTTGTATGTTCGCACTCGCCGTGAGTTCAGCTGAACCGAAAAACATCAAAGAAGCATTAGCTGATCATGCTTGGATTGAATCGATGACGGATGAACTTCAACAATTTGAAATACTTAAAGTCTGGGAACTTGTTGACAGACCATACGATGTAACACCATTAAATCTTCGATGGATCTGGAAAAACAAGATGGATGAAGAGAACACGATCATCAAGAATAAATCTAGACTAGTGGCTAAAGGGTATGGACAGAAAGAGGGTATTGATTTTGAAGAATAATTTGCACCAGTAGCTCGAATGGAAGCGGTCAGGATTTTCCTTGCTTATGCTGCACATAAGGGATTCATCGTTTATCAAATGGACGTAAAGACGGCGTTTCTTAACGGTCCTTTGAAGGAAGAAGTTTATGTCATGCAGCCGGAAGGATTCGTCAATCCTCATTATCCTGACAAGGTGTATCGTCTCCACAAAGCATTATATGGACTCAAGCAAGCTCCAAGGGCGTGGTACGACGAGCTCTCGAAATTTCTGGTCTCCAAAGGTTTCTCAAAAGGTTCCATTGATTTAACTTTGTTCACTTATAAATATGGGGATGACATTTTGCTTGTGCAAATTTATGTTGATGACATTATTTTCGGGTCTACAAACCCAAAACTTTCAAAATGGTTTGAAAAAGTAATGCACAGCAGATTTGAAATTTCTATGATGGGCGAACTAAAATTCTTTCTAGGAATTCAAGTTCACCAATCCCCAAGTGGTATCTTTATTAACCAAGCTAAGTATTGTCAAGAGATAATAAAAAAGCATGGTATGACATCATGTAACCCCGTTGGGACACCATTATCAACCACATCCCTAGATGTTGATTTAGAGGGATTACCCATAGATCAAACGAGATATCATTCTATGATCGGGTCCCTCATGTACTTGACTGCAAGCAGACCTGATATTCATCATGCTACATGTTATTGTGCACGATATCAAGCGCGACCCACTGAAAAGCACCTCAAGGAGGTTAAACGGATCTTTCGGTACCTTAAGAATACCATTCACATGGGACTCTGGTATCCGAGGGAAACCGGTTTCTTTCTAACGGCCTATTCAGATTCTGATCATGCAGGGTGTCTTGATACACGTAAAAGTACTTCTGGTGGTGCACAATTTCTAGGTCAGGACAAGCTTGTGGGATGGTCTTCCAAGAAGCAGGATTGCACGTCACTTTCATCAGCCGAAGTGGAGTATGTGTCTCTGTAGGTCCTCGAAATCTTGGATTATCCTTGTGTTCGAATGATCTAAATAAATAGAAAGATAGATGAAGATGTAGAGAGAGAAACTAGAGAGAGGTTGGAGAGAAACATGAAAGATTAGATTATGTGTGAGTAAAGTGAATGACCAACCCCTCCTAACATGCTAGGAGGGGGTTTATATAGCCCACCCTACATGTGGGCTATATGGACTATATTGGATCACGAGCCCAATATCATTGGAGTGACCGATCCTTTCTAAATACGTAAAAACGTATTTCCAACAATCTCCCCCTAAGGGAGGTCACTCCAAGTTACAATGTCCTAAATAGTCTATAGCTCGTGATCTATGCTAATAATGATGTGACCGAGACTTTCTTTGGAAAAACGTATTTCCAACAATCTCCCCCAAAGGGAGGTCACACCATTTTACAAAATCTTAAACCTAGCATATTATGCTTGAGTCTTCGATCTTGTTCTTGTGAATATGCTGATGAGATCTTTGACTTTGGTCTTGAGCATGTGTCCTTGCTTTGACCTTGTGCATTCGTCACTTGTGATATTTGCCTCCTCGTGACTTCATGTTCCACATACTTATACCTTTATAAATTCTTGAAAGCTTCAGAGTTTGATACAGCGGAAGACTTAACTTTTAGGCTTTCTTGAATTAGATGAGGTATTAAGTGCATAAAGTATAAGCATGCGGGGATGACTTCTTCTTGGATCCCGCAACGCCACCGTCTTCAAATGCCGCAACATAAGTAGACACGAACGAAATGGCTTTGAACATTTCATTCTAATTCGGTAGCATTATACCTCCGGTCGGTGAAGACCGTTGGACGATATAAAATATCGTACCCGTGACGGATAGTTTCAATTAAGTAACTTCCTGACAGGATTTCGCGGGTAAACCCGTTCTCTTTATTCGACCGTCCAAAGCTGACTGCGAACATAAAGAGTGAATCAGTTGGATAATAATATCCGCATGATTTGAAGCCGTCAATTCATGTTCCTGGAACAAGTGAAATTCAATTAAGAACCGCACCATCGTTGCTTTCCAGTTGTCACGAGCTTGATTCGTATAGAATCTTGCAAGTTACCTACCAAGTGCTGTTTGAGGTTAACACTAGAAGGATTTCCACTCATCACTGTGAACACTAAGGTATCACTCTGAGTGTTCTGGCAAGATCACTAAGATATTGCGTAGAGGTCTGGAACGTGTTTAAATTCAGTTAAGAATTAAACAGCTGTTGCTTTCCAGTTGTCACAAGTTTGATTCATAAAGAATCGCACAAGTCACCTACCATGAGCTTTTTGATATTCGCTCAAGAAGGATTTCCATCTTCATTGTAAATACTTTCGTATTACTCGGATGTTCAGGCAAGATCATGAAGATTTTGCGTAGGACTCTTAAGATCTTTCTTACTTTTCACAGTGTGTGAAGAAGCAAGGAATTATGAAAGTGTGTCCTAATGAGATATTTGATGATCTCAAATGGCTCTAGACTCGATCGTGCACTTTGGATTTTAGTGATCGGAGGCTGGAGAGGAGTGCCACCTATTCAATACCAATTTATTCGGAGTGAATAAATCAATAGATAATGCGTTGTCTCCGTGTGATTAAAACAAATACCTTTTGAGAGATATCTGAGTTAGCTGGGATGGGTTGTGCATTGCATCACTGGGTCCATGATGTCTGTCTTCAATATCGAGAATCACTAAAATGATCTCAATAGCATATGTATTGACCCGGTTTCTGCCTAAAGTTGTAAGGAGGGCTTCTTTCTTTACACCCTTTATCTTTACAATTCTTTTTCATTCTTCAACCCCTTCAATGCTTACCAATACGTCATAACTAGCACCTTGTTGTGATTGTTCCAGTGCTAACTTAAGTACTTGGTCGGCATTCAGCTACGTTCACAATCTTTCTCCATCTTTCCTAAGGACTACTATTTCTAGCTATGGAATGTCCTTGGGAAGATTCCTCCGGTTCTGGAAGAATCATAGGACTTAACCTATCCTACCATCCTTATGTCACCACAATCTTCATCGTCGTGAAATAAATGGGTTTCGGGTAAGTATATGTCACCATGAAAATCCATTTTGATATAGCAAATCCATTTTGCTCCCCCTTAACATATGCCACGATATTCGAAAACATTTTGCACATGTCGGGATGAGCTAGCACTTTAAGACAAACCATTTGTGATAATATCCCATATTAAATCACATTTTCTCCCCCATATTAAAAATATTAACCCAATCGATGTTTTTAATATCAATTGATTTAATAGCATTTTAAGAAAATTTAGGAAGAAAAATGCAAATCCAATTACCTACATGAATTACAAAAGCTCCCCCTCAAATTAATGAGGGTGTGCTGAAACGTAAATTAAATACCTTTTAAACACAAGTGTAAGGTATTTATCACGTGCAAAGATCATATATGATAATGTATTCACAAGATAGCGATTTATGAGGTTGGACCTGAATGATGAAGAACATCATATGAAAGAGGCACATGGTTCTTGTTCACGAATGTTGGTCGCCTCATCACGTCTGAAGTTATCTCTTGACTCCATATGTACGATTGATATCGTTGTCTTGACACCAATATGTGAACTTTGCACCTTCGGCGTCAAAGATTCTGAATGCTGGACAATTGCTCCCCCTCAATTGTTGACCCGTGTTCTATTGAAAGAGCTGTAGTCACCGTTTGAGTCGTCGCATCGTCGAGTATGTAGATACCAATTGTAGATTGCTATGGTTGTAGAGATGATAGCTTCATAAAAACAAGATTTCTCTTGTTTTAACAAATAAATGCACTGACACGTACATAAATTCGTGTTAGATTGTGTTATAAAGTATACACAATCCCTTACATGGTTATAAAGTAAACCATGCCCGAGAAAATTAATTCCCGTTGTTGAGTCAAAGCTTTCCGGTGAAATGCTTGACTAGAGTATAAAAAGCGGGTTACTATATGAAATAATAGCAAACCATTTTGAGCATATTTTAAAACATTTGAACTTCTGCTCGAACTTTATTTACAACCCGTGTCATTATTGAATGACATTTCTAGTATCGTAAATATTATCGATTCCAGAAGACATGCTCTTTTTATCAAAACATTTTTTGAACACACAATTTTGAAAGATTTAGAAAACCTTTTGAGAAATTCTCGAAAAATTGTGTTCATTGTTTTGAAAACCAATTACTTGAGCTTAAGATGTGGAATATCTTGCAAAACGAGCTCAAGTCCGAGAAGTTGTAAACTTCCCGTTGTTAAGGATAAGTTTATCATCGGCGATAAACTTTCCTTTTAATTGAAGAACGAGTCCTAAGTTGACATTTACTTAGACGTCGTTTTCATGATCTTGAAAAACATTGAATGTTTTAACGTAAAGCTCATGACCGAGAAAGATGAATTTCTCGTTGAGAAGAAAAGTTCTCTTATTTAAAAGATACACTTTCCTTGATGAGCTTAAAACCTGGAATGTTTTACTACAAGCTCATTACCGAGAAAAATTAATTTCCCGTTACGAGGATAAGTTATCATTAAAGATAAGCTTTCCTAAAATTAGAGTCCGAGTTACAGTCTGATATTTAACTATAAGTCATTGTGCATGAGCTTAAAAACTTGGAATGTTTTTATATATAAGCTCATGCCCGAGAAAAATTAATTTCTCGTTGTTAGGATAAGTTTACCATCGGCGATAAACTTTCCTTTCTTTGAAGATCGAGTTATAGTCTGTGATGTGACTATAAGTCCTTGTGCATGAGCTTAAAAACTTGGAATGTTTTTATATATAAGCTCATGCCCGAGAAAAATTAATTTCTCGTTGTTAGGATAAGTTTACCATCGGCGATAAACTTTCCTTTCTTTGAAGATCGAGTTATAGTCTGTGATGTGACTATAAGTCCTTGTGCATGAGCTTAAAAACTTGGAATGTTTTTATATATAAGCTCATGCCCGAGAAAAATTAATTTCTCGTTGTTAGGATAAGTTTACCATCGGCGATAAACTTTCCTTTCTTTGAAGATCGAGTTATAGTCTGTGATGTGACTATAAGTCCTGATGCACTGTAAGCTTAACTGGAAATCCCCTGATATACTTGTTTCTTAGATATCAGCTTCTTTAGCAACCAAACTCCGAGAGTGTCCTTAATTGAGTGGTATACCATGATTGGACCGCTTCTTTCTTTTGGGACATTCTTTTTGGTACCTGCATTCTCATTAGGAGTTTGCATGCTTTGATATGGGTTAGCGATATCTATCTTAGAAGCAAGTGGGGGTTCACAATTTTCTTTTCTTGTGCTAGAGGTGACCTGAGGAGATGATTCACTTGTCTTAGCTGGCAAACGTTTCCTTTTATAGAAAACCTTAAGTTCAGGCTTAAGTGATGTATCCTCCTTTTCAATTTCCTCCCTAGTAGTCTTAGTAGAATCAGAGACTATCCTAGTTAAAGGGCACTCGTTTCCTACAAGAGTGAAAGTTCTACCAGTGGGGCGCCACATTTTACCAATGGGTTTGATTTTAGCTATCCACTGGGTTTTAAGTCTAGCACGGGAGTTCACCTCATTAAGTAATTTCTTGACACAAGAATCATGATTGGCTTTAAAGACACATTTCCTACATGTTTTACAAGTAGCATATTTAATGTCCGAGTAAGATCTAGAATTCCTAGATGATTGATTGATGCTCCTAGGATATGATATGCTATGGTTAGCAGTGTTGGGTAATCTAGAAGGCATCTGACTAGGTTTAAAATTCTTATTTCTTACTTGTGTCTTTTGAATAGCATCCCTTAGACCAAGTTTATGGTGAACGTCAGTTGAACTAGTTCTAGACGTGTTCTTTGGATTATGTCTAGGGAGACTAGAGGCAATCATGTGATTAGGTCTTGCAAAAGCTGTTTTAGTAATATTGGGCCTAGATGGTGGAGTGACTGGTCTAGAAAGATGAACCATATCAACTTGGGAGGCAAACCGCGGTCTCGAGGATTTTGGTCGCTCAGATCTGAATGCAGTCGGTTGTCTAACAGACTGAATTTGAGGCGGTTTCCCCAAGATTGATGGTTTTTCAAGCTTAGTATCCACACTAGATCCTTTAGTTTTTCTCAATTCGTTTTTCAACGCAGCTATAGCAAAGACCTTTTCTTGTACTTGAGCCTTTAAAATCTCATTCTCTTTGAGCAATTCATCTTGGGATGCCAACTTAAATTCAAGCGAATTAATTTGTCTCACAAAATTATCTTTTTCAGCTTTAGAATCTTGAATTTTTTGATTTAATCTTCTTTCAAGAACAACATTTGAATTTTCAAGTTTTTCAAAATACTTTTCAAATTTATCCGTTTTCTTCGAAAATTCAATTTTGGCATCCTCAAGAGCTTTAGATTGTTGAGCTAAAAACGTTTCAAGCTCTTTAATCTTGGAATCAGAATCAGTTAGAGAAGCAGTCATAAAGCATTTATCCTGATGAACTATAGCATTCTGAACAATTTCTCCCCTATTTTGACTCACATCGGATGAATCTGAAGTGGTAAAACTATCACCCTTTTCCATCCCATGTTTGTCATAATTAGGTTTGGAATGCGCAACATGCGGTGGTTCATCGGCATAGACATCATATACCACATTCCTTAGTACCGTGTTTGTAGACTCTTCGTCAGATACAGGTATGGTGGCATCAATCCCTGACATGCTGCTTGTATCATGCGTTCCTCCCGAATCCTTGCTCTTGTAATCTTTAGGCTCCAAGTTTTCAACCGTATGATAATTCTCCTCTTGCATCTGCATTGTAGATTCTTGCACTCCATTATCATACTCTTGCTGAAGTCTGGATCTTTCATAAATCGAAGACGAAACCGATGTCATAAATTTCAACAGTTTATCACGGAAATCTTTAACCTCGTTATGTGTGTATTGAAAAAATGACCGGCATATCTCTGAATTGTCAGACTTGATGATATTGAATTGGAGGAAAGGCGTGAGTTGTGTCACTAGAGCTTGATATGCAGATGCTGATGCGGAGTGATTAAAGTCTTCTTTGTGAAGTTGCTCAACTAGTTGGTTCAAGTTGAGGAACATTGAATCGATGAATATATAACGATCTTGACCGAAGAGTGTCAGAAATTCGCTTCCTCCTTGAAACCAAGAAATGGTCACTAGATGAGACTGGAGTAGTCGAAAGAACGTAATACCACTTTCTCTAGCTGTGTTTTGCATGAGAAGCAAGTCTCCCTCTCGAGATGTCGAGTTCAACGAATCCATTGAAAATCGATGATAAATGAATGTAAGGATTACTTGTCGATCGATCAATGAAAGAAAGCAATTGTGTTTGTTGTTGTGAGTAGAAGTCGAGAAATAATGTTAAAATCCCCTAATAATTGTTCTCGATAAACCAAAAATTCCAAGACAAAATTACACACGATTAAAAATTTTCAAAAACACGTTTTTGAAAAATCTTGAAATACTTGTCACTGTATCGGAATCCTCAAATTTAATCCGTCGGAATACCCATCGGAATAACCATCGCAATACCCATCGCAATATTACCCATCGAAATGTTTGATCGGAATGTCACACTATCTTAATGTCCAGATCGGAAAGTCCAGATCGGAATGTCACACTATCTGAATGTCCAGATCGGAATGTCCAGATCGGAATATCACTATCGGAATGTCCAGATCAGAAAGTCCAGATCGGAATGTAGCTAAAATAAAATGGGCAGAGTGACGACACAAGGATCCCTTAAACCCGTCGGAATCCCAGATCGCAATGCTCGATCGGAATGCTCAGATCGGAATAAGGTGTCGTAATACAATGATCGCAATGTGGAACCAGCTGGTTATTGCGATCAAGTTCCTCTCAGTTGTACTTTCCGATGGTGGTTTTTGCTTGAATTTCGGGATGAAGAAAAACCAAGAAATTTTGAACGATTGATCCAAGAAAGTTTGTGTTTTTAACCAAAACCAAGATACCAAAATCACTACAACAAGTAACTAGATTACGTGTATCAAGATCAAAGCATAAAAACACAAAAGAAATTTGGACGTGGGTATTGATTATCAAAACATAAAATCAAGAACACAAGAACAAACCAATCAAACCAAGGCTCTTGATACCATTTGTAGGTCCTCGAAATCTTGGATTATCCTTGTGTTCGAATGATCTAAATAAATAGAAAGATAGATGAAGATGTAGAGAGAGAAACTAGAGAGAGGTTGGAGAGAAACATGAAAGATTAGATTATGTGTGAGTAAAGTGAATGACCAACCCCTCCTAACATGCTAGGAGGGGGTTTATATAGCCCACCCTACATGTGGGCTATATGGACTATATTGGATCACGAGCCCAATATCATTGGAGTGACCGATCCTTTCTAAATACGTAAAAACGTATTTCCAACAGTCTCTATCTGCGTGTTGTGCTCAAGTTCTTTGGATGAGAACACAACTCACAGATTATGGCTTCCATTTTGATAAAGTACCTATGTACTGTGACTCAAAGTCGGCCATAGCCATCTCCTGTAATTGGTTCAGCATTCCCGCACGAAGCACATTGATGTCCGATATCACTTCATTAAGGAACAAGTTGAAAGAGGTATCGTTGAACTATACTTTGTTGGAACGGATTACCAATTAGCCGACTTGTTTACGAAAGCTCTGTCGAAAGATAGGTTTGAGTATCTCGTTAGGCAAATTGGTATGAGATGTTTGACTCCAGCAGACCTGGAGATTCTGGCAAAGGTGCCTGCTTGATTCATCTATCAAACATCTACCTGTAAATATTAATCAAAAAGCAAAATACAAAATTAAAAAATCTTTGATAATCCAAAAATATTCTTCTCGACATGTCTTTCAGTATCGATAATATGGACGTACCTAGAAATGTCGCTCAATAACGACACATGTGTGTACATAAAGCTCGAATGAAAGTTGTAAATATTTTTCAAAACATGTCATTTCTATCTTTTCAAAAGGAAATTGTCTATTTTGGACAATATTTCCAACAACGGGTAGAGCAATCTATCTCGGGTTGAGCTTGTCACAAAACATTCAACGTTTTGAGCTCAACACAATGGCTTGTAATCACTTTCAGATTGCAACCCGGATCTAAATTCACGGGGGAGTGTACGCTTTTGTACTCTTACCCTTAGCAAAAGAAGTTAAATCTTCTTACACTTGAGTGGATTCGTCAAGACATTCAAAGTCTATGAATTCAAGTTTATGCTTTAGAAAAACCTTTTCGTCAAAAAGAATTGATTTTTCAAAAAGCGTTGAACACAATTTTTTTTCAAGAATTTCTCAATGATATTCAAAATCTTTCAAAAATTGTGTGTTCAACAACTCCTATCCTCAAAAGTTTAATGTGGATCAAATCCTCGTAATGACAATTCCATTGGATCAATTTTTGAGGGGGAGCAATTCAACTTCATGCAAAAGATTAACACATCTTTCTCCCGAAGATTTTCAAGACTATTTTTCAAAATATATTTTAATCAAATTTGGTATCTCTAATATCAAAAGATTTTATATATTAGAGATAGGGGGAGAAAATGTGATTAAAATGTGATCTATAAGACTCAAGCACTTTAACTCTTACCCACATGTGCGAAACACTTTCGATTATCGATGCACATGTGAAGGGGGAGTTTTTCTGAAACGACAAAACTAGCAAGGTGTTAAATGTTTTTCACACACTTTGTTAGAATTTAAAAGTGGTTTTCATGGTTACGATCAAATACCCACAACATCTTTAATTCACGACGTTATTGGTGTCAAAAGGGTGGTTAGGTTTAAGTCCTATGATCCAACCAAAACCGGAGGGATCTTCCCAGGGACAATCCAATAGATTATTAGAAGTCCTTAGGAAAGATGGAGTAGAATGTGAACGTAGCTGAATGCCGACTAAGTACTGATGATAGCACTAGAACAATCATAACAAGGTGCTATTAATGATGTCTTGGTAAGCATTGAAGGGGTTGAAGAATGAAAAAGAAATGTAAGGATAAAGGGTCTAAAGAAAGAAGCCCTCCATACAACTTAGGCAGAAACCGGGTCAACTCATCATGAAGACAAACTCATCATGGACCCAGTGATGTGAAGCACAACCCTTTCCTAGCTACTCAGACTTCTCTCAAAAGAAGTTTGTTTTATTGTCACGGAGATCAACACGACTTCTATTGACTTTCTCACTCCGAGATTGTTGATATTGAATAGGTGGCATCTGCTCCAACCTCCGACCACTAAAAGTGTACAAATCGAGTCTAGAGCCAAGAGATCAATCAAATCTCGTTAGGACACACGGATGAAGATCAAGAGAGTCCTACGCTATATCCTTGTGATATTGCTAGAACACTCAGAGTGATACTACTTAGTATTCACAATGATGAGTGGAAATCCTTCCAGTGTTAACATCAAACAACACTGCGGTAGGTCATATGCAAGATTCTTTATGAATTGAACATATGTAAAACTAAAAAGCAACAGTGGTTTGATTCTGAATTGATTCAAACTCGTTTCAGGGTTCTACGCAATATCTTTATTGTCTTGCCAGAACATTCAGAGTGATATTCATTAATATTCACAGTGACGAATGGAAATCCTTCTAGCGTCAACATCAAACAGCGCTACGATAGGTGACTTGTGAGATTCGCATGAATCAAACTTGTGTCAACTGGAAAGCAACAATGGTAAGATTCTTAATGAATCAAACTTGTTCCAGGAATTTGAATTGACGACTTTAATCAAGCAGATATTTATCCAATTGATTCACTCTTTATGTTCGCAGTCTTGCTTTGAGACGGTCGAGTAAAGAGAACGGCTAGTACTGCCGCGAAACCCTGTCAAGGAGATTCTTAATTGAATCTACCTGATCACAGGTACGATATTTAATATCGTATAACGGTCTTCACCGACCGGAGGTAAAACGCTACCGATTTAGGACGAATGTCAAAGCCATTCAGTCCGTGTCTATGTTTTGTCTCGAGAAGGTGGCGTCACGGTGTACTCAGCAAAGTCAAAGATTCACAACCACATATTCATGCCCAAAGACTTATCCAACAATTGATAGTGTGAGCATGTGGATAAAGACACAAGATCACAAGA
The DNA here is from genome assembly GCA_025667525.1 of Glebionis coronaria. NCBI lineage: Eukaryota > Viridiplantae > Streptophyta > Magnoliopsida > Asterales > Asteraceae > Glebionis > Glebionis coronaria. The sequence continues at coordinate 227,364,819 of CM046881.1, forward strand.
TGGAAAAGACAAGTCAAGAATGATTTGAAGATCTCAAGACTTAAAGACAAAGTCGAAAGACAACGACAAAGGCTCAAAGATCACAGCATGAAGGAACAAAACTACTGTTACACGTTCAAGACTCATTTATGACGAAATTCATAAATCTCCATTGGAATCCAAATATCAAAGAGGAATGACCTTACATTGGGGGAGATTGTTAGCCTCAAAATATTGAGTCAAACAAGAATGTTCGGTCATAGGTTTCTATTGTAATATTTATTAGAACGTTGTAATAAGTAGTTATTTAGTCGTGGTTCACGGGCTTGGATTTAAATTAATTAAAGTCCAAAAGACAAGCCCGACCCAATATATAGTCCATTAAAGCACGCATGTGGGTGGACTATATATACTACCCTCCTAGCATGTTAGGAGGGTGGATGGTCATTTGTAACAAATTCTTTTCTCTAATCTAACCTCACCAAGTTAATCATCTCCTCTCTACTTTCTCTCACTACTTTCTCTCTCTAGGAATTCATCTCTTCTTCATCTATTTTCTTTCTTTCTTCATTGCTTAATCAATCACAAATTTAGGGGACAACACAATACAAACTCTCCAACCGGTAACAAGTCTCGTAGGAATAAGCTCATTGTTCTCATTAGGCACTACGGTGATTCCACCCTTCTTAGGAACACAATGTACCGGGATAACCCATGGAGAGTCAGAAATGGGGTAAATCATGCCCGCATCAAGGAGTTTAATCACTTCCTTCTTAATGACCTCATGGATTTTTGGGTTAACTCTTCGTTGACTTTGAATGGCGGGTTTGTAATCATCCTCCATAAGGATTTTGTGTGTACAAAAATGTGGATCAATTCCCCTTATGTCGGATATTTTCCAAGCTAAGGTTTTCTTGTGTTTCTTAAGGACTTCAATGAGTTGCTCCTTCTCATCCTCTTTTAACTCTTTAGCAATGATCACTGGTAATTGGTCTTTGCCCTCTAAGAAAGCATACTCTAGGTGGGATGGAAGGTCCTTAAGTTCAAGTGGAGGTGGACTCTCTATGGAAGGTTTTACTATGGAAGGATTCTCATGAGTAACTTCTTGTGGAGTAGAAGAAGGAATAGGGTCCTCATTGAGCAACTTTTGGATAGTAAGAATATCTTCTTCCCAATTAATAGGAGAATCATCATCACCAAGAAAGTTTGACTCAAATTCCTCCAAGAGGAAATCACTCTCTCCAAAAGGTGTTAAATAGGGAGCAATTGAGGCCACGGTTTCAACATGGGGCATTTCATCACTAGTACTCTTGCAAGCATCATGAAAGTGTTCATCACACACTTCATCTAGCACATCAACTATGTTAATAGTCTCACACGGTCTAGACTCCTTAACTTCTTTCCTATCACAAACTTTCCCTAACTTAAAAACCACTTTCTCATCCTCTACTCTCATAATTAGTTCTCCCTCCGCCACATCTATCAAAGTACGACCCGTTCTCAAAAACGGTGTACCAACAATCAAAGGAACTCTAGGATCCATGTCATAATCAACCACTACAAAGTCGGCCGGAAATGTAAACTTATCCACACCTACAAACACATCCTCCGCGATACCTACGGGGTAAGCTATGGTTCAGTTGGCTAATTCAAGGGTCATCCTAGTGGGAGTGAGCTCGGGAAGAGAGAGTTTTTTCCAAACCGATAAAGGCATGAGGTTTATGCTTGCCCCTAGATCCGCCAAAGCCATGCAATTTTCTACACCGGGAAAATTACAAGGTATCAAGAAGCGCCCCAGATCTCCAAGTTTTGTTGGTAAGGTTTTAAGTAGCACGGCGGAACAATTTTCATTAAAGGATGTGTTAGGCAAATCAACCAATTTTTCCTTGTTTGAGAGTAAATCCTTGAACATCTTAGGAAACTTTGGCATATAAGCAAGAGCTTCCACAAAGGATATGTTGATGTTGAGTTGCTTGAACATTCTTAAGAAATTTGAGACTTGGATGTCATCCTTGTTCTTTAATTTGTCCTTTTTCAACCTTGAAGGATATGGAAGGTTTGGTTTTGGTGTAGGTGGAGTAGGTGTGGTAGTGGAAGATTTGTCTTTGTTAGCTTCTTCATTGGAAGGTGTAGAAGGTAGAGGAGAAGTATGAATAGGTTGAGAAGGTGTGTTTGATTGAATGGGAGCATTTTGAAGTGGTGAAGTAGAGGTAGAAGGCTTGTCACATGTAGGAACAAAAGTGGGTGGAACAATAGGAGGCTTAGGAGGTGAAGGATCCTTTGTTGTCTTTCCACTTCTTGTTGTAATAGCATTGACATTTGCTCTTGGATTTGTTTGTGTGTTGGATGGTAAAGCCCCTTGTGGTCTTTGATTATAAAGCATCATAAACTTCTTATTTGTGTCTTCATGCATTTCTCTCATTCTTCTCTCATTAGCTTCATTCATTTCTCTTATTCTCTTCTCATTAGCTTGGAACCTCCTTTAATGCTCTTGATTCATTTTGTGAAGAAGCTCAATTGTGTTATAATCTTGTGGCACATTTCCTTGAAAACCTTGGGGTTGGAAAGGTGGAGGTTGATTGTAAAACCCTTGGTTGTTACCTTGAAAGGTATTTCCTTGATTGTTAAAGGTATTTGGTGGTCTATAGTTATTCCCTTGGTAAGGTGGTCTTTGCCCTTGACTCCTTTGTAAGACTTGAGGAGGATTTTGTTGAATTTAGGTGGGTGGTTGGGGTGGGAATCCCGGTGGAGTAAGGTAATTTTGGGACTTGTAAGAAAGGTTATTGGGATTGATATTTGGCTTGAAGTGTTCACGATGTTCCTCTTGGTAAGCATAACATTCCCCTTGATAACCTTGCACCTTATCACATTGTTCATAGGAATGGGGACCTCCACAAGTAACACAAGAAAGAGTAATGGCATGCACATCATTTGAGGAATGATTTCCCATAGAAAGCTTCATTAATTTATTCATCATAGTTTCTTGCATCTTTTGGGAATTTTGCATGAATTTTTGACTTTCCTTTTGAGCTTGAGTAAATGCTTGCATGCATGAAATGAATTGAGTCTCCAATGGGTTAGAACTTCCTTCTTGAATGACATGGACTCTTTCATCAAATTGTGTGTTTGTTTGAACCATTGCTTTGGTCTCAATGATGTCCAAAGCCTCTTGAATGGATTTAAGAAGAATATTCCCTCCCGCGGAAGCATTGAGTGAATCTTGGTGATGAGGTTTAAGGCCATTGTAGAAAGTATTGATTGGTTGAACTTCATCCAATCCATGGTTAGGGCATCTCCTCAATAACTCTCTAAACTCCTCCCAAGCATCACTAAAGGTTTGACTAGGTTTTTGTTGAAAGCCTATAATTAAGTTCCTTAAAGCCGTGGTCTTAGATGGGGGAAAGAACTTGTTCAAAAACTTAGTGGTGAAACCATCCCATGTGGTGATACTATCGGGTGGTTGTGTGTCTAACCAATGCTTAGCGGGTCCCTCTAGTGAAAATTGCACCAATATCAACTTAATAGCATCATGTGGAACTCCATTGTACTTAATGGTATTGCAAAGAGCAAGGAATCTCTTAAGGTGATCATGAGGATTATCATTCTTGTTACCATAGAAAGGTGTGTTTGATACCAAGTTAATCATAGCCGTTTTTAGCTCAAATGAGTTTGCAGGAATGTCGGGAATTTTAATAGCATCGGCATATCCGTGAACATTTGATTGCAAACGTTCCATCAAAGAACGAGTATCAACAGCCATGGCTTCTTGTTGTGGATGAATCAAAGCACGATTCTCGTGATCGGCTTGATGGACGGTGGTGTTCTTACTCTTTCTCTTTTTCTTCCTTTTCAGAGGAAGAGGTTGTACACCAATTGGTATTTGTGCACGCCCGCGAGTGAGCATGCAACTCAATACGAGGAATGAGAGAGAAGCTCTCGTGTGACTTTGAAGAGAAAAGGATTATCCTCTTCGAGTTTCAATATGAAATATCTACAAGAAAATAATAATATACGTATGTACTACTTGGGTGCAAGACCCCCAATGAAGCCATCCTTCTTAGAATACTCACAAGTGAACGGGAGGGGTTAGGTGGCGCGAAGCACTTAAGTACCTATTGACCCTTAGATGGCATTTTATAGCACATCTCCTTTCTATTCACTTAATTGTTTGTATTCTTCGAATTGTTGCTTATTGGAAGTATTTATCTATTCTTGCTTTATTTTGTTTGATCGATACACGTGTCAAGGACCGGAACGCCCCTCAACACGGTGTATTGCTTTGGCAATACTTATGGAGAATATGTGTGTTGGTTGTTCTTATACGTATACGTATTTACTTATAATAATATATGGAAAATATTTTTGTATTTATGAGTTTTTAAGAGAAAATATTATATGTACATAAAAACCGAGAGAATCCAATAATATATATTTTTGGGTGCAATCTCTTAGGAAAAAGATTGCTTTTTGGATTTTTTTTAATTTGTTTGGTCAATTCTTTAGGAAAAGAATTGTTTTGTTAATTTTTTAGTTTTTTATGATACGTAAAAATAACGTTCACTAGGTGAACGGATCCCAAAAGCCAATGAAAACCGTCAATCGATAGTCTCTCGTAAAGTCAAAGAACCGGCAGCGGCGCCATTTAATATTTCGTTTTTAGTGTAGTTGTCTCTCGGTCTTATCGGATTGATTTACAAGTTTACAAGTTTGACTTAATTATTTTGGTAAAAATAGCTTGCTTAGAATTATTAACTACTTTGCACAAAACGTAAATATAAACTAATATTATACTATTACGTAATAGGTACTAATCTAAAAACATTTAGTTAAAGAAATTATTTCATAAATTAAAACAATTAAAATCAAATTCTATCATTACAAGTTTGCTAAACAAAATTTACTAACTGATTACGAATAAAAAAACCCAAAATATAAAGTCTAAACAAGACCAAAAGTAACTAACGGGCCTAAGAAGCAAAATTCAACATATCTAAATCTTATATATTTGTTAAAGAAACGTTAATAAAAAACGCTTTCAATCCACTATTAAAGTCTGATTTGAATCCTAATTAGACTATTTTGATCACTAATATTTTTTAATGCCAAGAACTTATTCCATCATTTCTCAATGAGTACTAACTACAACCTATTTTGGAAAACAAGATCAACTACAACAGTTTAAAACTCAATCTCAATTACATCAAAATCAACAGCCTAATTTAGAGTATACTAACTTGGAAATACTTTTAACTACTAGCTTTTTAATCTAAAAAAACGTTTTGAATAAAATCCTAAAGATCTGCACTAAACTACCAGGCTTGCAAAAAAACGAATTCAAGTTTTGGCTTACTGTATATTTCAAGTTCTTGATTTTTTTATGAAAGTTATTTTTTTGCTGAGCTCATTAATAGACTAAAAACCTACTGATATTCCTAATGAAATTGATCAAATATAGTCTAACTATGGGACAAATAACCAACAGTCTATATATTGTTTTACTTCATGACATCTACTTTATAAAATCCGTTAATGAGTTTAACTTTGAACTTGCTTTTTAGCACATATAATACTTTCCAAATCCTATTGATCAATAACAGTTCAACTTAACCACCTACTGTATTCATTATAAGCAGCTCTATTTGATAGTTCTCAAATGCAAGACTTAGAAAAAACAAGGCTGTAAAACCAAATGCCAAACAACAGTTAACTTGTCTAAGATGAAATTAAAAATGCAAATAGACTGTAACGTCTAAAAGTAATAACAGATAACAAAACTGATCTAAAAAAGGATTTCAACTATGCAACAATCAAATTTAACACTACACTACATAGTATACTAAAAAATGTAGAAAACTAAAACGTGAGCTTAACTGATGTATCAAGGCCACCGTTGTAGGAGAAGTGGAGCGCTGAGCTCGCTTAAAACAATATGCACCTCGAGTACAACTACTGAACTGAACAAATGTTATGAAAAGAAAGTAGAACTTCTGAACTCTTGTGTATTAAACCATAAACCTGCAATAGCTGGTTAGCGTAATAAAGCTAAAAGAACTTAACTCAAAAACTCCACTGCAAATGAAATGATAAGCAATAATCTGTTCATTACTTAACAGAACCAAGCACATCTCGCCGAATGTAAAACTATATCGTACTAGATTTCAATTGAAAAAGCATCAAACTCTAACTAAAATTATTCTATTGTAACTACTTCTATCTTAGCTATTCATCATAAAGCTGCTTTAACTGAATCTTCAATAAGCTAACATCAAGCTTATCGTATAAGCTGCTCCAAAACAGTATATTCAAAATGCTCTAACTCAAATCACAATTCACTAAAATTTTTGTGCAAGATCTACTAATAAGCTCATACGAGCTTTTGAGCTGTTGGCTTGTAAAAACTGAAATCGAAACAGAACTTGATAGATCCGAAATCAAACTCAAATTGACTAAGTCAAATCGTTTAGAGTAACAGTATCAAAACTCACGCTAGCAAAGACTGATGAACAATTAATCAAACAGTTTAGAAAGATATGAATTGAAGTAATTAGAATTTCATTAATGGCAGAAAAGCGGTTACAATCTCTAACAAACTATAACAGAAAGTTTAACAACTGAAGCTGTGACAAAACTAAACTAACTACTCCTAACTAACTATGTGTAAATCTACACCTAGGTAACCACCTTCAAATGAGGGTCTTGATCGCTATTTATAGTCGTCTGAAGAGAAGGAGTGACGTGTCTTGACCAATCCAGTGAAGACACGTGTAAAATACGAGGATAATGAACTCGTCCTTCATATCAATTTGGGGTTTTCTTCGTCTTCAACTCTTGATCTAATTAATTCACATCTTCTTGTAGAGGAGATCAAAAGGAACATCTTTGTAGTTATAAGCTTCGCTTGAAAACCTGTGCACCTTCCTTGAAATTCGGTTGCAGGTTTATGGTGGTGAAGAAAAGAAAGTATGAGGCGTTTGTTTATCTTTTTCTCTCTCTTCGTTTGGAGAAGAAGAGACGTGCATGGGGGTGTGTTGTTTTGACCGGCTTGGTCAATGACCAAGTAATATAAACTTTCCACTAGTTTTTCTCTTTGGTCCCACATCTTCTTTCTTTAATCAAAAGTATTTTACACTTTGAAATCAAGTTTCTTTAACATCCTTTGTCTTGTAGAAATTGCAACTTAAGTCCTCGATCTTTGAAAGCTTGGCAAATAAGGTCCTTGAAAGCATCTTTCGTCTTTTTCTTCGTCTTTTGATCAAATAAGTCCTTGAAACCGCGTGATTGCTCAAAAATGTATCTTCTTACCTGAAAACACATGAAACGCAAATACCAACGTAATTTCTGATATTTTTAGTTAAATATTATGTATTTGACTGTGTTTTTAGTGCTATTTGGATCATTATCGATGAGTGTTTTCACCTAATTATGAAAATCTACCTCCACCCTATTCTTCGACTTATTCATGTGAGTTTTGTGGAAAAGAACCCCATTATGGTTATGATTGTCGACCAAGGGATCCGCCGTCTTATACTCCTAGTGATTTCCATGAGTTTTATTCTGTAATCGTGCATAATGGAAAACACCTGGAATATATGTCGAAGGCTTTTAATCGTAGGAGAGAAATGAGCCTCGAGGAAATAAAAGAAGAGACTCGTTGGTTAAGAGAGAAAATTAAGTCTCTTGAGGATGATGTAAGGAACAAGCGGTTTAATAATAAGAAATTTTGTGATATGTATAGTGGATCGGTGAACAATTCCTCTCGGTTCCTCAAGGAAAATTTAGATGATTTACTCTTTAAGATTGATAAAAAGGAAGAAGAAGAACAATTTTTTGCTAATCGTGCTCGTTTGCTTAAACAATGCTTATATGACGATGATGACGATCCTCCGATTTGTATGACATTTAATGATGACACACCTTCATCACCTTTACCTCACATGGGACCCACCGACTCTTTAACCATGGGGGACGAGCCTCTTAGCACTAATACAAACACCGATTTGGATAACTTAACCTCTTCTAGTGTTGAGAACCTTATCCCAATCCAAAGAGAGCTTGAGTGTGTTTCCAATGAACCATGTGACGAGCTTTGTATTGATACCTCTTCTACTCATGATCACATTGAGATTTCATCACATATTGACCTTCATGCTACTACTAGTGATTTTGGTGACTTTGATCTTGATGAATTGTTCAAAGAAAGGGATAATGAGATTGAGGAAGAGTTTATGCAAGATTTGCCACGAATAGAGGATGATGATTGTGATTCTAGTGAGGCATCTTATGATATATTATCCGAGGACTTTTCATGTCAAGATGACCATCCTAATTTGGATGAAGATGTTTCTCTTGTAGACGCAGTGGAAGATGTTCATATTCGTGAGGTTTTATCAAATGTTTATCATCTTATCTCCTCGATTGAAGCATTGAACACACACCATAATGATGATTCCATCGAAGAAGAACCTTTCATTGATATTTCTTCACCGGTTTTTGAGGTTGCACCTATTGATTTTTATGATGATATCATCCCTTTGAGTGATTCTCTCATTAATACACCTTCTTTTGAGCCTTCTATTCCCACCCTCCCACCCTTGAAGTTGGTTATTGATGAAGATCCTATACTCTTAGAGATTGATCCCTTTTCACCTAAGATAACTTTAGAACCAAAAACCTTTTATATGGATTCTCATATGGATATTGATGCCACCATAGAGGTTTATCTTGCTAATATTGATATTGAGGTTGATGATAGTGATTCTAATTGGGAAGAGGAGATTTGTATTAGTGAGAACTTGCTTTTTGGGACCATAGAGCCTACACTTCCTTCACAAGACACTATTATTATTGATCCTCCTTTTTCTATGCCTTCTATGGAAGATTACCCACCTTTTGATGATGATGAGGAGCCCAATATGTATATACTTGTTATGAATGTTTTGATACCTACACCTTCCTTGTATCATGATGCTTTGATCTAAGGGGGAATCTTATATGGTTGATACGATTTCATCTCCTTATTTTCCCATGAAGGGAAAGGTTTTTGATCCTGGGATCCGTATGTTTGGGAAAAATTGGTTTTCATCTACTCCACTTAAGAGTGTGATTTCTATTGTGATGGAATTCTTGTATGAGCTTACTTTGGTGATGCTAACTACTTTGGAGTTGTTCACTTGTTGAGATGGAAACTATATATTTGATCCTGGGGTGCTTCATATTTGAGAGATTTCAAATGTTGGACAAACTTGAGACACGTTGGACTGTTCCATTTATCGAGGTGAATGTTGTAAATCTTATAGTAAATGGCAACATGATAAGTTTGAGTGTATCATGTGAGACGTGCTTCAAAGTGGATATTCTTTAGTCTCCATGATGGTTTCCCCAAGGACAACTTAATTCGGGGCCGAGTCGAGCTAGCGACTTAGGGTTAAAAAAACTCAAGCATTGAATAACTAGGTTAGAAAACGTAGAGTAGATTTTCAATAGGTTATGTTTAATTAAAAGGATGTTATAGTAGAGTTGAAGCGGAGGGGTGGCCTTTCTTCGTGTTTTGGTGTTTGCTTCAAGGGTTGCTCTCTCACATTTCATGCTTGGAGCTTATGGAGGAGGCCCGTGTATCTGGTTCACTTCGATTAGTTTTTGTTATTGTGATATTCTAAACACTTGTGCTTAAAATGAATACCCTTTAGTTGTCTCTTCCTTAACTTGGGTTAAGCAAAGTAATCAATGTAATAAGTATAGGGGAGTTTACTCCAATACTCTTAAACATTGAGGACAATGTTTATCTTACGTGTAGGGGAGACTTCTATCGAAGTGACCTTACCTAGACCATTGCCTTAACTTCATGATAACTTGGAAAATTAATCTTTCAAACATTTTTCAAATTTTTGATCTACTTTGGCCACCAAAAATATGCATTCATAATTTTAGCATCAATCATTTTTCATAACACATTTGCATTGTATATATTTCTTCTTTTATTTTCATCAAAAAGATATAAAAAGGAAAAAATATATATATAATAAGGACATGGTTTAATAAGTTTAGACTTCTTTGACATATTAGGCCCGCCATGCATATTTTGACTCAAACCGAGTTTGCTTATCTTAGCATTCTCTAGCTAGTATCCTTAACCATGTAGTCCTTCATTGGTCTATTAGGCTAAGCATCCACCAATCTCATTATTTGAGATTTTAAATTTGTGGAGAATGGGAAATGATAGAGTTGAAGCAAGTATAAAAGGGCTAAATAAACTTCATGATAATCACTTGTGGCTAAACCCTTCTTTTCTTTACCTCTATTTTCTTCGCATGTATATATGTTAATAAATAATCAAGAACGGTTTTAATTGGTTTGTAATCTCTTATGCATTTTTTTCTAATCATTCATGGTTGATATAAGTACGTCTTAAGATTCTAAGTTAGAACGTTTTGTGTGTACTAGACTTATGTCATGTTTAATACTTTGCGGGTGTTTTTCCTTTTATTCTTTTCAACTTTCTTTGTGAGGAATAAAGAAAAATAAGAGCGGCTCACAAAAAAATGAGTGGCTAGAAAAAGAAAAAAAATTATACAAGACTCCCAAGAGGGGTAGTGTGGTGTTAATTATAGTGACTATTGAATTCTAATATTACCTTGACGGGTTGCGGGGATTTGATAGATTGCTCCAATCCAATATTACCTTGACGGGTTGCGGGGTTGAAGATCCAAAGTCTCAAAAAGGTGGTGGATGTAAATTATTGCGTGAGTTTTATTTTTCATTCCTTAGCGAGTGTGTAGCTACTTATGAAAGCATGACATGAGGATTTTACACATAAGGCGAATGACTTATTACTCTTGAAACGGACTTATATTAATTGTGAGTGGTTTTTCAAGTAATGGATGAGAGGATTACTTAGTATTAAAACCGTGCTTCCTTATTTTTGGATTTTACATTTCTTATATTTCACGCTTAAAATAATGAAAAATTTGCCCAAAAGCAATGTGCTCAAATAATAACCGGTTCCACATTTAATTGTCATGAATAAGTTGATGCACTTACTTGTGAAAACAATGATCCCATTTTTTAAGCTTGGTATAAGGAAAGTGAAACTTGAGGATGATAAGTGTCCATGGTACCAAAGTCTTAATCTAAGTCATTGATTTCTTTATGAGTTATTTCCATCAAAGCCATTTCAAAAAAAATCCAAAAATATATAAATAGAATTGTTTTCTTTGCATTGCATTGTAAATATTCAAAATCATTCATCATATAGTATAGTTTAGTTTATTAAATCATAAAATGGCCAAGGTGGTTAATTATGAGAAAAGTGCACTTTAGAGCTTTGAAATGCTGCATTGCATGAGGTCATGGCAATGGTCAAGTGGAGGGGAGTTGATAAGTGTGAAAACACTCATCGATAATGATCCAAATACCACTAAAAACACAGTCAAATACATAATATTTAACTAAAAATATCAGAATTACGTTGGTTTTTGCGTTTCATGTGTTTTTAGGTAAGAAGATGCATTTTTGAGCAATCACGCGGTTTCAAGGACTTATTAGATCAAAAGACGAAGAAAAAGAAGAAGGATGCTTTCAAGGACCTTATTTGCCAAGCTTTCAAAGATCGAGGACTTAAGTTGCAATTTCTACAAGACAAAGGATGATAAAGAAACTTGATTTCAAAGTGTAAAAGACTTTTGATTAAAGAAAGAAGATGAGGGACCAAAGAAAAAAAATAGTGGAAAGTTTATATTACTTGGTCATTGACCAAGCTGGTCAAAACAACACACCCCCATACACGTCTCTTCTTCTCCAAACGAAGAGAGAGAAAAAGATAAACAGACGCCTCATACTTTCTTTTCTTCACCACCATAAACCTGCAACCGAATTTCAAGGAAGGTGAACAGGTTTTCAAGCGAAGCTTATAACTACAAAGATGTTCCTTTTGATCTCTAATAGGTGTGTAAACACCCATCCTTTTACCACTTATTTCTCACTAAAACAAGACCAAAACACGTATTTAATATCATTTGTTTAGAATTATGCGTGGTTTTTGTGTTTATTGTGTTTTCAGATCCAACCGGATGAATATTGAAGAAAACATGGGATTGCACGGGTTTTATCGAAGAAAAAGACTCAAGACGAAGTCTATTGTCCAAGAGATGCAAAAGATTTGAAGTCATTTGGCCTATTTGAAGATTTATCGAAGAAAAGGACCAAAGATGGAAGATTTACATATGTCGAAGAAACTCAAGTCTATTGAACGAAGAAATTAAAGGACGAGTTGAATTTAATCGACGACAAATCCCGAATCAGAATCGAAAACGTCAACTTTTCTGAAAAGACGAGAAGACAAGAAGAACGGGAGAAAGCCCACTCGCCAACCAAAGACAAGGACTATATAAGGACCACTCCTTCACACTTTTTGACAAGTTTTATTTTTCCCAGTTTTCTTTCTTTCCTGTTTCGTAGGAAGAACACCAACTCCCTTAAGGAGTTTGGTGATTTTTACTTTTCTTGAATCCTTAAATCTTGTAAGTTTTAATCTTCTCTTTTGTTTACTCTACATTAACAATCAATATCATCTTCCATTTTAATCTTGTTCATCTTTCTTCTTTTTGATTCCAAGTCTTAAAGTTTATTTGTTGAGTTTGATCTTTAAAAGTAAGTGGGTTTTATATTTTTGTTGATTTGATTTGATGTTTACCATTAATAGATGATTCGTGGTTAAATTTGTTTAAGTTTTGGTGAAAAACTTGGTTGATTTTTGGTAAAAATCGTGTTCTTATATTGCTACTGTTCTTCGTCTTCATCATATTACCCAGATTCCAAATAAACAAAAAGTTCCGAATGAGTGGTTTTCAAATTGTTCCGAATGAGTATTTTTGAAAGTTCCGAATGAATGTTTTTTTTATGTTCCGAATGAGTTTCATTTTTGAAAGTTCCGAATGAAGTGTTTTTAAAAGTTCCGAATCGAGTGTTTTTTTTAATGTTCCGAATCAAGTGTTTTTTGAAAGTTCCGAATGAAGTAATTTTAAAAAAAGTTCCGAACGAAAGGTTTTTAAAAAAAAGTTCCGAATCAGATATTTAAAAAGTTCCGAATCAACTTTATTTGAAAAGTTCCGAACCAAAAAAAAAAAAAAAGTTCCAAGTAAATTCTTCCGAACAAAAAAAACTTCCGAACCAATTAAAAGAAAACTTCCGAATAGATTATTGTAATCTTCCGAATCAGTGATTCTCAAAAGTTCCGAATCGGAACTTTCTAAAGTTCCGAAGTTCCGAATCGGAACTTTCTAAAGTTCCGAATAAACATTAATTAGTTTCACCTAGCTACCTGCATGCTTCCCTTTCCTTTCCCGCCAATCCAGCAGCTAGCCTGCTAGCTTGTTTATTTAATAGTATTGTTCCGTAATTGTTTAGTTTTATCTGAAAGTTGTTCCAATTTTAATTTTGAAAGTTACGTATTTTTAGTTGAATTTTTCTTCCAATTTTAAAATTAATATTTTTACGTAAAGTTCAAGTTTTATCTTTTATTTAGTACCCGCTTTAGGTTTTTCCTCGTTTAGCTTTAAAGTACCATTTTAGTTTTATTCTCTCATTTTTCATTTAGTAAACTTTATTTTCGAGTCGATAGTTAATTTCGTCTTTTAGTTTTATTTTGATTAATTATTTCGCTTTAAATTCACATTTTATTATTCATATTGTGTTGTTTTTATTAACTAATCGCTTTTAGTTTATTGTTTTTATTTCGTGCATTTACCTTTTAAGTAGAATAGATAACCAAACCATTTTGTTTGTCACCAAGAACAATCATTCCACTTTGATCCGTGATCAATTCGAGAGGATACCGAGATTTAATCTGAACCCAAAGAAAATCATAGTATCAAATGGCGCCGCTGCCGGCTCTTCTCGTTAAGATCAACAGTTTTTTGTGAGAACTTGGATTTTGGGATCCGTTCACCGTGAACGTTACTTTTTCATAAAAACTTTCAAAAACCCTAAAAAATATAAAATTTTCAAAAATCCTAAAAAGTAAAAAACATAAAAAAGACAAAAATATTTCTTTTTTGCTTTGTTAGTTCTTTTGCAGGTGCATGCGTACACGATCAACGTCTTATCAAGAGCCCGAGCCTCTCGAAGACTTAGACATGGCCGGTGTACAAAACAACAACAATAACCCACCTCTCAACAACAATAATAACAACAACAATAACAATCCACCTCTCAACAATGAGCCTCTACCAGACAATCGCCCGATGATTGAACTTCTGCAAGCACATGTAGACGGCAACAATGATCCAATTGTCATACCCGCGATTGTAGCCAACAACTTTGAGCTCAAATTCGGTTTTATCCAGATGGTGTCTGCTCAACCATTATTGGAGCGTACCATTGATGATCCACATGACCACATCAAAAGGTTCTTGCAACTCACAAATACGGTCAAATTCAATGGTGTTCCACAAGAGGTAATCCGTTTACAACTTTTTCCTTTCTCCTTAAAGGGACAAGCCCGGCATTGGCTTGCAAAGGAACCGCCACAAAGTATTCTGACGTGGACGGATTTGGAGACCAAGTTCACAAATTACTTTTTCCCACCCTCTCGTACTACCGCTTTGCGGAATGAAAGTATCAATTTTGAACAAAAGTACGATGAGTCTTTTAGTGAATCTTGGGATCGTTTCAAAGATCTTTTAAGAAAATGCCCACAACATGGTTTTACCAAAGTGCACCAAATTAACACTTTTTATAATGGTTTAAGCATGAATGACCAAGATTCACTAAACAGTGCCTCGGGGGTAATATTTTGGTTAAGACTTCCAATGCCGCTTGGGATATCATTGAGAATAAGTCTCGTGTACAAACCAAGAGTGTGCGGACCAATGCCGCTAGTGCTAGTACTAGTGACAGCGACAAGCGACTTGACTAAATTACTACGCTTCTTGAATCGCTTGTTACCCACACCGCTAACAACACCAACAACATCAATGCTAAAAACGCTCAAGTCAATGCTGTAAGCCAACCATGTGAAATATGCAGGGGTCCTCATTCTTACACCACTTGTACCGCCACCCAAGACTATCCTTCTGAGAATGTGAATGCAACATAATGTACCTATCCTCCGGCCGCTTATCAAGCTCGTCCTCAAGGTGACCGCAACTTACTTAGCTACCGCTCTAACAACTTTCTTTCCCCACCCGGTTTTCCTCCTAACAACCCAAACCAACAACAAAACCTCAATCGCCCTCCTCAACAACAACAACAACCTCGTGCACCCTACATACCACCTCACAAACAACCATATCCACCTCAAAGAAACAACCAAGTTTACCAACAACCTGCTTATCAACCACCCGCTTACCATGCTCCCCCTCCCAACCAACCCACCGCATTACACCAAGATGTTGAAACCTACATGCGGACCAATGATGTGATCGTGGAAAATCTCCAGCGGGAAGTGCTCAACTTGAAAGTAGACATGGTGAAACAAGGAAACGATCTGAGAGCTGATATGAGAAACACTTTGGCAAGTCAAACGAATGACTTAAAAAACATGATGGCTAGTTTCTTCCAAGGTAATCAACCCTCTTCTTCGGGTACTCTTCCGAGAAACACCGTTGCGAATCCAATAGGGGAGATGAAAGCAATCACCACTCGCAGTGGCAAAGGTACCAAGGAACCCGAGCTTCCTATACCTCTACCGGTGATTGTGACTAAGGAAAACGAGTCACCTGCTCCTATTCCTCATCCTTCTACTTCCCCAATTTCTCCACCTCTTACTTCTACCCCTCCTCCACCCAAGGATGTGAGTGATCCTATTCTCCCAAAGCCTTCCTCTTCTTCCGATATACCTTTTCCCTCAAGGTTGAGGAAAGAGAAGCTCAAAAGCAAGGACGATATTCAAGTTTCAAACTTTCTTAAAATGTTTAAACAATTGAATTTTAACATCTCCTTCGCTGAGGCTCTCGCTCACATGCCTAAATACGCAAAAATGTTCAAAGATCTTCTTAGCGACAAGGAGAAGCTTCTTGATATTGCTAACACCCAACTTAATGAGAATTGCTCTGCAGTGCTCTTAAGGAAATTGCCAACCAAGCTTGGTGATCCAGGTCGTTTCTTAATCCCTTGTAACTTCCCGAGAGTAGAGAATTGCATGGCCCTAGCCGATCTAGGTGCCAGTATTAACTTAATGCCTTTAAGCGTTTGGAAGCAATTATCTCTCCCTGAGCTAGTCCCCACCAAAATGACTTTAGAATTAGCTAACCGCACGGTTGCTTATCCAGTAGGGATAGCTGAAGACGTCTTTGTAGGAGTCGACAAATTAACTTTTCCTGCCGATTTCATTGTCGTTGACTACGACATGGACCCTCGTGTGCCATTGATCGTTGGTCGTCCATTCTTGAGGACCGGTCGCACTCTCATCGATGTTGAAGCCGGTGAGCTTATCATGAGAGTGGGTGACGATAAAATCGTCTTCAACATGGGAAAGTTGTCTAAACAGCCTTATTCATACGAGAGTGTTAATTGTATTGACGTTCTTGATGAGGCTTGTGAAGAACACTTCAAAGATGCTTGTAAAAGTATTCCTACCTCTCTTCCCAATGTTGAGACCGTTTCCTCTATCGATTCCTCACTATCTCTATTTGGAGAAAGTGATTTCCTTTGGAAAGATTTGGAAGCCACCATGGGAAATGTGAACTTAGCTAATGACGATTCTCCCACCGATTGGGATGAAGATCTTCGCCTCATTGAGAACCTTCTTAAAGAAGACAATCTTTCTCCACCATCTCCCACGGTTATCGCTATCGATGCTCCGACTTTGAAAACGCCTCCCATCGAAAATCCTCCGGATTTAGAACTTAAGGAGTTGTCGCCCCATCTCGAGTACGTGTTTCTTGAAGAAAAGAAGAAGTCGCCCGTCATCATTGCTAAGGACTTGAAAGAAGACGAAAAATCTCGCCTCATCGCCGTGCTCAAAGATCATAAGAAGGCAATTGCTTGGAAAATTTCCGATATCTGCGGAATTGATCCGAACTTTTGTACTCACAAGATTCTCATGGAAGATGACGTTAAACCCGCAATCCAGAGCCAAAGAAGGGTTAATCCTCGCATTCATGACGTCATCAAACAAGAGGTTATCAAACTTCTTTATGCCGGCTTGATTTACCCTATCTCGGATTTGCCTTGGGTAAGTCCCGTCCATTGTGTGCCCAAGAAGGGCGGAATAACCGTTGTTCCCAATGAACACAACGAGTTGATTCCCACTCGTCTCGTTACTGGGTGGAGAGTTTGTATTGATTATCGCAAGCTCAATGATGCCACGAGAAAAGATCATTTTCCTCTTCCTTTCATGGATCAAATGCTCGAGCGTCTAGCGGGTAATGATTATTACTGCTTCTTAGACGGTTTCTCCGGGTATTTTCAAATTCCCATCGATCCCAAAGACCAAGAAAAGACCGCATTCACTTGTACCTATGGAACATTTGCTTACAAACGTATGCCTTTTGGTTTATGCAATGCTCCTGGGACGTTCCAAAGGTGTATGATGGCTATCTTCCATGACATGGTTGAAGAAAGTATGGAAGTCTTCATGGATGATTTCTCGGTTTATGGTGATTCTTTCTCCGCTTGCCTTACCAATTTAGAACGAATGCTTAAGCGGTGTGAAGACACTCGCCTTGTTCTTAATTGGGAAAAATGCCATTTCATGGTAAAAGAGGGCATCGTGCTAGGACACAAGATCTCCAAAGCCAGTCTTGAAGTGGACCGTGCAAAAGTCGATGTTATTTCTAAGTTGCCTCCACCTTCAACCGTGAAGGGTGTGAGAAGTTTCCTCGGTTATGCGGGCTTCTACTGTCGTTTCATCAAAGATTTTTCTAAAATCACTCGCCCGATGACCCACCTCTTGGAAAAAGATACTCCTTTTATCTTTTCCAACGAGTGTATTGAAGCCTTCAACTTGCTAAAGGATAAGCTTACTAAGGCACCGGTCTTGGTTACCCCTAATTGGGAGCTTCCCTTTGAGTTGATGTGCGATGCTAGCGACTTTGCTATTGGAGCGGTTTTGGGCCAAAGAGTGAATAAACACTTCCAACCAATCCATTACGCTAGCAAGACAATGACGGGGGCTCAATTGCATTACACGACAACCGAAAAAGAGCTTTTAGATGTTGTCTATGCCTTTGAAAAGTTCCGCCCCTATCTTGTCCATTCCACCACAATCGTTTACACCGATCATTCCGCGTTGAAGTACTTGTTAAGTAAACAAGATTCCAAACCAAGACTTCTTCACTGGGTTTTGCTACTCCAAGAATTTAAAATCGAAATTCGCGATAAAAAAGGAGCTGAAAACCTAGCCGCGGATCATCTCAGTAGACTTGAGGATCCTTTCCAAGGGGAACATCCGAACAAAGAGATCAATGATTCTTTTCCCCTAGAGACCTTAATGTCTATCAACTCGACTTCTGTGAAACCCCGTGGTTTGCGGACATTACAAACTACTTGGCGGGTGGAATTCTCGTTGACGGGCTAACATCCCAACAAAAGAAGAAGTTCTTCAAAGACATTAAGACTTACTTTTGGGATGACCCGTATCTTTTCAAACAATGTGCTGATTTGATTATTCGCCGATGTGTTGATGGACCGGCAGCTTTAGAAATCCTTGACGCTTGCCACAAAGGACCCACCGGTGGTCACTTTGGTCCCAACTACACCGCCAAAAAAGTGTTTGACTCGGGATTTTATTGGCCCACCATCTATCATGACGCTCACGAGATGGTTAAACGTTGTGATGCTTGCCAAAAACAAGGCAAGATCACACATAAAGACGAGATGCCTCAGAATTTCATTCAAGAATGTGAAACCTTTGATGTTTGGGGTATCGACTTTATGGGGCCATTCCCTTCATCTAAAGGAAACAAATACATCCTTGTAGCCGTTGACTACGTTTCTAAATGGGTTGAAGCCAAAGCTTTACCCACTAATGACGCAAGGGTGGTGTGTAACTTTTTGAAATCGCTATTCGCTAGATTCGGTGTGCCTCGTGCCATTATTAGTGATCGCGGGACTCATTTTTGCAATGACCAATTCGCAAGAGTCATGGCTAAGTATGGTGTAAATCATCGTCTTTCCACCGCATACCACCCACAAACTAATGGCCAAGCTGAAATCTCTAACCGTGGATTAAAGCGAATTCTTGAACGAACCGTGGGAGAGCATCGTGCCTCATGGGCCGATAAAATCGATGATGCTTTGTGGGCTTTTCGTACTGCATACAAGACTCCGATTGGTTGTACACCATATCGTCTCGTGTACGGGAAAGCATGCCACCTCCCCATTGAGTTGGAGCACAAGGCTTACTGGGCCTTGAAGTGGGCTAATTTCGACATCAACAAAGCCGGTGACCTACGCAAGATCCAACTCAATGAGCTGAATGAACTCCGGAATGAGGCTTATGAAAATTCTTTGATCTATAAGGAAAAGACTAAGCTCATTCACGACTCTAAGATTAAGAACCGAGAGTTCCAAGTTGGAGACAAAGTGTTACTCTTTAAATCTCGGTTGAAAATCTTTTCGGGCAAGCTGAAATCTCGTTGGTCCGACCCATTCACCATTGCCCAAATTTTTCCATATGGTACTCTCGAGCTCGCTCAACCTAATGGACCTAATTTTAAGGTGAATGGCCAACGAGTGAAGTTGTACTTTGGTGAGGACATCTCTCAAGAGATGATTCCATCCCTCACCACGTTCCCCATGAACTAATTTTGGGTCGAGTCAAGCTCGTGACTCGGTTATAAAAAACAAGCGTTCCTCGGGAGGCAGCCCGAGTATCTATCCTTTTCCGTTTAACCTACTAAGTGTAGGGGGACCTATATAGGTGTTTGTATTTGTGCGGTGATGTGATTACATGGATAAGTGCACTTTTGGAACCTTTGAAGAACCGTGCTCCCGTGTTATCCAAAATCCGGTTCTATCTCTCAACTATCGTGATTCAATTTTCTTCATACTCACATTTGAAATTGATCACGTTAGTCGTCTCTTCCTTAGCTTGATTTAACCAACGTGCACAATGTCATAAGTGCAGGGGAGACTTTTCCCACATGCTTAAACATTGACGACAATGTTTATCTTAAGTGTAGCGGGGAATTCTATCGAAGTTTTAAGTGGACTTTTCCATGAAAATGCCTTCATTTAACCGGAAAATCATCTTTTTCAACATTTTTCAAATTTTTTATTAACTTTGGCCATATAGTCGTAATTTTTAAATTTTTATCGTTGCTTTCATATGTATATATCCCGCAATAAAGTCAAAAATATTAATAAAGTGGTGTAGCCCGTTTCGATTATTTTGACTCGACCCGAATAGACTTATCCAAGTTTACTCTAGCTAGTATCCTTAACCATGTAGACCTTAATTGGTTTATTAGGCTAAGCATCCACGAGTCTCATTATTTGAGATTTTAAATTGTGGAGGACGAGAAATGATAGAGTCAATTATAAGTCGGTATTCTTGCACAAGCTCACTTGGTGTAATTATTTGCCTATTCTCCCATCA
The DNA here is from genome assembly GCA_025667525.1 of Glebionis coronaria. Taxonomy (NCBI): domain Eukaryota; kingdom Viridiplantae; phylum Streptophyta; class Magnoliopsida; order Asterales; family Asteraceae; genus Glebionis; species Glebionis coronaria. The sequence continues at coordinate 227,385,334 of CM046881.1, forward strand.
CTTGCTAATAATTTATCTGCAATAAGTAAGGTCGTACGATTTGAAAAGTTACTTAGCTTCTAGCCCAAGATCGTTTAAAAGTTGCTCGGTAATGATAAGAGTTCATAGCCAAGGCATAACTTATGAAGCGGGGCGCGAAGATTGGCGAGTCCGAAAAGGCCCTAACAAGGCATGAGGATTCAATCTTATTGCTAAAGATCCAAGGTGATGTGAAAAGCATTATTCCCAAAATCAATATGAAGGATCAAGACTCACAACGAAAAGCAATCAACTCCCGTAAAGATCATGGAGAAGTCTATCCTAAAAGACCCTAACAAGGTATGAGGATAAATAGATCCAAGTCCGAAAAGGAGGCGGATCGTTGTATCTCAAATCCCAATTAGCGATTGAAGAAATAATCATGAAGTCGTGGTCAACAAAGTTGGAGTACCCCTCAAAAGTCTCCAAGTGAAAAACTCTATTAACGAAGAGAAGACCATTATCTCAAGAACGTCTCTCAAGATATGAAGTATGAAGTACATGCCAAATATCGGCCCGAGAAAGGTCTCAAATCGTGAACCGAGTTATGCCAAGATATGAACTTTTTGATATCCCGAGAAGCAGTTTTAAGAGATTTTGTCCTTTAGCTAACTATTGATCAAATCGTCCTACTTTGCTTTCAGCCTAAATAAACTATCGAAATAAGTCCAAAAATGCATCTTCATGATCATTCTAAGACAAAAATAAAATATAAGAGATACACCTAGGAATAAGGGAGTTTAAGCATATAATTAAGCCATGTGTGTAAGTGTTTGATTTACTAACTCATAATAACAATGATCACGTTTTTAAGCTTAGTTTGGGGAACGTGAAACTTGAGGGTGATAAATCTTCGCAGCACCAAAGCCCTAATGTAAGTCCTTGATCTCTTTGCAAGTTCTTTCCATATAGCTATTTTCAAGTGAAAATGGTTTTCTATCCTTTTGTTTACTTTAAAAGTTTTAATTTTAGTTTAGAAGTATGTTAATAAGGCCAAGGTTGATTAATTATGAGAAAAGTGTAAAATTGCTTTATCACTAAGCATTGCATGAGGGCATGGCAATGGTTAAGTGTAGGGGATTTGATAGGTGTGTAAACACCCATCCTTTTACCACTTATTTCTCACTAAAACAAGACCAAAACACGTATTTAATATCATTTGTTTGGAATTATGCGTGGTTTTTGTGTTTATTGTGTTTTCAGAGCCAACCGGATGAATATTGAAGAAAACATGGGATTGCACGGGTTTTATCGAAGAAAAAGACTCAAGACGAAGTCTATTGTCCAAGAGATGCAAAAGATTTGAAGTCATTTGGCCTATTTGAAGATTTATCAAAGAAAAGGACCAAAGATGGAAGATTTACATATGTCGAAGAAACTCAAGTCTATTAAACGCAGAAATTAAAGGACGAGTTGAATTTAATCGACGACAAATCCCGAATCAGAATCGAAAACGTCAACTTTTCTGAAAAGACGAGAAGACAAGAAGAACGGGGGAAAGCCCACTCACCAACCAAAGACAAGGACTATATAAGGACCACTCCTTCACACTTTTTGACAAGTTTTATTTTTCCCAGTTTGCTTTCTTTTCTGTTTCGTAGGAAGAACACCAACTCCCTTAAGGAGTTTGGTGATTTTTACTTTTCTTGAATCCTTAAATCTTTTAAGTTTTAATCTTCTCTTTTGTTTACTCTACATTAATCAATCAATATCATCTTCCATTTTAATCTTGTTCATCTTTCTTCTTTTTGATTCCAAGTCTTAAAGTTTATTTGTTGAGTTTGATCTTTAAAGTAAGTGGGTTTTATGTTTTTGTTGATTTGATTTGATGTTTACCATTAATAGATGATTCGTGGTTAAATTTGTTTAAGTTTTGGTGAAAAACTTGGTTGATTTTTGGTAAAAATCGTGTTCTTATATTGCTACTGTTCTTCGTCTTCATCATATTACCCAGATTCCAAATAAACAAAAAATTCCGAATGAGTGGTTTTCAAATTGTTCCGAATGAGTATTTTTGAAAGTTCCGAATGAATGTTTTTTTTATGTTCCGAATCAGTTTCATTTTTGAAAGTTCCGAATGAAGTGTTTTTAAAAGTTCCGAATCGAGTGTTTTTTTAATGTTCCGAATCAAGTGTTTTTTGAAAGTTCCGAATGAAGTAATTTTAAAAAAAGTTCCGAACGAAAGGTTTTTAAAAAAAAGTTCCGAATTAGATATTTAAAAAGTTCCGAATCAACTTTATTTGAAAAGTTCCGAACCAAAAAAAAAAAAAAAGAAAAAGAAAAAAAAGTTCTGAGTAAATTCTTCCGAACCAAAAAAACTTCCGAACCAATTATAAGAAAACTTCCGAATAGATTATTGTAATCTTCCGAATCAGTGATTCTCAAAAGTTCCGAATCAGAACTTTCTAAAGTTCCAAATAAACATTAATTAGTTTCACCTAGCTGCCTGCATGCTTCCCTTTCCTTTCCCGCCAATCCAGCAGCTAGCTTGCTAGCTTCCAGCAGCTAGCCTGCTAGCTTGTTTATTTAATAGTATTGTTCTGTAATTGTTTAGTTTTATCTGAAAGTTGTTCCGATTTTATTTTATAAAGTTACGTATTTTTAGTTGAATTTTTCTTCCAATTTTAAAATTAACATTTTTACGTAAAGTTCAAGTTTTATCTTTTATTTAGTACTCGCTTTAGGTTTTTCCTCGTTTAGCTTTAAAGTACCATTTTAGTTTTATTCTATCCTTTTTCATTTAGTAAACTTTATTTTCGAGTCGATAGTTAATTTCGTCTTTTTGTTTTATTTTTATTAATTATTTCGCTTTAAACTCACATTTTATTATTCATATTGTGTTGTTTTTATTAACTAATCGCTTTTAGTTTATTGTTTTTATTTCGTGCATTTACCTTTTAAGTAGAGTAGATAACCAAACTATTTTGTTTGTCACCAAGAACAATCATTCCACTTTGAGCCGTGATCAATTCGAGAGGATACCGAGATTTAATCTGAACCCAAAGAAAATCATAGTATTAATCTCCTCTACAAGAAGATGTGAATTAATTAGATCAAGAGTTGAAGACGAAGAAAACCCCAAATTGATATGAAGGACGAGATCATTATCCTCGTATTTTACACGTGTCTTCACTGGATTGGTCAAGACACGTCACTCCTTCTCTTCAGACGACTATAAATAGCGATCAAGACCCTCATTTGAAGGTGGTTAGCTAGGTGTCGATTTACACATAGTTAGTTAGGAGTAGTTAGTTTAGTTTTGTCACAACTTCAGTTGTTAAACTTTTTGTTATAGTTTGTTAGAGATTGTAACCGCTTTTCTACCATTAATGAAATTCTAATTACTTCAATTCATATCTTTCTAAACTGTTTGATTAATTGTTCATCAGTCTTTGCTAGCGTGAGTTTTGATACTGTTACTCTAAACGATTTGACTTTGTCAATTTGAGTTTGATTTCGGATCTATTTTCAGTTCGTTATAAGCTGTATCAAGTTCTGTTTCGATTTCAGTTTTTACAAGCCAAAAGCTTAAAAGCTCGTATGAGCTTATTAGTAGATCTTGCACAAAATTTTTAGTGAATTGTGATTTGAGTTAGAGCATTTTGAATATACTGTTTTGGAGCAACTTATACGATAAGCTTGATGTTAGCTTACTGAAGATTCAGTTAAAGCAGCTTTATGATGAATAGCTAAGATAGAAGTAGTTACAATAGAATAATTTTAGTTAGAGTTTGATGCTTTTTCAATTGAAATCCAGTACGCATAGTTTTACATTCGGCGAGATGTGCTTGGTTCTGTTAAGTAATGAACAGATTATTGCTTATCATTTCATTTGCAGTGGAGTTTTTGAGTTAAGTTCTTTTAGCTTTATTAAGCTAACCAGCTATTGCAGGTTTATGGTTTAATACACAAGAGTTCAGAAGTTCTGCTTTCTTTTTATAACATTTGTTCAGTTCAGTAGTTGTACTCGAGGTGCATTTTGTTTTAAGCGAGCTCAGCGCTCCGCTTCTCCTACAACGGTGGCCTTGATACATCAGTTAAGCTCACGTTTTAGTTTTCTACATTTTTTAGTTTACTATGTAGTGTAGTGTTAAATTTGATTGTTGCATAGTTGAAATCCTTTTTTAGATCAGTTTTGTTATCTGTTATTACTTTTAGACGTTACAGTCTATTTAAATTTTTAATTTCATCTTAGACGAATTAACTGTTGTTTGGCATTTGGTTTTACAGCCTTATTTTTGCTAAGTCTTGCATTTGAGAACTATCAAATAGAGCTGCTTATATTGAATACAGTAGGTGGTTAAGTTGAACTGTTATTGATCAATAGGATTTGGAAAGTATTATATGTGCTAAAAAGCAAGTTCAAAGTTAAACTCATTAACGGATTTTATAAAGTAGATGTCATGAAGTAAAAAAATATATAGACTGTTGGTTATTTCTCCCATAGTTAGACTATATTTGATCAATTTCATTAGGAATATCAGTAGGTTTTTAGTCTATTAATGAGCTCAGCAAAAAAATATATTTCATAAAAAAATCAAGAACTTGAAATATACAGTAAGCCAAAACTTGAATTCGTTTTTTTGCAAGCCTGGTAGTTTAGTGCAGATCTTTAGGATTTTATTCAAAATGTTTTTTTAGATTAAAAAGCTAGTAGTTAAAAGTATTTCCAAGTTAGTATACTCTAATTTAGGCTGTTGATTTTGATGTAATTGAGATTGAGTTTTAAACTGTTGTAGTTGATCTTGTTTCCCAAAATAGGTTGTAGTTAGTACTCATTGAGAAATGATGGAATAAGTTCTTGGCATTAAAAAATATTAGTGATCAAAATAGTCTAATTAGGATTCAAGTCACACTTTAATAGTAGATTGAAAGCGTTTTTTTATTAACGTTTCTTTAACAAATATATAAGATTTAGATATGTTGAATTTTGCTTCTTAGGTCCGTTAGTTACTTTTGGTCTTGTTTGGACTTTACATTTTGGTTTTTTTATTCATAATCAGTTAGTAAATTTTGTTTAGCAAACTTGTAATGATAGAATTTGATTTTAATTGTTTTAATTTGTGAAATAATTTCTTTAACTAAATGTTTTTAGATTAGTACCTATTACGTAATAGTATAATATTAGTTTATATTTACGTTTTGTGCAAAGTAGTTAATAATTCCAAGCAAGCTATTTTTACCAAAACAATTAAGTCAAACTTGTAAACTTGTAAATCAATTCGATAAGACCGAGAGACAACTACACTAAAAACGAATTCATATTTTTAGTGGTCAAAGTAGATCAAAAATTTGAAAAATGTTTGAAAAATTAACTTTCAAAGTTATCATGAAAGACAATGCCAAGTTCTAGGTAAGGTCACTTCGATAGAAGACCCCCCCCCCCCTGACACTTAAGCTAAACATTGTCCTCAATGTTTAAGAGCATGGAAGTATAAAAACTTCCCCTACACTTATGACAATGAATAGACTTTGCTTAACCCAAGTTAAGGAAAGGACAACTATTGGTGAATTCATGTTTAAGCACAAGGTGTCAATGAAAGATCACAATAGTAACGAAGTGAACCGGATACAAAGGCCTCCTCCATAAGCTCTAAAGCATGAAATGAGTGAGCAACCCTACAAACAACATGAAGACAAAAGAAGGTCTCCCCTACACTTATCTCCAAGTTTATACCCTTATTGCTAACCTACAACACTCTAAACCTAGTTATACGATGCTTGAGTTAGGATAATTAGTTAGTTAGTTGAAATGTGTATAGTTGAAGTTCGTTTTTCCCAGTTCTTAACAAATTAAAAGTCCTAACAAGATCGAGTTTTTAATTGTTTTTGGTTGGTAAAGTATTTTGGATATTCTATAGCTAATTCAAACAAAACCTTGCAAGAATGAAAAATACCGTCTACTTATATGTAAAACAAAGTGCACATACCAAGTTTATATTCAAGTAAAATGCTAAAATGTAAATTCTACAAACTATAAGGAATGGAAATGTAAAATCTATGAAATATAAATGCTAAAATGTAAAGTCAAAAAGTCAAAGGACTAACTATGCAAAATCAGTAAACTAAATGAACTTAAAATGAAAATTTAACAAACAAGGTAACTAATTCTTAACTAATTTGAAACTAACTAACCACTTTTGAACAAATTTGAAATTGCAAGGACTGAACTTTTGAAAACCCTAATAAGTTGGAAGATTAGCTAGATTTACAAACTGCTTAATACTAGAAGGACTAAATGGCAATTTTCAAAAGTTTTTCAACAAAAACGGTGTAACACCCCCAAATTTACACAATTCAATACAGCGGAAGACTCGTTGGTGTTACGGGATAGCACATTAATCACATCATAGACAACACATAAAAATCGTGTCGTTTAATAATAAAAGCATTTCCATTCATAAATATCAAATTTACATAGGTCCCAAGTCATTGTATTTCATACAGGTTTTACAAAACATTTGAATGGAAATTATTGTTTAAGTGCGGGCCATGAATTCTTGTTGTCTTCCCGAGAATTACCTTCAAGTACCTGAGACAAAACATGTTAAAAGAAAAGGTCTGCGACAACGCCGAGTGAATTCATAGAGTTTAATGAAATCCATCAATATAACATCGGTATAAAATTATTACCAAAAATCATTTTGTACAAATCATTGTAATAGGCCATAAAATAGCCAAAATCATTTTATACAAATCTTTATCAAAATCATAATATAGGCTTTCGCCTTTAAAATCATTATACGAACCATTGTCGTTAAAAACATCATACAATACGTTTTATAACGTTGTAGAAATCGTTATATGAATATGGTTATGAAAAACCAAAACACGAACATAATATCAATAGTATGACCCCGTATTGCTAGTCAAGCAATACATCGTAATTCGGTGCGTATAGCAGTATTTCGTTAATCGGATTATTATAAGCCGCATGACATTGTTACCTTACTACAACAAACAACGGGTAGCTAGCCCGAAACTCATTTTCCCATCTAAATTAGCGTGTCATCACAAAGGTCACGCTATGTAAATCTTCTCATACATAAATTCGCTTACCAATCAATGTGGCACGACGGGGATCAACCGTCAAGGCGCGAACTGGGGTGATCGTCCCCAATTAGTACTATTATATGCATAAGCGTCTACCAAATCCTGGTATTTCACAATTCATGCTAATGGGACTTTTAGTGACATAACCTAACTTTAATAATCCATTTCATTTCATTTCTCGGGTCATTTAATCATTCATCGGGTCATACAATCATTCGGGTCCAAATCAATAAACAAACAATCGGGACAACTAGTGTCCTATTTCATAAAAACTAACATGTTATCTCCCTCGCGGGTTTATAAAACATTTAAAAGAGTGCGAGGCTATGAACTCACGTTGATGTGGGAAAGCGGGTTATCGGCAATTCGGACGTACGGTACGTGCTTCAATCACGGAAACCTAGACAAATAATACTCGTCTTAGACTCATGTCCAATGACTTTATAAAAATAACAATTATGTATACATATGATGAATATATATATATATATATGATGATCAAGTGGGTTTACATATTCTCTTTTACTCATTTTAGTGTTATGTGTCGATAACTTTTATACTAGTTTACTAGTTTTACCTATTTACATATTTTAAGTCCAATAAACTTATTATAAGTTCTTTAACTTGTATTAATCAATTTTATACTTGTATTATCAGTATTTACACTTTACATGTTGGGCAAATGGGTTAAGCCCAATAAATAAGTTTATAAGTGTTTTAGCCCATTTTGTTGTATTATTAGTCCAATAACGTTAACTTAGCCTGTTAATGTCCGTATGTTTTATAGTTCGTGTTTTATCGGTTTTTACTTGTTATATATGTTTATATATCAGTATATGAGTTTATAAAAGTTTACATTAGACGGGTCCAACCGTCTAAGTTTTATTTAACAAAAACGTTAATTTTACGGTACTAGCCGAAAAGACGTAAAAATCATGTTTATAGTTTTTATAACTTATAAAACTTACCAAACTACCATTTTTATATAATTTCCATTTATTTATCCTTATACATATTTATATAAATCAAATATATAAGTTAGTGGGTTTTAATTTCACATTTTATACTATATTATTTTGAGTGCTTATATAATATTATTAAACTTTAATTTCATAAAATCTGATTTTTAGTTTCACTTTCACCATTTTTATCATATCTTGAGTTCTATAAGGAGATAGAAGCTCATTTTTGGATGACATAAACTTCATATTATGTGCTACAAATAAGTTAGTTATAGCTAATGCTCAATCCATGTCTAAGTATCCTTAGCAGTCCCTACAAAACAGACTATTCAGATTGGCATACTAATTTTGTTTTGATCATATCTCACTCATTTTGATGATTCCATTGCATGGGCAACTCTCACATGTGTATGAAATCTAATACTTACTGTAAATTGATTCCACCATGCCATTTTATCAGTTTATCATTTGGTTAGTTACTGTTTTTATACAACTAACTTTATAAGCAAGAATTTAACCTTTTTACCTATGGTTTTCCATCTTTTTAACCATGTTTATCAAATCTATCAACACTAAATCCCCACATAATATATTTGATCATCATTCACCATCATATACATATACATAAATAAAGAAAATACAAGATTACATAATCAAAATAATAAGAGGATAGGAAGAACAATCTCTATACCACCATTAGTGATGAAAAGATGGGATTGATGATGAACAAGACTTGGTTTTGGGTAACCAATCTTATGAGATATCAACACCACTTCTAGGATCACCAAGTATTTGTAGATTCCTTGTGAAATCAGCCCTTGATCTTCATGAAAACTCCTTGAGAAATCAGCCCTTGGACATCACCAAATCACCTCTTTGGATGTTAGAATCACCTCCAATCTTCAAGGCTTCAAAGGAGCATCATCATGTGTATGAATAACACATGATTTTATGGCTAGAATAGATCAAATAGGGGTGTTTGATGATGGTTTTGGGACGAATTTTAGAGAGAGGGAGGAGAGAATGAGAGTGGTATTGCATGTGTGTTTTGTGAGATAATGGTTTAGTGTTGGATGGTTTTGTTAGCTAACTTGGTTAAGTTAGACAAGTGTAGCTTTTAAGCTACATGTTTGACACATCATGGTATGTGTTGGAGCCCATTTGGCCATCCCATGTAGTGGGGTGAGCTAGTGTAAAACTTGTCCCATCCCACTAATTTACGGGTACTCCTCGATTCTAGTTTCCTCGATTCGCGTGCCCTCGGGTCGTTTTACGAAAAACATTTTTATAAATTATGAATCAACGGCACAAAATGAATCTAATAAAAATTGTCTCATCAAAAACGGAGTTCGATAACGTAAGTACGTAATCCTAAGGTTTCCGGTTTAGTCGTAAAGGACGTTAAATTAAAATCGTAAGTCCTAATCTCTTCTCGTAAATTTGTGAGTTTATGAACCAACACAAATTTAAATCTCAAAATAATATTCACGGATAAATTTATTTTTCTGAAATGTCAGACTGTCACCAAAATGGTGTATGTAAACGTGAGCACGTAACGTAGAATCCTCCGGTTTAGACGTAGTCGATGCTACTTCAAGACGTAAATCCAAATTTCTTCCCAAAAATAAGTGAGTTCATAATATAACATTAAAATAACATTTTCAATTAAATGTTGAGAATAAAAATATCAACCATAAATTGACGGATTGTCATAGCATTTACCCCTAAACAGGATATTTGTCCTCAAAGATCATCTTACTACTCGCTTCTTGTAGAGTTAAAGCCACGTGGGTATTTCCTCCACATTCGGTCTTTTCTCACAAGTGTAATCCATTACAATACGCGAGTTTCATCAAACATAACTACGGGAATAAGATCAGGCTAAATGTTGACTTACTTTCTCTATCCATGATGTTCACGGGTTTCTGATGAATGCAACTTTTCGCCGATCTAAGCTTTATTAAGAAGAATTCAGATTTTCACTTGATAGATATTTTATCAAGTTCGATATACGAAACATAATTCACGCATCTCTTGAAGTCCTAGGGTAGATCCAGCTTATATGCCTTTCAAACCAATTTTTTTTACATCATCTCAATGGTCCCATACAACGGGGACTTATATCCCATGATCTTTCAGATCATTAATTCATTTTTCCAAGGTTAAAAATTTTGGCATAACTTCGCTACCCATCTGGCACTTCAAGATCTACATTTCATATTCACATAACCTCCTGCACACTATCGGCAGTCAATAATCAAATCCTAATTTCAACAATCATTTCAGGTCTCGCGGGTTGGGTATTTTGCAAGGTTAGGTTCGCCATCATAGGAAACCTTAAACCTAAAAGACATGTCCAACTCACAATGGGTGTATGTCGGGTGTCTTCATCTCAACTCCTGCTTACAGATGATCTAACATATATCCTCACAAGATTCGATCTCGATCCTAATACGATAGTTTTCAATGATAATATCTCCAAAGGAAAACGATTATATGGTTTATTACCAAAGGTCAATCATTCAAGCATAAAACAGTGCTTCTAGTATTTTGTATCGCTACTTTACCTAGTCCCTTCGATTGGGGTGGTACATAGTACTCTCATCAAGATTCGTTCTCAATGACTTCTGAGCAAATCTCTAGAAATTCGATGCGAAGCGAGGATCTTGATAGAGATGATCGATACAGGCACACCATGTTTACATAACTCCTTTAAATACAAAAGAGTCAATTTCTTCATCAAGAATCTATCATTAACAAGAATGATATTAGCAGATTTGGTCAGTCTGTCGACGATGACCCAAATCGAATCAAATTCAGATGATGACCTTTGCAATAGCTAGACGTTTACTAATGTATGAGGCAATGTCTGCCTTCATAATTTGCCATTAGTACAACTTCTTCAGATAAAGATACATTAAATCAGAAATGACAGAAATAGAATACTTATACTTACAAGTTTCCAACATAACTAAATTTCACAAACCTCCATATTTAGGCAACCATAAGTGGTCTTTAAAACATTTAACGCTATCAGCTCCTCAATTCTAATGGTTCACATTAGCCGCGAACCACTTTTATTATCTATATTATCCTTTTTATAAGCATCGGCTATATTTTAAATTGTTCGGCAATTTATTTTGCACATTCATTATTAAGAAGTACATCGTAATTGATTCTTTATACTTTTTACATAATGCGTCGATATCTAAATTCACCTCTCCTGATGATATAATTATCATGTCCATAATTCACTCAGATATTCTTTCTTCATATTTTCTAAGTTTTAATTTCTTCTTAACTATTATTTTTATCTGTTTTACTCAATCCGGTGTCTAAAGCGTTGATAATTATTACAATTAATTAAATAATAATTATTAAATTTTTATGAAACGTAAACGTAAAAAATTTAATTTTCTTAGTTCGACCAATTATAAAAATGTTCAAAATAAATTTGAATTTAATTAACAAGATTTTTGTTGATTTATCGAAAATAATTAAAATAATTAATAAGATCCGTAAATGTTTGAAAAATCTTTGGTTATACTTTGGTCAAAATTTTCTTAGTTGAAAAGCAAAAAGTGTCGTTTCAAATTTCAAGTCATGGTTTAAATGGTTTCCTCAATCCTTCTTAGGTTGTCTTGAGGTATACACGAACATTTACCCCTAAACAGGAGTTTAGTTAAATGTTCTGGGTATAAGGGAATAATCCCTCAAAAGTTCTTTTTGATAAAACATTTGTCAAAACACATTTGCACTTTCTTTTTGGTAAAACCCAAAGTCTTAAAAGGGCTCTTAATTTTTAAAGAGTCAATATATATATATATATATATATATATATCTTACCATCATTAATCAAACGGTCATTTAATATAAAGGATTAAGTCTTAAATCACATGTTAATTATTTAAGGTACATGTTTTCATTGTTCGGTCAATTCAGGGCAATCTATAAATAATTATTAACTCCTTCTTATTCTTATAAACAAACAGATGGTTCTTAATGATCACGAGCATGAATTTATCGAATTACAGCCTACACACGTGATTCACCAAATTTATGAATGCTACATGTGTATTAGTCAATCCAAACGACATCACGTGAAACTCATAATGTTCATTACAAGTTCTGGATGTAGTGATTGGAATACATAATCTTTTTCGCAGATGCGAAGTTGATGATAACCATGCCGAAGATCAAATTTTTAAAACATACGCTAGAACCTTGTAAATGATCGAACAAATCTTCCATTTCGAGTCATGGATATCGTTTTCGATTGTCAATTTACTCAGTTCACAGTAATCTATAAATATAAGAAATAATAACACCATAGCTCTTCATGATGACGAGCTCGGTAGAATAAAATATTTCTCTGATAACTCTCTCAGTTGTACGGTAATTCCTTTAAGTCAGATGGTGCTGACGTACAGTGCACAAGCCACAGGTGCAGTACCGGGAATATAATCAATACCAATTTCAACTTGACTTAATGACGAAAGTCTAGGTAATTCATCAACAAATACTTACTAAAGTTTCAGATAACATAAACATCTTTTAATAAATTTACTTTAAGTTCTTTCTAGATTATAATATCTTTGACTAATTCACAACCATTCACGGTATAATTTCAAATCATCCATCAAGAATTATTTAGATCACTTTTGATAATCAACATCTTATCATTTAGGGGAATTCTATTCGAGTTCCCATCAATTAAGACAATGTCGTCATGTCATAATCAATCAATCCATTCTACTGGCACTATCAACTTTCCAGTTTCATTGCCGTCGATAAGATGTGAACTTCTCAAAAGACTAATAATAACTCATAATCCTTCACAGATTCAAGGATATCCGGAAACATAACTAACCTTAAAAGAGTAAGGTCAACGCATAATCTATGCGAGAGAATTTCAAATCAGATACAGACGAAGACATTCAACGAATATGAATATATCCCATGTCTTCATAAATTGGAGTACGCATTCGAAAGCTCCTCGGATCGTTACCCAGGTCATTCAAATATGAAATCTAATCAAAAGAAATGATAAGAACGTCGATACATCCGGTCGGGTATCAACACTCAGCAATCAGATACTTTTCCTAAGAATCTCGCTACGGGAGAATTGGACAAGAAAGAGTTGTCAATTGTCAAATAAGACAATTTCCACAGATGAGTAAATTCAACTCAAAAGAATAGATGATACAGGCACATAGGTAGGTGTCCCTAACACTATGTTCCTATTTTTCACTTCTTGCAGATCTCATAAAATTTGATCTTTCACAAACTTCAAAGAAAATGTAGTGTTTATTTATATTTTCATGGTGACTACTAATCAGTCTTGCATGGTCACTTCCAAATTGTATGTAGGCGCGCAACTATATACAATTTCAAGATTAACGATGCAATGCTCAGTTCGTCAAAATTTTATCATCTTGTTTATAATTAAAACATTTTCATGCTTAATTCTTAAATAAGAATAAAAAATAAATTTACAAAGATTTTCTTTGTTATGAAAACAATTAAGTTTTCCTAGGTGTTTTATAAACAACTTCATTTCGATAACAATCACTTATAAATCTCACTTTGAATAATCCTTATAGTGATAAAAATTTAATTTTCTCAAAGGATACTGTTTTATCTTATAAAACAATGAGTGATCTGCAAAAGAGTGATGAAAAGTTGTTCACCAAGAATTAACTACAATATGCTAGGAAATGAGCTTAGCCAAATAATCATGAGGTTCATGACCTCGATGGCACTCAAACAGAATAATCCACAACGTAACTCAATTCGAGATGAGTATTTGTTCAATGGTTGCATCACTAATGCGAACATTAGGATGAAGCAATAAAGGATAGATAACATCGATACATGTAGAATTTAGCAATCAAAGGTAGTCTTTTCATTAATCACAAACAAGTCTAAATTGTACCGTAACACATTACGTGTCACTATGTCATACAATTCCAAGAACTCATCCTACCAACTGATGTCTCAGTTAAGTTAGGGATTTTTAAAAGATACCACAATGAATACTAATCTACAAGAGTCATTAGGTGTCCCACCTGTCCCGGAAGATCCATCGGTCCCAATTCAAAAGAAGATCTCTTCAATTTATTTCTTGGACATTGGGCATCCTCGTTAGTGGACAATGGCCTAGGAACAACCCTTAACACGATCTAACAATCATTTAAAACCTTATAATTCAATCACAGGACTTAACGACTTCCTCTTAACAATCTCATATTCCATACGGGTTAAATTTTACTTTATTCAAGTTTCAATCAACTTATACTCAATGCAATATCCTACCTCATTCTCCAATACTTTCATCCTTATTTTTAGACCTTGAAAGGGCAATAAAAGCTCGATATGATCAACACTTAATTTCCAATCCTATATCTCTTACAACAATAGTTATCAAATGAGTCACTAGTATGAGATGACTCATACATTCAATTAGACTTCTCGGAAAGGTATTAGTGGCATGAGGCTTTTGGGTAATGGTTCCAATGACAGCCTCAAGTGAAACACTCACCCTTTCGATTTCAATTTAAGAATTGGATGACAACGAATCAAATGACATCTTTCTAGGTGGTAACGTTTTGTCAAACTTCACTCTATAAGGGAAGATCGTCATGACATCGATATCAGATTTAATCTCGCCAATTGTTTTTCAATATCACAATCAACTAATATCTACATTTCTACGAATATCAACCATTTTGTTGGGATCATAAATATCCACAACTTGGTTTAGATCTAGGATAGCTAGAATTCCTACGAGAATAGCTTCGATTAATTTACTAGGGGATTTAGGGTTCCTTGTGACAATCTACGTCGTATAAATACCTCGTATAAATATCAAAATAATCATCAAACAATCATGTAATAAAATTACATCATGTATATATATATAATCCAAGTTATATATATATATATATATATATATATATATATATATATATTAAAATAACACTTCTCAGTCTGGCCTTGTCGGTAACTCGGGAATTCTTCGGTACCGTAATAGTCAAAATATTTTTAGACATTTTTAGAAAAATGTTTATAGTTAAATGATTTTGAAATGTTTTATTCAAAACCTTGGTTTTAAAAATCTTTCGTTCTCTATAAGGAGAGCTCTGGTACCAAACTGTAACACCCCCAAATTTACACAATTCAATACAGCGGAAGACTCGTTGGTGTTACGGGATAGCACATTACTCACATCATAGACAACGCATAAAAATCGTGTCCTTTAATAATAAAAGCATTTCCATTCATAAATATCAAATTTACATAGGTCCCAAGTCATTGTATTTCATACAGGTTTTACAAAACATTTGAATGGAAATTATTGTTTAAGTGCGGGCCATGAATTCTTGTTGTCTTCCCAAGAATTACCTTCAAGTACCTGAGACAAAACATGTTAAAAGAAAAGGTCAGCGATAACGCCGAGTGAATTCATAGTGTTTAATGAAATCCATCAATATAACATCGGTATAAAATTATTACCAAAAATTTTTTTTGTACAAATCATTGTAATAGGCCATAAAATAGCCAAAATCATTTTATACAAATCTTTATCAAAATCATAATATAGGCTTTCGCCTTTAAAATCATTATACGAACCATTGTCGTTAAAAACATCATACAATACGTTTTATAACGTTGTAGAAATCTTTATATGAATATGGTTATGAAAAACCAAAACACGAACATAATATCAATAGTATGACCCCGTATTGCTAGTCAGGCAATACATCGTAATTCGGTGCGTATAGCAGTATTTCGTTAATCGGATTATTATAAGCCGCATGACATTGTTACCTTACTACAACAAACAATGGGTAGCTAGCCCAAAACTCATTTGCCCATCTAAATTAGCGTGTCGTCACAAAGGTCACGCTATGTAAATCTTCTCATACATAAATTCGCTTACAAATCAATGTGGCACGACGGGGATCAACCGTCAAGGCGCGAACTGGGGTGATCGTCCCCAAATAGTACTATTATATGCATAAGCGTCTACCAAATCCCGGTAGTTCACAATTCATGCTAATGGGACTTTTAGTGACATAACCTAACTTTAATAATCCATTTCATTTCATCTATCAGGTCATTTAATCATTCATCGGGTTATACAATCATTCGGGTCCAAATCAATAAACAAACAATCGGGACAACTAGTGTCCTATTTCATAAAAACTAACATGTTATCTCCCTCGCGGGTTTATAAAACATTTAAAAGAGTGCGAGGCTATGAACTCACGTTGATGTGGGAAAGCGGGTTATCGGCAATTCGGACGTACGGTACGTGCTTCAGTCACGGAAACCTAGACAAATAATACTCGTCTTAGACTCATGTCCAATGAATTTATAAAAATGAAAATTATGTATACATATGATGAATATATATATATGATGATCAAGTGGGTTTACATATTCTCTTTTACTCATTTTAGTGTTATGTGTCGATAACTTTTATACTAGTTTACTAGTTTTACCTATTTACATATTTTAAGTCCAATAAACTTATTATAAGTTCTTTAACTTGTATTAATCCATTTTATACTTGTATTATCAGTATTTACACTTTACATGTTGGGCTCAAATGGGTTAAGCCCAATAAATAAGTTTATAAGTGTTTTAGCCCATTTTGTTGTATTATTAGTCCAATAACGTTAACTTAGCCCGTTAATGTCCGTATGTTTTATAGTTTGGGTTTTATCGGTTTTTACTTGTTATATATGTTTATATATCAGTATATGAGTTTATAAAAGTTTACATTAGACGGGTCCAACCGTCTATTTTTATTTAACAAAAACGTTAATTTTACGGTACTAGCCGAAAAGACGTAAAAATCATGTTTATAGTTTTTATAACTTATAAAACTTACCAAACTACCATTTTTATATAATTTCCATTTATTTATCCTTATACATATTTATATAAATGAAATATATAAGTTAGTGGGTTTTAATATCACATTTTATATTATATTATTTTGAGTGCTTATATAATACTATTAAACTTTAATTTCATAAAATCTGATTTTTAGTTTCACTTTCACCATTTTTATCATATCTTGAGTTCTATAAGAAGATAGAAGCTCATTTTTGGAAGACATAAACTTCATATTATGTGCTACAAATAAGTTGGTTATAGCTAATGCTCAATCCATGTCTAAGTATCCTTAGCAGTCCCTATAAAATAGACTATTCAGATTGGCATACTAATTTTGTTTTGATCATATCTCACTCATTTTGATGATTCCATTGCATGGCCAACTCTCACATGTGTATGACATCAAATACTTACTGTAAATTGATTCCACCATGCCATTTTATCAGTTTATCATTTGGTTAGTTACTGTTTTTATACAGCCAACTTTATAAGCAAGAATTTAACCTTTTTACCTATGGTTTTCCATCTTTTTAACCATGTTTATCAAATCTATCAACACTAAATCCCCACATAATATCTTTGTTCATCATTCACCATCATATACATATACATAAATAAAGAAAATACAAGATTACATAATCAAAATAATAAGAGGATAGGAAGACAATCTCTATACCACCATTAGTGATGAAAAGATGGGATTGATGATGAACAAGACTTGGTTTTGGGTAACCAATCTTATGAGATATCAACACCACTTCTAGGATCACCAAGTATTTGTAGATTCCTTGTGAAATTAGCCCTTGATCTTCATGAAAACTCCTTGAGAAATCAGCCCTTGGACATCACCAAATCACCTCCTTGGATGTTAGAATCACCTCCAATCTTCAAGGCTTCAAAGGAGCATCATCATATGTATGAATAACACATGATTTTATGGCTAAAATAGATCAAATAGGGGTGTTTGATGATGGTTTTGGGACGAATTTTAGAGAGAGGGAGGAGAGAAATGAGAGTGGTATTGCATGTGTGTTTTGTGAGATAATGGTTTAGTGTTGGATGGTTTTGTTAGCTAACTTTGTTAAGTTAGACAAGTGTAGCTTTTAAGCTACATGTTTGACACATCATGGTATGTGTTGGAGCCCATTTGGCCATCCCATGTAGTGGGGTGGGCAAGTGTAAAACTTGTCCCATCCCACTAATTTACGGGTACTCCTCGATTCTAGTTTCATCGATTCGCGTGCCCTCGGGTCATTTTACGAAAAACATTTTTATAAATTATGAATCAACGGCACAAAATGAATCTAATAAAAGTTGTCTCATCAAAAACGGAGTTCGATAACGTAAATACGTAATCCTAAGGTTTCCGGTTTAGTCGTAAAGGACGTTAAATTAAAATCGTAAGTCCTAATCTCTTCTCGTAAATTTGTGAGTTTATGAACCAACACAAATTTAAATCTCAAAATAATATTCACGGATAAATTTATTTTTCTGAAATGTCAGACTGTCACCAAAATGGTGTATGTAAACGTGAGCACGTAACGTAGAATCCTCCGGTTTAGACGTAGTCGATGCTACTTCAAGACGTAAATCCAAATTTCTTCCCAAAAATAAGTGAGTTCATAATATAACATTAAAATAATATTTTCAATTAAATGTTGAGAATAAAAATATCAACCATAAATTGACGGATTGTCACAAACGGGTTCAAGAGTAAAATAAGCTCGTTTGAGATTGTTTCTTAACCAAATAAGCTCAAACCAATTTCAAACGACTTAAAATTGAAAATAACCTAGACCTATCCAAGGAATTAAGCTGAAAGTAGCTAGAACTATGATAAGCAAATCCTAATAAGCTCAAAATAAGCTACCAATTAAGCTAGACTTGCACTACTTGATTTTAATGATGAAATTTGTTAAACAGCTCAAAAGAAAGACGGGGAATCAAGTCTCAAAGAAAATGATCAAGTAATAAGCCCTAAATCTGAAAATAAGCCAAAATTGAGCTTATGTTGACTTTCGTTGACCAGAATTTTCAAAAAGCTCAAAATCTCAAAACTTATCAAGGAACACTTTTGGAATGGAAATGTGAAAGAAAATCAGCTAGTTTATGAAGTAGAAAGTGAGATATAAGAAATCAGTTTGTGTTTCATTACAGGGAATTGCATTTTCTCTAGTGCTTATTCTTTGGCTTATTTCTTACTCAATACAAGATACTGTACAATTTCCTTTTACTCTGTTGGAAACTCACTTTATGTGACGACATTTAAGAATTCCCATTAGTTATCATAGTCACACACATTTAGACTAGACTAGGTTCCTTGTATAGTTTATGTTGGGTGTGTGGCTATATATACCCCTCCTTAGCTTCCAAGGAGGGGTGTTGCTTGTCATTTTTATCATTTTCAATACATTTTATCTTTCACATTCAACCTCTCTTCTCTCTCTTTAAACCAACAATGGCTACCACCACCATATTCCACCATATTAGACCACCGGATCCTATTTAGCAAATCTACATTTGGCATCAGAGCCTTGGTTCCATCCTTGGATCATGTTTTTTGTTTCGATTTGGTGGTCAAAAATTTTTTAGGGGTCTCGTTCTATAATTTTTTGGTCCGAATCTGTCATTCTTTTGTCACGTTCACATATTCATATCCAATATTCATAAAATTTTTGTCCTTGTCTGTCATTTGTATGTCATCAGTCAAAAACAGATTCTTCCATGGTCATTTTGAGTCTTTCGTGGTCAAAAGTTAACTTGGTTTTGATATTCAAAAAGTGGTCAAAAGTGGTATTCATATCTGGATATTTACTGTTTCTGGTCTAAATATTTCGTATCTGGTATCATTTTTCTGGGCTTATTTTGTTGTTTAGGATGATGAAGTTACCCAGGAAAATTGTTAGATTCATATTCCCGGATTTTCAGGAACAAGGACTACTTGTGGATAAGGTTTCAGCTTCGGGTACATCGCATTGTCTGCGATGGTACCACTGCGATGGGTACCATCGCGATGGGATACGATGGACTCATATGTTTTGACTGCGATGGGTCTATCCTTGTTTAGACTACGATGGGTTCAAACAAGGTCTAGACTGCGATGGACTCCTTTTTACTTCGACTGCGATGGACTCTACATCTTGACTACGATGGGTCAAAGTCTTTGACTGCGATGGACTCTCATTGCGATGGGTTCCATCGTAATGGGTCCAAGGTCTAGACTGCGATGGACTCCTTTTTACTTTGATTGCGATGGACTATATAATGTTTGACTGCGATGGTTGAATATTTGAATACGATGCAGTTTAAAAGTCTTTCATGACCATGACTATGTTGTTTAGACTTAGCACTTGACTGAATCCATCTCAACCGAGTCAACTCGGTAATTACCGAGTTGACTCAGTTCACTCACTGAGTTGACTCGACATCCAACCTTTTATCACCTCAACACCATAACTAATCTAATCCCATCGTCTCCTATAACCCAATTGACTCTAGACTCAAACCAACTTAATTATGACCTCAGTTTATGTTTCGACTTATATCTTTCAAAGATATAAAAAGATCTTATTAAGATCTATTCATCCGAAACTAATCTTCACAGATCAAATGTTTGGACTTTAACCACTTTTATTATACGAAATCTAAGAATAATGTATAACAAGCATGTTATAATCATTTCTTTATTTCGATTCAAACACATAAACAAACATGCAATCAATGACCTACCTGAGATCAATTCGGATTGATCTTGAAGTTGTGTCTCTTTCGTCAAAAATCACAGATATCATATGATTTGTGATATTAGATGAGATTGATGAGATTGAAAGTCAGTGAAGTGTTTAGACGGAGGTTTCTATGTGAGTTAAAGGGGCTGCGTGTTTTGTTTGGGGAGAGAATAAGATGGATTTGAGATGGTGACTGTGAGGTGACGGATCTTTCTAGGTTTGACTGGAAAGATTAAGTTTGGTAAGTGTGAAAGAGAGGGGGAGGATGTTACGAAGTAAATGAAAAAGTGATTAGGCTTACCTAATATTTAGGAGTTGTGAGTGTTATAAACTTTGGTGATGGACCGGGTTATGCAAAATCAATGGGCCATGACAATTGAACGCATGAGGGCCTTGGACTCAATTTTTTAAAAACAAAGAATTTGAGTTCGGCCGTATGTATTAAAACACAATATACACAAATTTTCATTTCAAAATTAGTTATTTTGAATAAAATTTTATGGATATTGTCAGGATTTAAATATAACAAATGACGTGACAAAATGACGTGACAATTGTGACGAGAATTTTTTTGAGACGAGACCAATGAAATATTGGGCGATTTTTTAGTGGCTACAGATTTTGTTTGATCGGGTATTAATTACGTGGCGTTGAAGACGGATTTTTCGAAGGCGTGTATTTATTTTATCTTTTAAAAGATAACTTGCTCGTGCTTAATCCTAGAATGAAGACTTGGTTATCTGGTTTCCGGGTTCGGGGTGGATGGTTGATGACTCGGATAACTATCACTTAAAGGGGTTACATTGTTGTACTCAGTGTCACGCGCTTAGTCGACGTGGATAATTTCAAGAGGTGTTGTGCTTATAGACTTCTTCAGTGATGCATTGAGTACTTAGAGATTTCTCCACCGTTCTTCATTCAACAATAGTGCAAGCTTAAGTCACAAGATCGAAGGATTTTTATTCAGCTTCATGTTTGATGTATCTGGTTCATTCTTTCAGTGGTCACTTCAAATTGCTTTCACGTGGGTTGGTAAAGGTGGCCATGGAGAGTTTATGAGAAGAGATTTTCGATCAACAGCTGATTCTCACATAATATATAATTCAGCTTATTTATTATTCTCACGAGATTTCAGGTTCATGTGCGTACGATTTATTGATGGTTCCGAGTTTCGAAACCATCAAGGGGGAAGAAGAAGACACATTGAACGCACAACGAGTACACGTGATGAACTTCATACCTTCTTTTGATTTGAAGACATTCCGGGATGACATTTGTCATAGCCTTAGAGAAAATCAGTGTTTTAACTCGTGGCATTATCAATCTCTCAACGGTACACTACTGATTCGAGGTTTAATTGTTTGATTGTTGCAATTAAACATCATCATTATCCTATATGCATTCCCGGGACTTAATTGACTCTGGTGCATCTCCGGAAGAAGATATGTGCATTTTCGGGACTTAATTGACTCTGGTGTTACGATGTCAACTTCATGAATAGGATAAAGTGTCCACTTCAGTATTTGAGCTTCATAATTTAGATTGATTTACCTTCTTCAACTATATGGGTGAAGAAATGTCTTGATTCTTTCTGGTATGCATAACTTGAACTCTCAGGGGGAAGAAAAATTCAAAAGAATTATTCAAGCGTGAGAAGAAGAGCTGTTGATCTACTTGGTGTACCCCTTACTTTCAATCCCTCTTAGCAACGTTATCATGTTATATGATGGGATTTGCTTGTTAGATTCCGCTGTGCGCTTAATCATTCTAAGCTTTATTGAAAGCTTTGAAGTTGCTTACGAGGATTGTTGGTTTAAGGGGAAGCTATTTAAAAGCTTCTACATCAAGTTTATGTGGCATGAATTAGGGGGAAGCTAATTCAGAAGCTTCTCCTTAACCAGAAGTGTATGGGTTACTTAGCTCGTGCCGTTACAGTATTTCTTCTACAAGTTACCTTAAAGATGAGTCGTTTTGAAGACGAAGGCCTCAGAAGACTTCATCAGCATTGGACGCTTCATGAAAGCTCTTGTTCTTAATCATTTTGTACTTGTTAGGAAGAATATTGTAAGGAATTCTACACGTCGTCCCATGAGGGAAGATTGTTGGAAACTCACTCTATGTGACGACATTTAAGAATTCTCATTAGTTATCATAGTCACATACATTTAGAGTAGACTAGGTTCGTTGTATAGTTTATATTGGGTGTGTGGCTATATATACCCCTCCTTAGCTTCCAAGGAGGGGTGTTGGTTGTCATTTTTATCATTTTCAATACATTTTATCTTTCACATTCAACCTCCCTTCTCTCTCTCTAAACCAACAATGGCTACCACCACCATATTCCACCATATTAGACCACTGGATCCTATTTAGCAAATCTACATACTCACTAAAAGTTCATATGTTGAGTGATAGATGAGAACTAGTTTGAAAAGATTTCATCAAGAAATAAAGATTTGCTAAGCATTTGAAAATCACAACTTTCTGAAAATATACTAGATAAAAGCTGACCCAAACCTTTTTGATAGCCAATTGCCTTTTTGACCAAAACCTTGACTAGAAAATGATTGAAAACTTGTTGTTATGACTAGTTGACTTGAAATGAACAAAAGTTTACCAAGAATTAACAAAGCAATTACAAGCTATTACCAAACACTACTTATCTGATATTTTTCAAACTTTTATGAAGGATTTTTAAGCAAATGATTAGACTGAGTGAAAAGTAATGTCAATGTAAGTTCAATAGCTAAAATGAAGTGTAGTTGGACTAGTTACAAGCAGTTAAACTAGCAAGAACTTAAAATGACTTATAAAGCTAAAGTGACTGATAAAGGTTGAAAAACAGAACAAGTTTAAGACTAAAAGCAAGATCTGAGCTACAGGTAAACTACTCAAATACTGAAATCAGATCAATAACAAGCTAGAACACATTTTATCATGTAATCAATCAAGATTTAACTAGGAATGAAGCATGCAATCAACACGTGAGTGGAACTAGAACTCAGTAAGTGAAACCTTTTAGCTTAGTCCTCCATTGGGGAGTAGAGAAGCGCTAAGCTTTCTAAGCAAGTTCTAACCACCACCTTAGCACTAGAACACACCAAACAGCTACTAATCAACAACTATCTATCACCAAATCTCCATTCATGAACTGGAATTATGCAAAATCAACTAGAACTTGGACTTGGATGAAAAGAACAGGATCAACAGCTACAATCTTCACAAATAGCTAATTATGATCAAGTGGTGATCATAACTAACTAATAACAGCAACAGAATATCAATGGTGCAAGTATGAACAGTGATTAAGGGAAATGAAGTGAATTTTTATTGATTGGATTGAGAAAGTAGTTACAGAACTGGTAAATTGGTTACAACTACTAACAGACTCAAGAGTTTGTCAGACTCTTGAGTTGTTAAGCTAAAACTAAGCTGAGAAGAGAGAAAAACTAAAAGTGTGTGTGATTTCACACTTTTCTACAATACAAGAAATGAAACTAATCTAGGGTATTTATAGACTGCAGATGTGAAGTGGTTGAGGTTGGTGACGTGTTAGATCAAATAAAAAACGTACACGTGTAAAATTCTGCTCAATTGAGTTTTGCAGGTTATGAACACATTTGGGCTTTTCTTTGTT
The DNA here is from genome assembly GCA_025667525.1 of Glebionis coronaria. Taxonomy (NCBI): domain Eukaryota; kingdom Viridiplantae; phylum Streptophyta; class Magnoliopsida; order Asterales; family Asteraceae; genus Glebionis; species Glebionis coronaria. The sequence continues at coordinate 227,409,639 of CM046881.1, forward strand.
GTTAATCTTTAGTGTAATTGAGCACGTGGGATGAATTCGTCTTCCTTTTGTAAGTATTTTTGATGTTTTGATCTTTAGCTGAAATTGCCTCTAACTCTGAAACGATTATGGGCTGTTGGGAGGTTGAAGATACAACGTGGCAAGATTATATTGGCTATGGGAGTGTCACACGGATCATTATCCGTTTTGTGAAATATGATTGGTGGGTTAGAGCACTGTTGTGATACGCCCACTTAACATCTCTCTTATTTATTACCAATCCAGCTGGCAATCCACTTCTTCAAAATACTCTTTTCTGATTGGTCTATTTGCTTTCACACGGATTGAACTTGAATTTAACTTCCAAAGTTGGCAGAATTAGCCCTTGTACTTGACAGAATATGATTTTGAGTTAAAATCTTCATTTCTTTGGCATAAATGGTCCTTCAAACTTCATTCTTGAACACAATTGATCCCTTTGACTTAGTTGACTGAGAGTTGACCAGATTTGACTTTGATCTTGACTTTGTCGTATTTACACTTTTGGTCCTTCATCTTTGGCAGATTGTCAAGATAGGTCCTTTGTCTTCAAAGTCTTGTCACTTTTGATCCTTCTTTGTCTTTTTTCATCAAATTAAGCTTGATTTTCCTTTGTTTGCTTGAAAATGCATCCTTCTTACCTATTTGAGCACAAACACAAAGCATACCACATAATTCCGCTTTATAGCACAAAGTTTAAGTATTTTTCTTGTGTTTTAGGGTGATTTGTTGACAAATTGATATGAGTTTTTGCTCATATCAGTTAATCATGGATGTTTTCAGCTCAAATGTTTTTGCGGGAATATCGGGTATCTTGATAGCATCGGCATATTCATGCACATTGGATTGCAATTGCTCCATCAAAGGTTGAGTATCAACTCCGGCCATGGCTTCTTGTTGTGGATGAATCAAAGCACGATTCTCGGGATCAGCTTGATAGACGGTGGTGTTCCTACTCTTTCTCTTTTTCTTCCTTTTTGAAGGAAGGGGTTGTACACCAATCGGTATTTGTGCACGCCCGCGAGTAAGCATGCAACACAATACGAGGAATGAGAGAGAAGCTCTCGTTTGACTTTGAAGAGAAAAGGATTATCCTCTTCGAGTTTCAATATGAAATATCCACAAGAAAATAATAATATACGTATGTACTACTTGGGTGCAAGACCCCCAATGAAGCCTTCCTTTTTAGAATACTCACAAGTGAACGGGGGGTTAGGTGGCGCGAAGCACTTAAGTACCTATTGACCCTTAGATGGCATTTTATAGCACATCGCCTTTCTATTCACTTAATTGTTTGTATTCTTCGAATTATTACTTATTGGAAGTATTTATCTATTCTTGCTTTATTTTGTTTGATCGATACGCGTGTCAAGGACCGGAACGCCCCTCAACACGGTGTATTGCCTTGGCAATACTTATGGAGAATATGTGTGTTGGTTGTTCTTATACGTATACGTATTTACTTATAATAATATATGGAAAATATTTTTGTATTTATGATTTTTTATAGAAAATACTATATGTACATAAAAACCGAGAGAATCTAATAATATATATTTTTGGGTGCAATCTCTTAGGAAAAAGATTGCTTTTTGGATTTTTTAATTTGTTTGGTCAATTCTTTAGGAAAAGAAATGTTTTTTGTATAATTGAGTATAATTGAAGTTCGTTTTCTCAGTTCTTAACCAATTGAAAGTCCTAACAAAATCGGGTCTATAATCGTTTTTGGTTGGTAGGGTTATTTTGCTTTTCTATGTCTAATTGATCAATCAAGTAAAAAGTTGAAAAATATTAACTACGTAACCGTAAAACAATTAGTCAATTACATAATTTCTATTCAAATAAGGACAAAATTGTAAATCTATGAAAGTTAAGTGCTTAAAATGTAAAGTATTGAAACTAATGTGCTTGAAATGTAAACTCAGTTAACTACAAGGACTAACTATGCAAATCTAACAATCTTCTAACAAATTTGTAACAAAATGCAAAACTAACTAACTAAATTTGTAAAGTTCTAAAAATGAAAGGACTAATTAAATGCAAACCCTAACTAAGTGCAAGTTTAGCTACTAATGCAAACAATTACACACTTGAGGGACCAAAGTGCAATTAATTGTGAAATTTTATCAAAAATGGGCTAAGACAAGTAATAAGCTCGTTTAAGCAATCTAGTGAACCAAATAAGCTCTAGTAACTTGCAAAAGGCTTAAAACTTGATTTTACCGAGGCTTGTAAAAGGATTAAGGCTGAAACTTAGTAAAACTCAAATAAGCAAATCCTAATAAGCCACAATTAAGCTATCTGATAAGCTGAACATGCACAATCTGATTTTCTTGTCAAAACTTGTTAATCAAGCCATAAGAAGCAGGGAATGTCTTTTGAAACTGAAAATGGTCCAGTAATCAATTTGGAAAATGGAAATAAGCTAAATCAAGCTTATTTGACCAACGTTGACCAACTTTTTCAAAAAGCTGCAAATTTCAAAACCTACTCAGGAACACTTTCTAAATGAAAATATGAAAGAAAATTGGGAAGTTTCTGAAGTGGAAATGGAGATATAAGAAAACAGATTGAGCTCAATATTACAGAAACTTGTTCTATCTCAAAAGCTTAATGATTAGCTTATTTCTTCCTTGTTTTAGAAAACTGTATAATTCCCTTGAAAAAGCTAAAAGTTAAGATGTTAAGTGAAAGATTAGAACTGGTTTGGAACAAATTCATCCAATAACAAGAAATGCCAAATGAATGAAATCAAAGACTTTTTTTGAAACTCTAAGCTGAAAACTGAACCCATACTTTTTTTGTTGCCAATTGCCTTTTTGACTGAAACCTTGACTTGAAATCTATTCAACCTTGTTTAAAATGACTAAATGACTGAAAATTAAAAAAACTTAACCAATTTCCAACACTTGAACTCAAATTGAAACCTAATCCCAAACACTAGTTAACTGATTCTTAACAAACTTTTATGAAGTGAAACAAGGCAATTGGTTGAACTAGTAGAAAAATGATATCAGACTAAGTTTGATAAGCAAAATGAAGTGTAAAGAAACCAGTAACAAACAGTTTAACAAGCCAGATCTCAAATTGACTAGTGAACTAAAAATGACTGATGTATTAATAACAAGAACAAAGATTAAACTAATGATCAAGTATAAAACTGCAATTAAGCTACTTAAACTCGAAAATTCAGTTCAAATTCAATCTAAGCACATTTGATCATGCAAACAATCAAGCTAAACTAGGAATTGAGCAGGCAATGCTATTTAGTGGAACAAGAACTAAGAAATGTGACACCTTGAAGCTTAAGCCTCCTCTGATGGAGTAGGTTGGCGCTGGGCCACCTAGATAGTGTTAACCACCACCTAAACACTATCAACTATCTACTCAACTAGCTACAATCACCATAATCTCCATTGTTGAACCATAAAACTTCAAAATCAACAAAGGCTAGTATTGGATGAACATAACACTATAACTGCTTCAAGTCTTCAAAACTTAGCCAATTATGATCATTTGTGATCATAATAAGCTAACATCAACACAAGGATAACAGAATTGCAGGTATGAACAGTAAATGAAGAAGATGAGTGTGAATTTTATTGATTTAGGAATGAAGTTTGTTACAAAGCAGGTAAGGTAGTTACAACTAAGCTAACTAACTCAAGAGCTTGTCAGACTCTTGAGTTGGTTGAGCTAACTAACTAGAACTAGGAATGAGAGGAAATGGAGATGTGTGTGAAATTTACACACATTAACTACTTGTGCAAATAAGAGATTACAATCCTATTTATAGACAAATTGTGATGAAGTTTTGGAGTTGATGACGTGTTCCCACCATTGAATTGTTGCCACGTGTCATCCAACTGCTAAATGTTCATCATCATGTTCTTCAAATATTGGGGATTTTTGATTTATAGACTTTGAGCTTAATTGGTTGTGTCCAATGTGTTCCTCTCTAAAAAACGATCAACTTTCATGTAGAAATCGTCTCCTGAAATTAAGTGTAGCTCATACATGATTCTAGGTTGCGTTGAAGAAGAAAGTGCCACGTGTCTCTTTCTGGTTGGGCGAGGGATAAACACACGGATCGTTATCCATAATGAATAATTGAATTATGGAGTGGCGTGTTCTCATTGGTTGAATTTAGAAGTAGTGGGAGTGATTAATTCTTTGCGGCGCATTAACTGAAAGAGTGAGGTGGCATGGTATGTGGCAATCCGTGTGACTTGTTTCTTGCCTTCTCATTGGTTGGAATCATTTCACACGGATTAAGCTTGTTATATCTTTGGAAAATGGAAATTTAAGCCCCTTAAGTATGACAGATTCACAATTTAAGCTAGGTACTTCATTTCTTTGGCATAAATGGTCCTTCCACTTTGGAGTGTTGTCAAGATAGGTCCCTTGTCTTCAAAGTCTTGTCATCTTTGATCCTTCTTTGTCTTTTTCATCCAAATAAGCTTGATTTTCTTCTTGTTTGCTTGAAAATGTATCCTTATTACCTATTTATACACAAACACAAAACATACCACATAATTCCGCTTTATAGCACAAAAGTTAGGTATTTTCCTTGTGTTTTAGGGTAATTTGTTGATTAATTGATATGAGTTTTTGCTCATATCAAATCCCCTACACTTGAACATTGCCATGACCTCATGCAATTCTATATTTTAAAGCACAAATTTACATTCTCCTCATAATTAATCCACCTTGGCCGATATGGAATGCATCTACACTACTCTACACTATATGATGCATGATTTTGATTTTGAACAATGCAATGCAAAAGAATCAATTCTACTTATATCTTTTTGGATTTTTCTTTAAATGGTTTTGATGGAAATAACTCATAAAGAAATCAATGACTTAGATTAGGGCTTTGGTACCATGGATACTTATCACCCTCAAGTTTTACTTTCCCCATACCAATCTTAAAAATGGGATCATTGTATTCACAAGTAAAAAGTGCATCAACTTATTGATGACAATTAAATGTGGAACCGGTTATTATTTGAGCAAATTGCTTGAAGGCAAATTTGTCATTATTTAAAGCGTGAAATATAAAAAATACAAAATCCAAAAATAAGGAAGCACGGTTTTAATCCAAAGTAATCCTCTCATCCATTAATTGAAAAACCGCTCACAATTAATATAAGTCCGTTTCAAGAGTAATAAGTCATTCGCCTTATGTGTAAAATCCTCATGTCATGCATTAATAAGTAGCTACACACTCGCTAAGGAAAGAAAAATAAAACACACGTAATAATTTACATCCACCATCTTTTTGAGACTTTGGAGCTTCAACCCCGCAACCCGTCAAGGTAATATTGGATTTGAGCAAATATTAAATCACTGCAACCCGTCAAGGCAATATTGGTATCTAATAGTTACTATAATTAACACTTCACTGGCCCTCTTGGGAGTCTTGTATTATTTTTTCTTTTTTTTTTCTTTTTTTTTCTAGCCACTCATTTTTTTGTAAGCCGCTCTTATTTTTCTTTATTCCTCACAAAGAAAATTGAAAAGAATAAAAGGAAAAGCACCCGCTAAATATTAAGCATGACATAAGTCAAGTACACATAAAACGTTCTAACTTAGAATCTTAAGACGTCTTATATCAACCATGAATGATTAGTCAAAAATGCATAAGAGATTACAAACTAATTAAAACCATTCTTGATTATTTATTAACATATATACATGCGAAGAAATTAGAGGTAAAGAAGAGAAGGGTTTAGCCACAAGTAATTATCATGAAGTTTAACTAGCCCTTTTATACTTGCTTCAACTCTATCATTTCCCATTCTCCACAAATTTAAAATCTCAAATAATGAGATTGGTGGATGCTTAGCCTAATAGACCAATGAAGGACTTACATGGTTAAGGATACTAGCTAGAGAATGCTTAGATAAGCAAACTCGGGTTGAGTCAAAATATCCATGGCAGGCCTAATATGTCAAAGAAGTCTAAATTTGTTAAACCATGTTTTTATTATATATTTTTTTCCCTTTATTTTACAATTTTTGATAAAAGAAGAATATATACAATGCAAATGTGTTATGCAAATGAAAAATGATTGATGCAAAAACTATGAATGCATATTTTTGGTGGCCAAAGTAGATCAAAAATTTGAAAAGTGTTTGAAAAATTAATTTTCCATGTTATCATGAAAGTCAATGACAAGTAAGGTCACTTCGATAGAAGACCCCCCTACACTTAAGCTAAACATTGTCCTTAATGTTTAAGAGCATGAAAGTATAAAAACTTCCCCTACACTTATGACAATGAATAGACTTTGCTTAACCCAAGTTAAGGAAAGATCAACTATAGTGAATTCATTTTTTAAAGCACAAGGTGTCTATGAAAGATCACAATAGTAACGAAGTGAACCGGATACAAGGGACTCCTCCATAAGCTCCAATGCATGAAATGAGTGAGCAACCCTTCAAACATCATGAAGACAAAAGAAGTTCTACCCCAACACTTCTCAACAAATTGCTATCCTTATTTCTAACCTACAACACTCTAGTTCTAACAACTCTAAACCTAGTTATTCAAGCTTGATTTAAGGAGTCTCTAGCTCGACTCATCCCACACTCAAAAGTGTCTAAAACCTATCATGGAGAAGAAAAGTTTTGCCCTTTTTTAAGAAAAATCTCCATGATGAGGTAAAACAAGTTTTCATTTATCAAAACTCCATAAATATCCCCCCGGATCAAATACATAATTACCATCCCACTTATAACATAATTCCACAACTAACTTCCCAAGCAATGGTTAAAAGGGTGAGGTGTGGTTCTCCAAAATGTTTTCCCATATGGTCTCCAAAAGGTGATAAGTTGATACTCTCAAATCTTTCACATGTTTTCCTTTTGTTGCATCAGGCGGATACTGAGATGGTTTAGCAAGCTCTATTCCAGAATCAAAAATCCGTTCCTTGATGGGAAAACAACAAGTGTTGGTTGCCTTAGAAGATTCTCCCTTGTAGGTCACATGGTGAGAGAAAAGGTGTGGAGTAATGGATAACAATAAGCTCTTAGAAGGAACCATTATGGCTTGTTTTCCTTTATCACATGGAAGGGTTGAAGTGGACAATGAAGTAAGTAAAGGATCTTCATGCAATAGAGATTCTAGATATAATATGTCCACCTCCTCATCAAGATAACCAAGAGTGTACTCAAAAGATATATCCTCCACTAGAAACTCATTACTCTCATCCATGATAGAATCCTCCTCATCACCATAAACATCATAGATTGGGCTATCAAAGATTGGTGATTCCTCAAAACCCAAGGAAGTATGATCATCAACAAATGGAGAATCACAAGTAGAAATCTCATCATCACTATAGTCATCATATGTTGGTGTATCACAAGGAAGAGATTCTTCATCACTGTGGAAAAGTGGATTGTCATATGAAGTTTCACCAAAATTTAGCTCTTGAGGTTCATGAAAATCTAAAGATGAAGTAATGGAAGCAATGGTCTCAACATGAGGTAAATCATAATCTCCACTTGTGCAAGCTTCATAAAAGTATTCATCACGAACTTCATCAAGGATATCATCTTATGTTTCCTCCTCATTCACAACATTAATATGTTTTACCGCTTCGGTCTCATTAGACTTCTTTGACAACTTTCCCATGTTAAACACGATCCTCTCATCTCCTACCCGCATTGTAAGTTCACCTTCCGCCACATCTATGAGAGTTCGACCCGTTCTAAAAAATGGCCTACCAACAATCAAAGGAACTCTCGGATCCATATCATAATCAACCACCACAAAATCCGCAGGAAAAGTAAATCTATCAACCCCAACAAAAACATCCTCCGCAATTCCCACCGGATAAGCTATAGTACGGTTGGCCAACTCAAGAGTCATCTTAGTAGGAGTGAGCTCGGGAAGTGAAAGTTTATTCCAAACCGATAATGGCATGAGATTTATGCTTGCTCCTAAATCCGCTAAAGCCATGCAATTTTCCACCCCCGGGAAATTGCAAGGAATCAAAAACCTCCCCGGATCTCCAAGCTTAGTAGGCAACTTCTTAAGCAAAACTGCGGAGAAATTTTCATTCAAAGAAGCATTAGGCAAATCCACCAATATCTCCTTGTTAGAGAGTAAGTCCTTGATCATCTTAGCAAACTTAGGCATATTGGCTAAAGCTTCCGCAAAGGAGATATTTATGTTAAGTTGCTTGAACATCCTCAAAATGTTTGAAACTTGGATATCATCCTTGTTCTTAAGCTTTTCCTTTCTCAATCTTGATGGGTAAGGGAGACTTGGTTTTGGTTGTGGTTGAGTGGTTGTTGAAGGATTTTTCTTGTTGGCTTCTTCATGGTGAGGTGTGGAAGGTAAAGGAGTAGTAGGTGTAGGATGATGAGGTGTAGGTGTTGGGTTAGTGGATCTTGAAGGTGGTGAAGAAGATGTAGAAGGTACATCACAAGGTGGAACCGTAGTAGGCTTAACCATAGAAGGTGTAGGAGGTGAAGGTTCTTGAGTTGTCTTTCCACTTCTTGTTGTGATAGCATTGACATTTGTCGTTGGGTTTGTTTGCGTGTTATATGGTAAATCCCCTTGTTGTCTTTGATTATACATAATTTGGTTGTGAAGAAGAGCAAATTTCTTGTTATTTTCCTCTTGAGCATCTTTCATTTGTTTCTCATAAGAAGTAAGCTTTTGAAGAATCAAATCCATGGGGTTAGGTTGCACATTCCCTTGATAAAAACCTTGGTTTTGGAAAGGTGAAGGTTGATTATAAAACCCTTGATTGTTTCCTTGAAAGGTATTTCCTTGATTGTGAAAAGTATTTAGTGGTCTATAGTTATTCCCTTGGTATTGTGGCCTTGGACCTTGGTTCCTTTGTAACACTTGAGGAGAATTTTGTTGAAGTTGGGTGGGAGGTTGGGGTGGGAATCCTGGTGGTGCAAGATAGTTTTGAGACTTATAAGAAAGGTTATTTTGATTGATGTTGGGTTTGAAATGTTCACGATGTTCCTCTTGGTAAGCATAACATTCCCCTTGATAACTTTGCACCTTATCACATTGTTGATAGGAATGAGGACCTCCACAAGTCTCACATGAAAGGGTAATAGCATGTACATCATTTGTGGAATTGTTCAATGAAAGGCTCTTAATAGCTTGGATCAATTCTTGATGTGCCTTAAAACTCATCTCATGATCCCTATCTATCTTTTGAAGTATCTCTTGGTGACTCTTGAGGAATTGGTTGTCACAAGGTGTTTGAGAATTGTTTTGGATAACATGAACCCTTTCTTCAAATTGAGTGTTTGTTTGTACCATTGCTTTGGTCTCAATAATATCCCAAGCCTCTTGAATGGATTTAAGAAGAATATTTCCTGTCGCGGAAGCATTGAGTGTGTCTTGGTGATGAGGTTTAAGGCCATTGTAGAAAGTATTGATTTGGTGAACTTCATCCAATCCATGGTTAGGGCATCTCCTCAATAACTCTCTATACTCCTCCCAAGCATCACTAAATGTTTGACTATGTTTTTGTTAAAAGCCTATAATTAAATTCCTCAAAGCCGTGGTCTTAGATGGGGGAAAGAACTTGTTCAAAAACTTGGTAGTGAAACCATCCCCATGTGGTAATACTCTCGGGTGGTTGTGTATCTAACCAATGCTTAGCCGAACCCTCTAGTGAAAATTGTACCAATATCAACTTAATGGCATCATAGGGAACTCCATTGTACTTAATGGTGTTGCAAAGAGCAAGAAATCTCTTAAGGTGATCATGAGGATTATCATTCTTGTTCCCATAAAAAGGTGTGTTTGAAACCAATTAATCATGGATGTTTTTAGCTCAAATGTGTTTGCGGGAATATCGGGTATCTTGATAGCATCGGCATATCCGTGCACATTAGATTGCAATTGCTCCATCAAAGATCGAGTATCAACTCCAGCCATGGCTTCTTGTTGTGGATGAACCAAAGCACGATTCTCGGGATTGGCTTGATGGACGGTGGTGTTCCTACTCTTTCTCTTTTTCTTCCTTTTCGGAGGAAGGGGTTGTACACCAATCGGTATTTGTGCACGCCCGCGAGTGAGCATGCAACTCAATACGAGGAATGAGAGAGAAGCTCTCGTTTGACTTTGAAGAGAAAAGGATTATCCTCTTCGAGTTTCAATATGAAATATCCACAAGAAAATAATAATATACATATGTACTACTTAGGTGCAAGACCCCCAATGAAGCCTTCCTTCTTAGAATACTCACAAGTGAATAGGGGGTTAGGTGGCGCGAAGCACTTAAGTACCTATTGACCCTTAGATGGCATTTTATAGCACATCGCCTTTCTATTCACTTAATTGTTTGTATTCTTCGAATTATTGCTTATTGGAAGTATTTATCTATTCTTGCTTTATTTTGTTTGATCGATATGCGTGTCAAGGACCGGAACGCCCCTCAACACGGTGTATTGCCTTGGCAATACTTATGGAGAATATGTGTGTTGGTTGTTCTTATACGTATACGTATTTACTTATAATAATATATGAAAATATTTTTGTATTTATGATTTTTTAGAGAAAATACTATATGTACATAAAAACCGAGAGAATCCAATAATATATATTTTTAGGTGCAATCTATTAGGAAAAAGATTGCTTTTTGGATTTTTTAATTTGTTTGGTCAATTCTTTAGGAAAAGAATTGATTTTTTTATTTTTTAGTTTTTTATATATTTTTATATTTTTGATTTTTTATTATTGTTTTTGATTTATGATACGTAAAAATAACGTTCACTAGGTGAACGGATCCCAAAAGCCAATGAAAACCGTCAATCGATAGTCTCTCGTAAAGTCAAAGAACCGGCAGCGGCGCCATTTGAAATTGAGTATAATTGAAGTTCGTTTTCTTAGTTCTTAACCAATTGAAAGTCCTAACAAAATCGGGTCTATAATCGCTTTTTGGTTGGTAGGGTTATTTGGCTTTTTTATGTCTAATTGATCAATCAAGTAAAAAGTTGTAAAATATTAACTACGTAACCGTAAAACAATTAGTCAATTACCAAATTTCTATTCAAATAAGGACAAAATTGTAAATCTATGAAAGTTAAGTGCTTAAAATGTAAAGTATTGAAACTAATGTGCTTGAAATGTAAATTCAGTTAACTACAAGGACTAACTATGGAAATGTAACAATCTTCTAACAAATTTGTAACAAAATGCAAAACTAACTAACTGAATTTATAAAGTTCTGAAAATGAAAGGACTAATTAAATGGAAACCCTAATTAAGTGCAAGTTTAGCTACTAATGCAAACAGTTACACACTTGAGGGACCAAAGTGCAATTAATTGTGAAATTTTATCAAAAACGGGCTAAGACAAGTAATAAGCTCGTTTAAGCAATCTAGTGAACCAAATAAGCTCTAGTAACTTGCAAAAGGTTTAAAACTTGATTTTACCTAGGCTTGTAAAAGGATCAAGGCTGAAACTTAGTAAAACTCAAATAAGCAAATCCTAATAAGCCACAATTAAGCTATTTGATAATCTGAACATACACAATCTGATTTTCTTGTCAAAACTTGTTAATCAAGCCATACGAAGCAGGGAATGTCTTTTAAAATTGAAAATGGTCCAGTAATGAATTTGGAAAATGGAAATAAGCTAAATCAAGCTTATTTGACCAACGTTGATCAACTTTTTCAAAAAGCTGAAAATTTCAAAACCTACTCAGGAACACTTTCTAAATGAAAATATGAAAGAAAATTGGGAAGTTTCTGAAGTGGAAATAGAGATATGAGAAAACAGATTGAGCTCAATATTACAGAAACTTGCTCTATATCAAAAGCTTAATGATTAGCTTATTTCTTCCTTGTTTTAGAAAACTGTATAATTCCCTTGAAAAAGCTAAAAGTTCAGATGTTAAGTGAAAGATTAGAACTGGTTTGGAACAAATTCATCCAATAAAAAAGAAATGCCAAATGAATGAAATCAAATAATTTTTCTGAAACTCTAAGCTGAAAACTGACCCATACTTTTTTTGTTGCCACTTGCCTTTTTGACTGAAACCTTGACTTGAAATCTATTCAACCTTGTTTAAAATGACTAAATGACTGAAAATTAAAAAAACTTAACCAATTTCCAACACTTGAACTCAAATTGAAACCTAATCGCAAACACTAGTTAACTGATTCTTAACAAACTTTTATGAAGTGAAACAAGGCAATTTGTTGAACTAGTAGAAAAATGATATCAAACTAAGTTTGATAAGCAAAATGAAGTGTAAAGAAACCAGTAACAAACAGTTTAACAAGCCAGAACTCAAATTAACTAGTGAACTAAAAATGACTGATGTATTAATAACAGGAACAAAGATTAAGCTAATGATCAAGTATAAAACTTCAATTAAGCTACTCAAACTCCAAAATTCAGTTCAAATTCAATCTAAGCACATTTGATCATGCAAACAATCAAGTTAAACTAGGAATTGAGCAGGCAATGCTATTTAGTGGAACAAGAACTAAGAAATGTGACACCTTGAAGCTTAAGCCTCCTCTGATGGAGTAGGTTGGCGCTGAGCCACCTAGATAGTATTAACCACCACCTTAACACTATCAACTATCTAGTCAACCAGCTACAATCACCATAATCTCCATTGTTGAACCATAAAACTTCAAAATCAACAAAGGTTAGTACTGGATGAACAGAACACTATAACAGCTTCAAGTCTTCAAAACTTAGCTAATTATGATCATTTGTGATCATAATAAACTAACATCAACACAAGGATAACAGAATTGCAGGTATGAACAGTAACTGAAGAAGATGAGTGTGAATTTTATTGATCTAGGAATGAAGTTTGTTACAAAGCAGGTAAGGTAGTTACAACTAAGCTAACTAGCTCAAGAGCTTGTCAGACTCTTGAGTTGGTTGAGCTAACAAACTAGAACTAGGAATGAGAGGAAATGGAGATGTGTGTGAAATAAACACACATTAACTACTTGTGCAAATGAGAGATTACAATCCTATTTATAGACAAATTGTGAGGAATTTTTGGAGTTGATGACGTGTTCCCACCATTGAATTGTTGCCACGTGTCATCCAACTGCTAAATGTTCATCATCATGTTCTTCAAGAATTGGGGATTTTTGATTTATAGACTTTGAGCTTAATTGGTTGTGTCCAATGTGTTCCTCTCTAAAAAAACGATCAACTTTCATGTAGAAATCGTCTCCTGAAATTAAGTGTAGCTCATACATGATTCTGGGTTGCGTTGAAGAAGAAAGTGCTACGTGTCTCTTTCTGGTTGGGCGAGGGATAAACACACGGATCGTTATCCATAATGGATAATTGAATTATGGAGTGGCGTGTTCTCATTGGTTGATTTTAGAAGTAGTGGGAGTAATTAATTATTTGCGGCGCATTAACTGAAAGAGTGAGGTGGCATGGTATGTGGCAATCCGTGTGACTTGTTTCTTGCCTTCTCATTGGTTGGAATCATTTCACACGGATTAAGCTTGTTATCTTTGGAAAATGGCAATTTAAGCCCCTTAAGTATGGCAAATTCACAATTTAAGCTAGGCACTTCATTTCTTTGGCATAAATGGTCATTCCACTTGCATTCTTGATAATTTGACCCTTTGACTTGGTTGACTGAAGAGTTGACCATGTTTGACTTTCATGTGTACTTTGACAAATTTACACTTTTGGTCCTTCAACTTTGGAGTGTTGTCAAGATAGGTCCCTTGTCTTCAAAGTCTTGTCTTCTTTGATCCTTCTTTGTCTTTTTATATCCAAATAAGCTTGATTTTCTTCTTGTTTGCTTGAAAATGTATCCTTCTTACCTATTTATACACAAACACAAAACATACCACATAATTCCGCTTTATAGCACAAAAGTTAGGTATTTTCCTTGTGTTTTAGGGTAATTTGTTGATTAATTGATATTAGTTTTTGCTCATATCAAATGCCATTTGAAATTGAGTATAAGTGAAGTTCGTTTTCTCAGTTCTTAACCAATTGAAAGTCCTAACAAAATCGGGTCTATAATCGTTTTTGGTTGGTAGGGTTATTTGGCTTTTCTGTGTCTAATTGATCAATCAAGTAAAAAGTTGAAAAATATTAACTACGTAACCGTAAAACAATTAGTCAATTACCAAATTTCTATTCAAATAAGGACAAAATTGTAAATCTATGAAAGTTATGTGCTTAAAATGTAAAGTATTGAAACTAATGTGCTTGAAATGTAAATTCAGTTAACTACAAGGACTAACTATGCAAATGTAACAATCTTCTAACAAATTTGTAACAAAATGCAAGACTAACTAACTAAATTTGTAAAGTTATGAAAATTAAAGGACTAATTAAATGCAAACCCTAATTAAGTGCAAGTTTAGCTACTAATGCAAACAGTTACACACTTGAGGGACCAAAGTGCAATTAATTGTGAAATTTTATCAAAAACGGGCTAAGACAAGTAATAAGCTCGCTTAAGCAATCTAGTGAACCAAATAAGCTCTAGTAACTTGCAAAAGGCTTAAAACTTGATTTTACCTAGGCTTGTAAAAGGATTAAGGCTGAAACTTAGTAAAACTCAAATAAGCAAATCCTAATAAGCCACAATTAAACTATCTGATAAGCTGAACATGCACAATCTGATTTTCTTGTCAAAACTTTTAATCAAGCCATAAGAAGAAGGGAATGTCTTTTAAAATTGAAAATGGTCTAGTAATGAATTTGGAAAATGGAAATAAGCTAAATCAAGCTTATTTGACCAACGTTGACCAAGTTTTTCAAAAAGCTGAAAATTTCAAAACCTACTCAGGAACACTTTCTAAATGAAAGTATGAAAGAAAATTGGGATGTTTCTGAAGTGGAAATGGAGATATGAGAAAACAAATTGACCTCAATATTACAGAAACTTGCTCTATCTCAAAAGCATAATGATTAGCTTATTTCTTCCTTGTTTTAGAAAACTGTATAATTCCCTTGAAAAAGCTAAAAGTTCAGATGTTAAGTGAATGATTAGAACTGGTTTGGAACAAATTCATCTAATAACAAAGAAATGCCAAATGAATGAAATCAAAGAATTTTTCTGAAACTCTAAGCTGAAAACTGACCAATACTTGTTTTGTTGCCAATTGCCTTTTTGACTGAAACCTTGACTTGAAATCTATTCAACCTTGTTTAAAATGACTAAATGACTGAAAATTAACAAAACTTAACCAATTTCCAACACTTGAACTCAAATTGAAACCTAATCCCAAACACTAGTTAACTGATTCTTAACAAACTTTTATGAAGTGAAACAAGGCAATTGGTTGAACTAGTAGAAAAATGATATCAGACTAAGTTTGATAAGCAAAATGAAGTGTAAAGAAACCAATAACAACCAGTTTAACAAGCCAGAACTCAAATTGACTAGTGAACTAAAAATGACTGATGTATTAATAACATGAACAAAGATTAAGCTAATGATCAAGTATAAAACTGCAATTAAGCTACTCAAACTCCAAAATTCAGTTCAAATTCAATCTAAGCACATTCGATCATGCAATCAATCAAGCTAAACTAGGAATTGAGCAGGCAATGCTATTTAGTGGAACAAGAACTAAGAAATGTGATACCTTGAAGCTTAAGCCTCCTCTGATGGAGTAGGTTGGCGCTAAGCCACCTAGATAGTGTTAACCACCACATTAACACTATCAACTATCTACCCAACCAGCTACAATCACCATAATCTCCATTGTTGAACCATAAAACTTCAAAATCAACAAAGGCTAGTACTGGATTAACAGAACACTATAACAGCTTCAAGTCTTCAAAACTTAGCTAATTATGATCATTTGTGATCATAATAAGCTAACATCAACACAAGGATAACAGAATTGCAGGTATGAACAGTAACTGAAGAAGATGAGTGTGAATTTTATTGATTTAGGAATGAAGTTTGCTACAAAGCAGGTAAGGTAGTTACAACTAAGCTAACTAACTCAAGAGCTTGTCAGACTCTTGAGTTGGTTGAGCTAACTAACTAGAACTAGGAATGAGAGGAAATGGAGATGTGTGTGAAATTTACACACATTAACTAGTTGTGCAAATAAGAGATTACAATCCTATTTATAGACAAATTGTGAGGAAGTTTTGGAGTTGATGGCGTGTTCCCACCATTGAATTGTTGCCACATGTCATCCAACTGCTAAATGTTCATCATGTTCTTCAAGAATTGGGGATTTTTGATTTATAGACTTTAAGCTTAATTGGTTGTGTCCAATGTGTTCCTCTCTAAAAAACGATCAACTTTCATGTAGAAATCGTCTCTTGAAATTAAGTGTAGCTCATACATGATTCTAGGTTGCGTTGAAGAAGAAAGTGCCACGTGTCTCTTTCTGGTTGGGCGAGGGATAAACACACGGATCGTTATCCATAATGGATAATTGAATTATGGAGTGGCGTGTTCTCATTGGTTGATTTTAGAAGTAGTGGGAGTAATTAATTCTTTGCGGCACATTAACTGAAAGAGTGAGGTGGCATGGTATGTGGCAATCCGTGTGACTTGTTTCTTGCCTTCTCATTGGTTGGAATCATTTCACACGGATTAAGCTTTTTATATCTTTGGAAAATGGCAATTTAAGCCCCTTAAGTATGGCAGATTCACAATTTAAGCTAGGCACTTCATTTCTCTGGCATAAATGGTCCTTCCACTTTGGAGTGTTGTCAAGATAGGTCCCTTGTCTTCAAAGTTTTGTCATCTTTGATCCTTCTTTGTCTTTTTCATCTAAATAAGCTTGATTTTCTTCTTGTTTGCTTGAAAATGTATCATTCTTACCTATTTATACACAAACACAAAACATACCACATAATTCCGCTTTATAGCACAAAGTTAGGTATTTTTCTTGTGTTTTAGGGTAATTTGTTGATTAATTGATATGAGTTTTGCTCATATCACTTTAATAAAAAAGTAACTAATCCAAACTTGATTCTTATTATTGGTACATAACACACACACCTCCGCCGAGAGCGAACTTTCAATTGTCAAGTATTCGAGTTTTCCTAAACGTGATACTTAATACTTAATACTTGCCGGTTATACTTGTTTTCCAAATAAAACGTGTTAAATTGTTCCTCAATTAACACACAAATCTGTTAGGAATAAAATAGCTACATCACTATGCCGCTGACAAAGGGATTTCAACCGCTGACAAGAGTAAATCAAGCGCTGACAAAATGAGCACTTGTTGGGTCCACTAGATATGGATCTTGCAGCCTGTTAAGGATGGTGAACGACTTCTGTAATCACAAGTCTATTCACAGAGAGACTCTAGATGAAACACACAGTATAAGTGCGGAATAAAAATACTATGAACAAGAAGAAACAAAATAACTAAATAACTTGATCCTTACTAAGGATTTCTACTATTAATATAAAATGAATAATGTTTGATGAAGGTGTTTCTAACCCTTCTGCCAATGGTTCCTTTTATACTACAAGGAAACCCTAATATTGCATTAAACCAAACCGTGTAACTTCTGATATGCATATCCTTTCCTAACATATCTCATGCATATCCTAACAAACTACTCTGAATAATAATGTTTGACTTTCTACTTAGACCAGGAGCACGTGTTGCTCCTACTACTACTAGGACCAGGAAGAACTACATACCTCATAGCTTATCTATTATAAATATCTATTTCAGAGGTCCTAACAATCCTCCCCTAAACTTGAATTTGACTTGTTGAGTTCAAGTTTCTTGGTAGATCTTGCAAAACAGCTTGAGGATTGAAACAACAGCACAAATAGCAGCAATATAACCATCAGCATGAACAACACAAAGACTGCTGCAACGAGTAACACCTAGAAGCTTCTTGAAAGCGTGAAATAGATATGCACCTTGTTGAATCTTTATAGTAACATGAGCAAATTTGATGAGCCTTTACCAAGTAGCTTCTCGCTCTTGGGCTAGCTAGTCTTTGTGGTGGAATAAGCATCACCCTGGGAGACCAGAACCCAGCCCAACTCTTAGAACGTAACTCAATGGTGAGTGGGGGTATCCTAAAGATTTTGGGCAAATCATCACAGCCGTCAACGGATTTGAGATGAGTCTTTACCAGAAGCCGTACCCTTCCGGACTAGCCAACTCTTAGCAATGAAGCATCGGTGAGCTGAAAACCCTATAGCTTTGAGCAAGCTATTACAGCTATCAACGGATTTGATATAGATCTTTACCAAGAGCCGTACCCCCTTGGACTAGCCACTTTTCAGTCGAGGACCAAGGCAAGTGAAAACCCTCCAGTTTTAGGTAACTTGGAAACCATCAACGGATTTGATAATCACACCAGAGCCGTACCCTCATTATGAATCAACTCTTTCTTGTCTGCAAGACATGGTGAGTGGAGCACCATTTGTTGTGTGGACTAGGTCCAACACCAAAAGTACTTCTCAAAAGTGCCCAAGTGTGAAAATGCCAAGTTGAAAACAATGTCATGATGGAAACGTATAAGCATATATTATATTATTTACAAGTTTTGAAATTCCATCACATGGTTAAAGTATAAGCAGATATTATATAAAAGTATATTTTTTTGAACTAAGTAACTAAAGTAAAATGTGAGTCACCAATCACTGTACATATTGGTAAAAAGAATGTAAGTATAAGACAAGAATAGAAGAAACAAACCAATCACATACCAGAAGCTACAACGTTGTCTGCATGCAGCCGAGCTTGAATACCTTCAACTAAGGTAGTGGCCATTGCAGACTTATTACCAGAAGGAGCATTAGACACCAGCAGGTGGTACTCCAGCATAGCTTCCATGGTAGAAATGGTCAATGGATACTCCACATTAGTAAGCATAAACACAACAGCACTAGACTCAAGCTCCAACACATGAACACCACAACCAGCATACAACTTCCACCTCCTTATCACCCAACGATGTTGATCCTTCCATACACCAGCATAAGGAGAATCAGGAGGGGAATCCAACATCAGCTTCAAATCACCCCAAATAGTCAACCCAGGCCAGTTAGGAAGCTCACTCGAAGACTTAGGAATCTCAGCATCCACCAAACCATACAGCAGCATAAGATCACGATGCTCCACCCAGGTCAAAATGTTTTGCAATCCAGAGATATATCGAGTGTAGCCATCACTAGTCGTAATCTTATGAGTAAAGGTACCACGAGTAATGGGGGATGGCCGAACCTCCCAAGCTACAATCACACCCTTGCCAAGGTGCAACTCAGTCTCACTAACAGAAGCAACATCAATGAGATTGGCAGGATCTCTCTTCTCAAATGGGACAGACTTACCACGACGAGCCTTCTTCTTCCTAATAGAACGGTGAGGAGTGGGGACACCAGAAGAACATTCATCCTTGACCTTGACAGCAGCAGTAGCAACAAAGTCCTCAACAACCATAGGATCAGAAGTAGTTGCACCAGCTGATGAAGTAGGATGTGGATCAGTCACCGGTGTTGGGGTTGGCATCAAAGCAGGAGTAACAGGAGTAGGATTAGTAGCTTCATTGGTGGTGGTAGTATCATCATGAGAGTGAGTGGGATCAAAATTTGAAGTGGTGGTGGTAGGAACAGCAGTATAAGGAGCACTAGAAGATGGAACCCCAGCAGTACCCTTGTGAACATCCGGCAAAGAGGTGGGAGCAGCAGCAGGCTTAGAAGTGAGGACAACACGAGGAGGGGAGGGGGGGGGCGATAAATAGCATATTCAAGGACAGGTGTATTTTGACGCTTGATCATCTTTGTGTAAAGATCTTTAAGCTCATCAAAAGACAACCTCCTCACCCTTTCCCATGTCCATCCAGTCTGATAGTAAGCGGCCGATTGATTCTTAACATATTGCTGCATCAACCTTCGCTCCTCAATACGCGACAAAGGTCTGTTATGGCGTTGTTCACGAAATTGGGCTGCAAGAGATAATTGTGGTTTACGCATCAAAGCCATTGCCCGTTGAACACAATTTCTGTTGGAAATACGTTTTTCGTATTAAGAAAGTCTCGGTCACTCCAACAATATAGTTATAGGCTCGTAGTATATGTTTAGTTGTTATTTACATTAGCCCGACCCATGAGCATGTTCATGGGCCGGAAACCCAAGTCCACTAAGGGACTTGGTATATAAACCCCTTTCACCATGGAAAGGGGTGTTGGTTGTTTACTTTCATTTCACTTAATACAAGCTTTCTTTCTTTCTCTCTCTAGTTTCTCTCTCTAGAAAAACAACAACCCTCTTGATTAGTTCTAAGATTATCATTATTCTACAATTGGTATCAAGAGCCATGGGATGATTTAAGGTATGTTGATTCATGTTGTTTAGTTTTTGATTGGATTAGTGGGTGTTTTAGGATAATCCATCTCAAATCTTGAATTTTTTTTTGTGATTTTATGGTTTAAAATTGTAAACTAAACATTCGGTTTGATTATTTTGGTTGAAATCACAAAAAAATTTAGTGTTTTTGGGTATTCGTTGGTTACTGTATATCAATAATCGCACCAAAAATTTCGGAAAAGGGTTTATAATTCTGAAATTACTTTTTCGGAAAAGAGTTTATAATTCCGAAATTACTTCTTCAGAAAAGGGTTAAGTATTCCGAAGAAAAGTATCCTAAAGTTGTTTATCCAAAAAATCATACGTTTCCGAAGATACAGAAGTTATTTCGAAATATAACAGTTATCCGAAGATTTTTCATATTCCGAAGATTTGTTGTTTCTCTGAAAAACCCATTATTCCGAATATCCTAGTATTCTGAAAATCCATCCTTTATCCGAGGATTCCTTATATTCCGAAGATTTGTTGTTTATCTGAAAAACCCATTATTCCGAAAATCCTAGTATTCCGAAAAACCAGCATTTATCCGAATATCCCAGGATTCCGAAAAACCATAGTTTCTCCGAATATCTAGATTCAAGTTATTCCGAAGAAAGACTTTATTCCAAAGAAGCGTTATTCCAAAGATAGGGTTATTCCGAAGATAGGGTTATTCCGAAGATAGGTTATTCCGAAGATTAGTGATTGGTTTTATTTAGAATATTTTTCTAGGATTTTTAGTGGATTTTAATATTGATACATCAACACGATCTACATCGACAACAACATTTTTCACATCCTTACTTCATTGGACGATCAAAAGATAATCTTTTTCAATCAAGTGTTCAAAAAATGAATCCTCATTCAATCATGCCTACAATGACATCGCTTACCGATATTTCAATCATCTCGGGTACCGATACCCGCCCACCGTTTCTCATCAAAGACTTACTTGAAGCATGACAAGGTCGCATGAAAACTTACATCATGGGTAAACCCAATGGTAGACTTATGCTTCAATCCACTGAAAAAGGTCCACTCGATTGAGGAGAAGTTACTGTCAACAATGTGACGCGGCCAAGGTTGTATCATGAGTTACCGGATGCTAACAAACTCATTGCCGATGCAGATGAAAGGGTCGTTCAGATAATACTTCAAGCTCTTACACCCGATATCTATCGAATGGTAAGTGAACACACAGTGGCAAAGGATCTTTGGGATCTCTTAACTGTTTTGTTACAAGGGACTTCACTAACTAAGCAGGAACGAGAGTGTCAATTGTATGACTTTTTTGATAGATTCACATACATTCCAGGGGAAACACTTCATGACTACTACTGGCGTTTCACCACTTTGATGAATGATATGAACGTGTATAATCTAAGGATTGCTCAGTTTCAAATAAAAAGCAAGTTCTTAAACACGTTACCCCAAGAGTGGAGTCAATATGTCACCGATGTTAAAATGATTCGAGATTTTCACAAGTCAAATTTAGATCAACTCTATGCTTTCTTGCAGCAACACGAGAAGCACGTGATCCAAAAGCGTATCTCTCAGGGATCTTATCAAGAACCATTGGCATTAATGGAAAATCATCCAACGTTGTCATATCACAACTCTCCGTTTGCTTTGGGACACCAATCTTCCTATCAATCATTGTATCAAACTCCAATCTTTCCACAGTATTCGATCTTTCCACAACCACCTACATCTTATCAGCAACAATACAAGCAACCAGCAACATCATCACAAGGAGACTCACATCATTTACCTTATGCTTCACAACCATATTCACCTTATCAACCTCCAACAAACTCTGCCATCCCCTATCAACAACATGAGGCTCCTCAACCCCATTACTCACAACATGTTAGTGCTCCTTCAAATCAGTTTGTAGCTCAACCAGCACCAGTATTCTATTGTGATGATGAGATACCAGTCCCTGAGTTTAGACAAGGGGATAATCCTACTGATATACTTGCTCAAATGTCTGCTTATATCACTCAAGCATTGAACAAATGAGGTTACAGAGGTCCATCTCCAACAAACAATCAGTTGAGGAACTCTTCTAACTCTCGTCAACAAGCTACAATCCAAGATGGCAGAGTTACTGTGCAACCACTTCAGGGGAGACCAAGCTCATCTAATATTGGTGCACGTCCATCTAACACTGCTGCTACAAGGGGTAATAACACTGGTAAAATGAAGATGATTATATCTTATAACTGCAAAGGGGAAGGGCACATGCCTCGAGAGTGTAAGCAGCCAAAGAGGAAAAGGGATAACACATGGTTTCAGGAGAAGATATACTTGGTGAATGCTCAAGCCCAAGGACGTGAGCTCGATGAAGAAGAGTTAGCATTTGTCGCAGATCCCAGAGTTGCGGACATTGACGGCCTCACAGCAGCCATCACGAACAATGCCGCATATCATTGTGATGATCTTGATGCATACGATTCCGACTGTGATGATCTCAATACCGCCAAGGCAGCTCTCATGGCAAATCTTTCACTTTATGGAGCTGACACAATTTCTGAGGTACCAAATACTGCCAGTGATACTAGTATTGTACCTTATCAAGTTGAGCAAGTGTCTGAGTATCCGGAACAGCCTCCGGTGGTTAGTAACTCAAACGAGGAGACAAACAATGATAGCAATATCAATGCAAGTCCCCAGACATTGAGTGAATCACAACCGAGGGCTATTACGTCTACAAATTCGTTTGCTCAACAAGATTTGGTTATGGTGTCGGCATCTATGCTTGGCCAAATGAATAATGCGGTTCTTGAAACCCTCATTGTTAATCAGACATTATCTGCCGAGCTTGCTTTGTATAAGGAAAAGGTTAAAACTTTGGAATTAACTCCAGTGACCACTACCTTAACCAATCCTGAATTTGATAGGTTTAGGAAAGTCCAAATGGATAACTGCTAGAAATTAAGAGTTTAAGAGCAAATCTTTCGAAAAAACTTAAAGAAAAAGAGTCACTCGTTAATAATTTTCAAAAATTACAAACGGATTTCGAAATTCTCGAGTCTAAAAGGGTTGAAACGGAAATTAAGGCGTCTGAGAAAGTTAAAAAGACTGAAGTTTTGCTTTTAAAACAATACTCTGCTTCACATTTAGTACACTTGTTTCATTCTTCTTTTAAGGAATTCACGCTATCGCGTCTAATAGACCTACCACCTAACCCGGGGTATGCAAAGCAAGCATTTAACCACAACCCACGTCTTTATGATGCAACAAAGTTAGGATTGGTCTTAGATCCGATTGTGTTTTCAAATGAATCTAAGAGTATGTCACTACATGAAGAGAATCAGTCAAAAGTAATTTATACATATCCTGAGTATGATTATGCACAGCTTAATGCCGAGTATGCAAAAACAGATCTTAGAATTCGCTTTAATATGCAAAAGGAATTTATCCATACATCTGCTTACATGCCTACTGTAACACCCCAAAATGTGATATGCGGAAGCGGTGAAGCTCGGGGGCTGTTACGTCATTGTATCATAGTTCAAGGTACAAGAGAACGACTCTAAATGAGACGTTTTATAAAAATACCTCGTTGAATTTAAATTAAAAGCATCAAAGTACAAAAGGTCTCAGTTTCAAAAGATAGTGCAGCGGAATGTAAAAGTTTTAAACATCAACGAGATAATAGTTCAAAAGCATAAGTAAATAAATGTCCGAAGATAGCCAAGAAATG
The DNA here is from genome assembly GCA_025667525.1 of Glebionis coronaria. Taxonomy (NCBI): domain Eukaryota; kingdom Viridiplantae; phylum Streptophyta; class Magnoliopsida; order Asterales; family Asteraceae; genus Glebionis; species Glebionis coronaria. Next base: position 227,433,657 of record CM046881.1, read on the forward strand.
CATGCGGACTCCAAGTACTTCACACAACAGATACAAATCATCATCAATTACCTGAGATAAATGCTAAATTGGGTCAACATAAAGTTGGTGAGAATATAGGTTTCAAGTAAAAATTCATAGCAGTTCAATTTCAGATTTCATTTCATGTACACCTACAACTATAGGAGATATAGTGCCAAGTGTAGGATAAATTGGGTGTTCACAATATTTATGATAGCTAAGATCGTGACATCAAAACTAGTGATCCAGTGCATACAATAGATTGCATACATAAATTTTGCCGCAATGGAGTACCTAGCCAAGATAACTCCGTTCATACAAATGGTACACACTCGTCCGGCGTCAGAATGCCCAAGCGGAGGTTGTCAACCCTCAATAGATCTATCCCTAACATAAGAGCTTACTCTAGTAGAGTAACTAACGATTCACGATAGTGGGGACTATGGCTAAAGCAACTTAAGCTATCTCATAAATAGTGTTCACAAAGCGTTCACAGAAATCAAGTTTTACTTGCGTCCAGAAGCAAGCATCAAAGCATTTATCACATCCCAAAACATTAAACATATAAAAACAGTTTAATAGGGGTCTATAAACTCACCTTAAGCAACGATTCAAACCGCACAAGTAAGATCAAATAGTAGCGAGCAACTCTAGCAACAACCTAAATATAATACTATAGTTTAGGCGCTAGCAAATAAGTCACAATAGTTCATCACGTACGTTACTCATCAATCAAGTATATATTTTGTTGTTAAAATCGTGACTTGTAAATGTTACATCGTTATAACATTATAGTATATATATACTTAGGCAAAAATATTTATTTTTGACTCGACGAAATTTCGACAGCCTTTCGGCGTAAATTTTAATTTACCAAAATTTATCTTAAAAAATTTTCCTACGTGAATTCTAACGAAAATTCGGCAGCCTTTCGGCGTCAAATAAAAATTTGCCATTTTTAGTAAATACTCAAATCTCGTCCTAAAACCCCTATTTTCAACAATTTCTCAATCGCCAACAATTCAACAATTCATTTTTCACAATCGTAACAATTTCCACTTCCAACGTTCAAACTTTCAATAGTACAACAAGTATTCACATTTCGAGCTAATACGCTTTTACAAAACAAGTCCAACATTCATACATACCATTTAGTAACCATTTCGACACTCAAAAGAACACCGTTTAACTCGAAAATGTTGTTTCGACCACTTTAAAACTCTGGACAGCAACCACTTATAGTGTTGTTCTCCAAAAATTAAGTTTACCGACAACGAAATTTAAACGACCACAACTTACTCATTTTAGCTCCGTTTTTAGCCCATAATATATCGAAACGAAGGTATTCACTTATATTTTCATAATCTCGTAGTAAACTAGTGTCAAAACAATTTTTACGACTCTCTACGCTTCTTACAAAAGTCGGACAGATTGTACATTTTCCGTAAAAACTCGTTTTCGACCGTTTTCAAGCGTAACCACTAGTAGTAACACTACTAGTTTCTTCTAATTTTTCATATACATCAACAAAATCAAAGATTTTTCTTCAAGTTTACAAATCCAAAATATACATACTTATATTTTTCACAAATCTTTCGATTAACCCATTTTCATGTATGGATCTAATAGATCCACACTTAATTTCCACAAATCTTGAAATATTTCATGACCAAAAATAGTTTTCATCATTTTATTTCATAAAAATACTTGATGAGTAACATGCATGCATAGATCTACAAAGATCATGCATGGAAAAAATGAAAAGATGAAAAGGTTTAAGAAATGACCTTGTGTAACGACTCTACGTAACCACAACGATCCGATCTACAATAATACACACTAATAATCAACAAGAACTTCTACCCTAAATCTTCAACCTAAAAACTACTCAAATCGTCAAACCAAGAAAGTCCATTCTTCTTTATGCTTATACAAGCTCTAGGGTGTATTTGTTTTGTGTTAAATCTTGGTAAAATGAAGCTTTTCAAAAATCAACAATTGTGGAAAAGAGTATGTGTTTGTGCCGTGTGTTTAGAGAGAGAGAGGAAGAGTTGTGTGTGTTTTTGTTTGAGTGAAGTGAAGTGAATAAGTGTGAAGTGATTTTGAGGTTAAAAGGTTAATAAGTTAAAATGTGTAGGAAAGTGTAAGTTAAGCTCAATTTGGCAAAGAGTGAAGTGTTGGTGTATCTTGCATGAGGAGCTTGGTTTGGCCGGTTATGGGGGTCCTACATGGGGTAAAGTTTTCATAATTTTTACTATGGTAATTAGTTAAAAGGTTTAAGGTAAAAAGATTAGTTAGTTTTAGGTAAATATCAAAAAGTATATAGTTAAGTTAAAAATTACGTAAAACTTAAAAAAATTTGACGAAATATATTAAATTTACGATTTTTCGACGAAAACTGACATTTTATGATTGGTATAGTATTTTATGCACGCTAACGACGGTTAAACGTAAAAAACGACGTAAAATACGAAAACGCGATACGTTAGTTAAATATTCACAGTAAATACGATTTATTACTATAAATAGCAAAAATATTAAAATATAGATATACATAAATATTTAAATACGCTGCTCATAAAAATACGATCACGCTGCTAAAAACTAAACAGTTAAGCACATAATTCACAGATAACGAATAATCTCATGGATTATCGTCAATTCATTGACCGTCTCAGCACTTTGGTCAGGTTCACAGAAAATGTTCAGAATAATGACTGAGCACAGTGTCAGGTCATTACTCGTCATCAGACAGTTTTTCAGAAAACGCGGGATAACCTCCCGGTTCAAACACAGTTAAATCACATAGTTGACTAAATAAAAAGTCAAAGGGTAAAATAGTCATTTTACAAAGTAGGGAAAATTACCAGGTGTTACATCATCCCCTTGATAGAGAAGCTTTGTCCTCAAAGCTTAGGAGTGTCACGGTTTCTAGAATTGTCAAAGAGTTGCGGATATTTCTTGCGAAATTGATCCTCACGCTCCCAAGTGAATTCAGGTCCACGTTTAGAATTCCACCTCACCTTGATGATAGGAATACGACTCTGTTTCAATCGTTTGACCTCACGGTCCATGATTTCAACAAGTTCCTCGACAAATTGCATCTTGTCGTCGATTCGGAGTTCCTCCAATGGTATAACGAGTGTTTCATCAGAAAGGCACTTCTTCAAGTTCGACACATGAAAAGTGTTGTGCACGCGGCTAAACGCTTGCGGTAATTCGAGACGATAGGCTACAGTTCCAACCTTTTCCAGAATTTTGAAAGGTCCAATATAACGGGGGTTCAGCTTTCCTCGCTTGCCAAAACGTACCACACCTTTCCAAGGCGATACTTTTAGCATCACTTTGTCTCCCACTTGAAATTCGAGAGGCTTACGTCGAACGTCGGCGTAACTCTTCTGACGATCACACAAGCACGCAACATGTCCTCCAGCGTTTGAATAGTTCTCTCACTCTGTCCGTCAGTCTGTGGGTGATAAGCAGTACTCATGTCCAATTGCGTACCCAACTCCTTCTGTAGTGATTTCCAGAATTCCGAAGTAAATCTACCATCTCTATCAGAAATTATCGAGATCGGTATTCCATGTTTTGTGACTATTTCCTTCAGATAAAGTCTCGTAAGCTTATCCATCGAATCATCTTCCTTCATAGCCAAAAAGTGTGCAGATTTCGTAAGTCGATCCACAAATTCCCAAATTGTGTCATATCCGTTTGTCGTTTTAGGTAGCTTAGTTATGAAGTCAATGGTTATATTTTCCCACTTCCACATAGGAATTATAGGTTGAACCAACAATCCAGATGGTTTTTGGTGTTCTGTTTTCACTCTAGCGCAAGTCAGGCACATCCCTACATACGTAGCGATTTCAGCTTTCATATTTGGCCACCAATATAGCTTCTTCATATCCTGATACATTTTGTCAGATCCTGGGTGAATCGAATGCTTAGATTTATGCGACTCGTGCATAATCACGTCCCTTAGTCCTCCAAACCGTGGTAACCAACTTCTACCATTCAGACATAGCGTTCCATTATTGCTAGTCTCCAATTTCTTTGTAACCATTCCTCCTAATTTCTCAGCTTCAACATGTTCAGGCTTAAGAGCTTCGGCTTGTGCTTCACGAATTTGCACAGGTAAGTTCGGATTGATAACCATAGCTAACGATCTAACTCTACGTGTTACCAGTTGTTCCTTTCTACTTAGCGCATCCGCCACTACATTGGCCTTCCCACGGTGGTAACGGATTTCACAGTCATAATCGCTGAGCAACTCGATCCATTGACGTTGTCTCATGTTCAGTTCCTTCTGGTCAACAATATGTTGTAAACTCTTGTGATCGGTATAGACGACACACTTGGTTCCATACAAGTAGTGTCTCCACAATTTCAAGGCAAATACTACCGCTCCTAGCTCCAAGTCGTGCGTAGTATAGTTTTTCTCATGCGTTTTCAATTGTCGTGACGCGTAGGCGATAACTTTCTTCCTCTGCATCAACACAGCTCCCAATCCTTTTGCTGGTGCATCACAGTAGACCATAAAGTCTTCCGGTCCTTCTGGTAACGATTGAATAGGCGCACTACACAACATTTGTTTCAACTTTTGGAATGCTAATTCCTCCTTATCTCCCCATTCGTATTTCACCTTCTTTTGAGTCAACTTCGTCAATGGTTTCGCGATTTTCGAGAATCCCTCGATGAATCTTCGGTAATATCCGGCGAGTCCTAAGAATTGGCGAATTTCAGTCGGTGTCGTAGGAGCAGTCCACTCCCTAATCGATTCAATCTTAGCAGGATCAACATGAATCCCCTTGCTATCTATAACGTGTCCTAGAACTTGTACTCTTGGCAACCAGAAATCACACTTCGAGAACTTAGCGTACAATTCCTCCTTCTTAAGTAATTCCAATATTATCTTAAGATGTTCCTCGTGTTCCTTCTCATTCCTTGAGTAAATCAGTATGTCATCGATGAACACAATGACAAACTTGTCCAAATACAGTTTACACACCCGGTTCATGAGGTCCATAAACACAGCAGGTGCGTTTGTCAAACCGAACGGCATCACTTGGAACTCATAGTGTCCATACCTAGTCCTAAAAGCAGTCTTTGCAACATCTTCCTCACGGACTCTCAATTGGTGATAACCAGACCTAAGGTCAATCTTTGAGTAAACGCTCGATCCTTGCAACTGATCAAACAGATCATCGATCCTAGGTAACGGGTAACGGTTCTTGATGGTAAGTTTGTTCAACTCATGATAGTCGATACACATCCGAAAACTCCCATCCTTCTTCTTCACAAATAAGACTGGAGCTCCCCAGGGTGAAGAACTCGGTCTTATGAATCCTTTATCAGTCAACTCTTGTAGTTGCGTCGCTAGTTCTTGCAATTCCGACGGTGCTAAACGATAAGGCGCTCGAGCAACAGGTGCAGCTCCCGGTATTAAATCGATCTGGAATTCAACTTGTCTAGCCGGCGGTAATCCAGGCAAATCTTCAGGAAAGACTTCCGGAAAATCCCGTACGATAGGTACATCTTCCAACCGTTTTTCTTCCGTCTGCTTTTCAGTAACACAGGCTAAAAATACGTAGCAACCTTCCGACAACAACTTCTGAGCCTTGACACGCGAGATAATGTTCAGTCGTGACTTCCCTTTTCTGTCACTTGTATCCCCTTGTATCTCCAAAACTTCATCACCAAATGGTAAACGAACGATCTGCTCGCCGCGTACAATCGTAGCACGATATCTCGACAACCAATCCATTCCGACAATCACGTCAAAACTCCCTAACTCAACAGGCATAAGGTCTATTACGAAAGGATGACCTAGAAGATTTAAAGTGCATCCACGAAGTATAGTGTCGGCTTCTATCAACTTCCCATTAGCTAACTCAATAGTGTACTTAGTGTCTAAGGGCGAAGGGGTCACATCAAGTAAGACACTAAAAGCAGTCGACACAAAACTCCTATCGGCTCCAGTATCAAATAAAATAGAAGCATAACGACCATTGAGAAGAAACGTACTCGTCACAACGTCGGGGTTTTGTTGCGCTTCTCCTCCTATCACATAGACCCTTCCACGAGCTTCCCCAGCTTTAGCATTCTTTCCTTGGTCCTTGTCCTTGTTCTTTTTCTTTGGGCACTCATTGCTGTAGTGTCCCTTCTGCTGACATTCAAAGCAAGTGACGTTGGCTTTCGTGTTGGGTGGTGACTTACAATCCTTAGCAATGTGTCCAGTTTTCTTGCAGTTGTGACATTGTACATTGCATTATCCATTGTGGTGACGCTTGCATCGATTGCACAGAGGTAACGTCCCATTGTACACTCCCTTTTCCCCAGTACCAGCAGTGTACGCTTTCATAGTGTCTTGCCTCTTATTCGGGTAGTTCCCATGGTTATTCCTTTGGTTATTCCCCCACTTTCTCTTGTTGTCCGCGACATTCCCAGCATTTGCTCGAACAACTTGGTCCATCAGACTGTGAGCCATCCTTATAGCATCACTAACCTTTGTCGGTCCAGTCGATGTCACATTCCCTTGAATTCTACCAGGTAAACCCCAAATATAGCGCTCAACCTTCTTCTCTTCATCCGGAACCATTCCAGGACATAGCAAACACAATTCTTGAAACCTCCTTGTGTACGTACCAATGTCATTGTTCTTCACAGTCAAGTTCCACAATTCGATTTCCATTTTCTGAATCTCATTACGAGGACAGTACTCCTTAGTCAACAACTTCTTAAGTTCCTCCCAACTCATTCCATACGCCTCCTCGACTTCAGCCGTCTGCACATGTGTGTTCCACCAGGTCAACGCTCCAGTAGCTAAACTACAAGTAGAATAAGTCACTTGGTTCTCAACAGCACATCCACTAACACGGAACACAACTTCCATCTTTTCGACCCAACGAGCTAATCCGACAGCTCCTTCAGTACCATTAAAAGTCAAAGGGTCACAGCTCTTAAAGTCCTTGTAAGTACACGGCTTAGGCGGTCGATTGTCAACATTTTTCGGTGGTGCTTCGTTCACGTTGTTGTTAGCTTGAACGTATGCCAGTGCAGCAGTCACTCGTTGCGTAATCAGTGTTTCCAATTGAGCGTCAGTCATTCCGTTACGTGTGTTCACCATTGTTTCTCTGCGTTAACACAACAATGCAAATAAGGTTCAAGCATGAATATACACGTTATATATTTCATATGCTAAAATAGAATGCAGAATTTAACAGTACAGCAAACATAAAAAGGATAGTCACTGGTCAAGGTCATAAAGTTAAATTCCCATTCATAATCAATATATCAAGTACATAGTCATAAAATAAGAGTACGATTACATCTAGTCTACTCCAACTAACCGAGTACTACTCTAGTTTAGTGGATACAATACCCAAAAGATAAAGATGTCAATCTACTCTAGAATCAAGCACAATAACGATGAATCTCTAAGTGCGACGACGACGATCACACTCAGCACATCTCGGTGAATCACTCCTCGGGTCTCCATCTGCAGCTCGGTCTCCTCCACGAACTGACTCTAACTCACGCCTCAACCTAACAACCTCCTCAAGTGTGGTATCCAACAAGTCGTGGGTATCCTCGTTATCCTCTAACAATCCAAAAACCGCATCCTCAAGTAGACGAAAACGAACAGCATCTGAATCCCTAGCACATCCTATCATAACAACACATGACCTAGGTCTAGAGGGCTCTCCAACATGATGAGTAGGTGGTGTAGAAACAGCAGTAGCAGCTCGAATCTCATGAGTAGGCGATGCCTCAGGTGTATTGTGTGAATCAGACACACGAATCTTCTTCCGTGGGCATGGTGAATCAGAATCGGACAAAGCTCGAGATCTAACACCGGATGGTCCAGCTCCATCAGAAGGTGGTACAGTATCATCGGAATCAGTGTAAACCTCAGCTGGCGGCGTACCCCATAAAGCTTCCTTCTCCTCTCCAAATCGCTGACAGGGAACAATAGGCTTCTTCCTCAAGTTGGACGTCTTCCTAATCTCACTCCTCCTACTAGGCTCAACTCTCTCAGGTACTACAGTCAAAGCATCAGCCCTAATATCATCACCAGCCTCAGCACCCTCGCTATCACTACTAACCACAACCATCCTAACGTCAGTATCACTCTCAATCTCATCATCCATGTCCTAATCATCCTCACGTTCTACCTCATATCCATCCATATCATCATCACCCTCATGATCTACCTCAACACCATCCATATCATCCTCATGACCTACCTCATGTTCATCCATATCCTCATCACCCTCGTGATCTACCTCAATACCATCCACGTCATCCTCATCATCCTCATCGTCCTCACTACCACTAACCCACTCGATCAAAGTACGATGCACAACCGGTGGCATCCCATCAACAACATCGGAAGTATCAGACAACACATCAGGCTCACCCTCATCATCCTCATCCGGATCCTCGTCAGGGTCATACTCCGCACCTTCCTCCTCAGGATCAGCCTCCTCTTGGTCATTCTCCGGCTCAACATGATCTGGTACCATCTCAACCTCGTCTTCCCACTCTTCGTCGGCAGAGTCGGGCTGGTAAGAAACAGTAGATGACGACATAACCTGCAACAACCAAAATACGTATTAAGCAGTTGTAGGGTATGCATGAAATAATCATGTATAGAAATTAAAGTATGCAAATCAATGAGATGCATATGTATACAATACATATTACGTATTACATAATATATATTACATATTACTTATAGTGTTATCCTACGTAATACATTACGTAGTACACATATATATACAGAGTAACAAGTAGCCACATCGGTTATAGTCTAGGCCTAAGATGCAAACCTAGTTCTCTATAACCAAGGCTCTGATACCAATTCTGTAACACCCCAAAATGTGATATGCAGAAGCGGTGAAGCTCGGGGGCTGTTACGTCATTGTATCATAGTTCAAGGTACAAGAGAACGACTCTAAATGAGATGTTTTATAAAAATACCTCGTTGAATTTAAATTAAAAGCATCACAGTACAAAAGGTCTCAGTTTCAAAAGATAGTGCAGCGGAATGTAAAAGTTTTAAACATCAACGAGATAATAGTTCAAAATCATAAGTAAATAAATGTCCAAAGATAGCCAAGAAATACATGCGGACTCCAAGTACTTCACACAGCAGATACAAATCATCATCAATTACCTGAGATAAATGCTAAATTGGGTCAACATAAAGTTGGTGAGAATATAGGTTTCAAGTAAAAATTCATAGCAGTTCAATTTTCGATTTCATTTCATGTACACCTGCAACTATAGGAGATATAGTGCCAAGTGTAGGATAAATTGGGTGTTAGCAATATTTACGATAGCTAAGCTCGTGACATCGAAACTAGTGATCCAGTGCATACAATAGATTGCATACATAAATTCTGCCCCAATGGAGTACCTAGCCAAGATAACTCCGTTCATACAAATGGTACACACTTGTCCGGCGTCAGAATGCCCGAGCGGAGGTTGTCAACCCTCAATAGATCTATCTGTAACATAAGAGCTTACTCCAGTAGAGTAACTAACGATTCACGATAGTGGGGACTATGGCTAAAGCAACTTAAGCTATCTCATAAATAGTGTTCACAAAGCGTCACAAAAATCAAGTTTTACTTGCGTCCAGAAGCAAGCATCAAAGCATTTATCACATCCCAAAACATTAAACATATAAAAACAGTTTAATAGGGATCTATAAACTCACCTTACGCAACGATTCAAACCGCACAAGTAAGATCAAATAGTAGCGAGTAACTCTAGCAACAACCTAAATATAATACTATAGTTTAGGCGCTAGCAAATAAGTCACAATAGTTCATCACGTACATTACTCATCAATCAAGTATATATTTTGTTGTTAAAATCGTGACTTGTAAATGTTACATCGTTATAACATTATAGTATATATATACTTAGGCAAAAATATTTATTTTTGACTCGACGAAATTTCGACAGCCTTTCGGCGTAAATTTTAATTTACCAAAATTTATCTTAATAAATTTTCCTACGTGAATTCTAACGAAAATTCGGCAGCCTTTCGGCGTCGAATAAAAATTTGCCATTTTTAGTAAATACTCAAATCTCGACCTAAAGCCCTATTTTCAACAATTTCTCAATCGCCAACAATTCAACAATTCATTTTTCATAATCGTAACAATTTCCACTTCCAACGTTCAAACTTTCAATAGTACAACAAGTATTCACATTTCGAGCTAATACGCTTTTACAAAACAAGTCCAACATTCATACATACCATTTAGTAACCATTTCGACACTCAAAACAACTCCGTTTAACTCGAAAATTTCGTTTCGACCACTTTAAAAATCTGGAAAGCAACCACTTATAGTGTTGTTCTCCAAAAATTAAGTTTTCCGACAACGAAATTTAAACGACCACAACTTACTCATTTTAGCTCCGTTTTTAGCCCATAATATATCGAAACGAAGGTATTCACTTATATTTTCATAATCTCGTAGTAAACTAGTGTCAAAACAATTTTTACGACTCTCTACGCTTCTTACAAAAGTCGGACAGATTGTACATTTTCCGTAAAAACTCGTTTTCGACCATTTTCAAGCGTAACCACTAGTAGTAACACTATTAGTTTCTTCTAATTTTTCATATACATCAGCAAAATCAAAGATTTTTCTTCAAGTTTACAAATCCAAAATATACATACTTATATTTTTCACAAATCTTTCGATCAACCCATTTTCATGTATGGATCTAATAGATCCACACTTAATTTCCACAAATCTTCAAATATTTCATGACCAAAAATAGTTTTCATCATTTTATTTCATAAAAATACTTGATGAGTAACATGCATGCATAGATCTACAAAGATCATGCATGGAAAAATGAAAAGATGAAAAGGTTTAAGAAATGACCTTGTGTAACGACTCTACGTAACCACAACGATCCGATCTACAATAATACACACTAATAATCAACAAGAACTTCTACCCTAAATCTTCAACCCAAAAACTACTCAAATCGTCAAACCAAGAAAGTCCATTCTTCTTTATGCTTATACAAGCTCTAGGGTGTATTTGTTTTGTGTTAAATCTTGGTAAAATGAAGCTTTTCAAAAATCAACAATGGTGGAGAAGAGTATGTGTTTGTGACGTGTGTTTAGAGAGAGAGAGGAAGAGTTGTGTGTGTTTTTGTTTGAGTGAAGTGAAGTGAATAAGTGTGAAGTGATTTTGAGGTTAAAAAGTTAATAAGTTAAAATGTGTAGGAAAGTGTAAGTTAAGCTTAATTTGGCAAAGAGTGAAGTGTTGGTGTATCTTGCATGTGGAGCTTGGTTTGGCCGGTTATGGGGGTCCCACATGGGGTAAATTTTTCAAAATTTTTACTATGGTAATTAGTTAAAAGGTTTAAGGTAAAAAGGTTAGTTAGTTTTAGGTAAATATCAAAAAGTATATAGTTAAGTTAAAAATTACGTAAAACTTAAAAAATTTGACGAAATATATTAAATTTACGATTTTTCGACGAAAACTGACATTTTATGATTGGTAAAGTATTTTATGCACGCTAACGACGGTTAAACGTAAAAACGACGTAAAATACGAAAACGCGATACGTTAGTTAAATATTCACAGTAAATACGATTTATTACTATAAATAGCAAAAATATTAAAATACAGGCATATATAAATATATACAGAAATATTTAAATACGCTGCTCATAAAAATACGATCACGCTGCTAAAAACTAAACAGTTAAGCACATAATTCACAGATAACGAATAATCTCATGGATTATCGTCAATTCATTGACCGTCTCAGCACTTTGGTCAGGTTCACAGAAAATGTTCAGAATAATGACTGAGCACAGTGTCAGGTCATTACTCGTCATCAGACAGTTTTTCAGAAAACGCGGGATAACCTCCCGGTTCCAACACAGTTAAATCACATAGTTGACTAAATAAAAAGTCAAAGGGTAAAATAGTCATTTTACAAAGTAGGGAAAATTACCAGGTGTTACATCTACTAGAGAAAGCCTTAGTATACTTCCTACACTTGTTAATTCGGACGAACCTAAGGAAATTCCTAAGAATCTTCCACCGCTAAGTAGGGTATTGCTAAGTTTGGAAGAGATTCAGCGATACCTAACCGGATTTGACAAGGTCATCAAGGAATGTACGACTTCAACGGCTCAAACCGCTGGAGAATGGGCTTTCGAACACATGAAAACGGTGTTTGAGAAAGAGATCGTTTCGTTTGTAGACAATATTAAAGAGGGATTTTTAGACTCGGGGATAATCTTAATTTCGAAATGGGTGAAGTTCGAAAAGTTTTCTATGAAATGGATGATGCTTATGAACAACATTTAATTGAGAAAGAAAAGATTTTGTCCGAATATGACCGATTCTTGGAACATATAGTGTCTCTTGAAGTGATGCAAGTTGTTACTATTGAATTTGCTTTTGAGATGACATCTGCTATGAATAAATGTGATGATGTGCATGATATTTTTGTGAATATTGTTGAACCTGTGAATAATGTAGATAATCATTCTTGTCACGAATCTAACGCTAAATTTTTAAAGCTTCAAGATTCTTATAACTCACTTTCAAAACGTTTTGATGAGCTTCAACAACATTTTATATCTCTTGAAAATGAAAATCTTTCTAAAACAAATGATTGTGAAAACTCTGTTGAGACGAGTGACAAGATGATTCAGGTGGTTCAAGCATTAGAGGAAGAAATTATGAGACTTAAGAGAGAATCATTGACTGATAAATTGGAACTAGAGGCTGCGGAGTTTAAAAATCATGCCCTAGAAGATAGAATTACTTCTATGCTAGGGGAGTTTGATAAAGTAAAGCAGGGTTTTCACAAATTTATGGTTCGGTAGAAGAACGCTTCGCTATTAATGCGGCAGAGAAAAAGTCACTTGTTGAACAACTGAACCACAAATGTGAGGAAATCTCTGACTTAAATATTCAACTCGTAGACAAAAACATGGTTTTGGCTGAATTAAAAGAGACACTTCAACTCAAAGGAAAAGAAGTTGTTGATAATCCAGCTACAATCTCTACCCCGACCTCTAGTGCTCCAAAAACCAACAAGGTGGTGATCACTAAGAACCCGTATGTAACACCCCCAAATTTATACAATTCAATACAGCGGAAGACTCGTTGGTGTTACGGGATAGCACATTACTCACATCATAGACAACGCATAAAAAAATCACGTCGTTTAATAATAAAAGCATTTCCATTCATAAATATCAAATTTACATAGGTTCCAAGTCATTGTATTCCATACAGGTTTTACAAAGCATTTGAATGGAAACTATTATTTAAGTGCGGGCCATGAATTTTTGTTGTCTTCCCGAGAATTACCTTCAAGTACCTGAGATAAAACATGTTAAAAGAAAAGGTCAGCGATAACGCCGAGTGAATTCATAGTGTTTAATAAAACCATCAATATATCATCGGTATATAATTATTACCGAAAATCATTTTGTACAAATCTTTATAATAGGCCATAAAATAGCCAAAGTCATTTAATACAAATCCTTATTAAAAATCATAATATAGGCTTTTGCCTTCAAAATCATTATACGAACCAAAGTCGTAAAAACATCATACAATACGTTTTATAATGTTGTATAGAGTTAAATAAAAACTGTTATATGAATATGGTTAAATAAAACCAAAACACGAACATAATATCAATAATAAGACCTCGTATTGCTAGTCAGGAAATTCATTGTAATTCAATGCGTATAGCAGTATTTCGTTAATTGGATTATTATAAGTCGCATGACATTGTTACCTTACTATAACCAACAACGGGTAGCTAACCCGAAACTCATTTGCGCATCTAAATTAGCGTGTCGTCACAATAATCACGCTTGTGTAAATCTTCTCATACATAAATTCGCTTACCAATCAATGTGGCACGACGGGGATCAACCGTCAAGGCGCGAACTGGGGTGATCGTCCCCAAATAGTACTATTATATGCATAAGCGTCTACCAAATCCCGGTAGTTCACAATTCATGCTAATGGGACTTTTAGTGTCATAACCTAACTTTAATAATCCATTTCATTTCATCTATCGGGTTATTTAATCATTCATCGGGTCATACAATCATTCGGGTCCAAATCAATAAACAAACAATCGGGACAAATGGTGTCCTATTTTATAAAAACTAACATGTTATCTCCCTCACGGGTTTATAAAACATTTCATAAAAACATTTAAAAGAGTGCGAGGCTATGAACTCACGTTGATGTGGGAAGGCGGGTTATCGGCAATTCGGATGTACGGTACGTGCTTCAATCACGGAAACCTAGACAAATAATACTTGTCTTAGATTCTTGTCCAATGACTTTATAAAATAACAATTATGTATACATATGATGATTTTATATATATGATGATGATCAAGTGGGTTTATACATCTTTACTCATTCATTATAGTGTTTATGTGTTGCTAATATTTTTATACAAGTTTTACTAGTTTGACTTATTTACATGTTTTAGGCCCAATAAGCCTATTACAAGCCCAATAAGTAAGTTTATAAGTGTTTTACCAAATTAGTCGGGTTTATTGTCCATTAAGGCTACTTTGGCCCGTTAATGTCTATATGTTGTAAAGCTCGGGTTTTATCGGTTTTTACTTGTTATATATGTTTATATATCAGTATGTGAGTTTATAAAAGTTTACATTAGACGGGTCCAACCGTCTAAGTTTTATTTAACAAAAACGTTAATCTTTCGGTTTTAGCCGAAAAGACGTAAAACTTAGTATATAGTTTTTATGACTTATAAAAATTACCAAAACTATCATTTTTATATAATGTCCAGTTATTTATCCCTATGCATTTTTATATAAATGAAATATATAAGTTAGTGGGTTTAAATTCATATTTTATAATATATTTATTTGAGTGCTTATATAATAATATTAAACTTTAATTTCACAAAATCAGTCCTAAAAATCGAGTTTACTAAAATGATCATATCTAGAGTTCTACATGGATATAGAACCCCAAATTTTTATCACAGAAACTAAATGATATATGCTTCATTTTATTCCGTTATAGATACTGATGAATCAACCTCTAAGTACTTTATAAAATTCGTCCAAAACAGTGTACTCAGATTTGCACTCTAAACTTGTTTTGATCATATCTCACTCATTTTTATAATTCCATTGCATGGCCAACTCTCACATGTGTACAAGTATCAATACTCACTGTATATCAATTCATCTATACCATTTTATCAGTTCATCATATGGTTATTTACTGTTTTTATATAGCCTACTAAATTAAGCAAGATTAACCACTTTTACATATAGTTTTTCATCTTTTTACCCATGTTTATCAACACTTGATCCCCACACAACATTTTTATCATCATATATTCATCATATACATATACAATAAGAAAGAAAATACATGATTACATAATCAAAATAACAAGAGGATGGGAAGAACAATCTTTATACCACCAAAGTGATGAAATGATGAGGTTTTGGATGAACAAGACTTGGTTTTGGGTAACCTATCTTATGAGATATCAACAGCACTTCTAGGATCACCAAGTATTTGTAGACTCCTTGAAAATTCATCCTTTGATCTTCATGAAATCTCCTTGCTAGTTGTTAATATCACCTCCAATCAACAAGACATCAAAAGGCTTTCATCTTGTTCAAGTTAAACATATGATTCATGGTTGAATTTTTGATCAAATTGGGTGTTTTGGGTGGAGTATGGGACGAAATAGGAGAGAGGAAGAGAGAAAATGGAGAGGTATTGCATGCATGAATGAGAAAGTGGGAGGAGTTAGATGGTTTTGTGTTAGCTTGGTGGTTTTGGAAGAAACTAAGGACATGTGTCATTGGTTTACACACAAACTTGACACCTATATGGTGTATTGGTTAAGCTTGGATGGTTATAGTGGGGGTGGGACAAGTGTCCCACTTGTCTCATCTCCATTAATTTACGGGTACTCCTCGATTCTAGTTTCCTCGATTTACGTGCCCTCCGGTCGTTTTACGAAAAACGTTTTTATAAATTATGAATCAACGACACAAAACGAATCTAATAAAAATTATCTCATCAAAAACGGAGTTCGAAAACGTAAATACGTAATCCTAAGGTTTCCGGTTTAGTCGTAAAGGACATTAAATTATAATCGTAAGTCCTAATCTCTTCTCGTAAATTTGTGAGTTTATGAACCAACAAAAATTTAAAATTCCAAAATAATATTCACGGATAAATTTATTTTCTGAAATGTCAGATTGTCACAAAAACGGTGTATGTAAACGTAAGCACATAACGTAAATCCTCCGGTTTAGACGTAGTCGATGCTACTTCAAGACGTAAATCCAAATTTCTTCCCAAAAATAAGTGAGTTCATATTATAACATTAAAATAATGTTTTAAAATATATATTGAGAATAAAATATCAACCATAAGTTGACGGATTGTCACAGCATTTACCCCTAAACAGGATCTTTGTCCTCAAAGATCATCTTATCTTACTACTCGCTTCTTATAGAGTTAATGCCATGTTGGTATTTCCTCCACATTCGGTCTTTTCTCACAAGTGTAATTCATTACAATACGCGAGTTTCATCAAACATAACTACGGGAATAAGATCAGGCTTAATGTTGACTTACTTTCTCTATCCATGATGTTTACGGGTTTTTGATGAATGTAACTTTTCGCCGATCTAAACTTCATTAAGGAATAATCAGATTTTCACTTGATAAACATTTCATCAAGTTAGATATACGAATCATAATTCACGCAGCTCTTGAAGTCCTAGGGTAGATCCAGCTTATATGCCTTTCAAACCAATTTTTACATCATCTCAATGGTCCCATTCAACGGGGACTTAATTCCCATGATCTTTCAGATCATCTATTCATTTTTCCAAGGTGAAAATTTTTGGCATAACTTCGCTACCCATCCGACACTTCAAGATCTACATTTCATACTCACATAACCTCCTGCCCACTAATGGCAGTCAATAACCAGATCCTAATTTCAACAATCATTTCAGGTCTTGCGGGTCGGGTATTTTGTAAGGTTAGGTTTGTCGTCATAGAAAACCTTAAACCTAAAAGACATGTCCAACTCACAATGGGTGTATGTCGGGTGTCTTCATCCCAACTCCTGCTTACAGATGTTCTAATATTTAAATCTTAACAAGATTCGATCTCGATCCTAGAACGATAATTATCAATGATAATCTCTCCAAAGGAAAAAGATTTTATAGTTTATTACCAAAGGTCAATCATTCAAACATAGAACAACACTTATAGTATTTTGTATCGTTACTTTACCTCGTCCCTTCGATTTGGGGTGGTACACAGTACTCTCATCAAGATTCGTTCGTAATGACTTCTGAGCAAATCTCTAGAAATTCAATGCGAAGTGAGGATCTTGATAGAGATGATCGATATAGGCACACCATGTTTACACAACTCCTTTAAATACAAAAGAGTCAATTTCTTCATCAAGAATCTATCATTAACATGAATGATATTAGTAGATTTGGTCAGTCTGTCGACGATGACCCAAATCGAATCAAATTCAGATGATGACCTTTGCAATAGCTAGACGTTTACTAATGTATGAGGCAATGTCTGCCTTCATAATTTGCCGTTAGTACAACTTCTTCAGATAAAGATACATTTAGTCAGAAATGACAGGAATAGAATACTTAATCTTATGAGATTTCAACATGACTAAATCTCTAAATCTCCATATTTAGGCAACCACAAACGGCCTTTTATACATTTAGCTCCATCGGCTCTTATTACTAATGGTTCACATTAGCCGCGAACCCCCTTTTATTATTTAAATTATCTTTCTTACAAGCATTGTTTATTTTTATATTGTTCGGCAATTTATTTTGCACCTTCATTATTAAGGAACATGTCCTAATTGGTTCTTTATCTTTTCTACATAATGTGTCAGTAATTACATTCACCTTCCTTGATGAAATAAATATCATGACCGTATTTATTCAGAAATTATTCCTTCATATTTTCTAAATCTTAGTTCTATCTCAACTATTATTTTTATCAGTTTTGCTCAATCCGACGTTTTAAAGCGTCGATAATTATTACACGTAAATTAACAATAAATATTAAGTTTTTATGAAACGTAAACGTTAAAAGTTTTAAACTTCTTAGCTCGACCAATTATATAAAGATATTCAAAATAAGTTTGAATTTTAGTTAACACGATTTTTGTTGATTTTTCGAAAATAATTAATAAGATTCGTAAATATTTGAAAAATCTTTGGTTATACTTTGGTCAAAATTTTCTTAGTTGAAAAGCAAAAATTGTCGTTTCAAATTTTAAGTCATGGTTTAAAATGGTTTCCTCAATCCCTCTTAGGTTGTCTTGAGGTATACACGAACATTTACCCCTAAACAGGAGTTTAGTAAAATGATTTGTGTATAAGGGAATAATTTCTTAAAAATCCTTTGATAAATTATTTGTCAAAACATATTTCCACTTTCTTTTTGGTAAAACCCAAAGTCTTAAATGGCTCTAATTTTTAAAGAGTCAATATATTCCATTATCTATTAATCACATGGTCAAATAATATAAAGGATTAAGTCTTAAATCACATATTAATTATTCAAGGTACAGGTTTTCATTGTTCGGCCAATTCAGGGCAGTTTATAAATAATTATTAACTCATTCTTATTCTTATAAATAAACAAATGGCCCTTAATGATCACAAGCATGAATTTATCAAATTACAGCCTACACACGTGATTTACCAAATTTATGGATGCTACATGTGTATTAGTCAATCCAAACGACATCACGTGAGACTCATAACGTTCATTACAAGTACCAGATGTATTGGAATAGATAATCCTTTTTGCGGATGCGAAGTTGATGATAACCATGCCGTGGATCAAATCTTTAAAACATACGCTAGAACCTTGTAAATAATCGAACAATCTATCATCTTGGGTAGTGGATATAGATTTTAATCGTCAATTTGCTTAGTTCACGGTAATCAATAAACATAAGGAATGATAACACCATAGCTCTTCATGATGACGAGCTCGGTAGAATAAAATCTTTCTCCGACAACTCTCTCAGTTGTACGATAATTCCTTTAATTCAGATGGTGCTGACGTACAATGCACACGCCACAGGTGCAGCACCGAGAATATAATCAATACCAAATTCAACTTACCTTAATGGCAAAAGTCTAGGTAATTCACCAGCAACTACCTCCTAAAATTTCAAATAACAGAAACATCTTTTAATAAGTTTACTTTAAGTTCTTTCTAGATTACATGATCTATGATCAGTTTATAACCATTCACGATATAATTTCAAGTCTAAATGCAGGATATGGTCATCCATCAAGAATTATTTAGATCACTTTTGATAATCAGCATCTTATCATTTAGGGGAATTCTATTCGAGTTCCCATCAATTAAGACAATGTCGTCATGTCATAATCAATCAATCAATTCTAATGGCACTACCAACTTTTCAGTTTTATTGCCGTTGATAAGATGTGAACTTCTCAAAAGACTAATAATAACTCATAATCCTTCACAATTCAAGGATATCTGGAGACATAACTAACCTTAAAAGAGTAAGGTCAACGCATAATCTACGCGAGAGAATTTCAAATCAGATACAGACGAAAACATTTACGAATATGAGTCTATCCCATGTTTTCATGAATTGAGTACGCATTCGAAAGCTACTCGTATCGTTACCCAGGTCATTCAAATGAAACCAAATCAAAAGAAATGATAGGAACGTCGATACATCCAGTCGGGTATCAACACTCGGTAATCAGATACTTTTCCTAAGAATCTCATTACGGGAGAATTGGACAAGAAAGAATTGTCAATTGTCAAATAAGACAATTTCCGCAGTTGAGTAAATTCGACTCAGAAGAATAGATGCTACAGGCACATATATAGGTGTCCCCAACATTATGTCCTTATTTTTCACTTCTTGCAGATCTAATAAAATTTAATCTTTCACAATCTTCAAAGAAAATGTAGTGTTTATTCATTAGTTTTATGGTGACTACTAATCAGCCATGCATGGTCCATTCCAAATTGTATGTAGGCGCGCAACTATATACAATTTCAAGATTAACGATGCAATACTCAGTTCGTCAAAATTTTATCATGATGTTTATAATAAAAACATTTTCATGCTTAATTCTTAAATAAGAATCAAAAATAAATTTATAAAGATTTTCTTTGTTATGAAAACAATTAAGTTTTCCAAGGTATTTGATAATCAACTTTATTTCAATAATGATTATTTATAAGTCTCACTTTAAATAATCCATATAGTGATTAAAATTCAATTTTCTCAATGGATACTGTTTTATCTTATAAAAACAATGTGTGATCTGCAAAAGAGTGATGAAGAGTTGTTCACCAAGAACTAACTACAATATAATAGGAAATGAGCTTAGCCAAATAATCATGAGGTTCATGACCTCGATGGCACTCAAAAAGAATAATTCACAATGCAACTCAAATCGAGATGAGTGCTTGTTCAATGGTTGCATCACTAATGCGAGCATTAGGATGAAGCAATAAAAGATAGATAACATCGATACATGTAGGATTTAGCAATCAAAGGTAGTCTTTTCATTATCACAAACAAGTCAAAATTGTACTGTAACACATTACGTGTCACTATGTCATACAATTCCACGAACTCATCCTACCAACTGATGTCTCAGTTAAGTTATGGATTATTTTTAAAAGATACCACAATGAATACTAATCTACAAGAGTCATTAGGTGTTCCACCTGTCCCGAAAGATCCATCGGCCCCAATTCAGAAGAAGATTTCTTCAATTTATTTCTTGAACACCGGGCATCCTCATCATTGGACAATGGTCTAGGAACAACCCTTAACACAAACTAACAATCATTTGAAACCTTATAATTTAATCACATAACTCAACAACTTCCTCTTAACAATTTCTTATTCCATACAAGTTAAATTTTACTTCATTCAAGTTTTCAATCAACTTATACTTAATGCAATATCCTACCTCATTCTCCAATACTTTCATCCTTATTCTTACACCTTAAAAGGGCAATAAAAGCTCGATATGATCAACACTTAATTTCCAATCCTATAGCTCTTACAACAATAGTTATCAAATGAGTCACTAGTATGAAATGACTCACACATTCAATTAGACTTCTCGGAAAGGTACTAGTGGCATGAGGCTTTTCGGTAATGGTTCTAATAACAGCCTCAAGTGCAACATTCACCCTTTCGATTTTTCAAATTTAAGAATTGGATGACAACGAATCAGATGACACCTTTCCAGGTGGTAACGTTTTGTCAAACTCCACTCTATAAGGAAAGATCGTCATGACATCGATATCAGATTTAATCTCACCAATTCTTCTTCAATATCACAATCAACTAATATCAACATTTCTACGAATATCAACCAATTGTTGGGATCATAAATATCCACAACTTGGTTTAGATCTAGGATAGCTAGAATTCCTACGAGAATAGCTTTGATTAATTTACTAGGGGATTTAGGGTTCCTTGTGACAATCTACGTCGTATAAATACCTCGTATAAATATTAAAATAATCATCAAACAATCATGTAATCAAATTACATTATATGTATATATATAATCCAAGTTATATATATTAAAATAACACTTCTTAGTTTGGCCTTGTCGGTAACTCGGGAATTCTTCGGCACCGTTACAGTCAAAAGAGTTTTAGACATTTTTAGAAAAATGTTTATAATTAAAAGATTTTGAACTGTTTTATACAAAACCTTAGTTTTAAAAATCTTCCGTTCTCTATAACGAGAGCTCTGGTACCAAACTGTAACACCCCCAAATTTATACAATTCAATACAGCGGAAGACTCTTTGGTGTTACGGGATATCACACTACTCACATCATAGACAACGCATAAAAAAATCGCGTCGTTTAATAATAAAATCATTTCCATTAATAAATATCAAATTTACATAGGTCCCAAGTCATTGTATTCCAGACAGGTTTTACAAAGCATTTGAATGGAGATTATTATTTAAGTGCGGGCCATGAATTCTTGTTGTCTTCTCGAGAATTACCTTCAAGTACCTGAGATAAAACATGTTAAAAGAAAAGGTCAGCGATAACGCCGAGTGAATTCATAGAGTTTAATAAAACCATTAATATATCATCGATATATAATTATTACCGAAAATCATTTTGTACAAATCTTTATAATAGGCCATAAAATAGCCAAAGTCATTTAGTACAAATCCTTATCAAAAATCATAATGTAGGCTTTTGCCTTCAAAATCATTATACGAACCAAAGTCGTAAAAACATCATACAATACGTTTTATAACGTTGTATAGAGTTAAATAAAAACCGTTATATGAATATGGTTATATAAAACAAAAACACGAACATAATATTAATAATAAGACCCCGTATTGCTAGTCAGGCAATTCATTGTAATTCAGTGCGTATAGAAGTATTTCGTTAATTGGATTATTATAAGGCGCATGACATTGTTACCTTACTATAACCAACAACGGGTAGCTAACCCGAAACTTATTTGCCCATCTAAATTAGCGTGTCGTCACAATACTCACGCTTGTCTAAATCTTCTCATACATAAATTCGCTTACCAATCAATGTGGCACGACGGGGATCAACCGTCAAGGCGCGAACTGGGGTGATCGTCCCCAAATAGTACTATTATATGCATAAGGGTCTACCAAATCCCGGTAGTTCACAAATCATGCTAATGGGACTTTTAGTGACATAACCTAACTTTAATAATCCATTTCATTTCATCTATCGGGTCATTTAATCATTCATCGGGTCATACAATCATTTGGGTCCAAATCAATAAACAAACAATCGGGACAAATGGTGTCCTATTTTATAAAAACTAACATGTTATCTCCCTCACGGGTTTATAAAAACATTTCATAAAAACATTTAAAACAGTGTGAGGCTATGAACTCACGTTGATGTGGGAAGGCGGGTTATCGGCAATTCGGATGTACGGTACGTGCTTCAATCACGGAAACCTAGACAAATAATACTTGTCTTAGACTCTTGTCCAATGTGTTGGTAATATTTTTATGGCAATTCGGATGTACGGTACGTGCTTCAATCACGGCAATTCGGATGTACGGTATGATGATTTTATATATATGATGATGATCAAGTGGGTTTATACATCTTTACTCATTCATTATAGTGTTTATGTGTTGGTAATATTTTTATACAAGTTTTACTAGTTTTACTTATTTACATGTTTTAGGCCCAATAAGCCTATTACAAGCCCAATAAGTAAGTTTATAAGTGTTTTACCAAATTAGTCAGGTTTATTGTCCATTAAGGCTACTTTGGCCCGTTAATGTCTATATGTTGTAAAGCTCGGGTTTTATCGGTTTTTACTTGTTATATATGTTTATATATCAGTATGTGAGTTTATAAAAGTTTACATTAGACGGGTCCAACCGTCTAAGTTTTATTTAACAAAAATGTTAATCTTTCGGTTTTAGCCGAAAAGACGTAAAACTTAGTATATAGTTTTTATAACTTATAAAACTTACCAAACTATCATTTTTATATAATGTCCATTTATTTATCCCTATGCATTTTTATATAAATGAAATATATAAGTTAGTGGGTTTTAATTCACATTTTATACTATATTTATTTTTAGTGCTTATATAATAATATTAAACTTTAATTTCACAAAATCAGTCCTAAAAATCTAGTTTACTAAAATGATCATATCTAGAGTTCTACATGGAGATAGAACCCCAAATTTTTATCACAGAAACTACATGATATATGCTTCATTTTATTCCTGTATAGATACTGATGAATCAACCTCTAAATATTTTATAAAATTCGTCCAAAACAGTGTACTCAGATTTGCACTCTAAACTTGTTTTGATCATATCTCACTCATTTTTATGATTCCATTGCATGGCCAACTCTCACATGTGTACAAGTCTCAATACTCACTGTATATCAGTTCATCTATACCATTTTATCAGTTCATCATATGGTTATTTACTGTTTTTATACAGCCTACTAAATTAAGCAAGATTAACCACTTTTACATATAGTTTTTCATCTTTTTACCCATGTTTATCAACACTTGATCCCCATACAATATTTTTATCATCATATATTCATCATATACATATACAATAAGAAAGAAAATACATGATTACATAATCAAAATAACAAGAGGATGGGAAGAACAATCTTTATACCATAAAAGTGATGAAATGATGAGGTTTTGGATGAACAAGACTTGGTTTTGGGTAACCTATCTTATGAGATATCAACATCACTTCTAGGATCACCAAGTATTTGTAGACTCCTTGAAAAATTAGCCCTTGATCTTCATGAAATCTCCTTGCTAGTTGTTAAGATCACCTCCAATCAACAAGACATCAAAAGGCTTTCATCTTGTGCAAGTTAAACATATGATTCATGGTTGAATTTTTGATCAAATTGGGTGTTTTGGGTGGAGTATGGGACGAAATAGGAGAGAGGAAGAGAGAAAATGGAGTGGTATTGCATGTATGAATGAGAAAGTGGGAGGAGTTAGATGGTTTTGTGTTAGCTTGGTGGTTTTGGAAGAAACTAAGGACATGTGTCATTGGTTTACACACAAACTTGACACCTATATGGTGTATTGGTTAAGCTTGGATGGTTATAGCGGGGGTGGGACAAGTGTCCCACTTGTCTCATCTCCACTAATTTACGGGTACTCCTCGATTCTAGTTTCCTCGATTTACGTGCCCTCCGGTCTTTTTACGAAAAACGTTTTTATAAATTATGAATCAACGACACAAAACGAATCTAATAAAAATTGTCTCATAAAAAACGGAGTTCAAAAACGTAAATACGTAATCCTAAGGTTTCTGGTTTAGTCGTAAAGGACATTAAATTATAATCGTAAGTCCTAATCTCTTCTCGTAAATTTGTGAGTTTATAAACCAACACAAATTTAAAATTCCAAAATAATATTCACGGATAAATTTATTTTCTAAAATGTCGGACTGTCACCAAAACGGTGTATGTAAACGTAAGCACGTAACGTAAAATCCTCCGGTTTAGACGTAGTCGATGCTACTTCAAGACGTAAATCCAAATTTCTTCCCAAAAATAAGTGAGTTCATATTATAACATTAAAATAATGTTTTCAAATAAATATTGAGAATAAAATATCAACCATAAATTTACGGATTGTCACACCGTACGATAAGAACAATCCACTATCTTATAAGTTATATATGGAGCATGCAGTTAAGCAAGCGGATCTTGATAGGGATGTGCTACACGATGCTTAGAGCATGCAGTCACTATTACTATGCTCATGCTTACATTGAGAGGGTACAACAATGCTTAGAGCATTTGAATTACATAGGACAACTGGGTTCTGCACCACTTAAACAACAAACCACCACCATTGCCATGACTCCATTCAATAAGAATCCAAGATCTAAGCCTATATTGAACACACCCATCAAGGCTAAATCAAAATCTGTCACTAATGTTCCCTTGTCTTCTACAGGAGTAATTGTATCTACTAAGGCTAAAGGATCTCAAGACAAGAAGAACAGGGTCAAGCCTTCCACTAGTAGGACTGCGAAGAAGAAAGTAGAAGTTCACCCTAGGAATGTTATTTCAAATTTGAATAAAAAGAATCATGTAACTAAGACTAAAGGCCCTGTGTGTGTGCAGCAGCCTAAGCAAAATGTGAATTCTAATTTGCAATGTTGGAATTGTAATGAATGCATGTTTTCTCAGCGTCATGATTTATGCCTTGTTGATCACGTGAATGAAATGTATGCAATTGGGAACAACCTTGAATGGATTCCAACGGGGAAGAAATTCAACCAAGTTGGTTGACAATGGAAACCCACTGGTAGGACCTTCACTGCTAATGGAACTACGTGCCCTTTAACTAGGATCACATCCACGGAAGTTGGGTCAGCGTCCTTTAAATAGGAACTTTAGCACTAAAAAATGGAAAAAGCGCCCTTTAACTAGGTCTGCCCCCACTATTGTGCCTACCAGTGAAGAAGTACCTCAGGATCTTAGACAACTAGAATCTAAGCCAGAATCTAGGAAGCAAATTTGGAAGCCTAAGAACTCTTTTGATAGCAAATATAAGATAACTACATCTGTACCTGCTAACACAGAGGAACTTCTAGATTCTGATACATCGTCTTTGTCTGGCGATATTTTTAGGTGGTCCAAATCATCCTCTGGTACTTGGACTCTGGATGCTCAAAGCATATGACCGGAGACCAGTCGATGCTCAGAAATTTCGTCAGCAAGTTTCTAGGAACGGTTAAATTCGGCAACGACCATATTGCGAAGATCATGGGTTATGGTAAATACCAAATTGGGAATGTTACGATTTTAAGGGTATATTATGTGGAGGGACTTGGTCACAATTTATTTTCAGTGGGACAATTTTGCGATTCAAACCTTGAGGTTGCTTTTCGACAACATACTTGCTTTATTCGCGATCTTGCCGGAAATGATTTGTTAAAAGGTTATCGAGGGGATAATCTCTACACACTGTCCATTCAAAACATGATGGCCGCCTCTCCTGTATGCCTTCTTTCCAAAGCATCTAAGACCAAGTCATGGTTGTGGCATCGCCGGTTATCTCATCTTAACTTTGATGCTATAAACCATTTGGCTAAAAATGAACTTGTTCGTGGTCTTCCAAAACTTAAGTTCGACAAGGACCATTTACGTTCCACGTGTTCTTTGGGGAAAAGCACCAAGAAATCATACAAATCTAAAGCTGAAGACACCAACCAAGAACCACTGTATCTTTTGTACATGGATCTTTGCGGGCCAATGCGTACGGCTAGTGTGAGTGGTAGAAAATACATCCTCGTCATGGTGGATGATTTATAAAGGTTTACATGGGTAATGTTTTTAGTATCCAAGGATCAAGCACCAAATTATATTATTACTTTTTTAAAGGTGATCCAAGTACGTCTTAATGCTACTGTTCGCCGCATTCGCACGGATAATAGAACTGAGTTCGTTAATCAAACTCTACGAGACTATTATGAAGAGGTCGGTATTTCACATGAAACTTCTGTTGCTCGCACTCCACAACAAAAGGTGTCCTGGAAATACGTAACCGTACACTAATGGAAGCTGCTAGAACTATGTTGATTTATGCGAATGCTCCTTTATTCTTATGGGCTGAAGCAGTGGCAACCGCATGTTATACCCAAAACCGCTCAATCATTCGTAAGCTCCATGGAAAAACTCCATATGAGCTACTTCATGGACATAAACCTGATATTTCATTTCTTCATGTGTTTGGTGCACCGTGTTATCCAAATACTAATAGTGAGAATTTGGGCAAACTTCAACTGAAGCCTGATATCGGAATTTTCATTGGTTATTCACCCGCAAAGAAAGCTTACGGAATTTATAACCGTCGTCTTGACAAGATAGTAGAAATTTTGGATGCCGATTTTGATGAGCTGACAACGATGGCTTCTAAGCAACACAGCTCTGAACCTGTACTTCATGAGATGGGAACCGGTACGATTAGTTCCAGTTTAACTCCCAACAATCCTACTTCTCCATCATTTATGTTAATGCAATAAATGCCTAAAAACGTTACTTGCATTTTTCGGTCTCGCTTTGTTTTGATTACGACAATATGTAAAAACAAGAATTTACGAAAACAACAAAAAACAAATTCTTGAGTTCAAGTATTTTTCATTTTACCCATTTTCACTTAAGGTATGGATAAACAAGTACTAACCTTAATCAAGTGATCAAGTGATTTAATCTTTTCTTAAAACTCACTTTTTATTAAGTGTGACAAGTTTTTATTAAACTTTCTTTTTAAGAAAATGTTTTATTAAATTAATTATTTGAAATTTGAAAATGGCATATTCTTATTTGGTTAAGATATCCTTTCAGGATATTTTTATATCCAGATAAGACCTCCACCACTAAAGGACAAAAAGG
This sequence comes from Glebionis coronaria, assembly GCA_025667525.1. Taxonomy (NCBI): domain Eukaryota; kingdom Viridiplantae; phylum Streptophyta; class Magnoliopsida; order Asterales; family Asteraceae; genus Glebionis; species Glebionis coronaria. The sequence continues at coordinate 227,461,703 of CM046881.1, forward strand.
AGCGGAGTCTAGTCCGGCGGTACCTTAGCACCTAGGCGGTACCTTATCGATAAGGTACCGCGGGCTAAGATAAGGTATCGCGGGCAGATATAGCCGTTGGCTCCTTTGTCCTATAAATAGTGAACCATTCTCAGCTTTTCACCTCACCTCTTTTGCACATTTATTTCCAGATTCAAACCCCTTCTTTAATAACTCAAATCTTTGATCATTTGTTTGATTATTACTTGTTTAAGAAGTGAATCTTGTTCTTCCATCCCTTCTTCTCCAAGTGCAAAGAGAAGAACACTATCCTTGTGAAGTGTTGAGTCCACCACCAAAGATCCATTGAAGATCTAAATTTATACATTTGTAGTTGTGTCATAGTTGTGAACATCCAAATAGTTGTGTCTATTTGGAAGTTGTGTATGTACTAAGTATAGTTGTGTAGATTGGTCCTAGCTACAATTAGGGCTTGAATTTTAGCTTAGAGTCGGAAATTGGTTAAGCGACGTCTACGGTTTTCTCCACCATAAGGAGCTTGTTGTGTAGTGAACTCTCGAGTAAGGAGTACCTGAGGAGTAGAGTAGGAACGAGGAGTGAGCTTTGTTGCCGAACCACTATAAATCCCTGGTGTTCGGTTTGATCTTTCTTTACCCTTAACTCTTTACATTCTTTATTCTTTATGCATATACATTTGTTAGTATTAGCTTAGTTACACTATCATTCTTTATTCTTTGTGGATATATTTTTGTTAGTATTAGTTTAGTTACACTATCATTGTTCATATTGTGCATAAGAAGATGTTAGTGAAAACATTACGATGCTTTGTCGATATAATCTCTTTGTGTTTTGTTGATGACAAACGTATAATTCGCAATAAATTATGTAAAATGTTAAGGTACTCGTAATCACTCAAGAATACATTTGTATACTTCTCTCGACACCTCCAAGACCGCATTCAGCATGAATCACTCAAGGTATGTACAAACATGTCATTAACCTAACTAAGTGATCAAGGATTAATATTTTCTTAAAACTCACATTTTAATCAAATGTTACAAAAGATTTTAATTAACTTTATTTTTAAGAAAATGTTTTATTAAAAGGAAAATGGAAATTTGAATTTGGCATATTCCATATGCCAAAGGAATATCCTTTGAGGGTATAAACTACCCCAGATGGCATATCCCCACTAAAGGACAAATTTGCACGGACTCTGGCGCGGAGGTTCCTTAAAGTAACCCGCGGTTACTTATTGATAAGGTACCGCGGGTAGAGATAAGGAACCGCGGGTGTTTTTGACCGTTGCAATGTTGTCCTATAAATAGTGGATCATTTCCAGGTTTTCTTTCAACCCTTTTTGCACAGTTTCTTTCAAAAACCATCTTAGATCCTTGATTAGTTAGTTTTGATTAATCTTGTTTAAGATGTGATTCAATCTTCAATCTCCTCATCCTCTCAAGTGCAAAGAGAAGAACACTATCATTACCATGATGTGTTGGGTTCACTACATGATGAAGATCTTTCCTTCTATAGATCTAAGTTATGTTTTTAGTCTTCCTACTATGTATATGTAGAAGATCCAAGTGTTGGGTACACTTGGATGTGTTTGTAAGGGTAGAATATCCAAGTGATGGGTATCCTTGGATTAGGTGTTAGTTGTGTTGATCCATGTCTTGTTAGTACTTGGATATAGTGTTAGAGTTATAGATCTAAGTGTTGTGTGCTTAGATCTATATGGTTTATGTGTTTAGGCCATAAAACACAAGGTTTGTTATGTTGGGCCATAAAACATAACTAGTGGGTAGATTAGGTTGTGTCTTGGTAGTTCTCACTAAACTCTAAAGTGATGTGGTTGTGTCTAGGTAGTTCTCACTAAACTATAAAGTGATGTGGTTGTGTCTTGTGAGTTCTCACTAAACTTTAAAGTGATTAGTAGTTGTGTTGTGTGAAGTTCTCACTTAGCTTCAAAGTGAAGAGTCGTGAAGATTGGTTCTAGCTTTCGATTAGAACTCGACATCTAGCCTTGTGTCGTTAAATGGTGAAGTGGGCAACGTTGTGTAGATTGGTTCTACCTAAGATTAGGAGTCGACATCTAGCTTAGTGTCGGAAATGTGTAAGCGACGTGTATGGTTTTCTCCGCCTTGAAAGGAGTTTTGTTGACTAGTGAAGTAACTCTCGAGTAAGGTGTACTCGAGGAGTGGAGTAGGGCGAAGAGGAGCTTCGTGACCGAACCACTATAAATCATCGTGTGGGTACTTTCATTTACATTTATGTCTTTACCTTTTTAGATATATTTATAGTTGCATACTTGTTGTTGTGTGTTGTGTGCATCTCATAATCTTAAAATCTAAGTTGCGGAAAAGCTAAGGCTTAGTACGTGTGTGCTTCTTGTTTAGATTATGGTCAAGTGTACATCACTTAGTCTAAACATCCTAGTTGCGGAAAATCTTATGCTTAGTACGTGTGTGCTTAGTGTTTAGACTATTGCTTGATGTACTCTTGATTTGATGTGTTTGTGTGTTTACTTACTTGTAGTATTTATCTTTCAATCAAACACATCTCATATCTAGTCAAGCTTGATCGAGAATTTGATACAAAGGATTGTTGATGTTTAACATGTAACAATGGCATCGTCCACTGTCGGCGGTTCCATAAGTGTACCGGCGGTTCTTTATTGATAAGGAACCGCGGGTAGACATAAGGAACCGCGCACAGTGGATTAAGCCGAAATGTTTTGAAAACTAACTAGAAACTATTCAACACCCCCTTCTAGTTTCTACAATTGTTATCAGAGCTAGGTTACTCAAGATCTTTGAAGTATATTGTACTTTAAAGCTTGGATCGATCTTTGCTCTCCCTTTCAAAACAAATGGTTTTTAAAAATAGAGACGATCTTTGTATCAAATTGTTCATAAAGAGTTATTACTTATGAAATGTGTTTTGTTGTTTTATTCATACAAGTTTTGGTGTTAAATATACTTTGTATAATAGCTTGAATTAAATCTTTTCATGTTTGGAAGTATAAAAATCTTTTGTGTCATAATTAACTCTAAAATACGAGTTCTATGTGTCTAACATGATTTTTTAGAGTCCTAAGTCCTTCCAAAAAGTTACCAAATGATTTTGGCCAAAAACTCATTTTTTGTTCTCTGACCGCGATTCTTTATTGTTCCCCGCGGATCCTTATCAATAAGGAACCGCAGTCAGTCTGACTCAGATTTTTGAAAACTTTGAAAAATCATATAAAATCAACCGTAAGTCCGTAGAAGTTGTGCCACCCGTCATTTCGAACGTAACTGAATTTTCTTTCAATTAAAAATGCTTCCAAACCTTTATTCAAACTTTAAAATTTGGATGGTTTCTAAGTTCCATACTTTGTCCAAAGTATTGAGCGTCGGTTTGTCGTAAAACTTGTGTTTTACTCTTTTCTATTAAGTTGGACATCTCTTGGTGATATATCTTTGAAAATTGATATATTTACAAAGTGTTAAACTTAATTAAATCTTAAATGGGTCAAAGACTATTTTCAAATAAAATCAAGCTATGAATACTTTGTTGTATCTAACACTCAAAACATGGACGAATGCTTTTATGTGTTAAGCTAACTGTTTGTATGTGTTTCCTTGTGTGTGATTATTATATGTAGACATTATTAAGTGTTCCTTGCTATTTGTTAGTATCTAGTTTTTCCTAATTAGGATGTATGCTAGATTTCTTGCATTTTAGTTGCAACATTATGTGTGCATTGCATATAGGATTAACATCTCTTTGTTTACAAATGTTACATAAAAATCTTGTACACCTCGGGATGTTCTTTAACACTTTTAGGTTTGAAAGCTTTAGGAGCTTGTAAAATCTATTGATTTAGGTCATCTTACTCGATCATTGTGTTATTAGTTCAAGTAGATAAATGTCTCACTATAAAACATGAAACACCCTTTGAAAATCTTAGCTATTTTCTCTTAAAAGAGTGTTGTGGGAATCAAGAAAGATTTCGATTAAATATCAATGCATTATTCAAACTATGATTGGTATCATTATCGAATTTAATTGACATGTTTTTTAGTGTAGACATGAATGTGGTTTATTAATAATATACATCGGATCATAACTCACACTTGTGTTGATGGTGTTATATTGAATCTACTTGTTCATATTGTTAGACATATTTTGTTTAATAATTACTTATAATGCACAATAGAGTCGGTTTGATAACTTGGATGTTTCATCCGAAATACTCAAGTAATTTACATTGCTATGCAATTTATATATGTGTTATTTCCGAAAGACCAATCAAGAGTGTTCCTTTGGTTTGCGTAAACTTTGTTTATACACTTCAAAGTTATTGGCCTCAAGTTTTATTAAGGTAAATAACCTTAACTAGACTTGTTTGACAAGATATGCAATGGTGCATTCATAACCCTTATTAGGTCATGCATTGTGTCGCCATGCAAGTTTCATCCTTGCTAAACTTTATTAGGCAAATGTTGGAATTACATTTTGTCTAACTTGAGAATGACTACTAGAGAATTTATTCACTAGGATCTTAATTTGACCTAACGGTTGAATTACTTCCATGTGGGAAGTTGAGTTGGTGTATAACTCGTAAAAATGGTCGTGTTTAGCCTTAATTGAGCACCTCTAGTGATAGTCTCATACTCATTCTCTAAATTGGCTAAATGGCTCTTCCTATATATGACTAATGATAGTTTACTTTGATGAACTTTGTATGTCATTAGGAGTCTTTTTCTTTTTTAGCCATTAGGTTTTTCTTAGCTTTCCTCTTACGTGCTAATTGAACCTATGTGTCTTTCCTTTGTATGTGTTCTAGTTTTTATTGCTCTTAAGCATGACTTTATGATAAGTTAGACTAGAACATTAGGATTTGATGAATTGGAAAATCCTCCTTCACCACCTAAACCTAGCCTCTGTAGGCGGTTCTTTAAATAGACCGCGGCTCCATATCAATATGGAACCGCCGGTGGAGATAAAGAACCGCGGGCAGAAGCTCTCAAATTCGGGTTTTCTGAAACTTCCCAATTGTTCCAACACCCTTTGGAATCTTCGTTTCAAACCTGTGATCACTCCCAAAATATCTTGGGCTTTCTTTTTTTTAACCCTTCACTAGTTTCGATCATCCCCTCACCCTTTTAAACTCACCTTGTTAGCCATGTTCTTCACACCTGAAACCATTCATCCTTACCCCTTAAACCACCCATTACTACCATGGTTTCTACAAGAACCTCCAATTCATCCAAAACCTCCTCTTCAAAGAGGCACCTCAAATTTAAGATTAAATTACCAAAACTTAACTCTTCACCTTTTTCCACACCTAAGAATGAGATTGTGCCCATTCTCATCTCTTCATCACCCTCACCACCTCTTGCACCATGCAAGACTACCTCAACCCATGGTACCAACCATTTACATGGTTCTACCTCCTCTTCATTCCAATCTAGAATGAATGAGCTAGCCTCACCCTTCACTCCTAGTAACCTCTTGGATGTGACTACCCAACCTCAACCCATCCAAACCATGCCCATTGTGAGTGACTTTGTTGAACCCTTGGTGATTTCACCTTTCACCCCACCAAATTCCGCCACCACCCTTGTCTTTCATTTAAGCATGTGGATTGCTTATTGCTAAGACATCTAATTTAATCAAATCTTAAGATTCTAGTGTAACTAAGATTAGAATTATGCTTAAGTTTTAGGCTTGTTTTTATACATCTTTGTATGATCTTTATTCTCTTGTATTTCCTTTTATGTTTTTCAACATGATTTTTCTTTGAGTCTTGGATGTTGTTGTTATTATGTTTCTTTCTTTTCTCTTATTTTGAGTCCTTTTCTTAAACTAATAAGAATTAGGAATCTTCTTGGAGATTTACATTACTTGTAGCTTGATTTGTGATATCTAGATAGATGACTTGCTTGTATGCTACTTGCTTATATATCTTCTTGCTTATCCGTATGCTATATGCTTAATTGATTAGTTAATGAATGCATGCTTATTTTAAAGGTTTTGTCTTTGTCAAGCAATTCCGATATAATATCTCTTAGATGTGTCTAACTCATACATGTCCTTAAATGCTACGTGCTAACATGTTTTACTTAGTCTTCTCTTTTTAAGTAATCATGTTTCTTGCATGCCATATGTGTTAATTGCGCACCTTCTCTACATTGGTTTATTGTAGACTTCATTAGGCATTGCATGAATTATCCTATGTGCTTACTTGATTATGTGTTAGATTTTGTACTAACTCTTCATGTCTTCTTGAGCTTCTTTTGAGTTTCTTCTCTCATTTTCTTTCGAGATTTCACTATCACCTTCTAAGGTATAGTATTCATGAATCAATTTGTGAAGTTATCCTTAACTTCTTTGTTGAGTATCTCTCAATTCATTTTAATCATGCTCTTCTAAGTCGAGTCTCTCTCTTCTAGTCTTTCTAAACTAAGTTGAGTCGAACCTTACCCTTTCCTCATCATGTAATTGTTCTTTGAACATCCTTAATGATTGAGAAGAGCTACGAAACTTTGAGCATGTAGTTTATCGTATGCTAAACACTATTTGGTGTCGACATTCATATGCATTGTTGCCTATAATGTCCTATATCCCGTATTTTTCTTAAAGCGGCGATTTATCCGCTTTTGGTTTTCCTTTTTTTTGGTCAAAAATGTCTCTAGGTTGAGATATTTTTGTTCATCTTTTTTAGAGTTGATTACGGTTAAAATTTACAATTGGTATGGGTGATTCCATCAATTCTAAGTTTTTAACACCTTGAGATGATATCTTCAAATTCTTGGATGTTTTCTACCTCTACTCCAACAATTTTGAATTGATTTCCTCAAAATCCTCTCCTTGTTTTTTTGAGTTGATGGTTAAATCTTGAATTTTCTTGGGTGATTCCAAAAATTCTAAGCTTTTTACCCTTTGACATATTATCATTACAATTGGTATGGATGTTTCTTTTCTATCTTTATTCCAACAATTGTGAATTGATATTGTCAAGATCCTATCCTTTGATTTTTTTTTGGATTGATTGCATCGCATGCACACTTCTTTGCTTGTCATTGTTTGTGTAAACGACTTGTTTATCATCCCCGTTTGGGTGACATCTCTTTTTATATATGTTCTTGTCTACTAACCTTGTTTTGTAGGACACTTCTAACCTATTTTTGTAGCTCGTCACTATTCTTCCTTTGTTGGTGCCTTAAGCAAGGGGGAGCTCATATCAAGGGGGAGCATTTGCAAGAGTTCAAGTCATTACATTTGTGATCGTTGACTCACTCAAATTGCATTCATCGAACATCTTGCAAGTAATGCATTTTGGACACTCGTAGATAAGCATATTATTATGCTTGGAGTTGGTTAACCCATGGTGATTGAAGACTTCACTAGGATGACGCAAGCTCAATATTTTTGCATGATGGGTTTATGGTTTGGATTCTCGCCTCTCAAACGAGAACCACTATGGATGATTAAATTTTTGGATGCATGTTCTCTCGAAGTCGATCCTCCTCTTCTACAAATGAAGACTATCTTTTTGATTCGACAAAAGGGGGAGAAGTAAGTGTAAACGAGTAACTTATGCATTTTAATATGTGTTGCGGTTTACTTGTTTGTCATCATCAAAAAGGGGGAGATTGTTAGTGAAAACATTACGATGCTTTGTCGATATAATCTCTTTGTGTTTTGTTGATGACAAACGTATAATTCACAATAAATTATGTAAAATGTTAAGGTACTCGTAATCACTCAAGGATACATTTGTATACTTCTCTCGACACCTCCAAGACCGCATTCGGCATGAATCACTCAAGGTATGTATAAACATGTCATTAACCTAACTAAGTGATCAAGGATTAATATTTTCTTAAAACTCACATTTTAATCAAATGTGACAAAAGATTTTAATTAACTTTATTTTTAAGAAAATGTTTTATTAAAAAGAAAATGGAAATTTGAATTTGGCATATTCCATATGCCAAAGGAATATCCTTTGAGGGTATAAACTACCCCAGATGGCATATCCCCACTAAAGGACAAATTTGCACGGACTCCGACGCGGAGGTTCCTTAAAGGAACCCACGGTTCCTTATTGATAACGTACCGCGGGTAGAGATAAGGAACCGCGGGTGTTTTTGAGCGTTGCAATGTTGTCCTATAAATAGTGGATCATTTCCAGGTTTTCTTTCAACCCTTTTTGCACAGTTTCTTTCAAAAACCATCTTAGATCCTTGATTAGTTAGTTTTGATTAATCTTGTTTAAGATGTGATTCAATATTCAATCTCCTCATCCTCTCAAGTGCAAAGAGAAGAACACTATCATTACCATGATGTGTTGGGTTCACTACATGATAAAGATCTTTCCTTCTATAGATCTAAGTTATGTTTTTAGTCTTCCTACTATGTATATGTAGAAGATCCAAGTGTTGGGTACACTTGGATGTGTTTGTAAGGGTAGAATATCCAAGTGATGGGTATCCTTGGATTAGGTGTTAGTTGTGTAGATCCAAGTCTTGTTAGTACTTGGATATAGTGTTAGAGTTATAGATCTAAGTGTTGTGTGCTTAGATCTATATGGTTTATGTGTTTAGGCCATAAAACACAAGGTTTGTTATGTTGGGCCATAAAACATAACTAGTAGGTAGATTAGGTTGTGTCTTGGTAGTTCTCACTAAACTCTAAAGTGATGTGGTTGTGTCTAGGTAGTTCTCACTAAACTATAAAGTGATGTGGTTGTGTCTTGTGAGTTCTCACTAAACTTTAAAGTGATTAGTAGTTGTGTTGTGTGAAGTTCTCACTTAGCTTCAAAGTGAAGAGTCGTGAAGATTGGTTCTAGCTTTAGATTAGAACTCGACATCTAGCCTTGTGTCGTTAAATGGTGAAGTGGGCAACGTTGTGTAGATTGGTCCTACCTAAGATTAGGACTCGACATCTAGCTTAGTGTCGGAAATGTGTAAGCGACGTGTATGGTTTTCTCCGCCTTGAAAGGAGTTTTGTTGACTAGTGAAGTAACTCTCGAGTAAGGTGTACTCGAGGAGTGGAGTAGGGCGAAGAGGAGCTTCGTGACCGAACCACTATAAATCATCGTGTGGGTACTTTCATTTACATTTATGTCTTTACGTTTTTAGATAAATTTATAGTTGGATACTTGTTGTTGTGTGTTATGTGCATCTCATAATCTAAACATCTAAGTTACGGAAAAGCTAAGGCTTAGTACGTGTGTGCTTCATGTTTATATTATGGTCAAGTATACATCACTTAGTCTAAACATCCTAGTTGCGGAAAAGCTTATGCTTAGTACGTGTGTGCTTAGTGTTTAGACTATTGCTTGATGTACTCTTGATTTGATGTGTTTGTGTGTTTACTTACTTGTAGTATTTATCTTTCAATCAAACACATCTCATATCTAGTCAAGCTTGATCGAGAATTTGATACAAAGGATTGTTGATGTTTAACATGTAACAATGGAATCGTCCACTGTCGGCGGTTCCATAAGTGTACCGGCGGTTCTTTATTGATAAGGAACCGCGGGTAGACATAAGGAACCGCGCACAGTGGATTAAGCCGAAATGTTTTGAAAACTAACTAGAAACTATTCAACCCCCCTTTAGTTTCTACAGAAGATTTCACATATTTCCTCAAGCCTAAGTTTTTGAAAAAGGATTGTTGGAAACCACTTTTTAACAAGTAAATATAAGAAACTATTCAACCCCCCCCCCCCCCTTCTAGTTTCTACAATTGGTATCAGAGCGGGTTGCTCAAGAATTTTTAAAGTATATTTTATTTTAAAACTTGAATCGATCTATGGATTCCAACAAATACCTAGAAGGGCAATCTATGCAAAGACCACCACTTTTTGAAATTGATAGTTTTATTTATTGGAAAAATAGATTTGAAACTTATGTGAAATCAAAAGATTTAGATCTTTGGCATGTTATTACCAATGGTGATTTTTTACCCTTTCAATTTAATGAAGTTTCTAAAACATAAGAATTGGTCACTTTTGACAAAGCTAATGACGATACTAAAAAGAAACTTTCAAAAAATAATGAGGCTAAAATGGTGATTTATAATGCTTTGCCTAAGAAAGAGTATGAAAGAATTTTTATGTGTGAAACCGCTAAAGATATTTGGAAAACTCTTTTAGTAACCCACCAAGGTAATAGCCAAGTCAAAGAAAGCAAAATCGATCTTCTTGTCCAACAATATGAACAATTTGTCATCTTAGAAGATGAAACTATTGATAGTGCATTTGCTAGGTTTAACACCATTATTACTAGTCTAAAAGCACTTGATGAAGGTTTTTCTAGCAAGAACAATGTTAGGAAGTTTCTAAGGGCTTTACATCCAAAGTGGAGAGCAAAAGTCACGGCGATTGAAGAGTCGAAAGATCTCTCAACTTTATCACTCGATGAACTCATATGAAACTTGAAGGTTCATGAGATGATAATTTTGAAGGACTCGGAATTAGTGAAAACCAAGAGTGAAAGGAAATCTCTTGCACTTAAAGCCAAGAAGGCACAAAGTGACCATGATAGTTCCTCGAAAAGCGATGACGAGGAGTATGCATTGGCGGTGAGAGAATTCAAGAAGTTCTTCAAGAGACGAGGTCAACACGTTAGGCAACCCAACTATGACAAGAAACCATTGTCAAAGAATCGGTTTGTCAAGAACGAAAAAGGTGATAGGAATTGCTTTAGATGTGGTGATCCAAATCACTTCATTGGTGATTGTCCAAAGCCCGCTCGTGTTAAGAACCACACGGCGTTCGTTAGTGGCGCTTGGAGCGATAGCGGTGAAGACGATGATGACAACCCCAAAGAGGAGAAATGTCTTATGGCTCACACTTCTAAAGAGGTACATTCCGAAACCGAATATTATAGCAATGATAGTTCCACTTTTGATGATATTGAATTTGAAGGCAAATATGATAGTTTACACAAACTTAGTCTTAAATTCATAGAAAAGAATAACACCTTAAAATCAACCAAAACTAAGCTTGAAAATGAGATCAATGAACTTAGGGAGAAATTGGCTAAACTTGAGAAAAATACAGAGGTTGATTTAAGTTGCTTAAGTTGTGAGAAACTTAGATTAGAGAATGAAGATCTCAAGAGCACATCCATTAAATTGGAAAAGTTCATGAAAGGTACTAGTGCTCTTGATGATATGTTAAACAAACAAGTTCATTCTAAGGAAAGACTTGGTCTAGGTTTTAACTCAAATGAAGCCTCAACTAGTAAACCAAAACAAGTCAGGTTTTCACAAAAAATGCCCACTGTACGCGGTTCCAAATTGTATGGCGCGGTTCCTTATCACTATGGAACCGCCGCCATAGATAAGGTACCGCGGGCAGAGGATGATTTTGGTGAAAATCCTGAACTTTCTGAAAAGTCTAAGTTAGATGAAAAACTAAAGCATCTTACTGTTAATAAGGTAAAATTAACCATACTTGACGACAATGCTATTGGTAAGTTCTACAAGCCACTAAGTAAACCTCTCATGGGAAATAGAAGTTTATCTAGACTATCCTCTACTCCACCTAGAGTACGGAATGAGTCTAAGCCTAGAAGTAGAACGACAACGCCTAGAAGAGATAATCAAAACAATTCATGATCTAGAAGTAAAACTCCAACACCTAGAAGAAATAATCATAACTCTAAACCTAGATCAAATACACCTAGGAGAAATAATGAACAACAAAATGGTTACATGAATTACTACCCTCCTCTATTTTGTTCTCCATGGGGAATCCCTCCTTCATTTATGCATCCCAACCAAATGCAAGGGATGTTTGGAACTAACAATTTTGGACCCATGAGATATTGGGGACCAAATGTTTGATCTTGTGTGTTGTTACCTAGATATGCTTGGGAATTGATTTGGAGCCCGATGAGTGGATTAAGGATAATGGATGTTCTAAACACATGACGGGTAATCAAAGTTTGTTCTCGCATTACAAAGCATATGATGGAGGTAACGTCACATTCGCTAGTAGTCTACGTGGTAATATCACTGGCAAAGGTACGATTTCTCTTGACTCCACGACCATTGAAAATGTTGAGCACGTAGATAACTTAGGATTTAACCTTTTAAGTATAGGTCAAATTTGTGATAATAAGTGTAAGGTCATCTTTTCGGAACATGACAGTGAAATCGTAAAAGATGGAAAAGTCATTGGAAAAGGTGTTAGAAAGCATGGGCTTTAGGTCATGAAGGTTAATAAGAAGTCAAAAGACAACATATGTCTTGCGACTATAGATGATAGTTCTACTCTTTGGCATAGGAGATTAGGTCACGCTAATATGCGTTTAATTCAATCTTTAGTCTCTAAGGAGTTGGTAAGACACCTCCCAAAGATTAAGTTTGATAGTCACTTTTGTCATGCTTGCAAAGTTGGAAAGCAAGTTCACTCAAGTCAAAAAGCCAAGAATTTGGTTTCGACCTCTCGGTGCTTAGAGCTCCTACATATGGATCTTTTTGGACCTTCCGCCATACGAAGTTATGGAGGTAACCTTTATACCCTAGTTATAGTTGATGACTATTCTAGATTCACTTGGACTAGATTTTTGGCATCAAAGAATGAAACTTTCGATCACTTCGAAATCTTTAGTCGAAGAATTCAAAATCAACTAGGATGTTCAATTGTTTCTATTAGGACGGATCATGGTAGGGAATTTGATAATGAAGTGCAATTTGGTGCCTTTTGTGAAGCTCATGGTATTACCCATAACTTCTCGGCTCCTCACACTCCACAATCAAATGGGCTAGTTGAAACGAAGAATAGGACTCTCCAAGAGATGAGTAGGACGATATTAAACGAGCAATCTTTGCCTCAAAAGTTTTGGTGTAATGCCGTGAACACATCGACTTATATTCTCAACCGAATTCTTATTCGACCTTTCCTAGGAAAGACCCCCTATGAGATTCTTAAAGGTAAGAAACCCTCATTAGAATACTTTAGGGTGTTTGGAAGAAAGTGACTTATCCTCAACACCAAAGACTACCTTACCAAGTTTGACCCAAAGTCTTACGAAGGTACCCTTTTAGGTTATTCCCAAACTAGTAAAGCCTACATAGTCCTAAATAGATCCTCGGGGTTATTAAAGAATCACTCAACGTAACCTTTGATGAAACCCCTCCTTCACCCAAGATACCACCATTGGTTGATGATGACTTGGATGAATTAGAAGTAGTTAAAGCCAAAGAGGTTGGAAAAATAGGAGTTGAAGACCTTAGTGTTGAAAAGGAAGTAAACATTAAGGAGTCTAGGGATCATATACTCTCAATAATGTCATTGGTGACTTAAATCAAAGGACCCTAAGATCTCAAGTTCAAAACCAAAGCAACTTCTTTTGTTTCGTCTCCTTGATTGAACCAAAGAATGTTAAAGAAGCTTTGTCGGATGAGAGTTGGGTCATTGCGATGCAAGAAGAATTGAATCAGTTCGTTGCCAATGATGTTTGGGAACTTGTTCCTCCACCTAGAAGTTCTTCCATTATAGGAACCAAATGGGTATATAGGAATAAGTTAGATGAGAATGGTGTTGTGTCTCGTAACAAAGCTAGACTTGTAGCACAAGGCTATAATCAACAAGAAGGGATTGATTATGACGAGACATATGCACCGGTAGCTAGATTAGGATCAATTAGAATCCTTTTATCCTACGCTTGTGCCTTAGATTTTAAGCTTCAACAAATGGATGTAAAGAGTGCATTTCTTAACGGTTTGATCAATGAGGAGGTATATGTGGCTCAACCTCCCGGCTTCATTGATTTTGAGAAACCGGACCATGTTTACAAGCTTAAGAAAGCACTTTATGGACTCAAACAAGCACCCAAAGCTTGGTATGATAGACTTAAAGCGTTTCTTGTTAAACATGAGTATACCATGGGAATGGTAGACAATACACTCTTTACAAAGAAGAAAGGTCCTCACCTCATAATCGTACAAATATATGTTGATGACATTATATTTGGCTCAACTTGTCAAGAATTGTGTGATGACTTTGCCAAAATCATGCATGATGAGTTTGAAATGAGTATGATGGGAGAACTTAACTTCTTTTTAGGACTCCAAATTAAACGAATGGACGATGGTATTTTCTTTAGTCAATCTAAGTACGCTAAAGAAATGCTAAAGAAATTTGGATTAGAAGAATCTAGACCAATGAAGACCCCTATGGCCTCGGATACTAAACTCACCATAGATGATGATTGTGAGTTGGTAGACAACACCAAATATAGAGGTATGATTGGTACTTTGTTGTACCTAACGGCAAGTCGACCGGATATCAAGTTTAGTGTTTGCCTTTGTGCTCGCTTCCAAGAGGCTCCTAAAACCTCTCACCTTGAAACGGTTAAGCGTATCTTCCGATACATTAAAGGCACTATACATTTAGGATTATGGTATCCTAAAGGGACCGGCGTAGAAAACATTGTCTACGCGGACTCGGATCATGCGGGAGACTATGTGGACCAGAAAAGCACTAGTGGAGTTTGTACCTTCATGGGTTGTTGTTTAACTTCTTGGTTCTCCAAGAAACAAACCGCTCTTGCAATATCCACCACGGAAGCCGAGTATGTGAGTGCCGGAAAAGCATGCCAACAAGCTCTATGGATGAAGCAAGCGATTGTTGATTACGGGATTTCTCTTGATGATGTTCCCATCATGTGCGATAATAAAGGCGCTATAGACCTAAGCAAGAATCCCGTGCAACATTCGCGAACCAAACACATAGAAATTAGACACCATTTCCTTAGGGATAATGTTCAAAAGGGGAACATTTCTATTGAAAAGGTGCCCTCCGAGACAACGTAGCCGATATCTTCACTAAGCCACTTAAGAGGGAACCTTTTAATTACTTGCGTCTAGGTCTAGGATTAATGGAACATCTTCCTTAAATTCTTTTCTTCTTGTGTGTCTTCTTTTACCACTTTGAGTCATTGAGTCTTCCAAACTCTTTTTGAAAAAAAACCTCTCTTCTCCTTTTCAAAATTCTCAAAGTCTCTTTCGAAAATGGTTGAGAAATTCGTTTGACATTGTTAATTCAATCTAAAAACGATTTTTCATAGATTCTCGCTATTAATCTAGAGCTTACATAATTCATATGTATGATTCTCTCAAACATAGCAAGAACAAGATAGAATCATGGAGGATCATTGGGTCATGACTTAAGGTCTTGTCTTACACACCTCCTACATCGATTTTTTAATCCATGTATTTTGGTCAAATCTCTATTTGGTAAGTTTGCATATGTTTTCTTTGTCTGTCTTTGCTTTTAAGCATATCCCCATGATAAGTTAGACTAGAAAAATAAGATTTGCTGAAAAATCTTCCTCCAAACACCAAACCCTGCCTCTGCAGGCGGTTCCATATGTGAACCGTGGTACCTTATTGATAAGGTACCGCCACCCTAGATAAGGAACCGCCTACAGTGCCTTCCTTTTTCGGGTTTTTGTCTGAAATTCCAGATTTGCTTTAACATTTTTTAGAATCTTTGTTTCAAACCCTTTGACCACCTCAAAAATACCCTAAGCCTTCCCTATTTAAACCATAAGCATTTTGCATTACTTCACATCCAAAATGTCTTATTCTCCCAATGAAAGCCTTGAATCTCCTCCATTTTCTCCAATTGCTTTCAATCCAAACCCACCCAAGAACACTCTTATCACATGTCTCCTACCAAGAATGTTGATTGTGGAACTTCTTTTCTTCCACCACCACCCTTTAGTGTTCTTCCTCCTTCTCATGATAATGTCATGCATCATGGAACATATTGTCAATGTTGTCAATATCAACACCTTGTTATGGCACACATCTATGAGGAGTTGAGCTACATCAAGAGTCTCTTAATCAAGCCTTCTCTTCACTTTGATTATGAGATCTCCAACAAGCCACCACCACCACCCTCCGCCATTACCTTGTCTTTCATATAAGCATTGGTTGCTTATCCACAAGACACCAAATTCAAGCAAATCTTAGAATTCTAGAATAACTAGGATTAGATTTATTATTTTGACTTGTTCCTTTTTCCATACTTCCTTGTATGATGTCCTTTTAGTAACCTATCTTGGATCTTTGTCTTTGTGTTTTCTTCTCTTTTATTTTTTTTATGTGACCTATTGCTATATATTGTTGGTTGTTTCTTTTGTTCAACTAACCCTTCTATGTAGCTTGTCACCATATCTTGATTCCTCGGTGCCCCAAGCTAGGGGGAGTAAGCACCAAGGGGGAGTCTTTGCGAAGTCCGTTTCTTCAAACACCGACTTGTGCAACCTTTTTGCTTCGACAAAAGGGGAGAAATGAATAAACTCGTCTTCGAAAATCTTGTTTTTGTGTGATTGAGTTTATGTATTGTCGGAATCAAAAAGAGGGAGATTGTTAATGCAATAAATGCCTAAAAACGTTACTTGCATTTTTCGGTCTCGCTTTGTTTTGATTACGACAATATGTAAAAACAAGCATTTACGAAAACAACGAAAAACAAATTCTTGAGTTCAAGTATTTTTCATTTTACCCATTTTCACTTAAGGTATGGATAAACAAGTACTAACCTTAATCAAGTGATCAAGTGATTTAATCTTTTCTTAAAACTCACTTTTTATTAAGTGTGACAAGTTTTTATTAAACTTTCTTTTTAAGAAAATGTTTTATTAAATTAATTATTTGAAATTTGAAAGTGGCATATTCTTATTTGGTTAAGAATATCCTTTCAGGATATTTTTTATATCCAGATAAGACCTTCACCACTAAAGGACAAAAAGGAGCGGAGTTTAGTCCGGCGGTACCTTAGCAACTAGGCGGTACCTTATCGATAAGGTACCGTGGGCTAAAATAAGGTACCGCGGGCAGATATAGCCGTTGGCTCCTTTGTCCTATAAATAGTGGACCATTCTCAGCTTTTCACCTCACCTCTTTTGCACATTTATTTTCAGATTCAACCCCCTTCTTTAATTACTCAAATCTATGATCATTTGTTTGATTATTACTTGTTTAAGAAGTGAATCTTGTTCTTCCATCCCTTCCTCTCTAAGTGCAAAGAGAAGAACACTATCCTTGTGAAGTGTTGAGTCCACCACCAAAGATCCATTGAAGATCTAATTTTATACATTTGTAGTTGTGTCATAGTTGTGAAGATCCAAGTAGTTGTGTCTATTTGGAAGTTGTGTATGTACTAAGTATAGTTGTGTAGATTGGTCCTATCTACGATTAGGGCTCGACTTTTAGCTTAGAGTCGGAAATTGGTTAAGCGACGTGTACGGTTTTCTCCACCATAAGGAGCTTGTTGTGTAGTGAACTCTCGAGTAAGGAGTACTCGAGGAGTGGAGTAGGAACGAGGAGTGAGCTTCGTTGCCGAACCACTATAAATCCTTGGTGTTCGGTTTGATCTTTCTTTACCCTTAACTCTTTACATTCTTTATTCTTTATGCATATACATTTGTTAGTATTAGCTTAGTTACACTATCATTCTTTATTCTTTGTGGATATATTTTTGTTAGTATTAGTTTAGTTACACTATCATTGTTAATATTGTGCATAAGAAGATTTCACATATTTCCTCAAGCCTAAGTTTTTGAAAAAGGATTGTTGGAAACCACTTTTTAACAAGTAAATATAAGAAACTATTCACCCCCCCCCCCTTCTTCTAGTTTCTACAATTTATACCACCTACAAGGCCCGAGTGGGATGAGTTATTTCAACCTATGTTTGATGAATTCTTTGATCCACCTAGTGATGATTCTCCAACACCTGCATCAGTTGCTCCGATTCCCGAAGTTGTTGCTCAAGATAATGGAAATAAGTCTGAGGCATCTACTGTCACTATTGAACCAGATGTCCCATCCCCCACCAAGTCACAAACTACACCTGAATCATTACCCCCAATTGTTCCTAATGATGTTGAAGAGGATCACTATGATCACGATTTGGAAATTGCTCACTTACAAGAGCTTCCTTTCTTTGGTTCACAAATACCTGAAAACCCACACGGTGCGTTTACCTCAGCGGAAGCTCCTGCAATCGTTCACTCCCGACCACCACGGATTGAAAATCACAACACAAAATGTACAACGGATCACCCAATCCGAAATATTATTGGTGACATCGATCGACCAGTCTTAACACACCACCAACTCCAAGAACATGCATTATATTGCTACTTTGATGCATTTCTTTCTGACATTGAACCTAAAAATGGGCAACAAGCTATGACACAATTAGCTTGGATTGAAGCCATGCGAGAGGAACTTAATGACTTTCAACGTCTTGAAGTGTGGGAATTAGTTCCTTTACCCAACAACGTTGAAATCCTTACATTGTTGTGGGTATATAAGGTTAAACTCGATGAGTTAGGTGGAGTGTTAAAGAAAAAAGCAAGATTGGTTGCTAGAGGTTACAAACAAGATTTTGGTATTGAATTTGAAGAATCCTTTGCTCCTGTTGCACGTTTGGAGGCGATTAGACTATTCCTTGCTTATGCTGCTCACATGAACATGATCGTCTACCAAATGGATGTTAAGACGGCATTTCTTAATGGTGAATTAAGGGAAGATGTCTACGTAAGCCAGCCAAATGGATTCGTCAACTCGGAGTATCCTAATCACGTGTACAAGCTCAAGAAGGCTCTTTATGGGTTGAAACAAGCTCCACACGCGTGGTACGATCTACTATCGTCTTATCTCATCTCGAAAGGCTTCTCCAAAGGCAAAGTGGACCCAACATTATTCATTCTCAAGGAGGACAACGACATGATACTGGTACAAATTTATGTTGACGATATAATATTTGCTGCCACTACTCAAAGACTGTCTGACCATTTTGAGAAAATTATGTCCACACGTTTTAAGATGTCGATGATGGGAAAAATTTCATTTTTCTTAGGGTTGCAAATTTCTCAAAATCTCAGAGGCATCTTCATTAATCAATCCAAATTTGCTCTTGAATCATTAAAGAAGTATCATTTAAAAATTGTGACCCCGTGGATACTCTAATGGTGGAAAGATCCAAGTTAGATGAGGATAGGGAAGGGATAGCTGTCGATCCTAAACTTTACCGTGGAATGATCGGTACCCTTTTCTATCTGACTGCTAGCAGGCCTGATTTGCAATTTGCTATATGCATGTGTGCCCGGTATCAGGCTCGGCCTACCGAAAAGCACTTACATGTTATGAAAAGTATATTTTGGTATCTTAAAGGAACACTTCATCGTGGTCTGTGGTACCCGAAGGATTCCTCTATTGCACTAATATCATATGCAGATGTGGATTATGCTGGGTGTCAAGATACTAGACGTAGCACTTCTGGCAGTGTGCAACTTCTTGGAGATAGACTGGTTAGTTGGGCATCCAAAAGGCAGAAAAGCGCTGCAATATCAAGTATAGAGGCTGAATACATTGCTATGTCCGGTTGTTGTGCTCAAGTTCTTTGGATGAGATCACAATTAACAGACTACGGTCTTGGATTCAACAAAATTCCGATGTACTGTGATAACAAAAGTGCAATTGCCCTTTGCTGCAACTACGTTCAACATTCTCGGGGCGAAGCACATTGACATACGCTACCACTTCATCAAAGAGCAAGTGGAAAATGGAGTGATCGAACTGTATTTTGTCAACACTGAGTATCAGCTGGCGGATATATTCACAAAGGCCTTAGATCGAGGACGTATCGAGTTTTTGATCGAAAAGCTAGGCATGAAATCATTCTCACCAACGATACTTAAGGAGTTGGTAGAAGAATCTGCAGAATAGTTGTGGTAAACTATTCTAGAGTATCCTTTTATCGTGATCTTGTATATTATCGTATATATAAAAACCACCAAAAGCAAAATACAAAAATATAAAACATACAAAAATCATAAAAAAATATAAAATCAAGAAAATCCAAAAATATTTTTCATTTTGAATCGGGCATGTCCTTTAGTACGGTAATATTTACGGCCTTACAAATGTCGATTAAAATTGACACGGAGCCATAAATAGAGTCCGTATAAAACTTGTACATATTTTAAAACATGCCCATATGGCTTGTAGTTATTTCAGACTACAACCCGCTTTTCGCATTCAAGTCACGTATTTCATACGAAGACTTTGGCTCACAACGGGAATTAATTTTCTCAGGTATGGTTTACTTTAAAACCATACAAGGGATCAAGTTTACTTTATAACTTGGTCTAACATAAATAAGAGTACGTTTCAGTGCACTTATTTTGTAAAAATAAGAGAAATCTTATTGCCACCACGAATTGTTCTAATATCATCTTAAACGAAAAATTCTTTCATCAGTACTCTTAAATACAAAGACTACAGCTCTTTAAATAGAAAACGGGTCTGTATTTAAGGGGGACAAAATGTCAAATTATTTTCATCATCAAATCGATCTTCAAAAGTAGTTCAGAATAATTAATTGGTTATATGTTAAATGGTGAATTTTTCTTCGTGTGTATTCTTCGGGCTTCGTTATTTTTTCGTAATTCATGTGACTTGGTATTAGGTTTTTTCGTGATACTATGATTAATGTGTGTTTCGGCATAGGAGTTCAATTTAGTTGCTTGGGTTGTGTGTGATTAAATACGATTGTCACCAACAGAAATTAGATGGAAATAGGAGGACTAAACGAGTTAAAAAGGGAAAAAGTTTATATTTGACCTAAGTCAATTAAACTCATACGCGCCCCTCATTTGTTTTCGTTTCTCTGTCTAACACAAACCATATCACAAACCTTTGCCGCCATTTCTTTTTCCATCCAAGACCTCATTTCTTTTGATCTAATCGGCAATAAACATCTAAGGTATCTATGTTTAATCTAATTTAGTTTATGATTCTTCTATTTCTTCGCTTAATTAATCAATCCTTAAATCTCAAATTAGGGTTTATAGATATCATAGGTTAATTGATAAAGGGGTTTTTGTATGCCATAAGATTTAGAACATAGATGCTTTGTTTAGGATGCATTAGATTCAATCACTTTTTCATAACAGTTTGAGTTTGAGGATGATCATGAAATCTGTCAAAGCTGTTTATTCGAAAAAATCAGTGTTTATCCAAAAAAGTGCTATTATCTGAAAAACATGCACTTATCCGAAGAATTTGTTTTTATCCGAAAAACTTGCCTTTTTCCGAAGAAAATCAATTTATCCGAAGAAATGGCTTTATCCGAAAAAACATCATTTATCCGAAGATATATGATTTTTCCGAAGATATTGAATTATCCGAAAAATATCATTTATCCGAAGATATATGATTTTTCCGAAGATCTTGAATTATCCGGAAAAATATCATTTACCCGAAGATACATGATTTTTCCGAAGATATTGAATTATCCGAAAAAACATCATTTATTTGAAGATATATGATTTTTCCGAAGATATTGAATTATCCGAAAAATATCATTTATCCGAAGATACATGATTTTTCCGAAGATATTGAATTATCCGAAAAATATCATTTATCCGAAGATATATGATTTTTCCGAAGATATTGAATTATCCGAAAAATATCATTTATCCGAAGATATATGATTTTTCCGAAGATATTGAATTATCCGAAAAAATATCATTTATCCGAAGAAACATGATCCTTCAGAAGATAATCAAGTTATTCGAAGATATTGATTTATCCGAAATGTTTCCTCTTATCCGAAAATGTCAATTTTCCGAAAAAGATTGTTTTCTCTGAAAAAATTGTTTTATCCGAAGATGTGTTTTTATCCGAAGAATGTGGATTTATTCGAAGATGGTGTATTGTTTGTTGTCTATGGTATATAT
Organism: Glebionis coronaria; assembly: GCA_025667525.1. Taxonomy (NCBI): domain Eukaryota; kingdom Viridiplantae; phylum Streptophyta; class Magnoliopsida; order Asterales; family Asteraceae; genus Glebionis; species Glebionis coronaria. The sequence goes on from CM046881.1 coordinate 227,483,457, forward strand.
TTGATTTGCTTAGGAATAGATACATCATGATATATATATTTGGGTATATCAATCTTGTATGTTTGTTCGTCTTCAGCAGAAAACATGTCTCAACCTACCGAGCAGCAAATCAAAGCTGATCAGGCACTTGTCGACGCTAAAGCTCTAAAGTTTATACCAAATAACTTTCGACTGAAAGAAGACAAAGAAGATTCTGCCTCAGCTTACTATGCTTTCAAAGTGGCCACAGACATTCTTGATCGAACTCCAATAAAGAAGGCTTTATGGGGTACGGCTTCGGTTCCAACCGATTATATGTATGGATTTTGGGCTTCAAAGAAACGGCTATCAGACAGAAAGCTCACATTCACCATCAACAAAAAGGAATATACTCTCTCAATTCCTATCTTTTGTCAAATATTCGGATTACCAATGCCACCTACAGGCCAAAGGTTTACAGTCGACCCTAACAAGAATGAAATTGTGAAGATGTATCATTCTCTTGGATACGGTGATCCTGAGTTACAAGTGGTGTCTCAGTTTACTACAGCTAACTTGGGCCAACCTTGGAAATCATTTTTCGGAATACTCATTCGGTGTCTTACTGCTAAATCAACTGGATATGACTCTTTGCGTCTTTCAATTGCTTGTATCTTTTGGGGCATCTACAAGGGTAAGAATGTGAATTATGCATAGTTACTATGGGAGGAATTTCAATATCAACTCTTCCACAATACCAAGACGAAGACTGGGTACTTTCCTTTCCCACCTTTTATCAAGCTTATTATTCATCACTTCATGAAATTAGATGCTTCAATCGATAAGCGTGAAGACAGTCTTCACCATAATCCTGATGACGATGCTACTATTGCGGATTTAAAACACGATGGACACACCGGTGTTTACTCAGGTACTCCAACCGCTATTCCTAATCACATGTTGACTGATGAACTCAAAACAAGTGATGCATACAAGCACTTGTTGGATGAAATGGAAATTCAAAAGGAAAGAGTTGCATTGGGAGATTTCTTTTCACCAAAACCTAAAGGCAAAGGCAAACGCAAACAAAGTGAACCATCAGATGAAACAGCTTCACCTAAGCCCAAAAAGAAGAAAAGTGTTGCCAAGTCTAGTGGGAAGGAGCTAATGCTTGAGGATGAAGATGAAGATATTAATGAAGAAGAACTGCTTCGCAAAATTGAAAGACGAAATGTCAAGAAAGCAATCATGCAAAGTAAGAAAGACACGGGGGGTAGTGGTTCAGGTATGAAGGCAAAAGAAACTTTACTACCTCCTGACATTGTTGAATTTGGGAAACTAGATGACTACATACCTCTTCGTGAGAAATCTGCCCAAGTTGATGACGATGTCGATATTCATGATGAACAACAACCTCATGACGGATTGAAGGACATGGACATTACCGGGTCTACTGATACGACAACATTTGTTGAGACTACCAAAGCCTTAAGTACTACTGTGTCTCTACCAATTTCTACAGTGCCTCTACCAGTTTCTACAGTGCCTCCACCACTTTCTACAGTGCCTCTACCAGTTTCAACAGTGCCTCCACCAGTTTCTACAGTGTCTCCACCAGTTTCTACAATGCCTCCACTAGTTTCTACAGTGCCTCCACCAGTTTCAACAGTACCTCCACAAGTTATTACAGTGACCCCACCGACATCAATTCAACTTCTTCTAACTCTACCAAGTCGACCTCTCTCCTCTTCAGTTTCAAGCACTGCCATGACCATTGCTCCTACACAACAAACCCCAGCAACACCGATATCATTGATTCCATCATTACCAGCAATATTCATGATTCAAATGAAACAACTCATGACAGCTCAACAAGAAGAGATGATTCGAATTAAAGAGGAGTTAGCTCGTAGACAGCAAAGTGAAGAATCCACAAGAAAAGCTCAAGAAGACGCAATTGCTAAATTCCAAGAAGAGTTAGAATTATCTCGCAAACTACATGCAGAAGAACTAGCTCAAGTCAAAGCAAATGAATCCGCAAAAAATGAAGCAAAGTTGATTCGTCTTCAAGACCTCAAAAGAAGGTACCAAGATGAGAAAGAGGTTCTTGCCAAAGCTTACGATTCAATTGTTGAATCACTTGATGAAAAGGTTAAGGAATCTATTGACAATCTGCGAGACGAGTTGAAAAAAATTACCGCAAGCAAAGTCATGATCAAGTCTTTTGACACTAAAAAGTCAGATTTTCTCATTGCTCAAAGGTTCACGGATTATGAGTTAAAGAAACTCTTACATGCTCGGATGATTCAAGTCGGGTCCTACAACAAAACCAAAGCTCAAAAGATCCTTCACAAAGCTCTTAAAACGGCTATAGATGAAGATACTAAGATATTCGAGAAATATGGTACTGTAGTTCCCTATAATATCTTAAATGAAGAGGAAGACGAATCCGACAATGATGACGATGATGCTGATGATGACAATGATGATGATGACAAGGGTGATGACGACAAAGGTAGTGATGACGAAGGAGGGAGTGATGAAGACAAAGGTAGTGATGACGAAGGAGGGAGTGATGAAGAACAAGGTAGTGATAACGAAGAAGGTACTAATGACGAAGAAGAAAGTGATAAACACAGTGATGGTGATGATAATGGTGATGGTGACAGCAAAAATGGTGAAGATCAAGAAGAAGGGGACGATGATACAGGAAAAAAGGATGAAGATAAGCAAGACAAGTCAAAAGGTGACAAATCTCACAAAGATGATGTTACCAAGGGTAAATCAACTTCAAAACCTCCACCTCGCCAAGGCAAACGCACCAAGAAGTTTCATGATGTAGATGCTAATACAGCCTCATCACATACCCCCGCCACATTCGCTCCTGTAACCACATCTGTTCCTGTCACATCTGCCCCAGTTGCTTCAGTTACTACACCTTTAGTGCAACAACAACAGACGGAACCCGATCAACATGTACCGGATTTTCAAGTCTCTGATCCAATCCAAGACACACCAGACACTAAAGAAGTAGCCGTACCTGTTGTTGACGTTCCTGTCTCTACTACAGTTCCTGATGTTCCATAGTCAAGTGAACCAGCATGGGTGGATACACTCGAGGAAGATGAAAATGCACCCGTACAACCTTGGGTGTCAAACGCTGCTGCACTTCGTCCACTAACAAAGGCTGATGAAGCTGACTTCTCCCAATTTCTAAGCAATCCAATAGATTTTTCAAGATTCTTGGAGTACACCTATGGGTCAAAAATAACTCAAGCAATGGTTGTGAGAGGACTAAAAAATCCCATACTTCATGTTAAATCCAAGATCAGCAGTACGGAATACGAGTACAACGCAAATGAGCTTTTGAAAGCGTTGAGAACTACTCAAAGGGACGGTCTTCATGCAACTGAAAAACCTCCTCCTACCACAGCTGCAGATGATGATCAAATCGCACTTGAATTCTTCGTCAGTGAGGATCTCGAATACTTGGTCAAGGGAGCAAACAAGTATGCTACATCCTTAACATTGGTAAAGGCCGTAACTTGGGATTTGATACCGTGGTTAGAAGAAAAAGTTAATCGTCTCTGGGTTCCACAAAAATATCCTGAATATGATCGATATGCCGAATTGGGTGCTTCACATTGGGATGAGCGTGTGTGATGCGCCTACAACTATGCATGTCTACACAACTCAGGTTCTCAAGTCTTCTCTCTAATTCGAATCAAAAGCATCCAAGGAGTTAGGATTGAACCCAAAACAGGCTATCAACATTTGATAGAGATCAGACTCATTAGAGAAGATGAAAAAGTCTACACTATCCAGGAAGGAGATTTTCCACTTCTTCGTCTCGAAGATATTGAAGACATGCTGCTTTTGCTTAATCACAACGCCCTCAGGCACTTGAAATCTGAATAACTAATTGCCTTGAGTTCAGCTCTTCAAATGTACACACGTCGAGTTGTCATCAAGAAAAGAGTTGAAGATCTGCAACTTGGAGTAGAAAGTTATCAAAGGAAGCTCAATCTTTCTAAACCACGTACTAAAGTGTTGCAGAGACATACATACAAATGTCCATACACCAGCACCACTGACCCGATGCCCGACATTTTCTACCTGAATGGTCGTGGTCTAATGAGGTTCATGAGAATTCCAGAGATCAACAAATTCAGTGACGAGACTCTCAACCATATTCGGGAAAAGTTGGTGCATCTCAACAAGTATAAGACTCTTCCAGAGGTCACTGTAGATTGGCACACGGTATATCAACAGAGTGCTACCTATACAATCAAGAAGATTGATGAGAAGCTGAGGGAAAGACGTCTTATAAGAAGCTTAGAACGATTCGTTGGTGGAAGACCATATGGAGCGCACCACAAGTTCATGGAATGATCCATTTAAAATGGGTCATACTATATCAGGTTCACTCCATATATCTTTTGTGAATATGTAAATATTGTGAATATTGTGCTTTTGTTGCTTGCTGTAGTGTGAAAGTATTATGATGTTTCAAGAATTTCTCACGAGATTCTAAATCTTTCAAAATCTATCATACTCAAGCACTACAACTAACCCTCATTGACTTGAGGGGCAGCATTGATATGTTCTATGGCCAGCAACTAATTTCATTTTGTTACCCAAAGACCGGTTAATCCATTAATATCCAAAATATTCATGGTTAACATTTTGGATAAGGGGAGAAAATGGGATTAAGGAGACTTGATAATATATTTGGCTAAACATGAAAAAGACTTCAAGTATAAATCAACTTAATATGTGTACTACACATGTTAAGGGGGAGCATGTTTGATGAACAAAAACACTTAAAGATACAAAACTTTGATATTTATATCACAAGTATCTTAAGTGAGTTTTCAAGGATTTTTCATGGTGACAAGTACTTACCCAAAACACACTTAATTCACGATGGATGTGGTGACAAAAGGGTGGTAGGATTAGGTACTAGTCCAATGATTCTTCCAAGAACCGGAGGAATCTTCCCAAGGACAATTCCATAGTTAGAAAATAGAAGTCCTTAGGAAAGATGGAGAATGGACTGTGAACATAGCTGAATGCCGACCAAGTACTGATGCTAGAACTAGAACAATCACAACAAGGTTCTAGTGATGATGTATTGGTAAGCATTTAAGGGGTTGAAGAATGAAAAAGAAATGTAAAGATAAAGGGTGTAAAGAAAGAAGCCCTCTTTACAACTTAGGCAGAAATCGGGTCAACTCATTTTGAAGACAAAGTATCATGGACCCAGTGATGCGATGCACAACCCCTCTCAGCCAACTCAAATATCTCTCAAAATATATTTGTTTTAATGTCACGCAGTTCAACACGTTATCTATCAGTTTATTAACTCCGAATAAATTGATATTGAAAAGGTGGCAATCCTCTCCAGCCTTCGCTCACCAAAACAAAAATACACTATTGAGTCTAGAGCCTCGAGATCATTAAATGTCTCATTAGGACATGATTTTAAAAACAAGAAAGATTTTTTATGAGTCCTGCGCAATATTCTTGTAATATTGCCAGAACATCTGAGTAATACGAAAGTATTACAATGAAGATGGAAATCCTACTTGAGCCAACATCAAACAAGCTCATGGTAGGTGACACGTACGGTTCTTTAAGAACTAATCTTGTGATAACTGGAAAGAAACGATGGTTTAACTCTTAATTGAGATTAAACTTGTTCCAGGGACTCTACGCAAAATCCAAGTGATTTTGCCAGAACACTCAGAGTGGCACTCTTTAGTGCTCACAGTGAAGAGTGGAAATCCTTCCAGTGTCAACATCAAATAGCACCGTGGTAGGTGACAAGCAAGATTCTATTTGAATCAAGCTCGTGACAACTGGAAAGCAACGATGGTGAAAATCTTAATTGAAATTCACTTGTTCCAGGATTCATGAATTGACGACTTCAATCATAAGGATATCTAATATCCAAGTGATTCACTCTTTATGTTCGCAGTCAGCTTTGGACGGTCGAATAAAGAGAACGGGTTTACCCACGAAATCTTGTCAAGGAGATATTTAATTAGAGCTACCTATCACAAGTACGATATTTATTATCGTCCAACGGTCTTCACGGACCGGAGGTAAAATGCTACCGAATCCGAATAAAATGTCAAAGCTATTTTATTTGTGTCTTGTTATGTTGCTGCATTTGAAGACGGTGGCATTGCGGTGTACCATTTCAAGTCGTCCTCACATACTTATTCCTTGTGCATCAAATATTTCAGTAAATTCAAGAAAGTCTGACCTAAAAGTCTTCCGCTGTATCGACTCTGAAACTTTCAAGAATTCAACAAAGGATAGGTATGTGGGACATGAAGTCACAAAGAGGCGAATATCACAAGAAGACAAAGATTGCACGTGAAAGGCCAAAAGAACATGATCCTAGCAAAAGCCTGATGTTATTCAACACATATTCACAAAAAGAAGAAAAATTAAAGAAGAAAAGAGAAAGTGGACTACGAGCTCAAGAACGAAGATCTAACATGCTATATTAGGACTTTGTAAATTTGGAGTGACCTCCCTTTGGGGGAGATTGTTAGAAATACGTTTTTTGTATTAAGAAAGTCTCAGTCACTCCAACAATATAGTTATAGGCTCGTAGTATATGTTTAGTTGTTATTTACATTAGCCCGACCCATGAGCATGTTCATGGACCGGAAGCCCAAGTCCACTAAGGGACTTCGTATATAAACCCCTTTCCACCATGGAAAGGGGTGTTGGTTGTTTACTTTCATTTCACTTAATACAAGCTTTCTTTCTTTCTCTCTCTAGTTTCTCTCTCTAGAAAAACAACAACCCTCTTGATTAGTTCTAAGATTATCATTATTCTACAATTTCCTTGATTCACATTTGCCCCTAACAAATCAGTGAACTGAGAGTAGTCTGAAGTAAGTATAGTAAGCACCTTCATCCAGTCTTTGTCATCCCAATGCATGGTGTTGTGTCGCAACTGCTCACGTCTTTGCTGTTACAGAGCTTCATCCTCAGCCCTGGCTTGTTGGTCAAGCTCCTCTTGAAATCGTTGAGCAGCCTCTTTCCCCAATCTTTCTTCCTCTAATTGTCTGCCGTTCGCTTCTTGGGAGGAGAGGGTGCATTAGTCATAGGGGCTTTACCCTTGGGATCATGAGAAGGACTATCAGAAAGACCAACAGAGTCATCCATAGGCTTGGGACTAGCAGCAGCATTAGGAATGCATGAAGGAGTAGGAGGAGCAGGCAAGTCTTCACTTGGTTTATCAGCAAAGGCAGCCTTGGCCAAAATGGTCAGCCAATCCCTCCTCAACATCTTCATCAGAATTAGAAAGCACTGCTTTCTTCCTTTGGCGCCTTAGCTGTGTCTCCAATGCTTTAACCCTGTTCGCCAGTGGGAGCACGAAATCCCGTGTGAGCTTGTGGTGCTGTTTGAGCTCATCTTCCAACGAAACAATCTCGGCATAATACCTGTGCATAAGAGCTAGCAAAGAAGTGAGAGTAACAGGTTCCTTAGCTTCCCCACCAAGAGGACTTGGCTTGGGGGATGCTTCATTGGGACCAGAAGCAACAGATGGGTCATCCATATGAGCATGAGAGCTAGAAGGCTTCTCAGCAGAGTGTGGAGCTGGGCTAGGAGGGGGAGTATCAGCGAATGGGGACTCATGTGGGCGAGAAGAGGGGGCAGCCTTTGAGTTAGATGGCATTTCTACCACCACCTCTCTAGCTGGCTCCTCAACCTACACATGAGGCACACTAGTAGCAGGGTGCTCCTCCTCTATAGGATCATTTTCCAATGGAGGTTCATCCTCGGCTTGATTAGCCGGAGGAACCACATTGGGATCCCCTTGGGAAAGGCCCAACATAACATCAGTAAGAGGTCTCAAAGGACCCTTATATCCAAGTGCCATATACGCATACACCTTTGAAGTAAGCTTTGGGGGCACATATTCCTCCCTATTCCTAAGAAGGCACATAAGAACCTGCTGCAAAAACCTAGGGTACATCAAGAACTTTTTCCTAGACCCAATATCACTAAGATTACTAATCATGCCATCAAACAATTAACGAGAAAATTTAAAAGTACGACCCTGAGCAAGACAAATCAAACCAGTAGCAAGGGAGCTGGAAAATGCATCCCAACTCCCAGACTTTGGACTCAAACAATGAATCAAAAAGTGAACCAGTAGCTTCCATTGAGGGGCAAATATATTCTTCTGGAAGTTAAACTTCCCCTCATGATTATAGCCTATAGCAGCCATACCATCCAGTACCTCTGAATTGGGAATAGAGACAATGTCATCTTCATCTTAGAGATGAAGGGCAAACCTAATGGATGCCTCAGACACCACATAGGAGTGACCATCTATGGTAGCATGGAGCTCTAATGGGCGACCCAAAACAGCAACAAGGTTGGCAGTTGCCCAAAACTGGCGTATAACAGTATCATACATAGTGGGGCAAACAGTAAGAGCATACCTTAGATTGGAAGCTTCAATGTATTCCAGGATGTCTGTAAACTCGTCTCTTTTAGTACCTTGCCCAAGATAGGCCACCTTTTTATGATCGGGTTTGTACTGGATGTTGCCATTGTTGATGATTGAAGCAGTGGAAGATGATTGATTGAAGAGGGTGAAGGGTAGGAGCGTATGTGTGTGTGTATGGTTGTGATAATTGAGTCAAATGAGTAATTTCACCATAAATAATGGTCACAAAACTGTTCATTGACCCCTAATTATGGGATTGCCCTTTCAAAATTAAGTCATTAATGCTTAAGTAACCACTTGCCCCTTAAACCATTATTTGCAAATCCCAATTACCAAATATAAACAAAAAGATGTGCATCAGAAGTAACTCGCGTTGACTGAAAGTCAAAACGCATAAAGGTCAACACTAGGAGCACCAAGTGGTCAACGAAAGTCAACGAAGTGAACAGTGACCCAAAATCGATACTAGAAGCCAACCACAAGTGAAGTATAAGGGTTTGTACCCAATAAGAGCAGAAGACTGCCACTAGGAGGAACCAAAATCTTCCACTAAAAGTTGCACACACCACGAATACCCATAAAAACTGTTGTTAGAAGCTACCATATGTAAGACTATACAATTAAATATGTACAATAAGCCTCCCCTTAGGCTTAGCCTCCCCTCAATCCTAGGACTCAAGGATTCACCATACCAATGTGAACCACCAAGTGGTTGAATCTCGGACCATCAAATGCTTTAGTCAATAGATTAGCAACATTATCATCCGCATGTACTTTAAGAACCTGTATCAACTTCTTCTCATTGGCATCCCGTATAAAATGGTGCCTAATCTCGATATGCTTGGTGCGTTGATGAAAGACATGATTCTTTACAATGCAGATAGTGCTTTGATTGTCGATGAAAATTTTGGTGTTCATGAAGTTGAACCCATAATCCATCATCTGATTTTGTATCCACAAGACTTGTCCACAGCAACTAGCAGCAGCTACATATTCAGCTTCTGTTGAAGATGTAGCTACTATTGTCGGTTTCTTACATTGCCATGAGATAAGTCTTCGACCCAAAAACTGACAACCACCAGTAGTAGATTTCCTATCATTATTAGCACCTGCATAGTCACTATCACTATAGGCTTCAAGAACAAAAGGTGATTCCATTGGATACCACAAGCCTAGCTTGGGTTGTGCCTTGATATACTTGAAGATTTTCTTGACTACATTCAAGTTAGATATGGTTGGAGCCACCTGATGTCTAGAACAAGCACTTACTGCAAACATAATGTCTGGACGTGATGCAGTCAAATACATGAGTGAGCCAATCATTGACATGTACATGTGAACATTTACCGGAGGATCTGGCTCATTCTTGAGTTTGACTTTAGTGACTTCATAAGGTGTTGTTGTTGGTCTTAGAGGTTCCACATCAAACTTCTGAATGATCTCATGAACATACTTGTTCTGACTAATGAAGATACCATCCGACTGCTGCTTGACTTGAAGACCAAGGAAAAATGGGAGTTCTCCCATGGCACTCATCTGAAATTCGCCTTTCATTAGATGTTCAAACTCATCACACCATTCCTTCCTAGTAGAACCGAAGATAATATCATTCACATACACTTGAACTAGGATGATGTCCTTGGCATTCCTTTTAAGGAACAGTGTTTTGTCAATAGTGCCTCTTCTGTAGTCGTGTTTCAACAAGAAAGTGGACAAACGCTCATACCAAGCTCTAGGAGCCTGATGAAGTCCATAAAGTTCTTTGACCACCTTATAGACTTTCTTGGGATGAAGTGGATCTACAAAGCCCTTAGGTTGAGTGACATAAACCTCCTCATCAATCTTACCGTAAAGAAACATACTCTTGACATCCATCTGAAATATCGTAAAGCCAACATAAGAAGCAAAAGCCAAAAACAGACGAATGGCCTCAATCCTAGTAATAGGAGCAAAGACTTTAGTATAGTCAATTCCTTCTAGTAGTGTGTGACCTTGTGCGACCAGTCTAGCCTTATTTCTCACCACAATACCCCTTGCATCTTTCTTGTTCTTGAGAATCCATTTGGTACCAATTGTTGTCTTTCCATCTGGCAAGTCAACTAGGATCCAAACATTCTGAAACAAGAACTGTTGCAACTCCTCCTGCATAGCCTCCACCCAACTTTGATCCTCAAGAGCATGTGAGACTGACCTAGGTTCCACTTGTGAAAGAAAACAAGCAAACAAACAGTGAAGAAAGTCTGTGTGATTATTACGCTTTCGGTCTTCCATGTAGCTCACAAGAGCATGATGATCAGACGTTGCTTTCTTATGCATGCGGCAAGTCTTGACAGTAGAACCAGGATCTCCAATGATTTGAGTAGTAGGATGGTCTTTATTGATCTGCTGAACATGAATAGGAGCTACATCCACTTCTGGTGCCAAGTTATTAAGATTCCCAACAAAGTCATCATCATATGAAGCAGAGTCGAAAATACCATCTATTGGCTGCTTATGAATATCATCCAGCTTAGTAGAAGTCTTCTTTTGATATTTTCCCAAGTCAGAAGGACCAGAGAACCTAGTTGTGGAAGCAGGATCACTAACCATACCACCAATAGGTGTTAAACTTGCACTAGGAGTAACATTAGGATCACTAGGAGTAATTGGTACAACATGAGTACTCAAGGGAAACTCAAAGCCTCCTTGAGTAGCAGCTGTAGTGGCATCTTGTTGTTGCTTGAGCAATGTGTCAAGAGCTTCTTATGAGTCCACAATGTCTGATAGAGAGGCTTCAATAGGAGTAGCATTGGTGTTAGGAGAGACTGTGGTGGAATAGGATGGAACTACAAAAATGTCATCATCCTCATTTGAGTCTGAAAAGCTAGAATGAGCACCTGCACTAGAAGTTGCAAACACTTATGGACCTGCATCTTGGTTAGTTTTGAAACGAAAATATCCCAATGAGTCACAAAGATAATCAAGATCAAAATACCATTCAGGACCTTTTCCTTGGATGTTTGTCTTCTCCTCAAAGTACCTGAGATTTATAGTTTCAATGACATGCTTGGCATGGAGATTATAGACACGATAAGCTCGAGAGTGAGCTGAATATCCCACAATGTAGCCTTCATCTACCTTGCCATCAAATTTCCCCAAGTAGTCACTAGTATTCAGAATGGTGATAGGACAGCCAAATGGCTTCAAATGAGCAATGCTGGGGACTTTGGCTGTGAGTAGCTCATAGGGAGTCTTTTTATGTGGATTGGCAATTGAAACCCTATTCAACACATAACTTGCAGTGTTGATAGCTTCTGTCCAAAACATAGTTGGAATGCAAGCATGGTTCTTGCAGCTTCTATAAGAGTCCTATACTTCCTTTCTGCAACACCATTCTATTGAGGAGTCCTAGCAGCACTATAATCTTGTTTGATACCTTTGGAATTGCAAAGTGCTATGAGGTCTGCATTTTTGAATTCTGTTCCATTGTCACATCGGATACCTTTCACCTTTTTGGACAACTGATTCTCAATGAGTGTAATAAAGTCCTTGAAAATGGAGTAGGTCTCACTTTTAGCAGCCAAAAAGAAGACCCACGTGAACCTGCTATACCCATCAGTTACCACAAGATAGTATTGTTTATGGTCAATGCTCCTAATGGAGGTAGGACCAAATAAATCCATGTATAGTAGCTGCAATGGTTCAGTTATGAGGCTGAGAGCAGTAATGGCCTTGAAGGATGCTTTGTGTTGTTTGCCTTTGCTACACGCAATGCAATTGATGTCATTTCTGAAAGTTTTTAGAGGTAAACCAGAGACAAATTCATATTCACCAGTTTGTGAATGGTCTTGAAGTTTACATGTCCCACCTTCTATACCATTTGGTGGCTTCATCTTCTGATGCTTTGGCAACCAAACAAGCTAGTTGACCAGTAGGATTAACTTCATTCAGCTTGATACTATAGAGATTGTGTCTTCTAGAGATTTTGAGTAGAACTTGGGAGTCATCCGGTAGCTTAAAGTTTTTGGATAACACTGGTGCTTCAATATTCGTAAAGAGGACAAACTGCTTCTTGTCACAAATCTGAGAGACAGAGATCAAGTTGAAGTGTTGAAGTGCTTCCACATAGTAGACCTGCTCAAAATTAAGGTTAGGTGTCTTAATAGTTCCTTTGCTAGAGATCCTTCCTTCACCACCTCCGAAGTAGACCTTTCCGCCTTGAAATGGTACAAAGTTAGATAAAAGTCCTTTATTTCTTGTCATGCTTCTAGAGCATCCACTATCAACTATTCCAAGAGAAGGATCTTGGTATGGAGTAATCTACAACAACAGAAAAGTCATATGCAATAGTTAGTGTCTTAAGGGGACCCAAACCTTTTTAGGCTTGAGTCTGCCTTGTAGATCTTTAGTAGATAGCCAAGAAGATTGATGAGATCCACTGCTGTTCTTAGGTTGCCTGTTCATCATATGGGTGTTATTTTGTGACCAAGAACAACCTGCTGAGGGCTTAACAGCAGTACCCAAATGTCCCAACCCAAAATACATTTCGTTTGAATTAAAAGCATAATTCTAATTAAAAATCTAAAAATAGTTGTTGGTAGGTTTATTGTAGGTATAAACATTGCTTCTCCAAAGATTAGAAGCTGAAGGAGAGGTCCTTTTAGAACAGGAATAAGATTGGGCACATGGTTTCAGTCTTCTAGAAGAAAGAGGAGCAACTCCTGGTGGACCAGGAGCAGGATAAGCTTGATAAATAAAAGGAGTTTGATCATAAAAATCACAATCCTTAATCAAATGAAATTTACTACCACAAACAAAGCATATTTTAAAAGACCTTTTATTCAAATGACATTGTTTCACACTACTAAACTTATTACAAACAATTCTAGGATAATCAGGATTCCTAGGACTCAACAAATTAGAACTAGAAACAGTGGAAGTAGAAGCAGAAGCAACTCTCTCATCACTCATCCTAGCACTAGTAGCAACAGGGTCATTTGTCTTGGGACTTGAAGGTCTTGACTCTTCACTTGAACCACAGGATGCATAGTCACTAGCCTTTTCGCTGAAAGTACAAGAGACAAAGTCATTAGTATTAGTAGAGCTTTTTGGAGACTCATGCATCTGTGATCCATCCAAGTCAATATGCCTAGATATGGGCATAAAAGTTCCTGTAAGAGGTGGAGGAACAACATGCATTGCGGCAGCTGGTTTAAACCTATTGTAACTAGGTTTTCCCCCTCCTCCTTGTCAGGATCAAAGACACTTGAAAAAGATAGATCAAATACATCTTCTGTATCAATATATTTATCAAAGCCTAAACCTCTCTTAGTCCTACCAGACATGCTACTATCTATTAACTTTGAAAGATTTTTGGGTGCTTTTTGCCATTTTTCAAATCGTAAAAGTGTAGCATCCAATTTTTCTTGCATGTCTTGCTTAGCCTTAATGTTGTCATTGTTTAGTTTTTCAGTATATGTAAGCATGTTAGTGGTGTTTTCTAAATCAATGCTTAGAATTCTAATTTTGTTCTCATATTCACGTTGAGTATCTTAAAGCCACCTCTTTTGTTGTTCCAATGTTTTTAAAGAACTCTTATATGCTTGAACTTCTAGAAAATATTTATCATTTTGCTCATTTAGTTCATTGTATTGAGTCAATAGTTCTGAGTATTTATCATGACAACCAAGAGGGCAATTTTGTACCTGAGGCAAGATTCCCATAAGAGCAAATTCTTCTGCTTCCTCAGCATCAGATAGATTCCCAACAATCATAGCAAATACATCAGTAGAAGCTTCAGCTGGTTCCAAGGTAGCAGTCTGATGATCATTATAGTTAACCATGGAGTCAATAGACACCAAAGCTTTCTTTTCATCCTTTAGCTCTTGAACCTTTGAAGTCTGAATACCTGTTCTTCTCCTGGTCATTTTTGTTAGGGCATTCCCTAGCAAAATGTCCTTGTTGCTGGCAGTTATAGCATCTGACCTTGCTTCTATCAAACCTGGCTGGCTCTCTTGGATTGTAGTTGAATTTTCGACCGGCTTTCTTTTCAAACTTATGAACCCGGAGAGTGAGCATAGCCATCTGCCATTTTAGATCCATTTCATCCAAGTCAAGTTTATCAACCTGTTTGAAATCATCAAAAGCAAGCTGTTGTTGTGGATCAACATCAACAACAAAAGAGTGAAGAACAGCTTCTACCATGCTACCAGTCTTGGCTTTTGGTTCAGGAGTAGAAGTATGTTGGGATGACAAAGTATAGCTTGGGCTACTAGCATAAGACATTGGACTAGATCCCATGGAACTCACAAAAGCAGAGTTAGCAGGAGTAGGAAAGGAATCACTTGAGTATCCTCTCACATGATTCTCAAAGGTTTTGAGTTTATAAAACAAGTCATCAAAAGAAAGATAGTCAAGGCGTCCTTTTGCTTTTAGAGAGATGACTACTTGATTCCATGAGTGAGGTAGGGCTCTAAGAAACCTGGCATTGATGTCTCCATTGTCAAGTTTGGACCTGAGTTGATTCAACTGGCTAAGAATCTTTTGGAACCTGTCATACCCTTGATGAATACCTTCAGTTTCAGAAATCTTGAATTCTGTGAATTCATCTCTCAGCATTGATCTACGCATCTTCTTGGATTCCTTATTCCCTCCAAACCTTGCCTTTACTCCATTCTAAATATCCCTAGCATCATCCAAGTGATAAAAGTCACCCATGTGATCATCAGGAAGGGACTGAAGCAAAATAGTTTTTGCTTTGATTTCCTTCTAAACAGTAGTGATTTCTTCATGAGTTTTAGGATCGAGAATGGTGATATTACCATTCTTTTCTCTACCAGTAGTTTTCTTGTTGTTGCCATTATGGACAATCTTCCAAAGGTCTAGATCAATATTGGTGATCCAGCATTCCATCTTCATGACCTAGCTATCATACTCATCCTTCTTCAAGAGTGGGAATTTTCCATTTGTATTGGAAACAGTAGCAATGATTTGCTGAGGTTGTTGTGTTTTAGAGGTGCTTGCTTCTCCTGTTTCAGTAGAACTAGAAGCAGACATGATTAAACAATGATGTTAGTAAAAAGAAAAATTGATTCTTCTTGAGCAGAGACTCTCCCAGGCTCTGATACCACTTGTTGGGTCCACTAGATATGGATCTTGCAGCCTGTTAAGGATGGTGAACGACTTCTGTAATCACAAGTCTATTCACAGAGAGACTCTAGATGAAACACACAGTATAAGTGCGGAATACAAATACTATGAACAAGAAGAAACAGAATAACTAAATAACTTGATCCTTACTAAGGATTTCTACTATTAATATGAAATGAATAATGTTTGATGAAGGTGTTTCTAACCCTTCTACCAATGGTTCCTTTTATACTACAAGGAAACCCTAATACTGCATTAAACCAAACCGTGTAACTTCTGATATGCATATCCTTTCCTAACATATCTCATGCATATCCTAACAAACTACTCAGAATAATAATGTTTGACTTTCTACTTAGACCAGGAGCACGTGTTGCTCCTACTACTACTAGGACCAGGAGGAACTACATACCTCCTAGCTTATCTATTACAGATATCTATTCCAGAGGTCCTAACAACACTGACAAGAGAAATTCAAGCGTTGACAAGAGAAGTCCCTGCTACAACAGAATACTTAGTCAACACGTTTTGATATGTTAGGAAGATATGCATTGTATATTGTATTTTCTATAGTTATCTTGATATATCTTCCTAGAATAGTTTACAAGTTAGTTTGTTGTACAAGGCTCCTTATTCCATAAAAGGAGGCCTTTAGGCTTATGTTTCATATACATTCTTAATACTTTCATTGTACCTCATTGATAATCAATACAAGTGAAAGTTTGATAAACATTGTGTTTTGCTTTGTTCTTCATTCTAAGTGTTAATTCCGCATAACTCTTAGATTGTTATAAACACAAAGTTTCTCTACTTTTTATACTTGATTCAATCTCGATAACACAAAGCTAAATCGATCTAAGTTTGGGATCAACAAGTGGTATCAAAGCCTGGTTGAGAAACTTTTAATCAGAAGAACATTAAAACCCTAACTTTTTAAAAACCCTAAAATAATCATGTCAACCACAGAAAACCAAAGTTCTGGTTCCTCAAACCATAACCTCAAAATTCCTATGCTTGACCCTGATAACTTCGAGATCTGGAAGTTTAATTTTGAGCAATATCTCCAAGTGGACAACTATGTTCTCTGGGAAGTTGTTGAGCTTGGAAACAAGTTCTACCAGGATCAAAAGATTGTGGACTCTGTTAATAGTAGGAGAACAGCTAATGCTAAACCTAAAGATTTGGTTCCTAGACCTGAAGATGGAAGAGACACCTCTGCTGTAGAGGTACCAGATAGAAGGCTTGACATGAAGGCATTGAGCATTCTCAAACTGGCTCTTGGAAGCAAAAACCAACACAAATTCAGAAAGTATGAATCTGCCAAAGAGCTTTGGGAAGCCCTTGAGATCACCTATGGTGGTAAGGAGGACACTCTCAAACAAAGGAAGAAGAAGCTGGTAATGGAGTTCGCTGTTTTTAAAGCTCGACCTAATGAAAAGTTTAGTGAAGTGAGTAGAAAACTAGCTTTCATGGGAACTGAGTTTGAAGATGATGATGTTAATGCTACTTTCGTTGGAGCTCTTGGAGATGGTTGGAAAATTCATGCCAATGCAATTTTTGCCACACAAGCTTATAAGAATATGACCTTTGATGATATCTACAATCAATTGAAGGTCATGGAACCTAAAGTTCTGCTTAAACAAGGAAGTAAAACACCTTCTGGAAGCATGGCTTTTATTTCCCACCATGACACTTCAGACGCTGATAACTCTTGCTTTGTCAGCGGACAAACTTCTCTTGACAGTGGCTCATCAGACGCTGACACATACAATCATGTTCCACCAAACCTTAAACCAACAGGAATATATTTGGATATTGTATGTGCTTATATTGCTTCTTTTCCTAATGGATCATCAAGTTCTTTTGAAAATCTTCAACAAATTAGTGATGTTGATCTTGAGGAGATGGATATCAAGTGGAATATGGTTCTTAGCAGTATAAGAGCCAGTAGGTGGAACAAAAGATTTGGAAGAAAGATGACTTTCAATAGCAAAGAGACTGCTGGATTTGATAAATCCAAAGTAGAATGTTACAACTGTCACATAACGGGACACTTTGCTAGAGAATGTAGATCTCCCAAAAGGAATGATGGTGAACATATCTCTAGACAAATTATCAAGGTTGAAGATGCTAAGCCTAAAGCCATGGTAGCAGTGTAAGGAATTGATGGCGTTGGATTTGATTGGAGCTTTTTGGACAAGGATGAAGTGGAGAATCAAGCATTGGTTACTGAAAAGGATGAAGAGCATTTTCATTATGCTCTCATGGCTAGATTTTCTTCTTCATCAGACAATGAGGTATATGATGATGCCTTTTGTAGTAAGGGTTGTAACTTAATACTGATAAGCTTAACAAAGAAATTTTAAAGATACAATATGATAATATTGGGTTGAATATCACTATTTCAAACTATAAATGGGGGCTTGCTCAATCTGATGGGATGGTTGAGGATTATAAGAAAATGGAATTTGACCTTAAAGATCAAATTACTATTCTTAAAAGGGATCTAGCACTTGGTTTTGAAGCAAAGGCTTCTTACATACAAGATAATAATGAATTAAAACTAAAGCTAGATGAGGCCATTCAAGCTATAGAGAATGTAGGGTTTAAAATTGAAAAACCCTAGATAAGGTCTTAAGTGAACAAACAAACCCTAAAGACATGTCTGGGGTTGGGATGAACTCTAAAGAGTATGTTGCAGTTCCACCTCCAGCAGGTGACTTTTATGGAGTTCTTAAGAAAGACTTGTCTTGGATTGGTATCTCAGAGTTCCAAGTGGAGGAATTTACTCCTCCACCACGTGTTCTCACACTAGTTGAAGAATACAAGCAAAGGGTGACTGACCTAGAACAATGGAAGAAGGACAATCCTTTTCTCTTTGTTAAGGGTGGACTTCTTGATAGTGAATCAGTTAACCCTAAACCTATTGTCGTAACCAACCCTACTACTCGCAAACCTGTTGACCTAAGCTCAAAACATAAAAGCAAATCTAGTGTTAAGTATGCAGAGATGTATAGACAACCTAGATCACCAAAACGTCAAGCTAGTTTTAATGGGACTGGATTTTATGAACCTAGACCCAAGGTTATGTCTAGAAAGGCTTGTTATACATGCGAGAGCTTCTCACATTTGGCTTATAGATGTGTCAACGGATCCAAACCAGCCGCTGACAATAAGTCCAATATAGTCAGCCCAAAGCCTTATGTTCATACTAGACCACATGCCACTAGACCAACTCTTTATTTCACTAGGGCAGCTAACACCCAAGGACAAAGACCTTTCCAAAAGACAAATACTTGGTCTAACAAACAGTGGGTTCCTGTAGCAAACGCTAATTCAAACGCTGATAGGAACAATTCATCCGCTTACAGGGCAAAATCAGCCGCTGACAGAATTAGGTTTGGTATGAAAATGCCATAATTAGCAGCTGTCAGACCCAATGTTAGATCCAGTAATAAAAATTATTTACAACCTAAGGGAAAGGGATCTAGGTAATCATCCAACTTAACTTGGATACCTAAACAAGACCAGACATCAACTTCTAATAGGGTCTCCATGACATGCAACAGGTTTAAATATCTTGAAAAGCATGTTGGAACAAACTGGGTGTTTAATGTTAAAAGGGATGAACAGGGGGTTGTTACAAGAAACAAGTCTATTCTTGTTGAGCAACCAAATGGATCCAAGTCTACTCAAGCTTGGATTCCCAAAGAAAACTGATTTGTTTTCTTTATGTGCAGGGCATTCCAAAGCAGGTTAATGATTATGGATATTGGGATTCTGGATGCTCAAGGCACATGACTAGAAAGGAAGACTACTTAACAAATTTTACTCCTATTCCAGATGGTGATAAAGTATACTTGGAGGAGGATATGGCATAATATCAGGCAAAGGCACTCTTATCACCAACAACCTGCATTTTGATGAAGTCTTTTTGGTAAAGGAACTTGACTATAACTTGTTCAGTGTGTCACAAGTTTGTGACAACAAGAATAAAGTTCTTTTTACTGATACAGAATGTTTGGTTTTAAGTAAAGACTTTGAGATACCTGCTGATAAGTTCATAGAGTTTAGAACACCTAGACATAAGGACATTTACAATGTCAACTTACAAGGGATTAAGATGAATAATAACGTGTCATGTCTATATGCTAAAGCTTCAATAGATGAATTAACTTATGGCACAGAAGGTTAGGGCACATTAATTTTAAGAACATGAACAGACTTGTGAGGCATGATCTTGTGAGAGGACTTCCCTCAAAATCATTCCACAATGATCATAATTATGTTGCATGTCTTAAAGGCAAACAACACAAGTCCTCATTTAAGTCTAAGAGTGTTCAATCTAGTTATAAACCTCTACACCTGCTTCACATGGACTTATTTGGACCCACTAATATAGAAAGTTTAAATGGCAAGTCTTATTGCTTTGTGGTCACTGATGACCACTCAAGGTTTACATGGACTTTCTTTTTAGTTAAAAAGAGTGATACTGTCAAAACCCTAATTAATTTTATTAATCAAATGGAAAAGAAATCAGGGTTTACAGTTAACATTCTTAGAAGTGATAATGGTGGAGAATTTAGGAATGACCTTTTAGATGCCTTCTGTGTGGATAAGGGGATTACTAGGGAGTTTAGCATAGCTAGAACTCCACAGCAAAATGGTGTAGCGAAAAGGAGAAATAGAACTCTTATTGAGGAAACTAGGACCATGTTAGCAGATGCTAAGTTACCCATTGCATTTTGGGCTGAGGCTATGAATACTGATTGTTATGTTCAGAATAAGGCCTTGGTTAACAAGATTCACAATAAGACCCCCTATGAGCTCTTTTGGAATAGAAAACCTAATATAGATTTTCTTAGACCCTTTGGACGTCAGGTAGTGATTTTGAATACTAGTGACAACCTAGGTAAGTTTAATTCAAAAGGTGATGAGGGTTATTTTGTAGGTTATTCTATGAATAAAAAAGGTATAGGGTTTAACACAAGAGAGATAAAGTCATAACAGAGAAAATACATGTTGACTTTTTGGAGAGTAAACCTAGTGATCCTGCTAATGGACTAGACTGGCTTTTTGATTTAGATCCATTATCTAGGTCCATAAATTATTTGCCTGTTACTAATCCATTTGTCTTGGGGACTTCTCCAAATATTGTGGAAGAAACTTTTTTTCATAATGTAGGTATACAGGATACAAAGGAGCAAGGATCACCAGCAGATGAGGTCACTCCCACACTTTTTTTGGTGGAATTCCCCATTTGAAGTGAATAATTCATTCAGGCATCTGTTACTGAAAGGGAAGTGGAGAGAAAGCAACAAGAAGAAAAAGTCAGTGAAAGTGTTTCATCCGCTGACAAAAGTAGTTCAGCCGCTGACACACCAAATTCAAACGCTGACACATTGCTTTCATCCGCTGGCAAAAATGTGTCTGAACTTGGTGAAAGTTCCACACTCAATGAAGATGTTAGTGTCATAAATTTAAACGCTGACAATGTGCTTCATAGTTCAAGTGAGTCTGAAACTAATGATGGCGAGGATCATGGTACTTTGGAATCTACAATACATGACAACACATTGTTTGGGGGAGGAATTCTTACAAAGTTGTCCAAAGCTCACCCTCCTACACAAATCATTGGTCCCATCAATTCACCAGTTCAAACAAGAAGAAAAAGGAATCCTAAAGGAGGATTTATTGCAAACATTCACAAGAAGAATGATACCCCTTTGGTTCAAGAATGTTTGTTTGCTTGCTTTCTATCACAGAGTGAGCCCAAGAAAAGTTTTGGTGCTCTCCAAGAACCAAGCTAGGTTGAAGCAATGCAGGATGAGCTTCAATAGTTTGCAATTCAGGATGTTTGGGAGCTTGTGGATTATCCCAAGCATGTGAGACCTATTTGAGCACGTTGGGTTCTAAGAAACAAATGAGATGAGAGAGGTATTGTGATTAGAAACAAGGCAAGACTGGTTGCTCAAGGTTATACAGAAGAAGAAGGAATTGACTATGAAGAGGTTTTTGCACATGTTGCCAGAATTGAAGCAATAAGGATTTTCCTAGCCTATGCTTCTTGCATGGGTTTCACAGTCTACCAGATGGATGTCAAGAGTGCTTTCTTATATGGCACAATTCAAGAGGAAGTGTATGTTATGCAGCCTCCTGGTTTTGAAGATTCAGAGCATCCAGACAAGGTTTATAGAGTTAAGAAGGCAATGTATGGTCTTCATCAGGCCCCTAGAGCTTGGTATGGTACATTTTCCACATACTTGGTGGAAAATGGTTTTAAAAGGGGCATCATAGATCAAACATTGTTCATAAAACAGGAAAGGAAGGATTTTCTTCTTGTGTAGGTCTATGTTGATGATATTATCTTTGGTTCTTCCAACCAAAGGATGAGTGATAACTTCTCCAAGGTAATGACTAAAAAATTTCAAATGAGTGCTATGGGAGAGATGAATTTCTTTCTAGGTCTTCAAGTTCAACAGAAAGAAAAAGGTATCTTCATCTCACAAGACAAATATGTAGCTGAAATTTTGAAGAAATTTGGTTTTTCCCCTCATGAAAAATGGGCTATCACACCCATGGATAGGGAGCATCCCTGAGGAAAGAAAAGAGATGGAAAGGATGTTGATGTCAGGCACTATAGATGAATGATTGGATCATTGATGTATCTTACTACTTCTAGACCTGATATCATGTTTGCTGTGTGTGCATGTGCACGTCATTAAGTGACTCGTAAAGAGTGTCATCTTCATGCTGTCAAAAGGATCTTTATGTATCTTAGGTGCTATCCCACTTTGGGATTATGGTACCCTAAAGATTCTCCATTGGAGCTTGTAGGCTATTCAGACAGTGACTATGAAGGAGAAAACAATGATAGGAAATCCACAACTGGTGGATGCCAATTTCTTGGGAGCAGGCTTATATCTTGGCAATGCAAGAAGCAAACTGTGGTATCCAATTCAACAACTGAGGCTGATTATGTAGCAGTTGCTGCATGTTGTGCACAAGTGCTATGGATTCAAAATTAGCTTTTGGATTATGGGTACATTTTTATGCATACTAAGATTTCTGTAGATAATAACAATACTTTATGCATTATTAAAAATCATGTACATCATTCTAAAACTAAACACATAGAAATAAGGCATCGTTTTATAAGGGATTGTTTTGAAAAAGGTTTAATACATCCAGATAGAGTGGACACAGAAGAAAATGTGGCTGATGTTTAACTAAACCTTTTGATGTTAGGAGGTTCCAGTATTTGGTAACAAGTATTGGAATGATCAATCCATAAATTATGCGTTTTTGAGTTTATTGTATTATATGTACAGGATATTCATAGTTATCATCACATGTAAAAGTATTAGATTTTCCACTATATTTTCTAACCTGACAAAGGCATTTTATCTGATGATAAAAGAATTTTGGCCGCTGACAGCCCATGTTAGTTTTTGTGGTTTTTGATCTAATCATGCATGCATTTATGAGCAATGTGCAATAGGATACAAAGTTGCTTATGGACTTCATATCTTGAATAATTTTTATTTATGATGGTTGGAATATTTATATTCCTATCTTGAAATAAAAAATTTTCATCATTATTTATTTGCAATCTATGTAAGTTTAAGGGGTGGTTTAGGAAACCTTTAGGTATTTGGGTACTCATAGAGTGCTCTTATCACAATTCTAGATTGTGTCCACTGGTGAGTAGGAGTTAGGAACAATGAAGGCTTTTCTTTTTAAGAATTGTTGGAATTTCTAGTTCTTGAGGCACTATAGCATGCAAAGTTGATATACTGTGCATGTTGCCAATACTTTTGGCCTAGAATTGGGATTGGTTGGTTGAGAGACTTGGTGTAAATAAAATGGGTTTACCTGGGAGTTACAAAGGGTTTATATGAGATTTCTTCACTCTTAAGGATTTTGGTTAGCAAGGGACACTTGAGGACAATTATGTCTATCTTGCTTATGAAAGTGTGCATGATTGGACAGTGCTTGCCAAACTTCCGTCATTTTTAGAGTATGAGTTATCTTCATTAGGGTAAACCTCTTTGTTAAGGTCTTTTTATTTTATTACTTTTTATTTTTAGCCGTGGATACATAGTGGTTCACCCGCTGACAAGCACATTCTCAAACGCTGTCATGACCAATTTTATCGTGGACAAAATATAGCCATTACCCGCTGACACTACCATTTTGACCGTTGAAGAACACTGGGTCCCACCTAGTTGTTACTTTTACGATATTTTGGGCCGTAATTTTATGGGATTTGGTAAATTCTTTAATTGCTAAGAGATAAGTTATTATTTTTCAATATTTTAATCATTATATTTTAAATAACTTACCTATTATTTCAACCAATAGTGTCCTAGTTTCAATCCTATATATACGGCTCATACTATTTTGAACAGGGTAACTTGCTTGATTGTCTTTAGTTTCTCCAAAATCTTCCATTATCACTTTCATACTTTCTAACCTTTCACAAACAAGTTTTCATGGTTCCTTTATTCAAACCCGTTGGTGCTACTTTAGGATTTAGGGATCAACATAACATGATCGCCTATCTTGAGGCTGACAACACACATCATCCTCAATACACAGGAATGATTGAGTATCTCTTGGATTCTAACTTAAGGTATGCTTTAACTCATGCTACACTCATTCGTATCACACACATCAAACAGTTTTGGAACACTACAAGTTCTGAAACAGTTGATGGAGTGATTACATTTTCAGGGACTGTACATGGGGTAAAATGGGTTGTCACTGAAGCACTAATTCTTCAAGCCTTAAGGCTTGATGATGCTGATGGTGTGACTACCCTTCCCCAAGAACAGTTACAAGAGGGACTTCGAGGGTTGGGTTATGAATTTCCCCCTAAGGGCAAAATTAATAAATATTCTAAACAACAATTACCCCCAGCCTGGAAGTTCTTGATACATGTCCTCTTGCAATGTCTTAGTCCCAAGTGTACTTCTTTCAATGAAATCAATCATTCTTTTGGTTGTATTCTTGTTTGTTTGTCCACTGGGCAAAAATATAATTTTTCCCATATGATTTTTGAGGGCTTGTTGAAAAACAAGGGTAACAAGATGACTCTTGCTTATCTCAGATTTTTACAAATGGTTTTTGAGCACCAAGGTTATTGTCGTAGGGATCATGATGGTTTTTATAAGATCCCTACTCATAAAGCAAAAAAATTTCTGTCCATGAATACTACACCTTTCAGACCTTTACCTTTGACACCTCCTATGTTGGCTGTTATTGAGGCAACCAACAACCCTCAACCTCACCCAGAACCTGAACCTGCCCAAGAAAAACAACCACCTTCCCCTCACCAAGATTATCCTATGCACCTTGACCCCTCAGCCGCTGACACTCGCGTTTCAGCCGCTGACACACCATTTCACCTGTTGTCACCTCACCACCACCAAGACATATTCACCAATCCACTTCATCTTCTGAACCTGGTGATTATAGAATGGAGAAAAGACAAAGGACTACTGGATCTAGTGGTCCTAGCCATACATCTGAGAGAACTATGCCTGATGAATCCATGTTTGGTAGTCAAATCCTAATTATGGAGGAGGGCAGTCTGCAACCACTAAATAATTTAGAATTGAAGGCTATATGGTTAGGCTTACAAAAGTCTAATGAAGAACTTGTACAGAAAGTCACAAATCAAGACCTTGAACTCAAACAATTGAGGAAAAGGATAGTTGTTTTGGAAGCTGCTGGCTCAAGGAGAAGGAGAGCCATGGTTGTGTACTCTGAAGATGATTCTTATAAAGGGGAGGATGAACCTAATTTGAGTGATAAAGGGTCCCAAGGTTCGTATCGGACTAAGGAGATAGTTGAAGCATTATTTGGTATGAAGAAACAAGCTACTCCCTCTCCCTTTTTAGCACTCGCATGAAGTAGACTTCCACTGAAATGATGATTCAAGCTGGTGGATTGTTAGCCGTTGACAAAGGCAATTTGGACGCTGACACGCCTAGTTCAACCGCTGATAGGATTCCAAGTATGAGTGGTGTATCCCAACAACCACTCATGATGCAGGAGCCTTCCACTCAGGTACAGTCTTCTACTTTTCCCTCTATCGGTCCATTGGATAAAGGTAAAGCTGTGTTAGTAGTAGAAGATGTCCCAAAAGATGCAGCCAAAAACAATTTGATGAAATGCTTACGCAACAATTGCAAGAGCAAGAAAAGAAAGGGCTTGAGAAGGGTAATATTGAGGCCCAGATTATCACATCTGAGTCTGAGGGTGATGAATCTGGTGATGAAGAAGAGGATAGTTATCATGGTTCTAATGTGATTTTAGAGGAACCAAAAAGACTAGAGTATGGTGAGGATGAACTGGCAAAAGAAAAGCTCATTGACCTAAAGAAGAGGGTTGATTTTGACATACGTGTTATTTGTGATTTGTGTTTTAGGTATGAAAGAGAGGTGTTGGAGAACCCTGATATTCCTTAATCTAACAAAATTTGGGGCATGGAGATAATGATGAGAGTTCAAGGTGATTGCCAGGTCATTTTGAAGAATAGGGCAGATAATGTACTAAGAGAGAACAAAACTGCAAGAAGGGAATTGTACTACATGCTTCTGAGATGTCATCAAACTGGATGGACATATGCAAAGTTGAGGAAGCTATCATTTGATAAGTTGGAGTGTTTTGCATATCCAATATGGGATTCTGTATGTGATACAAACACATATAGGTTGTTATCTACTGAGAGGTAAGAGGAAATTGAGGAGGAGTTGAAGTTGAAGAAAGCTTCTATTGTACCTAGACCAGTGAAGAAGGGATTCAAGCTTAAATTTGAAAATCTTGATCAGTTGAATCCACATCAGGTTGTTTTGAAGATAAACATGGTGCTTTCTCCTTTGGAGGAATCCGATATGGCTGTTGTTGTACCTCTTGACTTCAAGAAATCTATCATCTAGTATGAGTAGGATTCTATTGGATTTTGGGTGATCACCAGGGCTGGTGGGAAGGTACATACGTTTACTTCATTCATTTCCTTGTTTTCCAGCCTGGATAGGGAGGATGTAGAAACTCTCTGGAGTTTGCTAAAAGAGAAGTATGAGGCGGAAGCTCCTTCCTCCTTGAATGGAATAAAGATTTGGACAACATTCAGAAGAATGTTTGCCCATGATGATGTTGATCCAATATGGTTGGATTTGGATGATTTGAGTAGCTTGAAGTGGCATTTGTATTCACCTGTTGGGGTGTTTTATTTGAGTACTACAAAGTTTTTTGAGTTCTTGCTGATAGATGTGAAGTATCCATTTTCACAAGACTTATTGAAGAAATTGATCACCACTAGACTTGAAGTTGACTACACTAGTGGTGTTAGCATGGACTTCATGAGATTCATATATTCTCAGATTCAGGAGTAGGTTTTTGTTTGTAAGAATCCTTTTTGTATTTTGTTTTATTCAGAAACTTGAACATCAGTATAAGTATCAAGTTTAAGGGAGGATTGTTGGGAATAAAATTAGCTACATCACTATGCCGCTGACAAAGGGATTTCAACCGCTGACAATAGTAAATCAAGCACTGACAGAATGAGCACTGACAAGAGAAATTCAAGCGCTGACAAGAGAAGTACCTGCTACAACAGAATACTTAGTCAACACGTTTTGATATGTTAGGAAGATATGCATTGTATATTGTATTTTTTATAGTTATCTTGATATATCTTCCTAGAATAGTTGACAAGTTAGTTTATTGTACAAGGCTCCTTACTCTATAAAAGGAGGCCTTTAGGCTTATGTTTCATATACGTTCTTGTTAATGCAAGTAATGCCTAAAAACATTACTAGTGTTAACTAATCTTTCTTAGTTTTGATCACAACAAACCATACAACACATTTAGTGTAGAAACACAAAATGAATTATTTAACTAACACTATCATCAAGGTAATAATCATATCACTAACCTTTCTTAATCATACTTAGTGATCATCAAAATGATTATCCTTAAAACTCACTTTTGCTAATAAGACAAAAGACTTTTTAATAAACTTTCTTTTTTAGAAAATGTTTTATTAAAATGGAAAATGAAAATTTGAAAATGGCATATTCCAAATGCTGTTAGAATATCCTTTGAAGGGTTCAAATACCTCAGATATTCCCACCCCACTAAAAGACAAAAAACGGAGCGGAGTCTAGTGGTGGTACCTTAAGTACCTACGCGGTACCTTAGCGATATGGTACCGCGGGGTGAGATAAGGTACCGCGCACAGTAGCCGTTATAGATCCGTTGTAACTTTGTCTCCTTTAAATAGTGGGTCAAATCTCATTTTCCAGCAAGCCTCTTGGACGTTTTTTTTTCTCAGCCTTTTTTTCTATTTTTCTATAGCATAATCATTAGTAAATGATCACTTAATTTGTTAAGGATGTTTACATATGATTATCCTCTTGATCCCCTCCTTTACCATGTCCAATGAGAAGATCACTCACTCACTAGTGTAGTGATAAAGATGAATTTATGAGCTAGTCATATTCATCATGATACCTTTATGTTTTAGGTCAATCCAATGTATTTATGAATACTTGGACTAGTTGTGTTCATCCAAGTTATTTGTGAATACTTGGATTTGTTGTGTACATCCATTGCATATGTGTTTGCTTGGATTTGTGTTGTGTAAATCCAAGCTACATGTGTGTACTTGGATAAGTCTAGTTGAGTTGTAATAGATTTGATTAGGAGTTCTCACTAAACTATAAAGTGATGTGGTTGTGTCTTGTGAGTTCTCACTAAACTTTAAAGTGATTAGTAGTTGTGTTGTGTGAAGTTCTCACTTAGCTTCAAAGTGAAGAGTCGTGAAGATTGGTTCTAGCTTTCGATTAGAACTTGACATCTAGCCTTGTGTCGTAAAATGGTGAAGTAGGCAACGTCGTGAAGATTGGTTCTACCTTAAGATTAGAACTCGACATCTAGCCTTGTGTCGTTAAATTGTGAAGTAGGCAACGTCGTGTAGATTGGTCCTAGCTAAAGATTAGGTCTCGACATTTAGCTTAGTGTCGGAAAATAATGTAAGCAACGATGTAAGGTTTTCTCCGCCGAGAAGGGAGCTTGTGGATATAGTGGAAATCTCGAGTAGGTGTACTCGAGGAGTGGAGTAGAAACGAGGATAGAGCCTCGTTGTCGAACCACTATAAATCTTGGTGTCTTCCCACTACGTTGTCTCCTTCCTTGCTCTTTACTTATTTCATTATCATTATACTTGCTTATTATTCTTGCTAGTGCATTTCAATTGAACCTAATCATTATGCAACTTAGCTTTAAGTAAAAGATAGTTTTGATACAAACCAAATTGAAAGAAATTTTAATTTGGTCACCAATCGAAGAGAAACTATTCAACCCCCCCCCCCCCTTCTAGTTTCTACAATTGGTATCAGAGCGATGGTCACTCAAGATCTTTGAAGTATATTGTACTTTAAAACTTGGATCGATCCATTGTCTCCTCAAATTAGAAGGTCTAGTTGTACTAAAGTTTCTCTTTGGTCAAAACTATGTTTTCTTTGAAAAATAGGTCTTTTAATTGATAACATTGCATCCCACTTAAGATTAGTAGCCTTTATGCATTTTAGATATACGCTTGAAATGTATCTACTAGTTTGCATCTTGCTTTGTGTAGGTACTCATGAAGATCAATCACTTAATTGGTTGTGAATTGAGTTACTTGCACTTGTAGAAGAATCATTTTTATTGATCTTTAACATCTTTGAATGATGATACCAAGATGATTGGGAATGATACTAGTCCTTGAAGACTTAGTACTCATCATAGTCATTGATTGGGCATAGGACTTATTCCTTCATGGATTGCACTTTGTGGCGAAGGTACGCTTTCGTTCTCCCACACGTCCTTTGATCATTCTTTTGATTATTACTTGACTATGTGCTTGTTCTCGGCATCCTTGCCTTGACATTTATTTGTGGTTTGTGCTTCTTTTCCTTTATCCTCTCAAACCTTCATTGCTTGGATACTTGACTCACTATGGTGATGTAGAGTGAGTTAGTAGAAGCTTAAAGTATCAAGCATGATTTCTATGGTTTGCACTCATACGGTTAGTAGGCCCTTTGTGGGAGAGAAAGTGAATTAATACCTTGCTCATATTTTTGTTTATACTAAGACTATTATTGAAAGTGATCTTAGTCTATACTTAAATAATTGCTTTGTGCTTATTCATTACCAAAGCTGTTTAACGTTTCGCCGGAAAGGCACGTCTTAAACCACTATATATGACACAAGCTCCTCGTTACCATTATTTGAAGATTGTCATTAATCCCTCGAGCATTGATCCTAGTCTTGATTCACTTCCCTTGATTTCTCTCCACTTAGTCGTTTTGCTACGAGTAGTCGTTTGTCTGTTTCGGTTCTTTTCGATCTTGATTTAACTCGTAATCCTTCGTTAAGGCATATTGCTTAGTGTTATGATGATCCAATGATATTCTAAAAGGCTCATGATTTAATTTTAAGTATTTTAGAAAAACTGGATTTTCAAAATTTGGCGTTTTTCAGAGATAGAAACCTGCCTCTGCAGGCGGTTCCTTATCTCCGCGGCTCAGACCCGCGGTTCCTTATCGATAAGGTACCGCGGGCAGTAACTTTTGTCAGAGCGCCAGTTTGTGTTTTTTATTCTTTTTCAAACCAAACTCTCTCTCTCCCAAAAACACACAGCCGACGGGTTTTACCTTTTCCACCATTGTTGAAGCTTCCAAAACCTTCAATCACTCAAATTAATTGATTCAAAGTTGTGGGTTTCACTCATCCTTCATCTAACATCAATTAATTGTAAGTATTTTCTTTCAATTTCATCTATTTTGTTCTAGGGTTCATCCTTTCATAATTGGGGATTTTTAAAATTGAAATTGAATTAAAACCTTAATAGGAATGTGGGTTGACATAGTTATTTTACTATGATTCCTTAGGTTCATATTCATTAAGATTTCACTAAAACTCACTTGTAGAACAAATCCGAAATTAAGCTAAATGATTTTTATTAAAGGATGGATTTGAGATGGACCCATGAACAAGTAGGTAATGACATTGTTAATGCTTACCTAAAAACCTTGTTTTTAAAAACCAATGTTCTAATCCATTGTTGATCTAACATAGATCATGTGTTCTTGGTCAATGATGGAATAAACACATTGTGAACATGAAAATGATATGGATTCAATCCTATGTTTGTCAAGAAATTGATATAACACATTTTCATTTTTCGTTTTCCTTTTTGATTTTCATATGAGTGATTGGAGAAATATTGTCTTGTGTTTATTTAGGTACTTATCATGTCCTCAAGATATCAAAAAGATCATGAACGAACACGAGCATACATGCCCTCTTCTCCTTACCCTCATTTGATTCATTCTCATAAAAACTCGTTTAATTCTCTTAAACATCATTGTTTCCATGAAGGACGCATAGTTCCCTCTAATTGTGTAAATGATTTTACTCGCTTCATGTTTGCGTCTATTGGCTTTGATTGTCTTCTTGATATTGATGAGCCAATATTTCCTTCGTTCCTTATGGAGTTCTTTAGCTCATTCACTTTGATAGGCATCAATAATGGAATATCTATACTGTTGGAAACTCACTTTATGTGACGACATTTAAGAATTCCCGTTAGTTATCATAGTCACGCACATTTAGACTAGACTAGGCTCTTTGTATAGTTTAGGTTGTGTGCGTGACTATATATACCCCTCCTTAGCTTCCAAGGAGGGGTGTTGATTGTATTTTGTTCATTTGGG
This sequence comes from Glebionis coronaria, assembly GCA_025667525.1. NCBI lineage: Eukaryota > Viridiplantae > Streptophyta > Magnoliopsida > Asterales > Asteraceae > Glebionis > Glebionis coronaria. Next base: position 227,514,796 of record CM046881.1, read on the forward strand.
AACACACACATTTTTACTCTCAACCTCTCTTTCTCTCTCTCTAGGCCATCAATGGCTTCCACCACCATTTACCACCACATTAGACCACCGGATCATATTTTAGCATTTCTACATTTGGCTTCAGAGCCTCGTTTCTATCCTTGGATCGTGTTTATTTATGCGATTTGGTGGTCTAATTCATCTTGTGTCTCGTTTATATTAATTCTGTCCTTTATCACAAATTTTTTTGTCACGTCTCATATGTTTGGTCTAATCTGTCCATTCCGTCACATGTTTCTGGGGTCTCAAGCATATTTATTTGTGTCTCGGTTTCATCATCTTTCTCATGGTCAAAATAATACTAATCTGGTTAATGTTTCTGGGTTTCTAAATTTTTTCTTGTCTATGCAAATAGATAAGGACAAATATGCAGATCCACTATTTTAAGGTCCTTCAAAACCCTTTTCAGATTGGGTTTTCAGATTGGATATTCATATTGCACATTCAGATTGGACTTTCAGATTGGTCTTTCCGTTTGAATATTCAGATTGTACTTTCGGATTGGTCATTCCGATGGGGGTGTATGCTTAATTCCGATGACTTTCCGATTGACTTTCCGATGGGATTCACTTGTAGGACATAATTTTTGACTCATAAAACAATAATTATTCCGATGACACTCACTTAAACATTCCGATTGGATTGTTTTTTACATTCCGATTGGACTGTTTTTGTTAAAGACTTGTGAACAAAAATGTGACTTAAAACCAAAATCAACCCAACCGAGTCAACTCGGTAATTACCGAGTTGACTCAGATCACTCACTGAGTCGACTCTTAATTGACTCAGTCAACCCACTGAGTCGACCATAACTCACATCCAACCTTTTATCACCTCAACTCCAAATCTAACTTATACCCATCGTCTCCTAATCCCTCTATACATCCAACCAAAGACTCGGACTCAAACAAAAACCTATCAAGATTTCAGACTGCATGCATGACATGATCTATTAAGATCTGTCACAACGAAGTCATTACATCATTTATTCTTGTGGGATTTACCCTTTGATTTTCGAATCTAAAGAATGAATTATAACAACTTTCGTTATATTCTTTTCTTTTAATTCAAATCGAAATATAGTCACACTAAAACCAACATGCAATCACGAATAAGGACCTACCCGAGATCAATTATAGATCTTGAAGCCATTTTCTATGGTTCTACATCCGTGGATCTTATTGACATAGGGTTTCACGAATAAGGTTTCTTTTGGCTCGTATTTGTAGGATTTGTATGATTAAGATGTGCTTGATTTTTTTGGTGTTGACGGATTTAACAAGAAAAGTGATGGGAGATAAGTTTTGGTGATGTTGTGAGGAGATGGCGTCTGGGGGACGAAGAGAGATAAGGGGGCGATGGTTACAAGGTTGGGAGTGAAGGAGAGAGAGTTTGGTGAGGGCGGTGTAAACGAGATGGTGTGAGAGTGTGTGTTTTGGGACAGAGTTAACTAAGTTTATTTAGGGTTGGGTAAGTGTTATATCTGAGTTTTCATGGACCGGGTTCTTGGACAATTCATGGGCCATGGAACAAGTTTAAGTTTACAAGTCTTGGGCCGAGTATTGAACAAATGGGCTGGGCTTAACAAAATGATGGATTGTAGCCAATTATTTCATCAATTGGGCCGTATGACTTGTTTTTAAATACACACAAATTTTTAAAAAATTTGTAATTTTTGTATAAATTGTGTGTATTAAATTTTACTTTGGTCATTATCGGGTCGAGACAAAGTGACAAAGTGTCGAGACATTATTAAGGAGAATGGATGCTCAAACAAACAAATTCCTTTTTTGAATTTGTAGTTTTTTTGTCGCATTTGTGGTTCTTTAATTCTTTCTTGACACTGATGGGCTGACGAGAAATGTGACGCGACAAAATGAAGTGACTAATGTGACAAGAATTTATTTTGACGAGACCAAGAAAGAATGGGCGATTTTTTAGTGGCTTCAGATTTTGTTTGATCGGGTATTAATTACGTGACGTTGAAGACGGATTTTCGAAGGCGTGTATTTATTTTATCTTTTACTAGATAACTTGCTCATGCTTAATCCTAGAATGAAGACTTGGTTATCTGGTTTCCGGGTTTGGGGTGGATGGTTGATGACTCGGATAACTATCACTTAAAGGGGTTACATTGTTGTACTCAGTGTCACGCGCTTAGTCGACGTGGATAATTTCAAGAGGTGTTGTGCTTATAGACTTCTTCAGTGATGCATTGAGTACTTAGAGATTTCTCCACCGTTCTTCATCCAACAATAGTGCAAGCTTAAGTCACAAGATCGAAGGATTTTTATTCAGCTTCACGTTTGATGTATCTGGTTCATTCTTTCAGTGGTCACTTCAAATTGCTTTCACGTGGGATGGTAAAGGTGGCCATGGAGAGTTTATGAGAAGAGATTTTCGATCAACAGCTGATTCTCACAAATTATATAATTCAGCTTATATATTATTCTCACCAGATTTCAGGTTCATGTGCGTACAATTTATTGATGGTTCCGAGTTTCGAAACCATCAAGGGGGAAGAAGAAGACACATTGAACGCACAACGAGTACACGTGATGAACTTCATACCTTCTTTTGATTTGAAGATATTCCGGGATGACATTTGTCATAGCCGTAGAGAAAATCAGTGTTTTAACTCGTGTCGTTATCAATCTCCAAACGGTACACTACTGATTCGAGGTTTAATTGTTTGATTGTTGCAATTATTCATCATCATTATCCTATATGCATTCCCGGGACTTAATTGACTCTGGTGCATCTCCGGAAGAAGACGTGTGCATTTCCGGGACTTAATTGACTCTGGTGTTACGATGTCAACTTCATGAATGGGATAAAGTGTCCACTTTAGTATTTGAGCTTCATAATTGGGATTGATTTACCTTCTTCAAATATGTGGGGGAAGAAGTGTCTTGATTCTTTCTAGTATGCATAACTTGAATTCTCAGGGGGAAGAAAAATTCAGAAGAATTATTCAAGCGTGAGAAGAAAAGTTGTTGATCTACTTGGGGGAAGCTATTTAAAATGCTTCTACATCAAGTTTACGTGGCATGAATTAGGGGGAAGCTAATTCAGAAGCTTCTCCCTAACCAGAAGTGTATGGGTTACTTAGCTCGTGCCGTTACAGTATTTCTTCTACAAGTTACGTTAAAGATGAGTCGTTTTGAAGACGAAGGCCTCAGAAGACTTCATCAGCATTGGATGCTTCAAGAAAGCTCTTATTCTTAATTATTTTGTACTTGTTAGGAAGAATATTGTAAGGAATTCTACACGTCGTCCCATGGGGGAAGATTGTTGGAAACTCACTTTATGTGACGACATTTAAGAATTCCCGTTAGTTATCATAGTCACGCACATTTAGACTAGACTAGGCTCTTTGTATAGTTTAGGTTGTGTGCGTGACTATATATACCCCTCCTTAGCTTCCAAGGAGGGGTGTTGATTGTATTTTGTTCATTTGGGAACACACACATTTTTACTCTCAACCTCTCTTTCTCTCTCTCTAGGCCATCAATGGCTTCCACCACCATTTACCACCACATTAGACCACCGGATCTCTTTTAGCATTTCTACATATACGATTTTCCATCATGGGGAAAATCATTACTTACACTCTTGAAGAATTCGGTGATATTCTTGGAGTGCCATCTAATGGTCAATGTCGATTCATCGATGCTTGGAGTTTAGACTCTTTAGAATCGGCCCCTATTGATGCTCACTATGTGACCGTGCTTCCAACTCCTTCGGACATCATTCATATTCTTTCTAAACCTCGTGAGCATCCTATTCATGGTAAATTTCAAGGAGCTGTTCGAACTCTCTCTCCTTGGGAATTACTATCTAGTGATATTAATGATTTCATGACTCCTTGGACCAAAATCATTAGGGAAAATGCAATGTGTCTTGATGGGAATCAGGATTTAGTACCCGCTTGCCTTGCACATATGATGTATTGTGTTGCCACCACAACCCCTTACAATCTCGCATTTTTCATGACTAGAAGAATTAGGTTTGTTCTTCTTGAGTCTAAGTCAAGTCTTCTCTATGGAATGCTTCTTTCTCGTCTTCTTAGAAGAGTCCTAATTGACTTTCCATCTCTTCTATCTTCACCCTATCACTCCGTTGATCGTGTCATGTCCCCCATTCAAGGGAACATTTCACCCGAGATCAATGTGAACTCATGTCAAGTCGAAAATACTTCTCAAGAAGAGTCTTCTAGTAACCCTCCCTCAAACTTCATTAACTTCATGTCCTCTTCAATCTCCATCTTGTACTCCCATGAAGTTGATTCCGACTATCACTTTTATCTCAATCATCTTCTTCGAGAACGCCTCAGAAGTGAATCAAGGAATTAGATGTCATGCTCATAGTGACTTGCAACACTCATCTAGGATGTTTTCATGACTCTCTTCTCTTCATTTGGTTATGTATTAACTTATGCTTGGATTATTATTTACTTTGATCCTTTACGTTTATTATGCCATCATGTTTGTGTTTTACATAGCTTTGTGCATGCCGTATGATAGTTAGCTTATTAGATTATGATCTGTAGTTAACTTTGGCTTGTGAAACTTTTGGGAAAAATCTGGGTTTATCAAAAACTAGAATGGGAAATTTTTGCAAACCCACTGGTCGCGGTTCCATATCGACCCGCGGTTCCTTATCGATAAGGTACCGCCGGTCCTAGATAAGGAACCGCCGGTAACTGTGCACGACAGCATCTTTGCTTTACACTATTTTCTTAATTTTGTGTAAACCTTGCATGATTTTCAGTAATAAACTGCACATTTCCTAAACTAGGGTATCTAAATTCATTATTCACCTAAAATGATTTTAACCCATTACTAGTTTGGATCATCCCCTCACCCATTTAAACCGACCTTGTTTGCCATGTTCTTCACACATCAAACATACTTCCCTAAACCTTAAACCACCCTAATCAACCATGGTGTGTACCAAAACCTTAAACACTTCCAAGACCTCCACCCCAAGAAAAACTCTTAAAATAAGGGTTAAGGTAACTAAGCCTAACTCTTCACCTTTCCTCACACCTAAGAATGAGAATGTTCCTATCCTCATTTCTTCATCACCTTCCCCACCTCTTGCACCATGCAAGACTTCTTCCACCCATGGTACTAACCACTCTATTGGTTCTACCTCCTCTTCATTCAATTCTAGAATGAATGAGCTTTCTTCACCCTTCACTCCAAGTGCACCCTTGGAAGTGACCACTCAACCTCAACCAATCCAAAGCATTCCTTTTGGGAATGACTTTGATGACATTTTGGTGACTTCACCATTTACACCTCACAACTCACCCATTTCACCAACCTTGGAGGATTTACCTCCACATTCACCCATTTCCCCTTTGGGGAACATGCCTCCACTTTCACCCATATCACCCTTGGAGAACTTGCCTCCTCCACCTCCACCCAACTCAAACATCCCAATTTTGGGTGTCCCTCTTTCCCTCCTCTTGGGTGATCCTTACTTTGGTTTTCAACAAACTCATGGTCCTAGTTGCCCATGTTGTCTTTACAATCACTACATCATCCATAACCTTAGGATGGACATGTATGAGCTACATAGGAGGTTGCAAAACTTCTTGCTTGCTTTGTTCTCCATGCCTCCTCCTAGGAGATGAATGATGGAGTTCTTTTAACAAAGATGTTCAACAACAAGCCAAAGAAAACCACCTATCTAGATTTAATGATAAGCTAGCTATGTATTAGTTAGTTTTATTTATCTTTGTACTTGTTTCACTAATGAATGTTTTACGTTGTTGTGTTATGAATTTAGCTTTGTGTGATTCTATCCTTTTGTGCACACTAATCAACTTTAATTTGAAATTAAAATTGAACCTAAATCTATCACAACCCCTAAACTTGACTTAAAATTGGTTCAAAATGATATCTAAATTATTTTGTCATCCTTTGTCAAGACATTCTTTGTGAATGTGTTGCTTTATGCAACCCTAGCATATTTTGGTTCTAATAGAGGTAAAATTCCAAGATTTGCAACTTTTTGAAAAAGTCTTAGTTTTTCCCAAAACCGAGGAAAAACATTGTTTAAAGTCCACTGGACGCGGTTCCTTAAGGACCCGCGGTTCCTTAGTGATATGGAACCGCCGGCTCATATAAGGTACCGCGGCCAGAAAGTGACTTTTGACGAATTTTTGGTCAAAACCTTTAAACCCTATTCCCAGTCAAGATTCCTTGTTTACTCAAATTGACTAAACATTCCTTGACAATACACATTTTGTATTCAAATTCTTACCTTGATTACATTTTACTTATACCCCAACCTTGAGATTTCATTCTCACACCTTCCCAACCTTGAGAATTCATTCTCACATAACCTTGAGATATCATTCTCACACTCTCACAATGCCTAACTCCTACATTCCTAACCTTGACATTTCTTTGTCACAACCCCACTCACCCAAAGCTTCCTCTTCCAAGCTTTCAAAGAAACCGAAAATCTCGGTTCGACCCGTTTGGGTTAAGAAGAATGAACCATCTTCGTCCAAACCACCCAAAAACCCTACCTTCTCTCCAATCAAGTATTGGAATGAGACTTACACCATAAACCCCATCACCGGAGCAAAAGAACATGTTCCACCACCACCACAATCCTTCAATACCCCCCAACTCAATGACCTTGCAACCTTCCCAAACCTCACAAGGCATTGTGAAAATACTCCCAAACCATTTACCCCACCACCACCAAACCCTAAGTTTGATGCCATACCCCCATCAAACGACTTTGTGTTGCATCATGGATCCTCGTGTGATTGTTGCCGATTTCAACAAATTGAACTTGCTCATGTGTATGAGAAGTTAAATTTTCTTGAATTCCTCCTCACTCGACCTCCTATTCAAGTTTTCGTTCAGGTGGACAAAACTTCGAATGATGCATCGTCGTCTGTTTAGCTTTATTTTATTTTTAGCAATCTTGGAAAATATCACTATTAAACTAGCTTATGCTTAGTGGTTTATTTTCCATATTTATTGCTTTTAGATACTCATACTATGTGTATGACTATCTTCTTTGTTGTATTATTTTTTTGTAACTTTTGTGTTATTTGTGTGCTATCTAATTAGTTCTTTTTTGAGTTGATCTTGGTTAAATTTTTACAATTGCTTATGGGTGATTCCATCAATTCTAAAGCTTTAACCCATTGACAAGCTTATCATCTTCATTTTATTGAAGTTTGATTTTGTCAGTTACCTCTTTGGACATACTTAGCAAAATACTTGCTTCTAATTTGAGATTTCTTCTCTTTCTTCCTCTCAAGTTACTTAGTAGGTAGTGATCATATATACATTGGTGTTTCTTTCCTTTCTACTAACCTTTGTGTAGCATGTCACCTTAACTCACAAACTTGGTGCCCCGAGCAAGGGGGAGCAACCACCAAGGGGGAGCTACTAGCAAAGTTCGATGCACTTCAAAGACTTATGCTAACCTTTTTGCTACGACAAAGGGGGAGAAATGATAGTGATAAACTAGTTAATAATTCCATAGTTTGTGTTTATACGTAAATGAGTTTATCGTTTGTCGTAATCAAAAAGGGGGAGATTGTTAATGTAAGTAATGCCTAAAAACATTATTAGTGTTAACTAATCTTTCTTAGTTTTGATCACAACAAACCATACAACACATTTAGTGTAGAAACACAAAATGAATTATTTAACTAACACTATCATCAAGGTAATAATCATATCACTAACCTTTCTTAATCATACTTAGTGATCATCAAAATGATTATCCTTAAAACTCACTTTTGCTAATAAGACAAAAGACTTTTTAATAAACTTTCTTTTTTAGAAAATGTTTTATTAAAATGGAAAATGAAAATTTGAAAATGGCATATTCCAAATGTTGTTAGAATATCCTTTGAAGGGTTCAAATACCTCAGATATTCCCACCCCACTAAAAGACAAAAAACGGAGCGGAGTCTAGTGGCGGTACCTTAAGTACCTACGCGGTACCTTAGCGATATGGTACCGCGGGGTTAGATAAGGTACCGCGCACAGTAGCCGTTATATATCCGTTGTAACTTTGTCTCCTTTAAATAGTGGGTCAAATCTCATTTTCCAGCAAGCCTCTTGGACGTTTTTTTTCTCAGCCTTTTTTTTTATTTTTCTATAGCATAATCATTAGTAAATGATCACTTAATTTGTTAAGGATGTTTATATATGATTATCCTCTTGATCCCCTCCTTTACCATGTCCAATGAGAAGATCACTCACTCACTAGTGTAGTGATAAAGATGAATTTATGAGCTAGTCATATTCATCATGATACCTTTGTGTTTTAGGTCAATCCAATGTATTTATGAATACTTGGACTAGTTGTGTTCATCCAAGTTATTTGTGAATACTTGGATTTGTTGTGTACATCCATTGCATATGTGTTTGCTTGGATTTGTTTTGTGTAAATTCAAGCTACATGTGTGTACTTGGATAAGTCTAGTTGAGTTGTAATAGATTTGATTAGGAGTTCTCACTAAACTATAAAGTGATGTGGTTGTGTCTTGTGAGTTCTCACTAAACTTTAAAGTGATTAGTAGTTGTGTTGTGTGAAGTTCTCACTTAGCTTCAAAGTGAAGAGTCGTGAAGATTGGTTCTAGCTTTCGATTAGAACTTGACATCTAGCCTTGTGTCGTAAAATGGAGAAGTAGGCAACGTCGTGAAGATTGGTTCTACCTTAAGATTATAACTCGACATCTAGCCTTGTGTCGTTAAATTGTGAAGTAGGCAACGTCGTGTAGATTGGTCCTAGCTAAAGATTAGGTCTCGACATTTAGCTAGTGTCGGAAAATAATGTAAGCAACGATGTAAGGTTTTCTCCGCCGAGAAGGGAGCTTGTGGATATAGTGGAAATCTCGAGTAGGTGTACTTGAGGAGTGGAGTAGAAACGAGGATAGAGCCTCGTTGTCGAACCACTATAAATCTTGGTGTCTTCCCACTAGGTTGTCTCCTTCCTTGCTCTTTACTTATTTCATTATCATTATACTTGCTTATTATTCTTGCTAGTGCATTTCAATTGAACCTAATCATTATGCAACTTAGCTTTAAGTAAAAGATAGTTTTGATACAAACCAAATTGAAAGAAATTTTAATTTGGTCACCAATCGAAGAGAAACTATTCAACCCCCCCCCCCCCCCCCCTTCTAGTTTCTACAGTTCTTAATACTTTCATTGTACCTCATTGATAATCAATACAAGTGAAAGTTTGGTAAACATTTTGTTTTACTTTATTCTTCATTCTAAGTGTTAACTCCGCATAACTCTTAAATTGTTATAAACACAAAGTTTCTCTACGTGTTATACTTGATTCAATCTCGATAACATAAAGCTAAATCGATCTAAGTTTGGGATCAACAAAATCTTTTTCATTTTATCGTTTTCGTTTTATTTTTGTGGATACTATATTATATTACATAGAACAACAAATACACAATATTATCCAAATACGCGAGAAATCGCACCTCGATAGTGGGCGTTCCGGTCATTATCGAGTGTATCGATAAATAAAAAAATCAAAGGCAAAATAGATAAATACTCTTAATTAGTTTAATTTCAATTGATACAAACTATAAGGTGGGTATAAGGCGGGTGTTATAAAATACACCCTAAAGAAAAAGGCTCTTAAGTGCTTCGCGCCGCCTCGTTTCTCCGCTTGTGTCGGAAATACGTTTTTAACGTATATTAGAAGTATCGGTCACTCCAACAATATTATTAAACTTTGTAAGCTCGTAGTTAGAAAGTTAATACATTTACATTATCAACCTAGCCCATGGGCTTGTCCATGGGTTAGAAGGCCCAAGTCCACTAAGGACTTGGGTATATAAGCCATCTCCTTTGATGGAGAGGGTGTTGGTTGTTCATTTGATTATTTAATACACATAGTTTTTCTCTCATCTTTCTCTCTCTAGTTTCTCTCTCTAGAAACAACAACCCTCTTGATAGGATCATATATTATCATATTTCTACAATTGGTATCAAGAGCTATGGGGTGATTTAAGGTTTTAATTCGTGTTGTTATTTAGTTTTTGATTGTATTAGTGGGTTTTAGGATAGTTTATCTCAAATCTTGATTTTTTTTGTTATTTTATGGTTTAGGTTTGTAAACAAATCATCTACATTGTTGTGGTAGTGATTTGCTTTACGTGTTTTGGTAGAAATCACAAAAGAATTTTGATTCGTGTGGTGTTTTAGTGTTATTCGGTTGTATTAAGATTGATTTTTTGGTAATATTTGACTTTCATAAAAGGGTTTTAGTTTTCTTCCGAAAGTTAGACTTTCGCAAAAGGGTTTATAGGATTATTAGAAACTCAATTTAGAAGCTCCGAAAGTCATATACAAAATTCAAAAGTTCCGAAACTTAAAGAAATTCCGAAAGTTCCTATACTACGAAACTAAGAAACTCCGAAACTCAAAAGTTCCGAAAGTCACTAAACTCCGAAACTCAATTGTTCTGAAAGTCAACAATATTTGTTCCGAAACTAAGAACTGAGAAGTTCCGAAAGTCAAAAATATTTGTTCCGAAACTAAGAACTAAGAAGTTCCGAAAGTCACATATTTGTTCCGAAACTAAGAATATCAAAAGATTCGAAAGTCAACAATATTCCGAAACTCACTCACCATTTAATTTATCCAAAACTCAACTTAACTCACTCACCATTTAATTTATCCAAAACTCAACTTATTCATTTTTTTCCAAAACTGACAACAACAACACTGTTTCATAACTTTATTTCATTGCACGATCAAAAGATAATCTTTTTCCTTCAAGTGATCAAAAATGAATCCTCATTCATTTATGCCGAAAATGACATCGCTTACCGATATTTCTATCATCTCGGGTACCGATACCCGCCCACCGTTGCTCATCAAAGAGCTATTTGAAGCGTGGCAAGGTCGTATGAGGACTTATATTATGGGTAAACCCAGTGGAAGACTTATGGTTCAAACCATTGAGCAAGGTCCACCCAATTGGGGCAAAGTTACTATAGACAATGTGACTCGGCCAAGGTTATTTCATGAATTAACGGCTACTAATCAAATCATTGCCGATGCGGGTGACAAGGTCGTTCAGACCATACTTCAAGCTCTTCCACCCGATATTTATCGAATGGTAAGCGAACACAAGGTAGCAAAGGAACTTTGGGATCGCTTAACGGTTTTGTTACAAGGGACTTCCCTCCCCAAGCATGAACGAGAGTGTCAACTCTATGACTTGTTCGATAGGTTCTCATACATTCCAGGGGAAACACTTCATGACTACTACTGGCGCTTCACTACATTGATGAATGATTTGAATGTGTATAATCTCAGGATTGCTCAGTTCAACTCAACACCAAGTTCTTGAATACGTTACCCCCAGAGTGGAGCCAATATGTCACTGATGTTAAATTGATTCGGGATTTACACAAATCAAATTTAGATCAACTCTATGCTTTCTTGCAGCAACACGAGAAGCATGTGCTCCTAAAACGCCTGTCTCAAGGATCTTATTCCGAACCATTGGCATTAATGGCAAATCATACAACATTCTCATATAACAACACTTCGTATGCTATGGGACAACAATCTTCATATCAGCCCTTGTATCAAACTCCAAGATTTACTCAGTATTCGATTCTACCACAACCACCTACATCCTATATGCAACAATATCAACAACCAACATTATCATCACAACGTGCTCAACAACCATACTCTCCTTATCAACCACCAACAAATCCTGCTATCACCTACCAACAACATGTAGTTCCTCAACCTAATCACTCACAACATGTCAGTACTCCTTCAAGTGTGTATGTGGCTCCACCAGCACCAGTTTTCTACTACGATGATGAGGTTCCAATTCTCGAGTTCAGACAAGAGGATAATCCTACTAATGTACTAGCACAAATGTCTGCCTACATAACTCAAACGTTGAACAAAAGAGGTTATAGAGGACCATCTCCAACAAACAATCAGTTGAGAACTTCTTCTAACTCTCGTCAACAAGCAACAATTCAAGATGGTAGAGTTACTATGCAACCACTTCAGGGGAGACCAAGCTCATCCAATACTGTTGCACGCTCATTCAACACTGCTCCAAGAGGAAACAACAGTGGCAAAGTGAAGATGATTATCTGCTATAACTGCAAAGGGGAAGGACACATGGCTCGAGAGTGTAAGCAACCAAAGAGGAAGAGGGATGGTACATGGTTTCAGGAAAAGATTTACTTGGTTAATGCTCAAGCACAAGGTCGAGAACTCGATGAATAGGAGTTAGCCTTTCTAGCAGATCCAGGAGTTGCGGATACTGAAGGACTCACAACAGCTTCTACCAACAACGCCGCATATCAATGCGATGATCTTGATGCATACGATTCAGACTGTGATGACCTCAATACCGCCAAGGAAGCTCTCATGGAAAATCTTTCACTTTATGGGGCTGATATAATCTCTGAGGTACCAAATACTGCCACTGATACTAGTATTGTACCTTATCAAGTTGAGCAAGTGTCTGAATATCCGGAACAGCCTCCGATGGTTAGTAATTCAAACGAGGAGACAAACAATGATAGCAATATCAATGCAAGTCCCCAGACTTTGAGTGAAACACAACAGGGAGCTATTACGTCTACAAATTCGTCTGCTCAACAAGATTTGGTTATGGTGTCAGCATCTATGCTTGGCCAAATGAATAATGCGGTCCTTGAAACCCTATGTGTTAATCAGACATTATCTGCCGAGCTTGCTTTGTATAAGGAAAAGGTTAAAACCTTGGAATTAACTCCATTGACCAATACCTTAACCAATCCAAAATTTGATAGGTTTAGGAATGTCCAAATGGATAATTTGCTAGAAATTGAAAGTTTAAGAGCAAATCTTTCAAAAGAACTTAAAGAAAAAGAGTCAGTCCTTAATAATTTTCAAAAACTACAAACGGATTTCGAAATTCTCGAGTCTAAAAGGGTTCAAACGGAAATTAAGGCATATGAGAAAATTAAAAAGACTGAAGTTTTGCTTTTAAAACAATACTCCGTTTCACATCTAGTACACTTGTTTTATTCATCTTTTAAGGAATTTACTCTATCGCGTCTAACAGACTTACCACCTAACCCAGGTTATGCAAAGCAAGCATTTAACCACAACCCACGACTTTATGATGCAACCAAGTTAGGATTGGTCTTAGATCTGATTGTGTTTCCGGAACCATTCGAGAATATGTCACTGTTTGAAGAGAATCGGTCAAAAGTGATTTTTACATATCCTAAGTATGATTATGAACAGCTTAATGAAGAGAATGCAAAAACAGATTTTAGAACTCGCTTTAATATACAAATGGAATTTATCCATACACCAAATTACATGTCTACTAAAGAAAACTTTAGTATATTTCCTACACTTGTCAACCCGAATGAACCTAAGGAAATTCCAAAGGGTCTTCCACCAGTAAGTACACTATTGCTAAGCTTGAAAGAGATTAGGCGATACCTTACCAGATTTGACAAGGTCTTTAAGGAATGTACGACTTCAACGGCTCAAACTAATGGAGAATGGGCTTTCGAACACATGAAAATGGTGTTTGAGAAACAGAGTGTTCCGTTTGTAAACAATATTAAAGAGGGTTTTCTAGATCTCGGGGACAATCTTAATTTTGAAATGGCTGAAGTTCAAAAAGTTTTCCATGAAATGGATGATGCTTATGAGCAACATTTAATTGAGAAAGAAAAGATTTTTTCTAATTATGAGCCATTCTTGGAACAAGTAGTGTCTCTCGATGTGATGCAAGTTGTTACTATTAAATGTGTTATTGAGATTACATTTGTTGTGAATAATTGTGATGATGTGCATGCTCTCTCTGTGAATATTGTTGAACCTGTGAATAATATTGATAATCATTCTAGTCACAAATCTAACACTGAATTTTTAAAGCTTCAATATTCTTATAACTCACTTTCAAAATGTTTTGATGAGCTTCAACAACGTTGTATATCTCTTGAAATTGAAAATTAATCTAAAAATGAAACTCTTTAAAAAAATGATTGTGAAAACACCGTTGAGACTAGTGACAAGATGATTCAGGTGGTTCAGGCATTAGAGGAAGAAATTATGAGACTTAAGAGAGAATCATTTGCAGAGAAATTGGAACTAGAGGATAGAGAGATTAAAAATCATGCCTTAGAAGATAGAATTACTTCTATTCTAGGGGAGTTTGATAAAGTAAAGCAGGGTTTTTCACAAATTTATGGTTCATTAGAAGAACGCTTCGCTATTAATGCTGTAGAGCAAAAGTCACTTGTCGGCCAACTGAACCATAAGTGTGAGGAAATCTCTGACTTAAATATTCAACTCATAGACAAAAACATGGTTTTGGCTGAATTAAAGGAGACACTTCAACTCAAAGGACAAGAAGTTGTTGATAATCCAGCTACAATCTCTGCCCTGACCTCTAGTGCTCCAAAAACCAAAAAGTTGGTGATTTATAAGAACCCGTACCATAAGAACAATCCTCTATCATATATGGTCTAAATGCAGCATGCAATTAAGCACGCGGATCTTGCTATGGATGTTGTAGATGATCTCTATGAGCTAGATCCCTCAAATAGTCACTATTACTCTACTCATGCTTACATTGAGAAGGTACAACAATGCCTAGAGCATTTGAATTACATAGGACAACCGGGTTCTACACCACTTAAACAACAAACCGCCACCATTTCCATGACTCTATTCAATAAGAATCCAGGAGCTAAGCCTATTTTAAACACACCCATAAAGGCTAAATCAAAATCTGTCACTAATGTTCCCTTGGCTTCTACAGGAGTTATTGTGTCTACTAAGGCCAAAGGATCTCAAGACAAGAAAGATAGGATCAAGCCTTCCACTAGTAGGACTACGAAGAAGAAAGTAGAAGTTCAACCTAGGAATGTTATTTCAAATTTGAATAAAAAGAATCATGTAGCTAAGACTAAAGGCCCTACGCTTGTGCAGCAGCCTAAGCAAAATGTGAATTCTAATTTGAGATGTTGGAATTGTAATGAATGCATGTTTTCTCAGCGTCATGATTTATGTCTTGTTGACCATGTGAATGAAATGTATGCAATTAGGAACAATCTTGAATGGACTCTAACGGGGAAGAAATTCACCCAAGTTGGTTGGCAATAGAAACCCACTGGTAGGACCTTTACTGCAAATGCAACTACGTGCCATTTAACTAGGATCACATCCACGGAAGTTAGGTCTCAGCGTCCTTTAAATAGGAACACTAGCACTAAAAAATGGAAAAAAGCCCCATTTAACTAGGTCTGCCCCCACTACTGTGCCTACCAGTGAAGAAGTACCTCAGGATCTTAGACAACTAGAATCTAATCCGACATCTAGGAAGAAAATTTGGAAGCCTAAGAATTCTTCTGTTAGCAAATCTAAGATAAATATATTTTTACCTGCTAACACAGAGGAACTACTAGATTCCGATACATCATCTTTGTCTGGTGATATTTTCAGGTGGTCCAAATCATCCTCTGATACTTGGACTCTGGATGCTCAAAGCATATGACCGGAGACCGCTCGATGCTCAGAAATTTCGTCAACAAGTTTCTAGGAACGGTGAAATTCAGCAACGACCATATTGCGAAGATCATGGGCTATGGTGAATATCAAATTGTGTTAGCCCTATATTTTATATACAGTCGAACAAGAATGTAATAGGTCATCTTAGTCGTTAATGGTCTTGTATTGTAATAGGTTTTTCGGGAACACCAGGCTTGGAATTTAAGCTAATATTGTATAAGTTAGGGGCGTAAGCCCAAGTGCAAGCCAAGCCCGGCCCAAGAAACAAGCCCATGAGCCCACCAAGCTCATGGGTATATAAACCCTCTTCCATGTGTGGAAGAGGGTGTTGGTTCATTTACTTTCTCTCTCTAGTATTCATAAACCTTCCACTATCTCTCTTGTTTCTCTCTCTACTTTTCTTCTCTTTCTCTCTCTAGAATCTTGTGTTATGGGTTAAGTGGAATTAACATTTGGTATCACGAGCCTATAGTAGATAGGTGATTGAAGGTCGTGTGGTTTGTTTTATTGAATTCGTGTGTTTTCTTCAATATATAGCTCGGATCATAAAAAAATTTTGTGTTTTCGTGGTGTTAGTGAGTAGACAAATCGAATACATAGGCGTGGAAGTGATTTGGGTTACTTGTTTTGGTCAAAAACGCAAAAATTTTGGGTATTTGGCTTCATTTTGACTTGAAATCTCGAAAATCTTCAAGTTCATCCGAGATCCACCTTTTTAGGAAAATTCCGTAATATATTGCATAATTTCACAATATTTTGCATAATTCCGCAATATCTTGCATAATTGCGGAATTGAATGTCACTGCGGAATTGAATCCACAACATTATTGCGAAATTGAATCATTTTTTGTGATTGCGGAATTGAATCATTTTTGTGATTGCGGAATTGAATCATTTTTTGTGATTGCGGAATTGAATAATTTTTGTGATTGCGGAATTGAATCATTTTTGTGATTGCGGAATTGAATCATTTTTGTGATTGCGGAATTGAATCATTTTTGTGATTGCGGAATTGAATCATTTCTTGATTGCGGAATTGAATCATTTCTGTGATTGCGGAATTGAATCATTCTTTTGATTGCGGAATTGAGTCATTCTTTTGATTGTGGAATTGAACGCCTAAGGATTGCGGAATCATATCCTATTCTCACATTGCGGAATCATTGCTTATCTACACTGCGGAATCTTAGCCAATTTTTGTTCGAGCAATTTCTAGACTTTGCCACTATCTAGACTAGTCCCGGAACGTAGTTTCCAAAAAAAAGGAGTTTTTTTTACGGAAAACCATAGTAAAATTTATTTTTTCCTAGACTATTTTTAGGCCATTCAAGCTTCGATTTCAAATTTTGGCGTTATGAAAAAATTTTCGTCCAAAAATTCAAATTTTCGGACCAAAATTCAAAATTTTAGGCCTTTTTAGGTTTATCTTCCGTCCAAATTCTTCACTTTTCAATTTTTTTCCTACTAGTTATTGGCTATTTCGGATCGATTTCAAAATTTGGCGAGACAAATTTTCGGTTTACCGTTTTTGTCGGACTGAGGAATTTATTGTCGGACTGAGAAAAATCGGAATTTTCGGAATTTCAACCACAAATAAATCACAACACATCTACTAAGATCCATAATCCATTCACAATCATCGACAATGTCCAACAACAGCTCGAATTCAGACGCAAACGATCATGCAATCAAGTACAAGATGCTGAAAGCTAAAGAGCGATGTTTGGAACATTTCAAGCAACTTCAGTCACACCTTCAGACTCTTTCAAATGAACTAATCAAAAGAACTAATATGGAATTCGAATACAACCAGCTATTCATTCTTCTACTTGGGCAAGAGGTTGGAACATTCAACAACGCGTTCACACTCAACATGAATCAACTTCAAATGTATCTTGAAAAAGATGATTTTCAAGAGGATGAATCCATGACAGCCTTTTTAGTTCTTTCCAACCAGTTTCAGCAATTCCTTGAGTCAAAGGACAATGCATTCTATCTTTACTAGTTCAAAGAGAAACTCCGACATCACATGAGTAATGTCAAGAAGTCCATTGCTGAAAGACCACGTCATAAACGACAATTTGAAAGACGGGTGCATAAAAGACTGATGCAGACACAAGAAAGTAATATCGATAATGCTCAAGCATTAGATGCTTGTTCGGTTGATACAGAAATTAGTGGGACAGAATCCGAAAAGGAGCATACTAGTAAAAGCTTAGGGAATGATCAAACGGCCAATGATGCGGATTTCAGACCCATTTATGATGATGAGCCAATGGCTACGGTACAATTCAATGCTGAATATGATATTTCTCAACATACTGAGCAATCTGAACCCATTTTTGACACGTATCTAGTGGAAAAGGTTGATAGCAAGACCACACCTGATTCATCTGATACGAGTACTAATGGAGGAGAGAGTGCCCAGGATGTTGATTCTAAGATTCACTAGCTGAATTGAAATTCTGTTAGCTCAAAAGACAAAAGATTTTGAGGATGCCAAACTCGATTTTTCAAAGAAAAATAATAAATTTGAGGATTATTTTGAAAAACTTGAAAAAGCAAATGTTGTTCTTGAACAAAAATTGGATCGTCAGATTCAAGATTCCAACGCGGAAAAAGAACATTTTGTGAAACAAATTAATTTGTTAGAATCAAAGTTGGCTTCTCAAAATCCAAGTCCTCCGCCTGATTCACTAATTGAAATATATGTGCAACCTGTCGACACTCTAGATAGTAATGACGCGAATCCGGATAACGTCATATTTGATAATATGAACATTAAGTTAGAACAACGTGTCGCTCAATTACTTTTACAAAATTAGAAATTAACGGCTCAGATTCAGGAAAAGGTTTTTGCATTGACAGCGGTGAAAAACGAATTAAGGAAGTTAAAAGGAACTAGTGTGGATACTAAGTTACAAAACAGTCAGTCTTGGGGAAACCTCCTTCTCAACCATTCAGAAATCGCTCAGTTGCTAGACAACCGAACGCGTTTAAATCTGAACGACCTAAAACGTCGAACTCGAGGTTTGCATCCCAAGTTGACGTGCGTAGCAATTTGCCTAAACCAGTCACTCCACAATCTAGTCACTCCTTAAGAAAATCCACTTATGCAAAACCCGATCACATGAATGCGTCTAACAACTCTAGGAATAGCTTCAAGAACATGCCTAGGCATAGTTCAAATGACATGGGTCATAAAATCTATCTAGAGGATGCTAAGAAAAAGACACAAGCAAGAGATAGGATCAAACCACAACCTAGGAGCGCTAATCACACATCTAGGAATTCTAGACCCTTCTATGATGTGCCCAAATCAGCCTACCCTAGAAACACTAGAGCCTTCTCAGATGCTAAGCACTTTGTTTGCAAAAATTGTAACAAATGTGTCTTTAATGCCATTCATGATGATTGTATCACAAAAGTCCTGAACAAAGTGAATAAAAAAGCTAGATCACCTCAAACACGGAATCCTAACAGAAATAATTTTTCTCACAATAAGTCTTCCGTTGTGCATGAGAAATCTATGACTCCTAGACCTTGTCTTAGTGGATACCAACGGGTAGAACCTTTAAAACAATTGGTCTTAGGTGGGTTCCTACTCAAAAGATATTTCCCTCTAGCACGAAAAAGGTTCAAGGTGAACCCCAACATGGTTCTCACAAAGATATCACTAACCCATATGCAAGCATACAAACTACTGATGAAAGTGCAGGTAATAAAGTAAAGGTTTAACAAGAACACAAAGGTTTTACATATTCATACCGTTCAAAAAAGGACACTCTCAGAGTTTGGTTGCTCAAGAAGCAGATATCAGAGAAATACATGTCTTAGGGGTTTCACAAGTAAAACTTCACAATGACTTACAGTCACATATCAGACTGTAACTCGAACGTCAAAGAAAGGGAACTTTATCTCTTCAATGATAAGTTACCCTTAAAACGAGAAATTAATATTTCTCGGACACAAGCTTCTCTTAAAACTATTCAAAAGTTTTAAGCTCGTGTAATAACTTATAGTCAAATTACAGGCTGTAACTCGTTCTTCAAAGATAGGAATGCTCATCCCGAGTATGACTAATCCTCAAAACGAGAAATTCCATTTTCTTAGACACGAGCTTATATTAAAACTATTCAAAAGTTTTAAGCTCGTGTACATGACTTCTAAGCGCATCACAGCTTAGGGCTCGGACCTCAACTAAGGAAAGTTTATCTCGGACGATAACTTATCCTTCCCAACGAGAAATTCATATTTATTGGTCATGAGCTTCTCATAAAAACATTCAAAGTTTTTAAGTTCATGAAAAACGATTTCTAAGTAAATGCCAGCTTAGAACTCGAACTTCAACTTAAGGAAAGTTTATAACGGATGATAACTCATCCTTCACAGCGGGAAATTTATTTTTCTCGGTCATGAGTTAGTCACAAAACAAACAAAGTTTTGAGCTCATGACAAATGGACCCGCAAGGGAAGTGTACGTTTTAGTGCGCTTTCCGAAAGCAATAGAAGAGAAGTCTTCTATCCTGATCATTTTAAAACCGTTGAACACAATTTTTCAAGAATTTCTCAAAAGGTTTTTCTAAATCTTTCAAAATTGTGTGTTCAACACTCCTTTCCTCATAAAATGGTTTTTATATCTCAAAAATGTCATATGTTATTTTGATCAATTTTCGAGGGGGGCGTTTTAAAATCAAGCCTTTAATGTTGTTGGGTACATCTTTGAAATTGTCATATTTTATGTATCCAACACATTCCGAAAATGGTTTAAAATTGTCATATGTAATATACTATATCTGATAAGGCATCTCATCTCCGTACGTCAACATATTTTGTGGTGTCGTTTTTCCAAAAAAATTGTCAAATTTTTGCGTCAAGACACACATATATTGTTGAGGGGGAGCATCCCGACTACAAAAAGTTCCATGATTCATGCGTGCACACATGTTTCTCTCCCAATTGGTTTTTAGAAATTGTCATATTATAATCAATTGGTATCTCTAATATTATATTTTTATATTAGAGATAGGAGAGAAAATGTGATTAAAATGTAATATATCGCAACATGTGATCTTAAAGACTCAAGTGCAACTCTTTCCTTCACATGCTAAACTATTTCGTATATCAATGCCTGTGTGTAGGGAGAGCTTTTTAGAAAAGTAAAACTTTCAAAGTGTTAAAAGTTCTGATTTTTATCAAGCACTTTGAATGGTTTTCAATGGTTTATGGTTACGATCTATACCCAAAACAACCTACTATCCATGATGGAACTATGGAGTCAAAAGGTGGTTTAGGATAGGAAACTAAGTCCTATGATCCAACCAGAACAGGAGGGATGTACCCAAGGACATTCCATAGCTAGAAATAGTTGTCTTTAGGAAAGATGAAGTTGAATGAAGCTGAATGCGGACCAATTACTTAAGTTAGTAATGGAACAATCACAACAATGTGCTAGTGATGACGTATTGGTAAGCATTGAAGGAGTTGAATATTCTTTGCAACCATTAAGAAGAAACCGGGTTAACACATATTTTAAAGACTATTGTCATGGACCCAGTGATGCGATGCACAACCCTTCCCCAGCCATTCGAGTTTCTCTTAAAACAAACTTGTCTCACTGTCACGGAGATCAACACGTATCTATTGACTTTCTCACTCCGAGTTAGTTAATATTGAAAATGTGGTAGTCTGCTCCAGCCTCCGATTACCAAAATGCACTTATCGAGTCTAGAGCCAAACGAGATCTATCTATCATCTCACTAGGACACAATCAAGTCCTACGCATTATCCTTGTGATATTGCCAGAACATCTGAGTGATACGATTCACAATGAAGATGGAAATCCTGCTTGAGCCAGCATCAAACAAGCTCATGGTAGGTAACTTGTGCGATTATACACGAATCAAACTTGTGAGAACTGAAAAGCAACTAGATTTGGATTCTTAATTGATTCAAACTTGAATCCAGGTTTCTTCGCAAAATCCGTGTGATCTTGCCAGAACATTCAGAGTGACACTCCTCAGTGTTCACAATGACGAATGGAAATCCTTCCAATGTCAACCTCAAACAGCACTGTGGTAGGTAACTCGCAAGATTCATTTTGAATCAAGCTTGTGACAAACTGGAAAGCAACAATGGTGCGATTCTTTTAGAATCAAACTTGTTCTAGGAAATCTGAATTGACGACTCTAATCAGACGGATAATTTATCCTTATGATTCACTCTTTACGTTCGCAGTCTGCTTTGAGACGGTCGAGTAAAGAGAACTGGCTACTACCGCCGGGAAACCCTGTCAAGGAGGTTCTTAATCGAATCTACCCTTTCACAGGTACGGTATCTAATACCGTCTAATGGTCTTCACCGACCGGAGGTAAAACGCTACCGAATTAGGATGAAATGTTCAAAGACATTTTATCCGTGTCTATATATGTTTCTGCATATCAAGATGGTGGCGTAGCTGTGTACTAACCGAAGTCGTCTTCACATGTTCATACAAAAAGATAAAGTCTTCCGTAACTCTGATGAATATTTGAAGGATTAACTACTACTATACTTGTATGGGAAATTTTTAGCCTTTCAAAATCAACAAAGTGTGAACATGTCGATTCAGAAGTCACAAGAGCACAAGATGGCGATAATCAAGATACCTAAGAATGTAAGAATGTAATAGGTCATCTTAGTCATAAGGAGTACAAGATGAAGATCTCAAGCACAAAAAGTCAAATGACAAAGGCTTAAGATAAAGATCACAAAGGCATGAAGGAACAAAGCCATTACAAACAAGATCAAGACCAAGATACAAGACCTAAAAAGGAAGATCACCTCCACAAGAATGTATTCACTCGATCATCTTATGCATTTTAAAGATGACCAATACATTGGGGGAGATTGTTAGCCCTATATTTTATATATAGTCGAACAAGAATGTAATAGGTCATCTTAGTCGTTAATGGTCTTGTATTGTAATAGGTTAGTCAGGAAAACCGGGCTTGGACTATAAGCTAATATTGTATAAGTTAGGGGCGTAAGCCCAAGTGCAAGCCAAGCCCGACCTAAGAAACAAGCCCATGAGCCTACCAAGCTCATGGGTATATAAACCCTCTTCCATGTGTGGAAGAGGGTGTTGGTTCATTTACTTTCTCTCTCTAGTAAACATAAACCTTCCACCATCTCTCTTGTTTCTCTCTCTAGTTTTCTTCTCTTTCTCTCTCTAGAATCTTGTGTTATGGATTAAGTAGGATTAACAAATTGGGAATGTTACGATTTCAAGGGTATATTACGTGGAGGGACTTGGTCACAACTTATTCTCAGTAGGACAATTTTGCGATTCAAACCTTAATAAGTGTGAAAACACTTATCCTTTTACCACGTAAAACAAATAAAAACGAGACCAAAACGTGTATTTAATTTCGTAAAAGTCAGAATTACGCGTGGTTTGTGTTTTTATTGTGTTTTAGGACCAAAATATGAAAAAGGAAGAAAACACGGGCTTTCACGGGCTTTTATCGAATAAAAGAACAAAAGATGAAGTCAAAAGATCAAGAGTGCAAAAAGAACAGAAGTCAAAGGCCTATTCTAAAGATTTATCGAAGAAAAAGTCCAAAGACGGAAGTTTAACGAAGTCGAAGAACCAAATCTAATAAAAGAAGAAAATTAGAAGACGAGTTCATTTTATCCATCGACAAATCCTGAGGCAAAGTCGAGAAAGACGAATTAATTAAGAAGACGAGAAGAGAAAGAGAAAGAAGGAAACAACACCAACTTCCCTTCCACCTATAAATAGAGAAAAATCTTTCATTTGTAGTTAGTCATTCACTTTTAGTTAGTTTAGTTTGGGAGTAGGAGTAGATTAATTACTTTCTCTCTCTAGCCTTCCTTTAATGTTTTTCAAGCTTTTCATTTTAATCTTATAATCTTTTGAATCTTAATCTTCATCTTAATTTCAAGCTTTTATAATCATTCTCATTCTTCCTTTCTTGTTTTTAATCTTTTGTTTGGTTTGATTAATCATGTAGTTTGTTTGATGTTATTGCTTAATTGAGTGCTTATTCCATTGTTCTTATTGTTTTTCATGTGTTAGATTGTTATTGCTTATTGTGCTTATTGATTGATTTGTGTTTGTCTTATTTTTCATTAAGTTGATTTGGTAGATTAATCTTTAAAAAGTTGATTTTGAATATTTTGCTCATTTTGGTGTTTTTATAGTTTTTAATTTGTGGCTTATTTAGTTTTTCTTAAAATTAGTTTGGTTTTATTTTTGGTTAAGTGCTTATTTGCTTTTTGCTTATTTTTATCTTTTCCCGAACTAACAAACCCTTATTCCGAACTATGCTTTTAAAACCCTTTTCCCGAACTAGTTATAAACTCCTTATTCTGAATTGCATGTAAAATCTTTACATTCTGAACTACTAGTTCCTCAATTATTCCGAGTTAAGGTTTTATGGTGTTATTCCGAATTACATAGGAAATGGTTATCCCGGATTAGTTTATTTTTGCTGGATTCCGAATTGTGTGGTTATCATGGATTCCGGATTGCATGTTTGAATGGGGATTCCGGATTAAGTTGCTTGTATTCCGAATAGTAATGTTTTTTAACATTCCGGATTAGCCTTCAAACAAGTATTCCGAATTAGGTGATAGTCACATATTCCGAACTAGGTGTGCTTCACTTTTTCCGAATTAGGAGTAGATAATGGATTCCGAATTAGCATTATAATTTGGTATTCCGACTTATGTTTTAAAATTTATTCCGAACTGTTTTCTTTTTCAAATATTATTTTTCCCGCCAATTTTCTTTAGTATTATTTCAAAGTGTTTTGTTTTACTTTTATTTTTATTTTCAGTTTTACTTTTTATTAAGTTTTAAATTTGTTTACTTGCTTATTTTTAGTTTATATCTTTAAAGTTTTCATCTTTAGTTTAAAATAGATAATCAACGACATTCTCTTTTTATCACCAAGAACAACTGAGTCGCACTTAAGTTTTAAATTTATTTTTATTTTTATTTTCAGTTTTACTTTTTATTAAGTTTTAATTGTTTACTTGCTTATTTTTAGTTTATATCTTTAAAGTTTTCATCTTTAGTTTAAAATAGATAATCAACGACATTCTCTTTTTATCACCAAGAACAACTGAGTCGCACTTAAATCCTTTGTCAATTCGAATCGAGTCGAGAAAAACGAAGAACAACTTCTCTTATTAAAAATCTAATATATTAAAATGACGCCGCTGCTGGCTCTTTTCGTAAAGATTAACGGTTTTTTTGTGAGAGACGCGTTGGATTTTGGGATCCGTTCACTTTTGAACGTTATTTTTCGTGTTAAAAAATTTTAGAAAATCAAAAAAAAAATCCAAAATTTTAAAAATCCAAAAACATTTAAAAAAAATCATAAAAAGCATTTCTTTTTCTAAAAGTTTTGCACCAAAAATATTTTCGTTTTACGTTAACTTTATTTCTTCTATTTCTTTGCTATATTTTTCTTTTGTAGGTGTATGCGTACCCGTTCACGCAAGAGGAAATCCATACAAGCCGTTATCATCGAGCCTCCTGTTGTTAACACAATGGATAACCGTCCAATGATCGAGTTCTTGCAATCACACGTTGAAGGCAATGAAGATGCGATTGTGGTGCCGACTATTGATGCAAATAACTTCGAGCTCAAAACCGGTTTTATGCAAATAGTTTCCGCAACACCTTTCTTGGGCCGCACTCATGATGATCCACACAATCACATCAAAAGGTTTGTTCACTTAACCAATACCGTGAAATACTATGGGGTCTCACAAGAGGCAATTCGTTTGCTCCTCTTTCCTTTCTCTATCGAGGGACAAGCCCGGACTTGGCTTGATAAGGAACCACCCCAAAGTATTACAACCTAGGCGGACTTAGAAACGAAATTTATCAATTACTTCTTTCCACCCTCACGTACTACCACTTTGCGTAATGACATCATTAACTTTGAATAAAAATGCGGTGAGAAATTTAGTGAATCTTGGGATCGTTTTAAGGAACTTTTGAGAAAGTGTCCACAACATGGTTTTACTAAGGTACATCAAATTAGTACTTTTTATAATGGATTAAGTTTGAATGATCAAGATTCACTAAATAGTGCTTTGTGGGGTAATATTCTTGTTAAATCAATGAATGAGGCTTGGGCAATCATTGAGAACAACGCCAAAGTCCAAACCAAGAGTGTAAGGGATACTATGGCTAGTACTAGTGATAGTGAGATGACTAATCAAATTAAGGAGCTTAATTCAAAAGTAAAACAACTTGCTTTAAGAGATAACCCTCCCACTACACATGTCCATGCTCTTAATGTTACTTGTGAAACTTGTGGTGGGCCACACTCTTATGCTAATTGTGATAAGGCTTATGATCAATCTCACGGGGAAGTGTATGCTTACAACAATACGGAGGGGGTTCATATCAAGCCGAATGTCGATGTTAATCACTTGTCTTATAACTCGACGAATTACTTGGCTCCACCCGGTTTTCAACAAAGACCACACCCACCCACCCACCCAAAACAACCAAGGGCCACCACGAGCTACTTTTCAACAAAATGCAAATGTGAGGGGCTACAATGCGAACCAAGGAAATTATCCAATGCAAAATCAAGGCTTTCCAAACCAAGGTTTCAATCCTCAAGGTTTTCCACCATACAACCATTACCCAAACCAAGATTTTCAACAACAAGGGTCCAACTTACCTCATCCGCAAATGGACTTGGTTCTACAAAAATTAACCGATCATGAGAGAACCATGAAAGAAATGCAAGAGTCCACGGATAGGAAATTCGTCCAAATGTTTCAAGCCCTTCATCCCCAAGGTGCTCTTCCTTCTACAACCGAAACCAACCCTAGAGATAATTTGATTGCTATTACTACACGTAGTGGAGCAACTATAGTAGGACTTTCTACCCCTTCCCTAGTCACTCCATCCACACCTCCTCCACCCCATTTATCCCTCCTACTACCACGCCTAGTACTAGTTCTACATTACCGTCTCCACCTCTAACTAACGATATACCAAAGAAAAACCCTTCACCATCCCCACCTTCCCCCTCTCAACCTTCAACATCTCAACCTTTACATTTTACACCTGCACCTCCTAAACCCAATATACCTTATCCTTCTCGGTTAGACAAGTGCAAATTTCTTACTAAGGAGGATGCTCAAGTTACTTCCTATTTGAAGATGATCTCCCAAATGAACTTTAACATTAGCCTTGTTGAAGCACTTGTCCAAATTCCAAAACTTGTTAAAGCGTTCAAGGAGTTGCTTAGTAAGAAGGAGAAGATGGCTGAGTTTGTCAACCCTCGATTAAATGAAAATTGTTCTGCAGTCCTCCTCAAAGAACTTCCGGAGAAACTTGGAGATCCCGGTCGTTTTATGCTACCTTGTTCATTTTCTCAAATCAAGGAATGTCCTGCCTTAGCCGATCTCGGGGCAAGTATCAATTTAATGCCGCTAAGTGTTTGGAAGACGTTATCATTACCCGATCTTATACCAAACCGTATGACCCTTGAGCTAGCTAATCGAACTCTCGCTTACCCCGTTGGTATTGTCGAAGATGTTTTTTTTAAAGTTTGTACCTTCACGTTTCCGGTTGACTTTGTTGTTGTTGATTATGAAATGGATCCTCGTATTCCGTTAATACTTGGACGGCCATTCTTGAGAACCGGAAAATCTTTAGTCGATGTTGTCGAAGGTGAACTAGTTCCTAGGGTCGGGAATGATCAACAAGTATTTAAGATGGAGAAGATTACAAGCAAATCAAATTGAAAAGAATCGGCAAAAATGATTGATGTGCTTCAAGACGAGCTTGTTACAACTCCTTTGGAAAGTACAAAGCTTGATGATTTTGTGCTACATGACAATCCTCTTTTCAATACTTTACATGATAATCCACTTTTTCAAGACCATGTGGACGATTATAATTATTCTCTTCCCGATTTGAGTGATCCACCAATCTACGATGCTCCACCAACCTATGATGAATATGATGATGATTCTATTTCCGATTTGGGTGATCCACCAGTTTTCGATGAATATGATGATTTTTCTTGCGAGTATGAAGACATGCCGACTTATGATGACTTTGATGATGTTGACACTCTTTCGAGTGATTCTTCAAGTGTTGTGTCTTCTAAGGATGATTTTGCTCCTATTTTTTATGAAGATCCTCCACCAACAATGCTTGATACTACTTTAGAGGATTACTCTTTTGAGGAAGATTTCACCACCTTTCTCAATACATACTTTCCTAATGAGAATGATTCTCCTCCTTTGGATTTTGATTATGATCTCTACCCTCCTTCGGATGTTAAGAAACCCGTTTCAAAGAAGAAGAAATCGGGCGACACCAACATCCGTAGTACTTATGTTTTGACACCTATCTTTCCATCTTCTTCGGATGAGATTGTGCGGTTTATGGCCGAATCTTCAAGATCTACCGAGTGTCAGTCTTATTTTCTCCTAAAGTAAAAGGTGTTCGATCCGGGTATCACAGCTTTTAAGCCATCTCAGTATCCATCTGATGAAATAAAAGGAAAGACTTTTGGAAAATATGGAGCTATGCTTTCACTTCACCATACCTTCTACCACCGTGCTCAACTTTTGCTTAAGGGAACCTAGCCAACTCTACTTTGGCTTGTGTTGTTCACCTTAGGCTTATGCTATTTGTAGGATGAAACCATGTATTTGACCCCGACGGATTTTCTTCAAGGTCTCCTATGAGCTTTTCACCATAGTACTCGAGGTCGAGTCAGGCTCGTGACTCGGTTAACAAAAACAAGCGCTTCTCGGGAGGCAACCTGATGATCTATCCTTTTTATCCGTTTTCATAATAAATGTAGAGGGACCCTAGTATGTGGTTGTTGTTTTCTTCCTTACGATGTGCAGGGATTAGAGCTTTCAAAGATCCACTTTTGATCACTTTTGACGACCCGTGATTCCGTGTACCCGTCTTCCTGGTTCTATCCTAAACTCTTTTGATTCACTATTTTATCATTTATGTTGAAATAGGAATCACTTTAGTTGTCTCTTCCTTAGCAAGAATTAAACAACGTGCACAATGTCCTAAGCGTAGGGGAGTTTCCTTCCACATGCTTAAACATTGAGGACAATGTTTATATCAAGTGTAGGGTAGACTTCTATCGAAGTTAAGTGGGCTTTTCCATGAATATGGCCTTATTTTAACAGAAAAATTGATTTTTCGACATTTTTCAAAAATTTTGATCTATTTTGGCCTAGTAGTATTTTTCCTTTGTGATTGTTATTTTCTTTCTTCGTAATTATTAAATAAAATGGTTTTAACAAGTTTAGATGTCTTTGATATATTAGGCCTGTCGTGAATATTTTGACTCAAACCGAGTTTACTCTAGCTAGTATCCTTAACCATATGGAACTTAAATGGTTTATTAGGCTAAGCATCCACGAGTCTCATTCTTTGAGATTTTAAATTGTGGAGAACGAGAGATGATAGAGCCAATTATAAGTTTTGTATTCTTTCATGATGTTATGAGAGTTAATTATGAGCTTTTTCTCCCATCGCTTGTTAATAAATAATTACAATAAATAAGGTCGTACGATTTGAAAAGTTAGTTAGCTTCTAGAACAAGATGTTTAAAAGTTGCTCGGGAATAATTAGAGTTCATAGCCAAGGCATAACTTATTGAAGCGGGATGCGAATATTGGCGAGTCCCAAAAGGCCCTAACAAAGCATGAGGGCTACATTTTGTTGTTAAAGATCCAAAGTGATGTGAAGAATCATTTATCAAAAATCAATATGAAGGATCGAGACACACGACGAGAAGCAATTACTCCCATAAAGATCATGGAGAAGTCTATCCGAAAAGACCCTAACAAGGTATGAGGATAAATAGATCCAAGTTCAAAAAGGAGGCGGATCGTTGTATATCAAAATCCGAAATAAAGATTGGAGAAAAATGAAGAAGTCGTGGTCCAAGTTTGAAGAATCTCTCAAAAACTTCAAGTGAAGAAATTCCTATTATAAAGAGAAGACCATTATTTCAAGAACGTCTCTCAAGATTCAAAGTATGAAGTCAATGCCAAATATCGATCCGAGAAAGGTCTCAAATCGTGAAACGAGTTATGCCAAGATATGAACTTTATGAGGTTTCGAGAAGCAGTTTTAAAAGATTTTTTCCTTTAGCTAACTATTGATTAAAGCGTCCTACTTTATTTTCAGCCTAAATAAACTATCGAAATAAGTAAACAATGCATCCTCGTGATCATTCAAGACAAAAATAAAATATAAGAGATACACCTAGGAATAAGGGAGTCTAAGTGAATAATTGAGCCACGTGAGTAAGTGTTAGCTTTACTAACTTATAATAACAATGATCTCGTTTTTAAGCTTGGTATGGGGACGTGAAACTTGAGGGTGTGATAACGCCCAAATCCAGCATGTTTTTGGGAGCATTATCCGTAATTTTGTACATGTATATTGGTTATATATATGATACTTTTGTGCATATTTGTGCCCAACTGTGTTTGCAAGTTTTTGTGTAGCCAATTGCAGGGATGAAGTGTAAAACAACGCAAATGTGAAGATTAGCACGAGTACGAAGAATCCTAGTCAAGTTCAAGACCCGTGTACAAGTTACAAGCCTTTAAAGATCAATTTCGAGTACAAGAACAAGTATTTCCAAGGAGCATACAATTCACTCAGCATAAAGATGCCACCAGCACCATCAAGTTGCCACTTGCATAAATCATCAAAGATGCAACCAGCAGGATGAAGATGCCACCAACATTTGTGTAGGCAGAAATTGTTTCTACATTCATGCAAGCTCATACAAGAAGTTTCTAGACTCTCTTTGGCTCCAAGTATTTGTCTTTGGCTCCAAGCCATGCATTCACTCCATGCCATCAACTTTGCCTATAAAAAAGACCCTTGGGGTCATGTAATCATATATCTTTTCACAACTCAAATATCTATTCATATCATCTCATAAATAACTCTCTCATCCTAGTCTAACCCTCCATTCCTGGATTTGAGCAAGGTGGTGCAAGAAAAGTCACTTTTGGAGTCCGAAAAGCAAAGTTAACATCACGAAACTCTTAGGGATCATTACCCTAATCATTAGCAACATATTTTCACTTTGTAAGGCTCTTGATTGTGACTTGTAAGACTACTATTTGAGAGTTTATTCCATCATTTGTTATGAGTAACTAAATCTCATTCTACACTTGGTAGGATGATGTTTATGGTATGAAGTAGTGGTTGTGATTGTGATTTATGTTTATTTTAATGTCAATCTTTCCTTTGAACCATTAGTACTTATGTTTCATGTGACAATTGTTATCAAAACTTAATTTGTTGGTGAAGATTTCATAGGTCGAAAGGGTTATTTTCTATCAACAAGACATAGTCGGTTTGTCTATGATTGGCTATCTTTTGTATTGATCATTTCTTAAGAAGTTTTGATTATCATGAAACATAATTATAAGTGTTAGCAAATTCATGAAACGACCGTGAATCGAATGTGTTGAAATTGGATTAAGTCTTGAATTGAGTGATTGATTCTAATGCTTGTTTTCTTTAACCAAAGTCTTGACGAGGATTAAAGCTTTTGAAAACAATAGATTGGATTATTCATCTTATTATCATAATCATATTGTTAAACGTGTCATCACAATCATACCACTACAGATGCCCAAACTAGTCCTTACCAAGTGTTGCCTTTAATCTTATTAGTAATCTCATCATTTTACTTGTTACTTGTTTGTCAACAATTTCTACAATTAACGATTATAGTTTTATTTTTGAATAATCATAGGTTTTCCAAATCCAAGTGAACGATCTCGGTATTACCACATAAAAGCTATACACAAACGAAAGGGTTATACTTGCCCTTGCGTTTTTAGTCAATCCGGTAATTCGTGTTTATAAATATAAAACTTGTTCTACAAATCCGTCACACGACAGACGCATCAAGTTTTTGGCGCCGCTGCCGGGGATTTGATTATGTTCTTAGTTCCACAATCATCCTATAGTCAAACCCGTTGTAGCGTTCTTGTTGCCAAAAAGCCCAAAAATCAAAAAGTAAAAAAAAAATAAAAAAAAAATAAAATCAATTTTTGCAACAAAATCAACTTTGCCGACTGGCATCTCCTTCTGCCGCCGACATCTCCCAAACAGAATCAACTTTGCCGACCGGCACGGATAGTTGCCGTCGGCATCACCCAAACAGTCCCCATTTTGCCGGCCGGCATCCCTCTTTGCCGTCGGCATCTTTAAATTTTTTTTATGTTTTTATTTAGTTTGGTTTATTTAATTTCTTATTTACTTATTTTCCTATTAGTTATATTTTGTTTGTTTTTATTTTTGTTACTTATAGTCTTTTTTCAAAAGTTCTTCAAGACTTGAATGAACACACGTTCTTCCGTTCAAGAATTACTTAGTCCATACACCGATCCCGGACGTTATATTCATCAATCTCGAAAGAAAAACCGCAAGAAACAACCCTTTGTTTCTCTTGAAAACCGAATTCCAAAAACCAAAAACCCACCATTTGATAATCTCTTAGACGCATTTGTCGTCTATAACCCTTTAAACGATCTACCATTCCCAATGGTCGAAGATCAATCTATGTGGGCAGCCAACCGCGTAGTAGCACCTACCCCCGAGGCTACTATTGTTCAAGTTGATCTTGGAGAAAACTTCACCGTGAAAGGTCATCACCTTTCAATGATCAAGACCGCCAATTTGGTGGCCGATCCGCATAAGCACATATCCGAATTTATAGAAATATGTGGCATGTTCCGATATGGAGCCGACGTCGATGGAGACACTATAAAACTCAAACTCTTCCCATCATCTCTATCCGTAGATGCAAGAGTTTGGTATAATTAGTTGAGGCCCGGTACCATTGAAACATGGGAACAAATGAGAACCGCTTTTGTTAGCCGTTTCTTTCCACCCGCCATGTACGAAAGACTCATGGGAGAAATCTGAGGTTTCGCCCAACTTCCACAAGAAACACTCATTGATGCGTGGAACCGAATGAAAGACCTACTTCGTAGTTGTCATGGACATGGTTTATTAAAAGGAACCATCATCCAAATCTTTTATCATGGTCTCAATGAACCGACGCAAGCAATCCTTGACGCCGGTGGACTCTTTCTCTATAAGACTCCCAACGAAGCATATCAATTGCTCGAGGACCGAGTTCTCTTAAAACTCGATTGGTCCAAAGATAACCGTTCCAAACCTTTCAAGAAAACCGTTGCTTTTGTTAAAAGTAGCGATAATTATAAACTCATGGAAAAGATGGACGCTCTCACATCTAAATTCGACTCGCAATTCAAAACTATCAGACGAGATGAAAGAGATGTGAGGCGAATGTACTCTTTGTGGAGGACCACACCCATCTACGAAGTGTGATGACACACCAATAAGAGAACCACCACAAGAAGCAAACTACGCCCAAGGATATCGAGTAGGTGGTTATCGAGGTAACTACTACGGTAGAAACCCCGGCATTTGGCGTGAGTACCCCAAAAACGAAAATCGTAACTCATAACCTCGTGAGAACGATAATTCCGTTCTATCAAACGAGAAGAAACCCTAAGGATCGAACTTAGAGAAAACGTTGTTAGCTTTCATAGAATCTCAAAAATCAACAATCACGTTCATTAAGAACCAATTCTTCGGTCTCAAAGCCAATGTTGAAAGGGGACAAAGACACCACACCGCCACTATTAGTGATCTCGAAAACAATATCGGTCGAATCAATGACCAAATAGAAAATCGACCAAGTGGTTCGTTGCCAAGAAACACTCAAACAAACCCAAAACCATCTACTGATAAACCATACCGCCCACCCTCCTCCCGTAATGAACAAGTGAATGCCGTATTTACAAGGAGTGGGTTGAGTTATGATCCACCACAAAACTCAAACACCAATGCTCACACTTTCGTTGATGAAAGTGAAGATGAAGCCGATGAGCCCGAGAAGGAAGAAACTGTTCCTTCTTCCACACCAAAACCAAAATCAAAACAAACCACACCCATTCCAACACGAACACCAAAGGCGTATACACCCAAAGTTCCATATCCTCAACGCCTACGAAAGGAAAAGATGGAGGCTTGTAATGCCAAATTTCTTAAGATGATCAAAGAAGTTAAGATCCATGTGCCCCTTGTTGATATCTCAACCGGCATGCCCAAATATGGGAAATTTCTCAAAGATCTTGTGAGCAACCATAGTAAGACGGAGCAAATCTCTGCTGCGTTTTTGAACGAAGAATGTTCTGCAGCCTTACAAAGCAAACTTCCACCAAACCTCAGAGATCCGAGAAGCTTTCTCATACCATGTACTCTAGCCAACAATGTTGAATGTCACGCCTTGGTCGATCTAGGTGCAAGTATCAATCTTATGCCATACTCATATACAAGAATCTTTCAAACAATACTTTGAAACCTACAAGTATGAGTATACGTTTGGCTAACCACACTTACCAATATCCCATTGGGATAACCGAGAACATGCTTGTTCAAGTTGGCAAGTTCATATTTCCCGCCGACTTCGTAATCCTTGAAATGGAGGAAGACCATCACGTCCCTCTCATTTTAGGACGACCATTCTTGCACACCGCCGATGCTATCATTCGTCTGAAGAATAAAGAACTCAACCTTGGAGTTGGTGACGATCGAGTCACATTCTTAGTCGATAAAGCTATGCAACACTCTCACTCCAATGATGACACATGCTTCCGCGTGGATGTTATCGATGAAGTAACGAAAGAAGAGTTGGATGCATTGCTTGATGACAACGCACCTTTCCAAACAACTTCAGAAAAGATTAGTGATACCGATCGTGATCGTGACTTTGAAGTATTCATGGCCGTTGATTCTGAAGTAACTCTCAAAGAAGAGGAAAACAAACCCTTCGAAGTTTTTCCTTCGAAGTCGAACTTTGTAGTTCACAAATCTATTCATGATCCACCGACGGATCTTGAATTAAAACCTCTTCCCAAACATCTCGAGTATGCTTATCTAGAGAAGTATTTACTTCTTCTGGTGATTATCTCAGCCTCACTCGAGGAAGGTCAGAAGAAACGCCTTGTTTCTATGCTCAAAAACCACAAAGAAGCATTTGCATGGAAAACATCCGATATACCGGGAGTTGATTCGCAATTTTGTAAACACAAGATCAATCTTGAAGACGATGCCAAACCCGTTATTGAGAGGCAACGTCGACTTAACCCAAACATGAAGGAGATTGTAAAAGCCGAAGTAATCAAACTCCTTGAGGCAGGAATCATCTTTGCCATAGAAGATAGTCCTTGGGTTAGTCCTATTCACTACATTCCTAAGAAAGGAGGAATGACTGTTGTGACCAACGAACATAACGAACTTGTTCCTACAAGAACCGTTACCGGTTAGCGTGTATTGATTACCACAAATTAAATGATGCCACACGAAAAGATCATTTTCCTCTACCATTCATGGACCAAATGTTGGAAAGACTAGCGGGGAACAAATTCTTTTATTTTCTCGATGGATTTTCCGGATATTTCAAAATACCTATCGAACCATCCGATCAAGACAAGACCACTTTTACGTGTCCTTTTGGAACATTTTCTTATAGGCGTATGCCTTTTGGTCTTTGCAATGCACCTGCGACTTTTCGAAGGTGTATGATCGCAATCTTTCAAGACATGATCGAAGTATCCATTGAAGTTTTCATGGATGATTTCTCAGTCTTCGGAAGCTCATTCGAGTCTTGCCTTTTTAATATAGAGCACATGCTCCTCCGATGCAAAAAAGTTCATCTCGTGCTCAATTGGGAGAAATGTCACTTTATGGTTACTGAAGGAATTGTGCTTAGACACAAAGTCTCCGGAGCCGGATTAGAAGTAGACAAGGCCAAGATCGAAGTGATACCCAAATTAACACCACCCACTAACGTTAAAGCCGTTAGAAGTTTTCTAGGTCATGCGGGTTCTACCGCCGATTCATAAAATACTTTTCCAAAATCGCTAGACCGATGACCAAACTCCTTGAAAAAGACATAGTCTTTGATTTCAACGAATGCATAACGGCATTTGAAGAGCTTAAAGACAAGTTAACGAATGCACTGATCATGGTTTCACCGGATTGGTCGCGATTGTTTAAACTTACGTGTGATGCAAGCGATTTCGCTGTAGGAGCCGTATTAGGACAACGCGAAGGAAAACATTTTCGTCCTATAAACTTTGCGAGCAAAACTCTAAATAGCGGCCAGCTCAACTACACGATCACCGAGAAAGAACTACTTGCCGTAGTTTTTGCTTTTGACAAATTTGGATCCTATCTCGTGTTGTCGAAAACGATTGTATTCACCGATCATTCCGCGTTGAAATACCTATTCTCTAAACAATATGCTAAGCCGCGTCTTATTAGATGGATTTTACTCCTCCAAGAATTTGACATCGAAATTCAAAATAAGAAACGAGCTGAAAACGTCGCAGCTGATCATTTGTCGCGACTTGAAAATCCAAACATGGAAGAGTTAAGGGACGAAGATATCGATGACTATTTTTCCGATGAAACTCTTATGCAAATCTCTACGTACGAATCTTCGTGGTTTGCAAATTTTTCAAATTACCTCGTTGGAAGAATTCTAAGAAAAGGTTTAACCTATCACCAACGATGTAAATTCTTTTCCGACCTAAAACTTATTTCTGGGAAGATCCCTACCTTTTCAAGGTATGCCCCGATGGCATGATTATGAGATGTGTTTTCGGTGCAGAAAAAAAAGATCCTTGGTGAATGTCATCATGGCCCTACTGGGGGGACATTATGGTCCTTCCACCACCGCGAAAAAGTATTTGATGCTGGTTTCTATTGGCCAACAATTTTTAAAGAGGCCTATACTCTAGCCGAAAATTGTGATGCTTGCCAACATACTGGTAGCCTCTCACGAAGAGATGAGATGCCTCAAAACAGCATTCAAGTTAGCGAAATATTTGACGTATGGGGAACTGATTTCATGGGACCCTTTCCCAAATCCCATAAGTTCGAATATATCTTAGTTGCTATTGATTACGTGTCCAAATGGGCCGAAGCCGAAGCTTTACCCACGAACGATTCACGTGCCGTAATCAATTTTCTGAAAAAGATTTTCTCTCGTTATGGAATGCCAAAATCTTTAATTAGCAATCGAGGTTCCCATTTTTGTAACAAAAAATGGAGAAAATCTTAAAGCGTTATGGAGTCACCCATCGCTTTGCCACCGCATATCATCCATAAATGAGTGGAAAAGTTGAGGATACCAACAGAGCCTTAAAACGAAATACTCGAAAAAACGGTTAAGGACATTTGGTCAAGGAAACTTGACGATGCTCTGTGGGCATTCCGAATAGCTTATAAGACACCAATTGGCACAACACCTTATCGTTTATTGTACGGTAAAAACGTGTCACTTGCCCTTCGAAATTGAGCACCGTGCTTATTGGGCATTGAGAAGTTGTAATCCTGATCTCAAAATCGCTAGAGAAAACCGATTCTTGCAATTGTATGAATTCGATGAATTAAGACTCCAAGCTTATGAGAATTCCAAATTATACAAAGCACATACCAAATCTTACCATGACAGGAAACTTCGAATCCAAAAAGAATTCAAGAAGGGAGACAAAGTTCTCTTGTTTAATATGCGATATAAATTCAAAGCTCCAAAGCTTAAACAAAAGTTGTACGGTCCTTTTACAATAAAACATGGATACCCGTCCGGTTATGTTGAATTGTATGACAAGAATGGAGGAAGCTTCATTGTTAATGGACACCGTGTCAAACTATACCATGAGGAGTGGAGTGAACACTTTCCACTCGATAAAAATAAAGAAATATAAAAAGAACTACGAGCCAAGCTGATGACTATATAATAAAATAAGCGCTTCTCGGGAGGCAACCCGTGTGTTTTGAAATTTTTTTTAAAAGTGTGATTTTCCTTTTTGAAAAAAATTCATGCTTACAACCCACAAATTTTAACCAATGTTTTGCTTAAGTGTGAAGGGGTGTAGCATGTGTCGCTTTTATAAAAACCTATAAAAACAAAAAAATAGAGTGTTTTCGTATTTTTGTGTGTTTTATCTTTTTTGTAGGTACCGCAAGTTGAAGGCGAAGACAAGACTCGTATATGATGCACGATATGCCCGTGATTCTGGTTTTTTCTCTTATTCCCTATACTTTTATTCAGTTTCATCTCATTGAGGACAATGCTAAACTTAAGTTTGAGGGGGCTGTAGGGAAATCGAGAAAAATATGCTTAATTGTCATATTTTTGGGCTATTTTAAATTTTGTTCTGTTTTGCCCTCGTAAATAAAAAGTTTCAAGCAAATGTGTATAAATAATCAAGAAATTATCCAATCGGTAATTTTTGAAAATTTGAGATATATTTTTGTGTGAAACTTACCTAAGTCAAAGTCTCATATAATAGTAGAAGAAAAAATCCAAAAATAGGAGAAAGTTGCAAGTTCCATGTTTATCGATACAACATGAACTTTGTAAGTATTTTGATCCATGGCTAGGAGTTTTGGCCAAGAAAAAAAATATTAAAGAAAAAAGAAAAAAAGGAGAAAAAGAAAGAAAAAAGTCAAAAAGACAAATAAATAGCCAATGAGCTATAATGTTATGAAGTTGAAGGAAGAAGAAGAAATAAAAGGTTTCGATTAACCAATGTGCTAAGTCGTGATACATGTTGCTTCAGTTCATATGTTATTAGTGTAGTTAGAAACAAAAGACTTTCTATATTTTTATGGGTATTGACTTTATATCTCAATTTTTCAACCTTTAAAACTTAAGACGATGAGTTTCATCTTGTACTTGGTAGACTTGCATCGAATTTTTATAAAGTACATGTACCTTTGGATTTAATTTTCTTTTCTTCTTGCTTGAGGGCAAGCAAAACTTAAGTGTGAGGGAATTTGATAATGCCTAAATCCAAGATGTTTTTGGGAGCGTTGTATGTACTTTTGTACATGTATATTGGTTATATATATGTACTTTTGTGAATATTTGTGCCCAATTGAGTTTGCAAGTCTTTGTGTAGCCAATTGCAGGGATGAAGTGTAAAACAATGCAAATGTGAAGATCAGTACGAGTACGAAGAATCCTAGTCAATTTCAAGATCCGTGTACAAGTTACAAGCCTTTGAAGATAAATTGCGGGTGCAAAAACAAGTATTTCCAAGAAGCATACAAGTCACTCAGCATAAAGATACCACCAGCACCATCAAGTTGCAACTTGCATAAATCATCAAAGATGCCACCAGCAGGATGAAGATGCCACCAACATTTGTGTAGGCAGAAATTGTGTCTACATTCATGCAAGCTCATACAAGAAGTTTCTGGACTCTCTTTGGCTCCAAGTATTTGTCTTTGGCTCCAAGCCATGCATTCACTCCATGCCATCAACTTTGCCTATAAATAAGACCCTTAGGGTTATGTAATCATATATCTTTTCACAGCTCAAATATCTCTACACATCATCTCATAAATAACTCTCTCAACCTTGTCCAAACCTCCATTCCCGGATTTGATCAAGGTGGTGCAAGAAAAGTCACTTTTGGAGTCCGAAAAGCAAAGTTAACATCACGAAACTCTTAGGGATCATTACCCTAATCATTAGCAACATATTTTCACTTTGTAAGGCTCTTGATTATGACTTGTAAGACTATAATTTCATAGTTTATTTCATCATTTGTTATGAGTAGCTAAATCTCATTCTACACTTGGTAGGATGATGTTTGTGGTATAAAGTAGTGGCTGTGATTGTGATTTATGTTTATTTCAATGTCAGGCTTTCCTTTAAACCATTAGTAATTATGTTTCATGTGACAATTGTTATCAAAACTTAATTTGTTGGTGAAGATTTCATAGGTCGAAAGGATTATTTTCTATCAACAAGTCATAGTCGGTTTGTCTATGATTGGCTATCATTTGTATTGATCATTTCTTAAGAAGTTTTGATTATCAAGCAACATAATTATAAGTGTTAGCAAATTTGTGAAACGACTGTGAATCGAATGTGTTGAAATTAGATTAAGTCTTGAATTGAGTGATTAAGTCTAATGCTTGTTTTCTTTAACCAAAGTTTTGATGAGGATTGAAGCTTTTGAAAACAATAGATTGGATTATCCATCTAATTATCATAATCATATCTTTAAACGTGTCATCACAATCATACCACTACGGATGCCCAAACTAGTCCTTACCAAGTGTTGCCTTTAATCTTATTATTAATCTCATCATTTTACTTGTTACTTGTTTGTCAACAATTGCAACAATCAACGATTATAGTTTTCTTTTTGAATGATCATAGGTTTTCCAATTCCCCGTAAACGATCTCGGTATTACCACATAAAAGCTATACACAAACGAAAGGGTTATACTCGCCCGTGCGTTTTTAGTCAATCCGGTAATTTGTGTTTTTAAATTTAAAACTTGTTCTACAAATCCATCACACGACGGACGCATCAGGGTGATAAATATTTATGACACCAAAACCCCTAATGCAAGTCTTATATTTCTTTACAATTTTATTCCTTCAACATTTTGAAATTTTATATTAGTTGCTATAGTATTGTAGTAGTTAATAAAGGCCAAGGTGGGTTAATTATGAGGAAAATGTATATATTGCTTTGTAACTAATGCATTGAATGAGGTCATTGCGATGGTCAAGTGTAGGGGATTTAATAAGTGTGAAAACACTTATCCTTTTACCACTTAAAACAAATAAAAACGAGACCAAAACGTGTATTTAATGTCGTAAAAGTTGGAATAATGCGTGGTTTGTGTTTTTATTGTGTTTTAGGACCAAAGGATGAAAAGGGAAGAAAACACGGGCTTTCACGGACTTTTATCGAAGAAAAAAACAAAAGACGAAGTCAAAAGATCAAGAGTGCAAAAAGAATAGAAGTCAAAGGCATATTCTGAAGATTTATCGAAGAAAAAGTCCAAAGACGGAAGTTTAACGAAGTCGAAGAACCAAATCTAATAAAAGAAGAAATTAGAAGCCGGGTTCATTTTATCCATCGACAAATCCCGAGGCAAAGTCGAGAAAGAAGAATTAATTAAGAAGATGAGAAGACAAAGAGAAAGAAGGAAACAACACCAACTTCCCTTCCACCTATAAATAGAGAAAAATCTTTCATTTGTAGTTAGTCATTCATTTTTAGTTAGTTTAGTTTAGGAGTAGAAGTAGATTAATTACTTTCTCTCTCTAGCCTTCCTTTAATGTTTTTCAAGCTTTTCATTTTAATCTTGTAATATTTTGAATCTTAATCTTCATCTTACTTTCAAGCTTTTATAATCATTCTCATTCTTCCTTTCTTGTTTTTAATCTTTTGTTTGGTTTGATTAATCATGTAGTTTGTTTGATGTTATTGCTTAATTGAGTGCTTATTCTATTCTTCTTATTGTTTTTCATGTTTTTGATTGTTATTGCTTATTGTGCTTATTGGTTGATTTGTGTTTGTCTTTTTTTTCATTAAGTTGATTTGGTAGAATAATTTTTAAAAAGTTGATTTTATATATTTTGCTCATTTGGTGTTTTTATAGTTTTTAATTTGTGGCTTATTTAGTGTTTCTTAAAATTAGTTTGGTTTTATTTTTGGTTAGTGCTTATTTGCTTTTTGCTTATTTTTATCTTTTCCCGAACTAACAAACCCTTATTCCAAACTATGCTTTTAAAACCCTTTTCCGAACTAGTTATAAACACCTTATTCCGAATTGCATGTAAAATCTTTACATTCCGAACTACTAGTTCCTCAATTATTCCGAATTAAGGTTTTATGGTGTTATTCCGAATTACATAGGAAATGGTTATTCCGGATTAGGTTATTTTTGCTGGATTCCGAATTGTGTGGTTATCATGGATTCCGGATTGCCTGTTTGAATAGGGATTCCGGATTAAGTTGCTTGTATTCCGAATAGTAATGTTTTTTAACATTTTGGATTAGCCTTCAAACAAGTATTCCGAATTAGGTGATAGTCACAGATTCCGAACTAGGTGTGCTTCACTTTTTCCTAATTAGGAGTAGATAATGGATTCCGAATTAGCATTATAATTTGGTATCCCGACTTATGTTTTAAAATTTATTCCGAACTGTTTTCTTTTTCAAATATTATTTTTCCCGCCAATTTTCTTTAGTATTATTTCAAAGTGTTTTGTTTTATTTTTATTTTTATTTTCAATTTTACTTTTTATTAAGTTTTAAATTTGTATACTTGCTTATTTTAGTTTATATCTTTAAAGTTTCATCTTTAGTTTAAAATAGATAATCAACGACATTTTCTTTTTATCACCAAGAACGAATGAGTCGCACTTAAATCCTTTGTCAATTCAAATCAAGTCGAGAAAAATGAAGAACAATTTCTCTTATTAAAAATTCATTTATTAAACCTTGAGGTTGCTTTTAGATAACATACTTGCTTCATTCGTGATCTTGCAGGAAATGATTTGTTAAAAGGTTCTCGAGGGGATAATCTCTACACACTGTCCATTCAAAACATGATGGCCACCTCTCCTGTATGCCTTCTCTCCAAAGCATCTAAGACCAAGTCATAGTTGTGGCATCGCCGGTTATCTCATCTTAACTTTGATGCTATTAACCATTTGGCTAAACACGAGCTTGTTCGTGGTCTTCCAAAACTTAAGTTCGACAAGGATCATTTATGTTCCGCGTGTTCTTTGGGGAAAAGCACCAAGAAATCATACAAACCTAAAGCTGAAGACACCAACCAAGAATCGTTGTATCTTTTGCACATGGATCTTTGCGGGCCAATGCGTACGGCTAGTGTGAGTGGTCGAAAATTCATCCTCGTCATGGTGGATGATTTTTCAATATTTACATGGGTTAAGTTCTTAGCAACCAAGGATCAAGCACCATCATATATTATTACTTTTCTTAAGATGATCCAGGTGTGTCTTAATGCTATTGTTTCGAACTGATAATGGAACTGAGTTTGTTAATCAGACTCTACGAGACTATTATGAAGAGGTTGGTATTTTACATGAAACTTTAGTTGCTCGCACTCCACAACAAAACGGTGTCGTGGAAAGACGTAACCGTACACTTATGGAAGCTGCTAGAACCATGTTGATTTATGCTGATCCTTTATTCTTATGGGCTGAAGTAGTGGAAACCGGATGTTATACCCAAAACCTCTCTATCATTCGTAAGCGCCACGGAAAAACTCCATATGAGCTTCTTCATGGACATAAACCCGATATTTCATTTCTTCATGTGATTGGTGCACTGTGTTATCCAAATACTAATAGTGAGAATTTGGGCAAACTTCAACCGAAGAATGATATTGTAATTTTCATTGGTTACTCACCCGCAAAGAAAGCTTACCGAATTTATAACCGTCGTCTTGGCAAGATAGTAGAAAAATTGGATGCCGATTTTTATGAGCTGACAACGATGGCTTCTGAGCAACACAGCTCTGAACCCGCACTTCATGACATGGGAACCGGTACGATTAGTTCCGGATTAACTCCCAACAATCCTACTTCTCCATTATTTACACCACCTACAAGGCCCAAGTGGGATGAGTTATTTCAACCTATGTTTGATGAATTCTTTGATCCTCAAAGTGATGATTCTCCAGCACCTACAGTAGTAGCTCTGATTCCCGAAGTTGTTGCTCAAGATAATGGAAATCAATCAGATGCATCTACAGTTACTATTGAACCAGATGCACCATCCCCCAATAATTCTCAAACTACACACGAATCAACACCCCCACTTGTTCCTAATGATGTTAAAGAGGATTACTATGATCACGATTTAGAAATTGCTCACCTACAAGAGCTTCCATTCTTTGGTTCACAATACCCGAAAACCCTAACAGTGCGTCTACCTCAGAGGAAGCTCCTGCAATCGTTTACTCCAGACCACCACGGATTGAAACTCACAACACCAAATGGACAAAGGATCACCGAATCCACAATATTATTAGTGACATTGATCGACCAGTCTTGACACGTCATCAACTACAAGAGCACACATTATATTGATTCTTTGATGCGTTTATCTACGAGAAGGAACCTACATCTCGGCAACAATCCATGACACAATCATCTTGGATTGAAGCCATGCAAGAGGGACTTAATGAATTTCAACGCCTTGAAGTATGAGAATTAGTTCCTCTACCCGACAACGTTGACATCCTTACATTGTTGTGGGTATATAAGGTTAAACTCGATGAGTTAGGTGGAGTGTTAAATAACAAAGCTAGATGGGTTGCTCGAGGTTATAAACAAGCTTTGGGTATTGACTTTTAAGAATCCTTTGCTCCTGTTGCACGATTGGAGGCGATTAGACTATTCCTTGCTTATGCTGCTCACATGAATATGATCGTCTACCAAATGGATGTTAAGATGGCATTTCTTAATGGTGAATTAAGGGAAGATGTCTACGTAAGCCAGCCGAATGGATTCATCAGTTCGGAGTATCCTAATCACGCGTACAAGCTCAAGAAGGCTCTTTATGGGTTGAAACAATCTCCACACGTGTGGTACGATCTCCTATCGTCTTATCTCATCTCGGAAGGCTTCTCCAAAGGCAAGTGGACCTGTGACAACCCCGGTTTTTGAGGTTCGTCACTTAGTCTTATTTTTGGGGTATTTTGTGTGACTATGTGTTTTATGTGATTTATGTGTTTATATGTGTGATTTTGGGGATGAGAATGGACGAAATGAGGTACATGATCTGTAATCCTGGTACGGGTTGGAAATGAAATGAGTTCAGAAATGAACTGCGCGAAAGTTTAGATATCGTTTTTACAAAGCTTCGTGTACGTATCTTATGTTGTATGTATGTATTAATTATAGATTATATGTTTAGGATAAGTTTTAGAGATACTTTCCATAATTAGAAACTTTTTGTAACACCCCCAAATTTATACAACTCAATACAGCGGAAGACTAGTTGGTGTTACGGGATAGCACATTACTCA
The DNA here is from genome assembly GCA_025667525.1 of Glebionis coronaria. Classification (NCBI taxonomy): domain Eukaryota; kingdom Viridiplantae; phylum Streptophyta; class Magnoliopsida; order Asterales; family Asteraceae; genus Glebionis; species Glebionis coronaria. The sequence continues at coordinate 227,559,394 of CM046881.1, forward strand.
CATCATAGACAACGCATAAAAATCGCGTCGTTTATTAATAAAGCATTTCCATTCATAAATATCAAAGTTACATCGGTCCCAAGTCATTACATTTCATACAAAGTTTTACAAAGTATTTGAATGGAAAATATTGTTTAAGTGCGGGCCATGAATTCTTGTTGTCTTCCCGAGAATTACCTTCAAGTACCTGAGATAAAACATGTTAAAAGAAAAGGTCAGCGATAACGCCGAGTGAATTCATAGAGTTTAATAAATTCCATAAATATAACGTTGGTATAAAATTATTACCAAAAATCATTTCGTACAAATCATTGTAATAGGCCATAAAATAGCCAAAATCATTTTATACAAATCTTTATCAAAATCATAATATAGGCGTTTGCCTTAAAAATCATTATACGAACCATTGTCGTTAAAAACATCATACAACACATTTTATAACGTTGTATAGATTAAATAAAAACCGTTATATGAATATGGTTATGAAAACCAAAACACGAACATAATATCAATAGTATGACCCTGTATTGCTAGTCAGGCAATACATCGTAATTCGTAGCGTCTATTAGTATTTCGTTAATTTAGATTATTATAAGCCGCATGACATTGTTACCTTACTAAACCAACAACGGGTAGCTAACCCGATACCAATTTTGCCCATCTAAAGTAGCGTGTCGTCACAAAGGTCACGCTATGGAAATCTTCTCATACATAAATTCGCTTACCAATCAATGTGGCACGACGGGGATCAACCGTCAAGGCGCGAACTGGGGTGATCGTCCCTAAATAGTACTATTAAATGCATAAGCGTCTACCAAATCCCGGTAGTTCACAATTCATGCTAATGGGACTTTTAGTGACATAACCTAACTTTAATAATCCATTTAATTTCATCTATCGGGTCCTTTAATCATTTATCGGTTCATACAATCGGGTCATTCAATCATTCGGGTCCAAAATCAATAAACAAACTATCGGGACAAATGGTGTCCTATTTTTATAAAATCTAACATGTTATCTCCCTCGTGGGTTTATAAAACATTTATAAAAGCATTTAAAAGAGTGCAAGGCTATGAACTCACGTTGATGTGGGAAGGCGGGTTATCGGCAATTCGGATGTACGGTACGTGCTTCAATCACGGAAACCTAGACAAATAAGACTCGTCTTAGACTCTTGTCCAATGACTTTATAAAAATAACAATTATGTATACATATGATGATTATTTATATATGATGATCAAGTGGGTTTACATATTCTCATTAACACGTTTTAGTGTTTACGTATTGGTATCTTTTTACTAGTTTACTAGTTTTACCTATTTACGCGTTTTAAGTCCAATAAACTTATTATAAGTTCTTTAACTTGTATCAATCCATGTTATACTTATATATCAGTATCTACACTTTACAAGTTGGGCCTAAATGGGTTAAGCCCAATAATAAGTTTATAAGTGTTTTAGTCCATTTTTGTTGTATTATTAGTCCAATAACGTTAATTTAGTTCGTTAATGTCCGTATGTCCTATAGTTCGGGTCTTATCGGTTTTTACTTGTTATACATGTTTATATATGAGTATATGAGTTTTATAAAAGTTTACATTAGACGGGTCCAACCGTCTAAGTTTTATTTAACAAAAACGTTAATTTTACGGTATTAGCCGAAAAAGTCGTAAAAATCATGTTTATAGTTTTATAACTTATAAAGCATAACAAGTTACCATTTTTATAAAATGTCCACTTATTTATCATTGTACATATTTATATAAATAATATTCATGAGTTAGTGGGTTTTAACTTTACATTTTATACAATATAATTTTGAGTGCTTATATAATAGTATTATACTTTAATTTCCAAAATCTGATTTTTATCTTTACTTTCACCAAAACTGCCATATCTTGAGTTCTATATGGAGATAGAAGCTCAAATTTTTATCACATAAACTACATGATATGTGCTCCATTTAACTCTTCTATAGCTACTGTTGAATCATCTTCTAAGTATTTTCTAAAAATCGTCCAAAACAGTGAACTCAGATTTGTATCTTAAACTTGTTTTGATCATATCTCACTCATTACAATGATTCCATTGCATTTCCAACTCTCACATGTGTACAAGACATATAGCTTACTGTAAATGGATTCTAATTCATCACTTTATCAGTTCATAACATGTTTCTTTACTGTTTTATACAGCCATTTAAATTAAGCAAGATTTTAGCCTTGTTCTTTATAGTTTTTCACCTTTTTAATCATATTTATCAACACCAAATCCCCACATAACATTTTTATCATCATATAATCATCATATACATATACAATAGGAAATAAAATACATGTTTACATAATCAAAATAACAAGAAGATGAGGAGGACAATCTTTATACCACCAAGTTGATGAAAAGATGAGGATGAACAAGGCTTGGATTTTAATGGCAAGACTTGTGATATACCAATATCAACTTCAAGATCACCTATCTTCATGAACATCTTGTGGAAAATCAGCCCTACTTTATCTTGCAACTTCTCTTTGGATGTTAAGATCACCACCAATCTATAGAGCTTCAAAAGGGCTTCATCATATGTGTGAATAACACATGATTTTATGGTTAAAATGGATCAAATGAGGGTTGTTTTTGATGAATATGGGACGAAATCATAGAGAGAGGAAGAGAGGATTTTGGTTGTTTTGCATGGAGGAAATGAGAGGAAATGGTTTTGTGAAATGGTTTTGGGGAGTTATAAGACAAGTGTCTTAGCTTCCTTGTGAAGTTTTTGACAACACATGGGTTATGTGGCTAACTCTAGCCATGGATTTGTGGGGGTGGGGCAAGTGTCCCACTTGTCTCATCCCCATTTAATTACGGGTACTCCTCGATTCTAGTTTCCTCGATTTGCGTGCCCTCGGGTCGTTTTACGAAAAATGTTTTTATAAATTATGGATCAACGACACAAAACGAATCTAATAAAAATTGTCTCATCAAAAACGGAGTTCGAAAACGTAAATACGTAATCCTAAGGTTTCCGGTTTAGTCGTAAAGGACGTTAAACTAAAATCGTAAGTCCTAATCTCTTCTCGTAAATTTGTGAGTTTATGAACCAACACAAATTTAATTCTTAAGATAATATTCACGGATAAATTTACTTTCTGGAATGTCGGACTGTCACCAAGGACGGTGTATGTAAACGTAAGCACGTAACGTAGAATCCTCCGGTTTAGACGTAGTCGATGCTATTTCAAGACGTAAATCCAAATTTCTTCCCAAAAATAAGTGAGTTCATAATATAACATTAAAATAATGTTTTCAAATAAATATTGAGAATAAAATATCAACCATAAATTGACGGATTGTCACAGCATTTACCCCTAAACAGGATCTTTGTCCTCAAAGATCATCTTACCTTACTACTCGCTTCTTATAGAGTTAAAGCCATGTGGGTATTTCCTCCACATTCGGTCTTTTCTCACAAGTGTAATTCATTACAATACGCGAGTTTCATCAAACATAACTACGAGAATAAGATCAGGCTTAATGTTGACTTACTTTCTCTATCCATGATTTTCACGGGTTTTTGATGAATGCAACTTTTCGCCGATCTAAACTTTATCAAGAAGTGATCAGATTCTCACTTGATAGACATTTTATCAAGTTCGATATACGAAACATAATTCACGCAGCTCTTGAAGTCCTAGGGTAGATCCAGCTTATATGCCTTTCAAACCAATCTTTTACATCATCTCAATGGTCCCATACAACGGGGACTTATATCCCATGATCTTCCAGATCATCAATTCATTTTTCCATGGTTAAAATTTTTGGTATAACTTCGCTACCCATCTGGCACTTCAAGATCTACATTTCATATTCACATAACCTCTTGCCCACTACCGGCAGTCAATAATCAGATCCTAATTTCAACAATCATTTCAGATCTCGCGGGTCGGGTATTTTGTAAGGTTAGGTTCGCCATCATAGGAAACCTTAAACCTAAAAGACATGTCCAACTCACAATGGGTGATGTCGGGTGTCTTTATCTCAAATCCTGCTTACAGATGCTCTAATATTTAGATCCTAACAAGATTCGATCTCGATCCTAATACGATGATTATCAATGATAATCTTTCCAAAGGAAAAGGATTATACGGTCTATTACCAAAGGTCAATCATTCAAACATAAAATAAGACTTCTAGTGTTTTGTATTGTTACTTTACCTCGTCCCTTCGATTTGGGGTGGTAAACAGTACTCTCATCAAGGTTCGTTCCCAACGACTTCTGAGCAAATCTCTAGAAATTCGATGCGAAGCGAGGATCTTGATAAAGATGTTCGATACAGGCACACTATGTTTACATAACTTTTTTTTTTGCATTTATCATTAACGGGAATGATATTAGCAGATTTGGTCAGTCTGTCAACGATGACCCAAATCGAATCAAATTCAGATGATGACCTTTGCAATAGCTAGACGTTTACTAATGTATGAGGCGATGTCTGCCTTCATAATTTGTCATTAGTACAACTTCTTTAGACAAAGATACTTTTAGTCATAAATGACATAAATAGAATACTTATACTTACAAATTCCAACATAACTATATCTCACAATCCTTCATATTTAGGCAACCACAAGTGGTCTTTAAAATATTTAACGCTATCAGCTTCTCAATTCTAATGGTTCACATTAGCCGCGAACCACTTTTATTATCTATATTATCCATTTTATAAGCATCGGCTATATTTTAAATTGTTCGGTAATTTATTTTGCACCTTCATTATTAAGGAACATGTCCTAATTGGTTCTTTATCTTTTAAACATAATGTGTCAGTAATTACGTTCGCTTTCCTGATGAAATAAATATCATAACCGTATTTATTCAAAATTCTTTCTTCATATCTTCTATGTTTTAGTTTCGTCTTTACTATTATCTTTATCCGTTTTTACTCAATCTGACGTCTAAAGCGTCGATAATTACTACAACTATTTAAATATTAAATATTCAATTTTTATGAAACGTATGCGTAAAAATTTTAAATTTCTTGGTTGGACCAATTATATAAAATGTTCAAAATAAATTTGAATTTAATTAACAAGATTTTTGTTGATTTATCGAAAATAATTAAAATAATTAATAAGATCCGAAAAATGTTCGAGAAATCTTTGGTTATACTTTGGTCAAAATTTTCTTAGTTGAAAAGCAAAAATTGTCATTTCAAATTTCAAGTTATGGTTTAAATGGGTTTCCTCAATCCTTCTTAGGTTGTCTTAAGGTATGCAAAAACATTTACCCCTAAACAGAAGTTTAGTTAAATGTTTTGGTTATAAGGGAATAATCCCTCAAAAAGTTCTTTGTTAAAACATTTGTCAAAACATATTTCCACTTTCTTTTTAGTATAACTCAAAGTCTTAAATAACTTCTAAATTTTGAAGAGTCAATTTATATTCCATTATCTATTAATCACACGGTTAAATCATGTAAAGTATTAAGTCTTAAGTCTTATGTTAAATATTCAAGGTACAATTTTTAATTGTTCGGCCAATTCAGGGCAATCTATAATTAATTATTAACTTCATTCTTATTCTTATAAACAAATGGTTCTTAATGATCACGAGCATGAATTTATCAAATTACAACCTACACACGTGATTCACCAAATTTATGAATTCTACATGTGTATTCGTCAATCCAAACGTCACCACGTGAAACTCATAATGTTCATTACAAGTACCGGATGTAGTGATTGGAATACATAATCTTTTCCGCAGATGCGAAGTTGATGATAACCATGCCGTGGATCAAATCTTTAAAACACACACTAGAACCTTGTAAATGATCGAACAAATCTTCCATTTCGAGTTATGGATATCGTTTTTGATTGTCAATTTACTCAGTTCACAGTAACCTATAAATATAAGGAATGATAACACCATAGCTCTTCATGATGACAGGCTTGGTATAATAAAATCTTTCTCCGACAACTCTCTTAGTTGTACGGTAATTCCTTTAATTTAGATGGCGCTGACGTACAGTGCACATGCCATAGGTGCAGCACCGGGAATATAGTCAATATCAATTTCAACTTGCCTTAATGGCGAAAGTCTAGGTAATTCACTAGCAAATACCTCCTAAAGTTTCAGATAACATAAACATCTTTTAATACATTTATTTTAAGTTCTTTCTAGATTATAATATCTATGACTAATTCACAATATAATTTCAAGTCTAAATGCAGGATATGGTCATCCATCAAGAATTATTTAGATCACTTTTGATAATCAACATCTTATCTTTTAGGGAATTTCTACTCGAGTTCCCATCAATTAAGACAATGTCGTCATGTCATAATCAATCAATCCATTTTACTGGCATTATCAACTTTCCAGTTTCATTGTCGTCGATAAGATGTGAACTTCTCAAAAGACCAATAATAATTCATAATCCTTCACAAATTCAAGGATATCAGGAGACATAATTACTATTAAAAGAGTAAGGTTAACGCATAATCTACTCGATAGAATTTCAAATCAGATACAGTCGAAAACATTTAATGAATATGAATATATCCCATGTTTTCATAATTTGAGTACGCATTCGAAAGCTCCTCGGATCGTCACCCAGGTCATTCAAATGAAATCAAATCATAAGAAATGATAAGAATGTCAATACATCCAGTCGGGCATCAACACTCGGTAATCATATACTTTTCCTAAGAATCTCACTACGAGAGTATTGGACAAGAAAGAATTGTCAATTGTCAAATAAGACAATTTCCACATATGAGTAAATTCGACTCAGAAGAATAGATGCTACAGGCACATATGTAGGTGTCCCTAACACTATGTCCTTATTTTTCACTTCTTGCAGATCTCATAAATTTTTAATTCTTCTCAATCTTCAAAGAAAATTTAGTGTTTATTAATTAGTTTTTTTTTTGGTGACTACTAATCAGCCTTGCATGGTCAATTCTAAATTGTATGTAGGCGCGCAACTATATACAATTTCAAGATTAATGATGCAATACTCAGTTTGTCAAAATTTTATCATCATGTTTACAATAAAAACATTTTCATGCTTAATTCTTAAATAAGAATCAAAAATAAATTTACAAAGATTTTATTTGTTATGAAAACAATTAAGTTTTCCAAGGTACTTTATAAACAACCTCATTCTGATAACAATCACTTATAAATCTTACTTTAATAATCCTTATAGTGATGAAAATTCAATTTTTCTCAATGGATACGGTTTTATCTTATAAAAACAATGAGTGATCTGCAAAAGAGTGATGCAAGCTTGTTCATCAAGAAATAACTACAATATATTAGGAAATAAGCTTAGCCAATTAATCATGAGGTTCATGACCTCGATGGCACTCACGAAGAATAATTCATAACGTAAATCAAATCAAGATGAGTACCTGTTCAATGGTTGCATCACTAATGCGAACATTAGGATGAAGTAATAAAAGATAGATAACATCGATATATGTAGGATTTAGCAATCAAATGTAGTCTTTTCATCAATCAAAAACAAGTCAAAATTGTACCGTAACACATTACGTGTCACTATGTCATACAATTCTTAGAACTCATCCTACCAACTGATGTCTCAGTTAAGTTAGGGATTTTTAAAAGATACCACAATGAATACTAATCTACAAGAGTCATTAGGTGTGTTCCACATGTCCCAGAAGATCCATCGGTCCCAATTCAGAAGAAGATTTCTTCAATTTATTTCTTGGACACTGGGCATCCTCGTCAGTGGATAATGGCCTAGGAACAACCCTTAACACGAATCAACGATCAATTAAAACCTTATAATTCAATCACCGAACTTAACGACTTCCCCTTAACAATCTCATATTCCATACAAGTTAAATTTTACTTTATTCAAGTTTCAACCAATTTTATACTCAATTCGATATCCTACCTCATTCTCCAATACTTTCATCTTTATTCTTAGGCCTTAAAAGGGCAATAAAAGCTCAATATGAATAATACTTAATTTCCAATCCTATAACTCTTACAACACAATTATCAAATGAGTCACTAGTATGAAATGACTTGATCATTCAACTAGACTTCTCTGAAAGGTACTAGTGGCATGAGGCTTTTGGGTAATGGTTCCAATGACAGCCTCAAGTGCAACATTCACCCTTTCGATTTCAATTTAAGAATTGGATGACAACAAATCAGATGACATCTTTCTAGGTGGTAACGTTTTGTCAAACTCCACTCCATGAGGAAAGATCGTCATGACATCGATATCAGATTTAATCTCACCAATTCTTTTTCAAGATCACAATCAACTAATATCTACATTTCTACGAATATTAACCATTTGTTGGGATCATAAATATCCACAACTTGGTTTAGATCTAGGATAGCTAGAATTCCTACGAGAATAGCTTCGATTAATTTACTAGGGGAATTTAGGGTTCCTTGTGACAATCTACGTCGTAAAATACCTCGTATAAATATCAAAATAATCATCAAACAATCATGTAATAAAATTACATCATATATATATATATATATATATAATCCAAGTTATATATATATTAAAATAACACTTCTTAGTCTTGGCCTTGTCGGTAACTCGGGAATTCTTCGGCACCGTTATAGTAAAAAGATTTTTAGACATTTTTAGAAAAATGTTTATAGTTAAAAGATTTTGAAATGTTTTATTCAAAACCTTGGTTTTAAAAATCTTTCGTTCTCTATAACGAGAGCTCTGATACTAAACTGTAACACCCGCAAATTTATACAACTCAATACAGCGGAAGACTAGTTGGTGTTACGGGATAGCACATTCCTCACATCATAGACAACGCATAAAAATCGTGTCGTTTATTAATAAAGCATTTCCATTCATATATATCAAAGTTACATCGGTCCCAAGTCATTACATTTCATACAAAGTTTTACAAAGTATTTGAATGGAAAATATTGTTTAAGTGCGGGCCATGAATTCTTGTTGTCTTCCCGAGAATTACCTTCAAGTACCTGAGATAAAACATGTTAAAAGAAAAGGTCAGCGATAACGCCGAGTGAATTCATAGAGTTTAATAAATTCCATCAATATAACGTTGGTATAAAATTATTACCAAAAATCATTTCGTACAAATCATTGTAATAGGCCATAAAATAGCCAAAATCATTTTATACAAATCTTTATCAAAATCATAATATAGGCGTTTGCCTTAAAAATCATTATACGAACCATTGTCGTTAAAAACATCATACAACACATTTTATAACATTGTATAGATTAAATAAAAACCGTTATATGAATATGGTTATGAAAACCAAAACACGAACATAATATCAATAGTATGACCCTGTATTGCTAGTCAGGCAATACATCGTAATTCGGAGCGTCTATTAGTATTTCGTTAATTTGGATTATTATAAGCCGCATGACATTGTTACCTTACTAAACCAACAACGGGTAGCTAACCCGATACCAATTTTGCCCATCTAAAGTAGCGTGTCATCACAAAGGTCACGCTATGGAAATCTTCTCATACATAAATTCTCTTACCAATCAATGTGGCACGACGGGGATCAACCGTCAAGGCGCGAACTGGGGTGATCGTCCCCAAATAGTACTATTAAATGCATAAGCGTCTACCAAATCCCGGTAGTTCACAATTCATGCTAATGGAACTTTTAGTGACATAACCTAACTTTAATAATCCATTTAATTTCATCTATCGGGTCCTTTAATCATTTATCGGTTCATACAATCGGGTCATTCAATCATTCGGGTCCAAAATCAATAAACAAACTATCGGGACAAATGGTGTCCTATTTTTATAAAATCTAACATGTTATCTCCCTCGCGGGTTTATAAAACATTTATAAAAGCATTTAAAAGAGTGCAAGGCTATGAACTCACGTTGATGTGGGAAGGCGGGTTATCGGCAATTCGGATGTACGGTACGTGCTTCAATCATGGAAACCTAGACAAATAATACTCGTCTTAGACTCTTGTCCAATGACTTTATAAAAATAACAATTATGTATACATATGATGATTATTTATATATGATGATCAAGTGGGTTTACATATTCTCATTAACTCGTTTTAGTGTTTACGTATTGGTATCTTTTTACTAGTTTACTAGTTTTACCTATTTACGCGTTTTAAATCCAATAAACTTATTATAAGTTCTTTAACTTGTATCAATCCATGTTATACTTATATTATCAGTATCTACACTTTACAAGTTGGGCCTAAATGGGTTAAGCCCAATAATAAGTTTATAAGTGTTTTAGTCCATTTTGTTGTATTATTAGTCCAATAACGTTAATTTAGTTCGTTAATGTCCCTATGTCCTATAGTTCGGGTCTTATCGGTTTTTACTTGTTATACATGTTTATATATCAGTATATGAGTTTTATAAAAGTTTACATTAGACGGTTCCAACCGTCTAAGTTTTATTTAACAAAAACGTTAATTTTACGGTATTAGCCGAAAAAGTCGTAAAAATCATGTTTATAGTTTTATAACTTATAAAGCATAACAAGTTACCATTTTTATAAAATGTCCACTTATTTATCATTGTACATATTTATATAAATAATATTCATGAGTTAGTGAGTTTTAACTTTACATTTTATACAATATAATTTTGAGTGCTTATATAATAGTATTATACTTTAATTTCTAAAATCAGATTTTTATCTTTACTTTCACCAAAACTGCCATATCTTGAGTTCTATATGGAGATAGAAGCTCAAATTTTTATCACATAAACTACATGATATGTACTCCATTTAACTCTTCTATAGCTACTGTTGAATCATCTTCTAAGTATTTTCTAAAAATCGTCCAAAACAGTGAACTCAGATTTGTATCTTAAACTTGTTTTGATCATATCTCACTCATTACAATGATTCCATTGCATTGCCAACTCTCACATGTGTACAAGACATATAGCTTACTATAAATGGATTCTACTTCATCACTTTATCAGTTCATAACATGTTTCTTTACTGTTTTATACAGCCATGTAAATTAAGCAAGATTTTAGCCTTGTTCTTTATAGTTTTTCACCTTTTTAATCATATTTATCAACACCAAATCCCCACATAACATTTTTATCATCATATAATCATCATATACATATACAATAGGAAATAAAATACATGTTTACATAATCAAAATAACAAGAAGATGAGGAGGACAATCTTTATACCACCAAGTTGATGAAAAGATGAGGTTGATGAACAAGGCTTGGATTTTAATGGCAAGACTTGTGATATACCAATATCAACTTCAAGATCACCTATCTTCATGAACATCTTGTGGAAAATCAGCCCTACTTCATCTTGCAACTTCTCTTTGGATGTTAAGATCACCACCAATCTATAGAGCTCGAAAAAGGGCTTCATCATATGTGTGAATAACACATGATTTTATGGTTAAAATGGATCAAATGAGGGTTGTTTTTGATGAATATGGGACGAAATCATAGAGAGAGGAAGAGAGGATTTTGGTTGTTTTGCATGGAGGAAATGAGAGGAAATGGTTTTGTGAAATGGTTTTGGGGAGTTATAAGACAAGTGTCTTAGCTTCCTTGTGAAGTTTTTGACAACACATGGGTTATGTGGCTAACTCTAGCCATGGATTTGTGGGGGTGGGGCAAGTGTCCCACTTGTCTCATCCCCATTTAATTACGGGTACTCCTCGATTCTAGTTTCCTCGATTTGCGTACCCTCGGGTCGTTTTACGAAAAACGTTTTTATAAATTATGGATCAACGACACAAAACGAATCTAATAAAAATTGTCTCATCAAGAACGGAGTTCAAAAACGTAAATACGTAATCCTAAGGTTTCCGGTTTAGTCGTAAAGGAGGTTAAACTAAAATCTTAAGTCCTAATCTCTTCTCGTAAATTTATGAGTTTATGAACCAACATAAATTTAAATCTCAAGATAATATTCACGGATAAATTTACTTTCTGGAATGTCGGACTGTCACCAAGGACGGTGTATGTAAACGTAAGCACGTAACGTAGAATCCTCCGGTTTAGACGTAGTCGATGCTATTTCAAGACGTAAATCCAAATTTCTTCCCAAAAATAAGTGAGTTCATAATATAACATTAAAATAATGTTTTCAAATAAATATTGAGAATAAAATATCAATCATAAATTGACGGATTGTCACACTTTTTGAAATGACGGTAAGTTCAGAAATCGCGTAGAAAGTCGAAAAAACCAACGTAAGGTTTTCGGGTTATGGTCCGGAAGTAACCCAAATGTGAGCTTCAGTTTAAGAATAATATAAGTTATAAAATAAGGTTAAAAACTAGATCCTTAGGTGCTTTGGGCTTGGTTTGGTCAGCCAAAAGAAAAGGAAGAAAGAAAATAACCAAAAAGCCCAAAAACAGGCCCAATGGACTAGTAATGGGATTAGGGGGACTTTAGGACTTAACCAAAACCATACCATAACCAAAATAATCAGACTTTTCACCCCCATAACATCTCATAGTCGAATTCCATCAATGGTGGAATTAGGTTTCATCAAAAACAATCTCTTCCTTTGATTTCTAAGGTAAAATCTTCAAAACTCTTCTTTAATGTATGATTTTAATTAATCTAATCATGTAATTAGTTAATAGATGATGGATCTAGGGTTATGTTAAACATAACTTCTGTATTTTAATTATATAAACATGTTTAGATTAATTAGGGTTAATAATTATACATGATGTGGATAATTAATTAGACTAGTTGTGTTAAATTCGTTTTTAAAAACTGGGCAGAATTTTTGGTCCATTGTTTTGATCATATCTAGAGTTCTACAAACTTTTAAGTTTCGAATATTATGTCCCTGAAAATCTAATTGAATTGGCTATCAAATTCAAGAAACTAGAATTGAATTGGAGGTAGGGAAGTGGGTCAAAACAGGTTAAAACAGTCGGAGGTCAAAACAGTTTTGAAATAAGTCGGGTTTAATTTAATGTTTTAAGGTGGTTAGGGTACTTAGATGTACAATTGGACTTTCAAACGAACATGAGAGTTATTTTATATGTTATATAAGATATCTTTAAGAGGTCTAATCAATTGGGATAGTGGAAGACCCTCTGATCATAACAAACTTTTCATATGTTCAAAATCGGTAAAATCTGGATAGACGAAAGTATAAGCTGTATATCAGAGACTTAAAATTTGCTTTGATGTTGGGGCAAGGGCTGAGATTTTATCTAACACATATAATTTTATGGGATTTTCATGGCAAGGAATGTAGGTTAGGTTTGGTGGGTGTTTGGCTCATAATACGGAGTATGAAAATCGGGACTGTTTTGGGTAAAATGTTAACGGGATGGGTTATGAACTTAACTAAGTTAAGGGCTTATAAGAGGGTGTAATGGGATGCTTATTGCACATAAATGAGGTTAAGTTGTAGGATAATGTCAGATATCCATCATAGATTGATGAGCCATTTTGGTATGTGGTTCATCTCTTGATTGTATATGTTTGTGTGTTTATATTTTCGCTAGAGCGCGGATATTTGGAGAAGCTTGAATCAGGTGAGTTTCATAGTCCCATATCTTTTAATGATTTTGACTTACAGATGGGATGGAAGAGACACTCGTTATGGATTTGTAAATTGTTGTTGTGAATGTTTTATGATTGGTGATGGACTTGTGTGTACTTATGTGATTAACTTCTAATTGATTCATGATTGTTTTGGGATTTGACTTGGTAACAAGGGGATGTTGACAAGGCATGGCCTTGGGATTGGTTCATATGTGTATGGGCGCCTATGGGACCATGGTGTTTGGAAAGGCTTGGAGCCTTGGAATTGGTTTGGTATGATTAATCTTGAATGTTAGTTGTTAATGCACATTTGTAACACATTGTCCATATATTTTTATTGTTGGTGGTTATTCACAGCTTATATTATAACTGATTTGAGGTTGGAGTCTAAACCTATGACTCTCACCAACATTATGTTGACGTGTTTTAGTGTCTCTTTCAGGTGAGAATGTGGTTAAGCATGAGAATATGAGTGGCTAGCTTTGAAGGCTTAGGATTGCATTAGAAGGAACCCCCTTTCCTCTTAGTCTTTATTTGATGTTTGAATAAGTGATACTTTGTTGACATCTATATGTTTGCTTTGTTTATGTTATTGTTTGTCTCGGGTAAGCGGTAGGACTGTTACCTACTTACCTAGACTCATGCATTGTTGAGATATTGTCATGACATTTGTGTCACCATTTTATGACATTTTTATTTCATTAGTTATCAATATAGACACGCCACGTTGTGATGATATCCATACTTCACACCCCATATTCTGCCATGGTGGGGTGTGACAGGACCCTACATTGTTTATCTCAAGGAGGACAACGACATGATACTGGTACAAAACTATGTTGATGATATAATCTTTGTTGCCACTAATCAAAGACTATCTGACCATTTTGAGAAAATCTTGTCCACACGCTTTAAGATGTCGATGATGGGAAAAATTTCATTTTTCTTAGGTTTGCAAATTTCTCAAAATCCCAGAGGAATCTTTATTAATCAATCCAAATATGGTCTTAAATCTTTGAAAAAGTATCATTTTGAAAAATGTGACCAACTGGATACTCCAATGGTGGAGATCCAAGTTAGATGAGGATAGGGATGGGATTGCTGTCGATCCTAAACTTTACCGTGGAATGATTGGCACCCTTCTCTATCTAACTGCTAGCCGGTCTGATTTGCAATTTGCTATACGCATGTGTGCCCAGTATCAGGCTCGGCCTACCGAAAAGCACTTACATGTTGTGAAAAGGATCTTTCGGTATCTTAAAGGAACACTTCATCATGGTCTGTGGTATCCGAAGGATTCCTCTATTGCACTAATATCATATACAGATGCGACTTATGCTGGGTGTCAAGATAATAGACGTAGCACTTCTGGCAGTGTGCAACTTCTTGGAGATAGACTGATTAGTTGGGCATCCAAAAGGAAGAAAAGCGTTGCGATATCAAGTACAGAGGCTGAATACATTGTTATGTCCGGTTGTTGTGCTCAAGTTCTATGGATGAGATCACAATTAACTAACTACGGTCTTGGATTCAACAAATTTCTGATGTACTGTGACAACAAAAGCGCCATTGCCCTTTGTTGCAACTACGTTTAACACTCACGGGCGAAGCATATTGACATACGCTACCATTTTATCAAAGAGCAAGTGGAAAATGGAGTGATCGAGCAGTATTTTGTCAACACTAAGTATCAGCTGGCGGATATATTCACTAAGGCCTTAGATCGAGGACGTATCGAGTTTTTGATCGAAAAGCTGGGCATGAAATCATTTTCACCGGTGACTCTTAAGGAGTTGGCAAAAAAATCTGTAGAATAGTGGTGGTAAACTATTCTATAGTATCCTTTTATCGTGATCTTGTATATTATCGTATATATATATAAACAACAAAAAGAAAAATACAAAAATATAAAACTTACAAAAACCATAAAATATAAAATCAAGAAAATCCAAAAATATTTTTTCATTTTAATTCGGGCATGTCTTTTAGTACGGTAATATTTACGGCCTTAGAAATGTCGATTAAAATTGACACGACGCTATTAATAGAGTCCGTATAAAAGTTGTACATATTTTAAGACATGCCCATATGGCTTGTAGTTATTTCTGACTGCACCCGCTTTTCGCACTAAAGTCGCGTATTTCTCTTGAAAACGTTAGCTCAGAACGGGAATTAACTTTCTCGGGCATGGTTGACTTTAAAACTATACAAGGGATCAAGTTTACTTTATAACTTGGTCTAACACAAATTTGTGTACGCTTCAGTGCAATTATTTTGTAAAAATAAGAGAAATCTTATTGCCACCACGAATCGTTCTTGTATAAAACATTAAACGGAAAAAGCTTTCATCGATATTTGACTCTTTGAACAACGACTACTGCTCTTTAAATAGAAAACGGGTCTGTTGATCCCAAACTTAGATCGATTAGCTTTGTGTTGACGAGATTAAATCAAGTTAAACACTTAGAGAAACTTTGTTGTTTGAACAATCCAAGTGTTATTCGGAATTAACACTTGAATAAAGAACAAGCAAAACAAGTAAAACAAACTTTCACTTTCGATTGATGAAACAAACTTGATTACAATGAAAGTCGAATACTCAATAAATAATATATAATCTATAAACCCTACGACCTCCTTTTATAGCACAAGGAGTCGTGTACAATGGATAACCTATCAACTATTTTAGGAAAAGATAAATATAGAAAATACAATATTTAAGTATATATTTTCTTTAAATAATAGACGTGTTGACTAAGTTTTACTATCAGTGCTTGGACTTCTTCTTATCAGCGCTTGGATTTTTTTGTCAATGCTTGATCTGTCAGCGCTTGATTTCTTCCTATCATCGTCCAAATAAATCTTGTCAGCGTCTATGTGTCTTGGCTCATTTTATTCCCAACAATCCTCCCTTAAACTTGATATCTACTCTAGTAATCAAGTTTCTGAATAAAACTAAGTAAAAAGAGGATTCTTACAAATCCAAATCACTTGTTAATTAGATAATAAATAAATCTAATTAAATCTTTGCCAACATCACTTGTATAAACCATTTCCAGCTGTGTTGACACCATCTGCTTCAAAACTTCCTTGGACATAGGATATTCAGCATCCACAAGAAGATATTCTGAAAACTTTGTAGTACTCAAATGGTAAACACCAGCTGCTGAATGTAGACGCCATTGAAGTCCACTGATATCATCCAAATCCAACCATATTGGATCTGCATCATCTGGTTCAATCATTCTTTTAAAGGATGTCCAGATCTTTATTCCGTTGACTGAAGTAAGTGCTTCAGCCTCATACTTGGCCTTTATCAATCCCTAAAGATCTACCAAGTCTTCTCTATCCAGGCTTGCAAACAAAGAGATGAAAGAAGTAAAAGTATGTACCTTCTTACCATATCTGGTGATCATGTAGAACCCACTTACATCTTCTTCATAGTGAACTATAGGGTTTCTGTAATCTAAAGGTAATACCTCTACAACATGTGAAGCTTCCAATGGTGAGAGCTTAATGCTTCTTCTAATAACTGCTTCACTAGGATTCACTGTATCCAAAGCTGGGAACTCAATAGGAAGTCCCTTCTTCACTGGCCTTGGTGCAATTGAAGCCTTTTGGATCTCCATTTCTTCTTCAATTTCTTCCTTTCTTTCATCAGAAAGGAGTCTGATAGTATTTTCCTCTTGAACACGTGCCCAAATAGGATAGGCACGAAACTCCAATTCATCAAAGGATAACTTCTTCAATTTCTTGAAAGTCCAACCCCCTTGATGGCATCTGAGAAGCATATAATAGAGCTCCCTTCTATCCCTCTTAAGCTGTGAAAGAACCTTGCTAGCCTTATACTTCAAGATTACCTTGCAATCTCGTTGAACTCTTAGCAGAATCTCCAAACCCCAAATTTGATCAGAAATTGTCATGTTTGGATTTTCGATAACTTTATTTTCCCATGCAAAGTACATTCTCACCACTTCAGGCATTTCATAATCTACTTGCATTTTCAACTCCTCAAGTCTTTCCTTAGCCAACTCATCTCCATACTCCAACCTCTTTGGATCTTCAATAATCATAACACTAGAATCTGAGCTTTCATGATCACTACCATCTTTTTCTTTCTTGTAGTTATGCAGCCAAAGCATGATCAAACTAAATCTGGGCTTCATTCTTCTTTGGCTTCTCAACTTCCACTAAGACTGCTTTAAACTTGTCTTTTTCTCTAATGGTTGGTAAAGTAGTTTGATACAATCCTGGCAGAGACAACAACTATTATTTATTTTATTAGCTTATTTACTTTCCTTTTATTATTTCCTGATGAAATTTTTTATCTTCTGTTATATATAAAGATATAGGTCGATAATGTTATGATGAAGAGAAATATGAATATGGTTTATTACGGTTTAGTAGTTTCTTAGTTAACAAGGAGAGCTTATTCGACCTCTCGAACGTCGATTACTTATCTTTACTATTCTTTTTATCTCTTTTATCGATCCGATTCGTATCAATTGGTATCAGAGCTGCTTCGATTCTAGGGTTTAAAAAAACAGTTCATATGTTACTATTCATCTGTTGCTATTCAGAGGCTACTGTTGTTCATCGGATACTGTTCATCAAAAAAAAAGTTGTTGTAATGGAATCAAAGAGTTTGGAAGAAGGGTTAATTGAGGTCATGAAGATGATGAAAGAGTTACGGTCCACGTTCTTGTTGCACCATTCTACACTAACGGAATCTATAAGACAGGCGCGTCAAGATTGCTCATTACGGATTGAGAAGATTCAAGGATCGATAAAATCAGTGAAGGAAGAGATTAATAAGGAGGGACAAGTCGATTCTTCAAGGGTCCAACTAAATCTACGAATTCCTAACAGGAAGATCAACGCAAGGATGTTTTGAAATAAGTTTGTGGTGGCACGTGTCCGAACCAAAAAAGCTAGAAAGCTAGGTATCCCACTTGGTCCTGGATTTGAAACTTTAGATTCATAAGAAGGGTTACAAGTCTATACAAGAAAATTAAAAAACATAGACCAACCTTGCTGCTTGAGGACAACACCTTGAGGACAAGGTGTTTTTGCGGGGCGGAGTAATGATACGATCCTGGTAGAGACAACAACTATTATTTATTTTATTAGCTTATTTACTTTCCTTTTATTATTTCTCGATGAAAAAAGTTTATCTTCTATTATATAGAGAGATATTGGTCTGTAATGTTATGATGCAGAGAAATATGAATATGGTTTATTACGGTTTATTAGTTTCTTAGTTAACAGGGAGAGCTTATTCGACCTCTCGAACGTCGATTACTTATCTTTACTGTTCTTTTTATCTCTTCTATCGATCCGGTTCGTATCATAGTTAGTTGGAAGAATCCGCCTCCTTACGCCTAGTGTTAGCACCCTCCAAAAGAACTATCCTCTCCCTCAATTGCTTGAGTTCAAGGCCTTGTGACTTGACAACCTGTACAAGGTCTGTATTTTGCTTTTGCAAGCTAATGCAAACCGCCGTCAATTCCAAAATGGTGTAAGGTTCCAATTTGCCCTCCTCTAGAATGGGAATTTGAGCTCCCAAAGTAGATTCATGGGTCATGAAGGGGGTCTTAATGATGTTAGGACTGTCTTGGCCTGAATCTAAGCTAGAACCAATAGTCCCAGCCCCACCCATGTCACCAACCACACTTGTGGTGATGGTTCTCTCTGCTACATGGATAGGACCACTAGAGGAGAACGCTCCAGTAGTCCTTTGGCGTTTTTCCAACCTATAGTCTGGTGGTGTAGAAGAGGAAGTGGATTGAGGGTCTATTTGGAGGTTAAGGGGTGTTTGGGTTTGTGGAAAAAGGGTGTCAGTGTTTGGATTTGTAGTGTCAATGCCAACATTTGAAGTGTTAGTGTTGAATTGTTCTTGGTCAGTTTCCATTTGCTGGGGTGATGGAGGTTGTTAAGGAAATGGGTCTGGTTGAGGTTGTGGGTGAGGTTGAGGGTTTACAGCTGCTTCAATAACAGCAAACATGGCTTGGGTGAGAGGTAGGTCTCTATATGGTTCAGTGTTCATCTTCACAAAAAATGCTTTCTTTTGAACAGGGATCGTATAAAAATCATTATGATCCCTATTGCAGTATTCTTGTAAATCAAAAACCATTTGCAAAAACCTAGGATAAGCAAGAGTCATCTTGTTACCCTTATTATGACACATGCCATCAAAAATCATTTTTTAAAAGTTATACTTTTGCCCAGTTTCAAGACAACAATGGCACTTCCAATTGATCGGTTGATTTCATTGTGTGAAGAGAATTTGAGACTCAAACATTGAAGAATGACATGTATTAGGTACTTCCAAGCCGGGGGAAATTGTTGTTTTGTATATTTGTTTAAATGGCCTTCTTCAGGCAAAGGATAACCCAAGGCTTGGAGTCCTTGCTCTAGCTCTGCAATGGATAGGGTGGTTATACCATCTGCATCATTAAGATGCAAAGCTTGGCGAACCAAAGCTTCAGTAACCACCCATGGAACCCCATGGACAATAGCAGTTAATGTAGTCACTTCATTAACTATTGAAGAACGGACAGTGTTCCAAAACTGTTTAATGTGTGTGACAGGGACATGAGAAGTATGTGAAAGTGCATACCTTAATGGAGACGTATTCAGATACTCAACCATCTGAGTATATTTGGGAAACAGAGCATTATCATCTTGAAAATAAGCTACCATGTTGTGTTGACTCCTGAACCCCAATTCCAATTCTGTAGGTTTAAACTTAGGTGCCATTGATGATTGATGTAAGAAAGTTGTGATAACTTTTATGGAAGATGAAGGTTTTGAGAAATTATAGTTAGACAAGAATAAGCAGTTACCCTGTTTAAAATAAATTAGCCACATATATAGGAGAGGTGAAAATATGTGACTGGTCAAAACGTGAGGCAGTTATATTCAAAATGTAATTATGAAAATCTTGAAAATATATAACTTATCTCAAACATTAATAAAATGATACCAACTCCTAAAATTACAGCCCATATTTTCGTCAAAAATAACAACTGGGTAGGACCCAATGTTTGTCAACGGTCAAAAATAACGTATCAGCGCCCAACGGCTATATTCTTATCAGCTTTGGAAATTTGCCATGTCAGCGTTAAAATTGGTCTTATCAGCGTTTGGAAAGAAAAATGTCAGCGTCCAAAAATAAAAATAATTAAAAAGAAAAAGGACCTGAACAAAGTAATTTATCCTAGTGAAGATAACCCATAGACTGAAAATCACCATAGGGTGGCAAGCACTGTCCAATCATGCACACTTACTTAAGCAAGATAGACATAATTTCCCTCAAGTGTCCCTTGCTAACCAAAGTTCTTAACAATGAAGTTATCTCTTATAAATCCTTTGTAACTTTCCAGGTAAGCCCAATAAAAACGTACCCAAGTCTCCCAACCGACCAAATCCAATTCTAGGCCAAAAAGTCTTGGCAGCATGCACAGTATATCAACTTTGCATGCTACAACGCCTCACGATTTAGAAAACTAATTCATACTCACCAGTGGACACAATCTAGAATTGTGATGAGAGTATTATAAGAATACCCAAAAATCCTAAATGTTTCCTAAACCTCCCCTTAAACGATGATGTACAAAGTTGCCAAAAATAAAATATGCTCTAAAAATTTATGTCAAGATAGGAATGTATGACATTCCAACCATCATCCATAAACTTGAACACAATCCTAGTAAGCTCCAAAGATCCATAAGCAACTCTGTATCCATTTGTACAATGCTCATAATGGCTGCATGATTAGATCAAAAACCACAAAACTAACATATTGCTGTCAGCGTCCATTTTAACACTTATCAGCATTAAAATAACCTTTGTCAGCGTTAGAAAAATAAAGTGGAAAATCTAATTTTGTACAAAGACCAATAACAATACACATCTTGTACAAACTATACAAATGACTTCAAAAACATATTTAGGTGAGATTGATCATTCCAATACTTGTTACCAAGTACTGGAACCTCCCAACATCAAAAGGTTTAGTTAAAAGATCAGCCACATTTTCCTCTGTGTCAACCCTATTTGGATGTATTAAACCTTTTTCAAAACAATCTCTTATAAAATGATGCCTAATTTCTATGTGTTTTGTTTTAGAATGATGTACAGGATTCTTAATAATGCATAATGTACTGTCATTATCTGCAAATATCTTGGTATGCATAAAATTATACCCATAATTCAACAGTTGGTTATGAATCCATAGAACTTGTCCACAACAAGCAGCTGCTGGTACATATTCTGCTTCAGTTGTAGAATTGGCCACCACTGTTTGTTTCTTGCATTGCCAAGATATCAATCTACTCCCAAGAAATTGGCATCTACCAGTTGTGGATTTCCTATCAAACTTGTCACCACCATAATCACTGTCTGAATAACTAATATAGGAATTTTATCAATTCTTTTTATATCTATTTATCGTTCCTCGACTCGACTCGAATTGATTTTCAATTTTAACGTAGAGATTAATTGTTCTTGGTTAATAATACTTGTTTGGTAATCTATGGGCTTGTTTGGTTAATTTTTTTATTAAGTCCTATAAAATTAAAGTGTCTGTTAAAATATATGTTGTCTGTTTATAAACGGGTATATAAGTGTTTGTTTTTTTGTGCTGAATAAAGTGTCTGAATTGAGAAAAATGACTGTTATACCCTTTTAAATTAAATAAATAAAGAAGTTAGAGGGTAAATATATAAAATAATGATAATAAGTCATGACTTAATATGAAAAACTTCCTCTTGCTGGCTTTTTCTGGAAAGTCACTAGTTAAAAATAAGCACAAAGCAAACAACTCAATGATGACTTAATTAACATTCTTATTTTTCAATTAAGACTTTATAAGTCTTTATCAAACACCACCTATGTCTATTTAAGCTAAAAATGGGGACAATGTGTAGGCTAAGGAATATATAAAAGTAAAAGCACAATTAATCCACGTAAAAATTACTCTAAAATGCAATATAAAATTAAACTAAAAATTTGAATCTAGATGCAACAAAAATAACTATAATTAAAAATAAATCTAAATGCAATATTAATCTAAATGTAAGCAAGTAAAGCAAATAAAAGTGACGAAAAATGAAATCACAAAGATAAACTTAATAATAAGCATAAAGCTTCAACCTTTTAAGCTTATTAATCTTTTTAGATGATAAAGCTACAAGCTTTATATACTAATAAGCTTAATAATCATAAAAAGGTGTAAACTTTTTACTAATTATGAGCTTATCTAAATGAAATCTAACTTTAAAAACATTTAAACTATTTTTTAACACAATAATAATAACTAAAACTAATTAAACAGGTTTTTTATGAAAAATATAACTTTTATTAAAAACAATTTAAACTATAACGATCTAATTAATAAAAGTAAACCGATAAAGCTGGAAAAATAAAAAGGAGAACTTTAGTAACCGTGGTCCGTAGAAAACGCTCTAAAACAAACAACATCAACAACGTCAACAAAATACGGCCCGTAAAGTACACGGCCAACCAATATCAAACCAAAACTAAGCGTAACCCGACCCGTAAAGTACACGGCCAACCAAATCAATCTCTAACCAAATTAATCAACCATATCAAGCTTGAACCAAATTAATCAACTATAAGCTCTTCTTCAAAAAAAATGATAGATCGATACACCGAGATCAAAGAAAACACAAAAGGTTAGGATAATAAGCAATAATTATTATATGATAAAGAGATTTAGTTAAAACTAATAGATCTAAACAACTAATAGATATAAACTAAAAGTAATTATTTAAAAAACTAGCTTATTGATGTAGAGTTTTTACACACCTTTAGGAAAAGGAGGCAAAATAGGGCAAGCGTTAAGTGTCGGTTTAGGAAAACCAAGCACTAATGACCCAAAGTGGGGATCGTTCTCAAGGAGGCTTGGTGTGTGTGTAATGAAATGATTAACTTTGTGATTATATGATTATGAAAAAGAAAATAGATATGGGATAAGAAGAGAATGACGGTTACGATGACGGATTATACTACGACGATAAAGGCGTACACGTAAAACCGTAAAAAGCACCCAAATTAAAATTTTACTCTAAAAATTCCTAAAAATCACTAAAAATCCACTAAAATATTTTAAGGGTTTACAAAAAATCCAAACTTGCTAAAACCTTTTAATTAATCAAATATTAATTTTTTATGCTAATTAAAGCCCTAAAAATCAATATTAACTAATAAAAAGTCCCAATCAAGATCTTAAAGTTTGTAAACCTTTAAAATAACCTAATTAAGCTAAAAAGTATTTTTCAAAATTTTAAAACCACTAAAAACTATTTTTAAACAATTAAAAACTATTAAAAGCTATAAAAATTTAAAATAATTCTAGAAAATAATTAAAAGACCCTAAAAATATTTAGAAAGTTGCAAAATTCCTAATTAAGTGTCTAGAACCTAGGAAAAATGTAAAACTTAGAAAATCAGACTTTTAATTTTTAATAATAAAATAATATTAAAATATTAATAAAAATCCAAAAATCCTAAAAAATTCTAAAAAGTTGCAAACTAGCTTAATTTAACCTAAATAATATAGAAATGAACTTGAAATTCCCTAAATACCCTTAATGGGCCTAGAAAATGGGCTAAACCCAAAACAGACTCCTTAATGGGCTAAATTCAGCCCAAAATGAAAAAGTGGCCCAAATAAGCCCAAAAAGCACTACTTTACTCAAAATTTGATTTTTAACAACTTTTTCCAAAGGCCCAAAAGTTGAAAATGTGAAATAAGCAAGCTTATACCAAACAGCTTATTCTTAATGGGCTTTTTGGCCCATTAAGCTATAAGCTAATGCCATAAGCTCAAATTAGACACACAAGCTTCTTTTGAGCTAACTAAGACTTCTGTAAAAAGAAATTTGAAATAAGCCAAAGGAATAAGCCTGAAAATGCAAAAAGCAATCTATAGAAAATGACAAAATAGTCGTTTTTGAGTTCTAGGCACCCCAAGAGCTGAAAAGTTTCTAAAGCTTTTAAATGACTTAATTAAGCTAAATCAACAAAAAGTTTTCAAATAAGTTGACTTAATAAGTTAGAAAAAGCAAATAAGCACTTATGAAAAAGTCAAATAAGTTGGTTTTCTAGCAAAAAGTCAAAGTCAAAGTCCAATAAGCTCCAGTCTAATCAAATGGGTCAAATAATGAAGATCTATCGCAAAAAATAAGTTGTTGCAGGTCTGGATAAGCAATTATAGCTTATTGATAAGCTGAGAACAAATTAACACTAGCAGGGGCTAGTTTTGGGTGTTGAGCAGTGGGAAATTTTCCAACTGCTTGACTTGTAGACTTTTTTGTCTTTAGTGACTTTTTTGGAGATTCAGATTTCAACAAGGCACCCAAATGATCATTGGATCATAAGGAGTCAATAACAATCAAAAAAATCACAACAAGCAACAGCCAATTAGTACAGTTTAATCAATTAAGCACCAGATATGATACAGACATGAACAAGTAAGCAGATTAGGTTCAATAAGCACTTAGAGCAATATTCAGCCAGCCAAACTTAACCAAATGCATACACAAGCTATTATAAACTCAAATGAACAAGTCTAAACAGGTTTCATGCAATGATTCAAAGTTTTAAGCAAGATTCAAGCACCTTAAGTTACTGATGAACACAAACATATGCAGTTTTCACTTTTGCTGATGCACTTGACCAACAAGCCAGATTCAAACCTCCAAATCTATCACATATTTTATAATAATGATGTTTCAACAACTTTTAACCCTAAGCATGCACAAATTCTAGATTTCACCAAAATCTTAGGTCAAAAACAGTTAAAATCAACAAGTTATAGTAGATTGTGTGATTCAAGGTTTCAAACTCAAAAACTAGCAGCAAAATACTCTCAACCAAGTGTATATCAGATAACAAGCATAAATACACACTTCTAACAACACAATAAACACTTATGATCTTAAACAGGTAATCCCAAACACCCCTTTAACTTTTCAAAATCAAAATTTTCAAATCAAAAGTGAGATTTAAGACCACCCAAGCCCAAATTAACACAATAACAGATGTATATAGCAGATTCAAGCAAGACTAAGCCACAAGATTCACAAGAACACAAGTCACACACAAATATCACCAAAAATCAAGATTTAAGCAGATTTTGGGATTAAGTATGCAAACCTCATGGATGTACATCCACACCCACGAATTTTGAGCTTATGTACTAGCAAGAACAAGTACAAGCTTCCTTAAACAACCCTGCTAAGAATCAACAAAGTTAAAAGCACAATTATCAAAATAGAAATATGAAAACTTCTTGATTAATGCAACTCTTCTCCTCCACACTTGATTATCCCCAAGTTATAAGCTTCACCACACTTTGATAACACAATATCAGGATGCTATGATCAGCCCTAAAGCCCAAGAATTCCAAGATAGACCAAGAACTTAGCAAAATAT
This sequence comes from Glebionis coronaria, assembly GCA_025667525.1. Taxonomy (NCBI): domain Eukaryota; kingdom Viridiplantae; phylum Streptophyta; class Magnoliopsida; order Asterales; family Asteraceae; genus Glebionis; species Glebionis coronaria. The sequence continues at coordinate 227,585,406 of CM046881.1, forward strand.
CAAGAAAATGAGGAAAATATGCAAACTTTTGCACACTCCTCTTTTGAAAACAGGTTTTTGATTCAAGAATAAGGAACAAAGAACAATAATAAACAGATTATAACAATGGCACTTGGTCTTTCTTCAACAAACTTAACACAATTTCATCAATTAGAAAAATGGATTTACAAGTTTGTGAACAAGGAAAAACCAAAAGCAGTTGAAATGTAAAGCCTAAATGCCTTTATATAGGCTACAAAGGTTCTAGAAATGCAAAGGAAAACGTAAAACCCTAATGCTTGAAGTCCCCATTTTGCCCTTGCAGGTTTGAATTTTCTTGAGTACATGTGAGTTCTTCTTGGACATTTGTGAAGTAGCAAGCATGTGAAGTTGATCAAAGGTTGATCAAAGGCTCAAAAGATGCTTAAGTTTGAAGCAAGAAGCTTGGTCGTTGGATGGCTGGCAACTTTTGTCATTTTCTCCCAAAGTATAGCAGGGGAATCTTGTGTAGGGATGTTGGTTGGTGGGGTGTCAAGTTTATGAGTTGGGTTGTGTTTATTAGCACCCTAATCACTATTCTGGAAAAGTTTATGGGTTAATTCATGGTAATTAATGAATACCCAAACGTGTTCATCATGTGAATAATGGTGGTTTTGATCTGATTTTGTTTTTAAACTTGTGTTAGGCACCACTTTAAATAAACTAATCCCATATTAGTTTAAGTTGTTGTGAGTGGATTGATGAGGTGGATGAATGGTGGAAGGGGATTGGTGGATTTTGGTGAGTGGGTCACATGTCACCCCCTCACTGGTTAAGGTATCTTTGATGTCTGCCATGTTTAGCCCCCTCTCTTTCTTTTCCTTGTCATTTCAGATTAAAAAGCTGTCAACACCCATTTCCTTCATAACAACTTTTCATTTTTCACACTTTTGCCCCAAAAAGTTTTGTAAAATGATTTCAGGGGTATTTCTTGCCAATTTGTGATTTTTGAAGGACTAATTTGGTATTTTCTTCAAGGATAATGGTCTAAACTTGTATGATTGACATTTTGGAGGACTGAAATTGCCAATTTATGTTTGATGAGGGACTATTTTTGCCAAATCTTCAAAGTCAAGGATCCTTTTGGTAATTTTGATATTTTCAAAGGACCAATCTTGTAATTCTTGTAAATTGGAGTCCTTCTTGGTATGTTTGAATTTGAAGATGATAAATATGGACATTTTAGTTTTGTTGAGGGACTAAAATTGTTAATTCTTCAAAGTAGAGGGTCCTTTTGGTAATTTTGACAAACTTTAGGGACCAAACTTGTAATTATGAAGATACAAGGGTATAAAGTGTCAATTATTCCATATTGGAGGACCCTTCTTCATAATTCTTCAAGTCTTCAAGGGTTTTCTTTGGAAAATTCTTCATTAGGGCTTGGTTTAGTGTGCGGCTTCGTTACCCGTGTTCGTTTTTGCATGATTCTTGTGATCTTTTGTCATTTTCTCAATATCCGTACCTAAAATACACAAGCAACAAACACAAGCATATATATGGGTATTTTGATGATATTTAATGCATTTTAAGCCCTTTTTGGACGATGAGACTATGTATAAAAGCAGTCTCATCACTCCTCCATACTAAACCATTGTCGTGCCCTCACGTAATGCTAGAATAAAGTATCGTAGCACCTCCAAAATTCATTTTTATTCACTTTATTGAACGATAAACTAGCTACACTACTACTATTGCTACTACTACTTGCGTTTTAGACATAATGTATGATTTTCATCTCAAAATGGGACGTTTAGGTTCATAGAATAAGAACACGTGAATGCTTCGTTCGAAATAATTTCATCGTCCTCAATTTTCCCCCCAATTCCATGCCAAGCGTGCAACGAGATCATTGTCATTATAAGTTAGTAATGCTAACACTACTCATATGCCCTAATCACGTACTTATCCTCCCAATTTCCTAAGTTGTATATCTTATATTTTATTTTGTCTTGAATGTTTCACGAGGATACATTGTTTGACTTATGTGATAATAGAGATTTAGGTCTAAAAATAGAGTCCTAACGGTGTAACCAAGACCATCAAATCAATAACCCCTCCTAATAGACAAGATGTCAAAAAATTAAGTCAACAAGAAGGATCGATAAACACGGTTTTATAACGGTTTTGAACATGAGACTTATTACCAAGATTTTTATACGCCCCCTAACGAAAGGGCCTTATTATCTTTGGTTTACCTCCATCTTTTATTCAACTTCGCCATGAAGCTTTTATTATGATTTCGATCTTGCCTTGCCTTTTATTATCCACCTCATCGGTAGTTTTATTAGCCAAAGACGTATATCCTCACGCTAAGGCGAATTTTGGATCTTTAAAGCTTCGAAGATTAAGGCTTGATTCACTTTCAACTTTGCATAGATTTTTCGGCCTTGTGGGGCTTCAAATTGTTTGCTTGATTTAGGTGAGCACTTGAAATCTTATTATTGGGTGAAGCTTTTGATTATTCGGGTGCCAATACTTCAAAACCGTGACGCTGGCGATACCTTAATGTCTTCCCAATTTAATTACACGGAAGCTACTAAAAAGGAATAGAAACCCAACAATCAAGACTAAACCGCTAAGTCAATATTTATTAAGCAAAAAATATTTACATGCGAAGGGAGAATAAGCAAACAACGAGAACACATGAGTTTTTGAAAGAATACGAGTACTCTACGTTTAGCATAGTAACTTATAATTAACCCTATCATCTCTCGTCCTCATTTAAGAGACTTAGCCTAATGTGAAGTTAAGGAATCAAAGCTAAGTGCTCAACACGCACGGTCGAGTCAAAAATTAATCTTATTCTCGCCATCGGAAAATCTATATTCGTGTCTTCAAACACTTATAAAACATGAGAAAAATTTAAAATTTGGCTATTTTTAGCCTTATTCTGCAACAAATTGATAAACAAAAAGATAAACTTTGAAAAGCGTGAAGGTTTGGCAAGGCAAGTATCTATTCACCCCCCATACTAAAGTTAAACATTGTCCTCAATGTTTCGAGTCTAGGGGTGCAAACACCCCCATACTAGAGACGTGGTCGAATGCCTAATCTAGCATGGAAAGGGTGTAACCGTTAAATTTAAAGCCGTTTATGAAGTGTGCTAAAAACCTAAGGTTAGAACATCAAAGGATATATCATGGATATTGAGAAAGCAAACGATCGAGTGCTCCCATAAAACGAACACGAGAGGCTCCAATCGTGAAGATCATGATCATCTAAAAACCACAATTCACAAACAACCACAGAACAAAGGTTGGAAGGGCACACATCCCCACACGTTAACTACATTAGAAAGCGATAATATGTACATAGGATAAGCATGGGACTCCCCCACGAGGCACCTCGTTTTTTATCACAGAGTCATGAGCTCGACTTGATCCCCTCAATACTAATTATCATTGGGGAAGGTGACTCGGTCGAGGTAGTTCAAGGATGGAACTTCCCCGCCAAAGTAGTGCTTTAACCTATGTCCATTCACCTTGAAGTTGGGGCCATCATTTTGAGCTAGCTCGATGGTCCCATAAGGAAAAACTTGGGTCACGGTGAATGGACTAGACCAACGGGATTTCAACTTATCGGAAAAGATTTTCAAACGAGAATTAAAAAGTAAAACTTGATCCCCAATGTTAAAAACCCGGTTTTTAATTTTAGAATCATGCAACTTTTTAGTTTTTTCTTTATAAATCAATGAATTTTCATAAGCAATGTCCCTTAATTCATCCAATTCATTTAATTGCATTTTCCGGTGTTTTCCCGCGGTCTCCATGTCATCACTACAATGCTTTAGGGCCCAATAAGCCTTGTGTTCCAATTCGATTGGCAAATGACAATTTTTCCCATACACAAGCTTATAGGGAATGCACCCAATGGGCGTCTTGTGAGCGGTCCTAAAGGACCATAAAGCATCGTCCAACTTATCCGACTAAGATTGTCGGTTTTCCCCAACGGATCTCTCCAAGATCCTTTTCAACGCTCGGTTTGAAACCTCGACTTTCCCACTCGTTTGTGGGTGATAAGCCGTAGAAAGCCGATGTGTAACCCCATATTTCCTTAGGACCCTTTCGAATTGGTCGTTACAAAAATGGGTTCCACGATCGCTTATGATCGCACGAGGGGTTCCAAACCGAGAAAACAAGCTTTTCAAAAACTTGACTACCACACGAGCATCATTGGTGGGCAAAGCCTTAGCTTCCACCCACTTAGATAGGTAGTCAACCGCAACGAGGATATACTTATTACCACGAGATGATGGGAACGGCCCCATAAAGTCTATGCCCCAAACGTCAAAGATCTCACACACTTGGATGATATTTTGTGGCATTTCATCTTTTTGTGAGGCTTTTCCTTGTCGTTGGCATGAGTCACACGACTTCACAAGATCTTGTTCATCTCGGTAAATAGTAGGCCAAAAGAAGCCGGCATCAAACACCTTCTTAGCCGTGAGATTAGCACCATGGTGACCACCCGTGGGCCCCTCGTGACAAGCTCTAAGGATATTAGAAGCTTCGGTGCCAAATACACAACGTCGGATGATTTGATCCGCACAAGTTCGAAACAAGTAAGGGTCGTTCCAAAAGTAGAACTTGACGTCACAAAAGAATTTTCGTTTTTCTTGAGTCGTCATACCTTTGATGATGAAGTTACCCGCATGGTAATTTGCAAAGTCCGCAAACTATGGGGTGGAAGAATCAAGCTTAGAATTCACTACACCAAGCGTCTCGAGCGGAAATGTTTTGGTGATTTCCTTGGGCTCGTAAACACTTTGGTGAGGATCTTCCAAACAAGAAAGATGATCGGCCGCTAGATTCTCGGCTCCTTTTTTGTCAACAATTTTGTGATCAAATTCTTGAAGGAGGAGAATCCAACGAAGTAATCTCGGCTTTGCATCTTGTTTAGCCATAAGATACTTGATAGCCGAATGATCCGTATACACTATGCATTTCGTCAAGACGAGATAAGGTCGAAATTTCTCAAATGCATACACCACGGCAAGGAACTCCTTCTCCGTTGTAGTGTATTTAAGTTGAGCCTCGGTCATCGTCTTGCTAGCATAGTGAATAGGCAAGAAGTTCTTTTCATGACGTTGCCCCAATACGGCCCCAATAGCGTAATCACTAGCATCACACATGAGCTCAAAGGGGAGGTTCCAATTAAGAGCAACAAGAATGGGAGCTTCGGTAAGTTTCCTCTTAAGGATTTCAAAGGCTCGTACACAATCTTCGTCAAAGACAAAACGTGCCTCTTTTTCAAGAAGGTGTGTAATAGGTCGAGAGATCTTTGAAAAATCCTTGATGAATCGACGATAAAAGCTCGGGTGGCCTAGGAAACTCCAAACTCCCTTAACGGTTTTGGGATGAGGTAATTTGGCGATGACGTCTATCTTAGCTTGATCTACCTCAATCCCCGCTTTCGAGACCTTGTGCCCTAAGACGATTCCACTCTTAACCATAAAATGACACTTTTCCCAATTGAGCACAAGGTTCGTTTCCTCACAACGTTTCAACATTCTCTCAAGATTCGACAAACACGAAGTGAACGAATTACCAAACACGGAAAAGTCATCCATGAAGACTTCCATCGTCTTCTCGATCATATCATGAAAAATAGCCATCATGCACCTTTGAAAGGTTCCCGGTGCATTGCAAAGTCCGAATGGCATTCTACGATAGGCAAACGTTCCATATGGACACGTAAACGTAGTTTTTTCTTGATCACGAGGATCGATGGGGATTTGGAAGTAACCGGAAAAACCATCTAAAAAGCAATAGAAATCGTTTCCCGCAAGACGCTCCAACATTTGGTCCATGAAGGGCAAGGGAAAATTGGTCTTTTCGAGTGGCTTCATTCAACTTACGATAGTCAATGCACACTCTCCATCCGGTCACGAGTCTAGTGGGAATTAACTCGTTGGCATCGTTTGGCACAACGGTCATTCATCCCTTTTTAGGGACACAATGAATAGGACTCACCCAAGGGCTATCGGAAATAGGGTAAATCATTCCCGCATCAAGGAGTTTAAGGACTTCCTTTTTTATGACGTCGTTAATTTTGGGGTTCAACCTCCTTTGACATTGGATTGCAGGCTTGTAATCCTCCTCCATTAAGATTTTGTGGGTACAAAATTTGGGATCGATCCCCTTAATGTCGGATAACTTCCACGCAATTGCCCCTTTGTGATCCTTTAGAACATCGACAAGTGTGGTTTTTTCATCATCCGAAAGTTCCTTCGCAATAATAACTGGCAACTTGTCGTCCTCCTCCAAATAGACATATTCGAGATGAGGAGGTAAATCTTTCAACTCGAGGATAGATGGTTCCTCAAGTGAACATTTGGGTTTGATACTCATAACCTCCTCGGGTGGAGGAAATGGGAAATCGTTAAGGAAATCCTTGATAATCGAGAAGTCCTCATCGTTGTCGAGGTCTTCGTTACAAGTACGTTGAACATCGAATTCTTCCAACATAAAACCACCACCTTCAAATGGAGTGAAGGTTGGTGTCGAATTATCAAGGATAGGATCTAACATAGTGGGATTGCCACTATTTTCATCATCACCAAAACCTAGAACTTCTTGTGAAAATTCCTCGCAAACCACGTCAATCATATCAACGAGGTTTATGGTTGCAACAGAATAAACATGAGAAATTTGAGAGTTTTGAGTTGCGTTTATAACAAGTTCCTCGTCGTTGAAACGTAAGGTGATCTTTCTAGCATGAACATCGATCAAAGCCATAGACGTACCTAAAAACGAACGACCTAAAATGAGAGGAACTTGAGGATCCGTGGGAATATCAACAACGATAAAGTCTACGGGATAGTAGAATTTTCCCACTTTCACAAAAACGTTTTCCGCCAATCCACATGCGGGAATCGTGGAATAGTCGGCCAACTCGATAGACATTAGTGAAGGAGTAAGATTAGGAAGATTGAGCGACTTGAAGATTACAAGTGGCATCAAGTTAATGCTAGCACCAAGATCGGCCAAAGCAAAGCATTCTTCCATATCTTGGATTGCACAAGGGATCAAAAATTTACCGGGATCACCGACTTTTTGAGGTATGCAATTAAGATAAACCGACGAACAACTAGACAATTCATGCAATTTCTCCTTGTTGTTCAACATACTCTTAAAGTTAGCGGCAAATCGAGGCATCATGACCAAAGCATCGGCGAAACTCACATTAAAGTGCAAATCACGAAACATTTTCATAAAAAGCTCAAATTGGTAATTGTCGCGCTCTTGACGTTTCTCTTTTCTAAGTCTCGATGGATAGGGCAAAGGTGGTGTGGGTTGAGGCATAGGCATAGCCTTTGGAATCTCGGGTTCCAATGTTGGTAATGGGTCAACCGTAGGTGTGGCATGAGCGGTACTTCGTCGGATTGGAACATGCTCCTTTTGGACCACCACCTCGGGTTCTTCCTCAATTGCTTCCTCTGTAGGAGCAATTGGTTGAGGAGTCGGTTCCTTAAGTGTCTTACCACTACGTGTGGTAATCACTTTCATCTCACCCTTAGGGTTTGATACGGTGTTGCTAGGAAGACTACTCGAAGACGGTTTACACATAATTGCCTCAAACATAGATGAGATTTTATCTTCAAACATGGATTGCCTCTTCTCGGCTTTAATCATTTCTTGTTTAATCTCATGTTGCCCTTGTTCCATTTTTTGTTGGTTTTGTTGTAACCTAGTTACATTCCCTTCCATTTTGTTGGTATGGATTTTAAGCTCATTAGCTAACTCATTTTTCAACTCTTTCTTCAAGTCGGTCTTAAACTCGGATCTTAGGCTAATGATTTCTCTTTGAATATTGTCAAACCTAGCATCATTCCCATTAGCGTATTCAACAAATTCATTTGGAAGATCTTTCAACGTTTGCAAACCTTTGTTGTTGTTTTGAAAATCATTTTGATTTTTGTTTGAAACTTGATTATTAGCACCTTGATTCCCATAGTTTCCCTTGTTGTAATTGTTTTTGAAACCAACTTGATTGTTGCGATAGTTGTTGTTAGCATTTTGATTTGAACCAAAACCCGGTGGAGTCAATTGATTAGAGCGGGTAACTTGACCGTTTTGGTTATAAGTTCCCGTGTCCACGTAGGCACTCGAAGTGTTACCACCGTTGGTAATGCATTCGGAGAAATCATGACCTCCACCACAATACGCATGAAACCTCAACCACTTTAGCCGTAGCGGGAGCACTTGGTTCTCCAACTTTGAACTCAATAAAAAGACCTTTAAGCTTATCAAAGATTATGTTTTCCAAGTTCGCCTTAATTTGGCAAGCATCGATGGTAGTAGACAAAGAAGGTGAAGCCGAAGATGAAGCCTTACGAACACTAGACGTGCTACGAGGACTATACACCTTAGATCTATTCTCAATTATCACCAAAGCTTCCTCAACCGTTTTACACAAAAAATTACCGCCCGCGGCGGCATTTAGATAATCCCTTTCATGATCATTAAGTCCATTATAAAACGTGTCAATTTGATGCAAGCCGGAAAAACCGTGATGAGGACATTCATGTAACATTTCCTTAAACCTATTCCAAGCCGTTGAAAAACTTTCATTAAACTCTTGTCAAAATTTTGAAATCTCGTTTTTCAAATGCGTAGTCTTAGAGGGCGGAAAAAATTGGTTCACAAACTTAGACACGAGATCCTTCCACGTCAATATAGAATTGGGTGGCTCTTTCTCTAACCAAATTTTAGCGGGCCCCGCTAAGGAATACGGAAAAAGCATCATCTTAATCGAGTCATTAGAGACATCCTTAAACTTGCAAGTGGCGGTAAGACGATTGAATTGGCGGATATGGTTGTGTGGATTGTCCTTCTCATCACCACGGAATTTGTTGTTTTGGATCATCGACAACAAACCCGTTTTCACCTCAAAATTCTCCGCAAGGATAGCGGGAATCACAATAGCCTCTCCATAACCCTCGGTGGGTGCTTGAAGTAACTCCATCGTAGTTCGATTCGCCATGGTTGGTGCTTCTCTTACAATGGGTTCGTCAATTGGAGACTCCTCACTAGAAAGATTAGGAGTGGGAGTTTTGTTCTTTCGTTTACGTGCACGTCTTACTTGATTACGAGTTAGCATAAACGTCACGTACAACGAGGGGACGAGCAAAGAAGATTCTTTTTGGTGTTTTGTATTTTTCAATTTTTTTGTGGTTTTTGATTGTATTAACCTTTTTTGGATTTTGGTGAAATGTATTAAGTAGACAAAAATCTACAAATCTCCTCTTTAATCAAGTCTCTTGATTAAAGAAGCCTCAAGGAATGAAAACGATCACGTGAAGTGAATGCCTTCGATGACTTTAGAACGTTGGTGGAACACCAAAACGTTCAAGAGGGTTTAATCAAATGAAACCAAGAAAGTATATATGATACTTAATAATACTTTGGGCGGCAAAACCCTCGATTAGCTCTCAAAATCAAATACTCACAAGCAAGCGGGGAAACGAGGCGGCGCGAAGCACTTAAGAGCCTTTTTTCTTAGGATATATTTTATAATGTCCGCCTTATACCCACCTTATAGTTTGTATTTTTCAAAATTGAGCTTCACGAAAGTATTTATCTATTTTTGCCTTTTTCTTTGGTTTGAGATTCGAATACAATGATTGGGTAATGACCTCCCAAGTCAAGGTTGTGATTTCTCACGTATTTGGAGTGCTTGTGAATTTATTGTTCTACGTATACAATATAGTAATAGTATTCACACAAAAAACGAAAAACCGATAATACGTATTAGTAGAGTGCTACTAATACAAATACTATTATGGTTAGTATATAAAAACAACAATTCTAAATCAAAACACAACACGCCTCTCCGGCAGCGGCGCCAAAATAATGTAGAGTTTTTACACACCTTTAGGAAAAGGAGACAAAATAGGGCAAGCGTTAAGTGTCGGTTTAGGAAAACCAAGCACTAATGACCCAAGTGGGGATCGTTCTCAAGGAGGCTTGGTGTGTGTGTAATGAAATGATTAACTTTGTGATTATATGATTATAAAAAAGAAAATAGAAATGGGATAAGAAGAGAATGACGGTTACGATGACGGATTATACTAAGACGATAAAGGCGTACACGTAAAACCGTAAAAAGCACCCAAATTAAAATGTTACTCTAAAAATTCCTAAAAATCACTAAAAATCCACTAAAATATTCTAAGGGTTTACAAAAAATCCAAACTTGCTAAAACCTTTTAATTAATCAATTATTAATTTTTTTATGCTAATTAAAGCCCTAAAAATCAATATTAACTAATAAAAAGTCCCAATCAAGATCTTAAAGTTTGTAAACCTTTAAAATAACCTAATTAAGCTAAAAAGTATTTTTCAAAATTTTAAAACCACTAAAAACTATTTTTAAACTATTAAAAACTATTAAAAGCTATAAAAACTTAAAATAATTCTAGAAAATAATTAAAAGACCTTAAAAATATTTAGAAAGTTGCAAAATTCCTAATTAAGTGTCTAGAATCTAGGAAAAATGTAAAAACTTAGAAAATCAGACTTTTAATTTTTAATATTAAAATATTAATAAAAATCCAAAAATCCTAAAAAATTCTAAAAAGTTGCAAACTAGCTTAATTTAACCTAAATAATACATAAATGAACTTGAAATTACCTAAATACCCTTAATGGGCCTAGAAAATGGGCTAAGCCCAAAACAGACTCCTTAATGGGCTAAATTCAGCCCAAAATGAAAAAGTGGCCCAAATAAGCCCAAAAAGCACTACTTGACTCAAAATTTGATTTTAAACAACTTTTTCCAAAGGCCCAAAAACTGAAAATGTGAAATAAGCAAGCTTATACCAAACAGCTTATTCTTAATGGGCTTTTTGGCCCATTAAGCTATAAGCTAATGCCATAAGCTCAAATTAGACACACAAGCTTCTTTTGAGCTGACTAAGACTTCTATAAAAAGAAATTTGAAATAAGCCAAAGGAATAAGCCTGAAAATGCAAAAAGCAATCTACAGAAAACGACAAAATAGTCGTTTTTGAGTTCTAGGCCACCCCAAGAGTTGATTCAAGTTTCTAAAGCTTTTAAATGACTTAATTAAGCTAAATCAACAAAAAGTTTTCAAATAAGCTGACTCAATAAGCTAGAAAAAGAAAATAAGCACTTATGAAAAAGTCAAATAAGTTGGTTTTCTAGCAAAAAGTCAAAGTCAAAGTCCAATAAGCTCCAGTCTAATCAAATGGGTCAAATAATGAAGATCTATCACAAAAAATAAGTTGTTGCAGGTCTGGATAAGCAATTATAGCTTATTGATAAGCTGAGAACAAATTAACACTAGCAGGGGTTAGTTTTGGTTGTTGAACAGTGAGAACTTTTTCCACTGCTTGACTTGTAGACTTTTTTGTCTTTAGTGACTTTTTTGGAGATTCAGATTTCAACAAGGCACCCAAATGATCATTGGATCGTAAGGAGTCAATAACAATCAAAAATTAACAACAAGCAACAACCAATTAGTACAGTTTAATCAATTAAGCACCAGATATGATACAGACATGAACAAGTAAGCAGATTAGGTTCAATAAGCACTTAGAGCAATATCCAGCCAGCCAAACTTAACCAAATGCATACACAAGCTATTATAAACTCAAATGAACAAGTCTAAACAGGTTTCATGCAATCATTCGAAGTTTTAAGCAAGATTCAAGCACCTTAAGTTACTGATGAACAAAAACATATGCAGTTTTCACTTTAGCTGATGCACGTGACCAACAAGCCAGATTTAAACCTCCAAATCTATCACATATGTTATAATAATGATGTTTCAACAACTTTTAACCCTAAGCATGCACAAATTCTATATTTCACTAAAATCTTAGGTCAAAAATAGTTAAAATCAACAAGTTATAGCAGATTGTGTGATTCAAGGTTTCAAACTCAAAAACTTGCAGCAAAATACTCTCAACCAAGTGTATATCAGATAACAATCACAAATACACACTTCTAACAACACAATAAACACTTATGATCTTAAACAGGTAATCCCAAACACCCCTTTAACTTTTCAAAATCAAAATTTTCAAATCAAAAGTGAGATTTAAGACCACCCAAGCCCAAATTAACACAATAACAAATGTATATAGTAGATTCAAGCAAGATTAAGCCACAAGATTCACAAGAACATAAGTCACACACAAATATCACCAAAAACCAAGATTTAAGCAGATTTTGGGATTAAGTGTGACACCCTAGAATCGAGGTCATTAACGTTACCCTAAATTACGCTAATTTTTGAAATTTTAATAAATTTTAATTTCTATATTTACAAGTATTTTGGTTAAAGCCGATGTTCGAGGTTATAATTTTTACGATTGACGTTTTAAGAAGGACGATGACGATTACGATCCCGAGGGATGCCCAATTTTATATAATTATTGACGATTTATCGAAAATGTAATTTTTCGAGAATTTTATTTATGGTTCGTGTTAAGTTGAGTCGGGTGAGTTTTATAGCCTTCCGAGTACATTTAAAGTATCCCAAAAATATTTTGGAGTGTTCGGGATGATTTCCGACTCCCGTAAAATTTTCAAAATTGACAAATGAGTCGAACCCGCAAAGTTTTGAGGACGTTTTCAACTTAAGGCCAAAAGAAACCAAATATTGCAAATAGGTCCCTCCCAATCCACCAAAAAGGCCCAAAATTGACACAAACACAAACACATAGAAAATTTTCACCAAAAATAATCAAACACTCCCTCTCTTTGCTCCCATAGCCGACGGTTACCCCCAAAACACCAAGAAATCCATCAAAAACTTTTTTCACTTGATTTTCATAAAAATTAAGGTTAGACCACATCTAATTTGGTCATTCCCTACATTTCTATGTGCTTAAATCCCACATGCACTAACATAAATTTTCCAAAAATTTTCATGATGATCCAAATTCGTTTTTGAGGCTAAATGTTGTAATGCATGTTTAATTTATGTGTTATGGATGCATAAAACACCAAGAAAACCCACCAAAATCAATTTGGTTGTGGTGATTGGGTCACCCAAACCCCACGGCACAAGGGGTGTTTGGGGAGCCATGGTGGTTGTTGAAATTTGAGCTTATCCTAGTGTTTGGTTATGTGTTTAATGATGTTATACATAGGTTTAGGTGATTGCATGTTTGATTTCTTTGATTTTTGATTTTGAGATTGGTTGATCAATAGGGGTAGGACTGAATTATTGTGTTTGGGATATGTTTAGGAGGCTTAGGATGATGCCTAGAGGTGGTTAGAAGGCTTGGAATCGAGTCTAAGCGTGATTTTGGAGTAGCCAATTTTAGGCAGAAACTTTATGGTCATTTCATAAAAATGATTTTGTCTACAGGTCTTGAAAACTAAATGTAGTTGTAGAGGGTCTTTTTGTCTTTAATTTGGTATAAGGTAGAGCCCGTGACTCAAAACGAGCTAAAAGTTATGAGGTTTTAAAGATCGAGTACCGGGAGACGAGGACTTTCGTAATCCGAATTTATGTAAAGTTTTAGTCAAATCTCGAGGGTCACAAGCATGAATTGGTAAATGGTCAAGGGTCAAAATTTGGTCCCAAACCTGTATAAATGAGTCTATATGTTGACTTAGGTGTCAAAGAAGTCAAAGGTACTTTTCATATAGGTCAAAGAGGTCAAAATTGGTCGAAGTGCAATTTCAGCCCGTAAAATGTAGTCGTAGAAAAGCGTTGCGTAACGGGTCGTAAAAGTAAAAACTTTTATTGGGCTTAAAAATATGTCATCTACAGGTCTTATAGGATTTTTGAGAATTTTGTCAAATTTTATAAGTGTGGTTAAACATGGTAAAACAGCCTGTACTTTAGTCAAGTACCGGCGAGAATGAGTAAAAATGGACAACGTAGGTAATGAGAACGAATGGTATAAAATGAGTGATACTTGTTATTTTGTTTTTGGCGTGAGTTATACTTGTCCTAAGTGACTAGTATATATGTATTTTATACAGTACCGTAAGTATTTAAAATGAGATTACTCATTACGCGTTATTTGTGATAGGTGTTGAATTACCCGGGCATCCGTAACATCGTCAGTGATCATTCCTCGAACTACCGACTACTTAATATCTAAGGTGTGAATTTATAGCCTCGCTTATATTTATTTCAAATTGTTTTACCCGCGAGGGAAATGCATGCTAGTTTTTAAAAGGAACGTATATCATGAATGATTGTTAGACCCGAAAGTTGCCTTAGAAATTGTGTTGAGTACCAAAGTTGCAAAAGTCCCTAAAATCATGAACTATTAACTATTGTCCTGCCCTCGAGTAGGGGGAAATAGCCGCTTATGCAATTTGTAGTACTACGGGGTTAACGACCCAATGCTAGCCGAGAAGCTGTACTTTTAGTAAGTTCTGTGGTAGATTATTTTGTATGAGAAATAAGGTATAATTGCAACTGATGCCTTTAGAAGGGGCACTGGTTTCATCTGAATCACGCCGGTATTTATTACGCGGGTGATTGAGTTAACGGATTAGTGTCATGAGCTTAAACACAATTGTCAGTATCCTGATTATAGTTTGTTTGATCGACAAGACTATAAATGATCACGAATGGTCTTTATTATATATACGTTCAAATGGATTGTAAAACCTATGAATTCCACTCAACGTTTTCGTTGACCAAAATTTTGGCATGTGTTTCAGGTAACCGCTGAAGTGTAGGATGGAGCATGCATGGGATGGACGTTGTGTGTATGGCTTGGAGTCCGCTTGTTTTTCCTCCTTTTCTACCTAAACAATTTTTAAGTTTAATGTCATGTTGTTGTAAACTGAAATTCTTGGGTTGAGATTCATGGGGACCGAAAACGCTAAACTCTGTGTACCAAATTGGGGTTGGAAAAACCGTGGACACGTATCATCCAAAAATTTTAAATTCAAGTTTTAAGTGACGTCTTTTTAGCGTCGTTTGATATATCTTGTGTGCAATGAATACTGTGTAGCACCCATTGTTGTAGTTCCGCTGCGCATAGCAATTGTGGGGGTGTTACAGATTGGTTATCAGAGCCACGAGTTATAGAGAACTAGGTCGTTTTTGAAAATCCTAAACTATAACTTTTGGTGTCGTAAGAAAAGGGTCCAAGCACACACAACTATCCTGCATGGCTCCGGTAAGATTTATTGTTGTATTTATGGCATTTGACGTATACTTTTGAGTAAAGTATATACGTGGGTAATTATTACATAAGTATGGAATTACTATATGTAGACGTTGAATTTTACGTGAAATATCCGACATCGTAATTTTTGTATTTATCATGCATGAGCATCATATTATTACATTTCGGGCATATGTACCACCTTTGCATTGCATTTGCATGCATGTATTTATAACTATTGTATAAATTACTTATGTACCCTCCGAAATTCGCTGTTATTGCAGGAATGGCCGAGGTACCGCCTAACGATAATGGGAACGATTACGTCGTAGGTCGCGAAGGGGGAAGTGTTGGAACAGCAGCTGAAGGACAAGCTGAGACGAACGATGTACAAGCCCAGGACCCCGACCCAAGGAGAACTACTTGCCCCACGCCTATGCGTACTTCCCATCTGGTTGGTGTACCAGGTATCCCCAGAAGAGCCGAAGGTGCAATGAGCGCAAATTCTCTTCATCAAGGCATCCCAAGAATTTGATGTCCCGGACCGAGGATTTATCATGACGTACGACGGACTGTGAGAGGTTTGGAAGGATCGATGTGCATGAGGTATGTAGTGGAATCAAGGGTGGTCAGTAGATTCGACGAGAATGAAAAGGCGGACCAAAGACTGTTGGAAAGGACGGCAAGAATTGAGTATGATGGGAATGTGAACAAAAGTGACATCAACAGTTTAAAATCAATGGTTGCAAATTTAAGTGCTAGTCTTGACCGTGTTAGGGAGGATCAAATGAGGTTGTCGAGGATGCAGAGTTGGGAGCATCGTGTGAGAGCATCATTGCCCCCGGATTGGAGATTCGTGGACGATTTGGAGATGGAGGCGAACGACTTCATGATTCAGCCGCCTACTGGAGGTGCTTGTATTACGGTGGGAAGTCAGGTAGCGATTGAGTGTGGATCCACATCAGGGACGAAAAAGGAAATGGAATGTGGGCCGGATGATAAAGGGAAGAGAAAAGTGGATGATGTGGATGAGGACGTTAGTGATGAGGAAACCGAGGAAGACGACGACGAGCCGCCATCCAAGAGGCCGTGTGGATCACCACATGCCTAAGTTACTTGTTTTGTATTTTCTTTGATCATTGTAATAGAACTGTTTTGGACCTTTGTATGATGGTATTATGACGAGAAACTCAAGTACTTGAAGTTTTATGGTGAACGATTGTAGTGGCAATACTTGTCACGATTTTGGTTAATTATCAATACAATCTATGTTACCTTTCATGATCTGTGATATGTCTTAAATTTGATCTTTTGTGGTGTGAATTGATGAATATTAGTAACTCCGTAGTGATGTGTCGTTGTATGTATATTATGTCTGGGAAACTTGATATGTATACTTACATTGTTTTTCTATTTTCCTTGTCTTGCAGAAAGAGATATTCGATAACACCATGCCTCCAAAGTTGACCGCCGATCGTGTTAACACCATGATTCAGGAAGCTATAGCAAATGCGTTGGAAGCGGACCGAGCTGGGAGAAATCAGGACCAAGGAAGGAACGCGGGGAGACAGCAAGCCCCGAGAGTGTGTACCTATTCTAGCTTTATGAAGTGTGGTCCCACGCAGTTCCGTGGAACGGGTGGAGCTTTAGAACTTAGACGATGGTTGGAAAAGGTTGAAAGTACGTTCGAAATCAGTGGTTGTGCAGAAGCGGATAAAGTGAAGTTTGCAGCTGCTACGTTTCTTGATGATGCGTTAAGTTGGTGGAATACCCAGGTAGCTACGGTTGGATTGGCTGTAGCGAATGCAAGGACGTGGAATGCAACAAAAGCTCTGTTGACTAAGAAGTTTTGCCCAGAGGAGGAATTGGGGCAATTGGAGGACGAATTGAGGCACTTGACCTTGAAGAACAACGATATAGCTTCTTACACCAGGAGATTCAATGAATTAAGCCTGTTGTGTCCGGATATTTTTGCCAATGATGCCAAGAAAATGAAGCAGTATATTAAGGGTTTATCTAGCAATATCAAAGGTGAAACAACTTCGTCAAAACCTGGAACGTTTGATGAAGCGGTTCAAATGGCTCACGCTTTGATGGACGTCAAGCTTCAGGACAAGCAGAACTACATTGCTGAAGGCAACAAGAGGAAATGGGAAGCGGCACAAAGCAATCAATCCCAAGGACAGAACCGAGGTGGAAATCGAAACAACCATGGGCCGAACCGTAATCAGCAGTTTAATCAGAGAAGGAATGAAGGGATGAGGGCAGTGACGAACCCTAGAGGTGTGAAAGTGAATCCCCATTGTGGTAAGTGCAATTTGTACCATGTTGGAAATTGCCCGCCTGCATGTGGCAAGTGTGGGAAAGCAGGTCATAGGACATCTGGTTGCCGAACGGGAGGAGTAGCCACTGGGGCTAATGCTATCAGGACGAGAGGATGTTATGGTTGTGGAGAAAGGGGTCATGTGCAAGCGAATTGCCCGAAGGCAGGAAACAGGCGGGGAGGTAATAATGCGGCTGATGTGTATCAAGTGGGAACGGCTGATAAACCACAGGGTCCCAATGTGGTTACCGGTACGTTTTTGCTAGACGCTTGTTATGCTAGTATTTTGTTTGATTCTGGCTCCGACAAGAGTTTTGTAGACATTAAATTTAGTCGTCATATTGATAGAGAACCGGTGTTGTTAGCGACTAGTTATAATGTTGAGTTAGCCGATGGAAAAATTGTTAGTACGAATTCTATACTGAAAGGGTGTACCTTGAAGTTAGGAAATTACGCTTTTAAAATCGACTTGATGCCCATAGAGCTAGGATCGTTTGACGTGATTGTGGGAATGGATTGGCTAATGGCGCACAGTGCTATGATCGTCTGTGGCGAGAGATTGGTTCAGATTCCGTTGAGGAATAGGGTTTTGACGGTAAAGGGAGACGAATGCACTTCTCGTTTGAAAGTGATTTCGTGTTTGAAAATGATGAAGTACGTAGAGAGCGGATGCGATGTGTTTTTGGCACAAGTTTCGAGTGATGGTGATTTAGAGGCGAGGATCGAAGAGGTACCAGTTATTTGCGAGTATCCGGACGTTTTTCCAGACGAGTTGCCAGGTTTACCGCCTACCCGTGAGGTCGAGTTTCGAATTGATTTAGTGCCAGGAGCTGCGCCGGTTGCACGTGCACCTTATCGCTTAGCACCATCTGAGTTAAAGGAGTTAGCGGATCAATTGAAGGAATTGATGGACAAAGGATTTATTAGGCCGAGCTCATCACCTTGGGGAGCGCCAGTGTTGTTTGTGAAGAGGAAAGATGGTTCGTTTAGGATGTGTATCGACTATAGGGAACTCAATAAGCTGACGGTTAAGAATCGGTACCCATTGCCGAGGATTGACGATTTGTTCGATCAATTGCAAGGTTCCAGCGTGTACTCAAAGATCGATTTAAGATCAGGGTATCATCAACTGCATGTAAGAGAGGAGGATATTCCTGTAACTGCCTTTCGTACGCGGTATGGACACTTTGAATTTCGAGTGATGCCGTTTGGGTTGACGAACGCACCTGC
Organism: Glebionis coronaria; assembly: GCA_025667525.1. Classification (NCBI taxonomy): domain Eukaryota; kingdom Viridiplantae; phylum Streptophyta; class Magnoliopsida; order Asterales; family Asteraceae; genus Glebionis; species Glebionis coronaria. The sequence goes on from CM046881.1 coordinate 227,604,089, forward strand.
TGTATTCATGGATCTTATGAATCGCGTGTGCAAGCCGTATCTAGATAAGTTTGTTATTGTATTCATCGACGATATACTTATTTACTCTAAGAGTAAGGAGGAGCACGAGAAGCACCTGAGGAAGATTTTGGAGTTGTTAAGGAAGGAGAAGTTGTATGCAAAATTCTCTAAGTGTGAGTTTTGGTTGGAATCAGTGCAGTTTCTAGGTCATGTGATTGATAGTGAGGGAGTTCGTGTAGATCCTGCTAAGGTCGAAGCGATCAGGGAATGGTCAGCACCGACGACGCCGACTGAAGTTCGACAATTTCTGGGTTTAGCTGGGTATTATCGAAGGTTTATTGAAGGATTTTCGTTGATTGCAAAACCATTGACAAGGCTTACCGAAAAGAATAGGGTGTATGAATGGGGAATTGAGGAAGAACTTGCTTTCAAAACGCTTAAGGATAAGTTATGTTCTGCGCCGATTTTATCATTGCCTGAAGGAACCGAAGACTTCGTAGTGTATTGTGATGCGTCTCGTAAGGGTTATGGAGCGGTATTAATGCAACGTGAAAAGGTGATAGCTTACGCGTCGAGGCAACTAAGGAAGAATGAGGAGAACTACACGACGCACGATTTGGAATTAGGAGCTGTAGTTTTTGCGTTAAAGTTGTGGAGACACTATCTGTATGGGACAAAGTGTGTTGTATTCACTGACCACAAGAGTTTGCAGCACATTTTAGATCAAAAGGAGTTGAATATGCGACAAAGACGATGGGTTGAACTACTGAGTGATTATGACTGCGAAATTCGCTACCACCCTGGGAAGGCGAATGTTGTAGCGGATGCACTGAGTAGGAAGGAACGGGAGAAACCTTTGAGGGTTAGAGCTTTAGTGATGAGTGAGAGCGTTGACTTAACCGAAACTATACTGAAGGCTCAGGAGAGAGGACTAATGAAAGGGAATGTTGAAGCCGAGAACTTGGGACGAATGTTGAAACCTCTTTTCGTGATTAGGTCAGACGGACTGAGATATTTTGAGAATCGAATTTGGTTACCATTGTGTTCATATGAGGAAGGAAATCCTGGAGTTCGAGAATTGGTTATGAATGAGTCGCATAAGTCGAAGTATTCGATACATCCTGGATCGGACAAAATGTACCACGACCTGAAGAAAGTCTATTGGTGGCCGAATATGAAGGCAGATATTGCTCGTTACGTTAGTAAGTGTTTGACTTGCGCAAAGGTTCAGGCAGAACATAAGAAACCATCTGGATTGTTGGTACAACCAGAGATCCCAGAATGGAAATGGGAGAAAATCGCAATGGATTTCGTGACGGGGTTACCTAGAACTCCTAGTGGATGCGATATGATATGGGTAATTGTGGATAGGTTGACGAAATCTGCTCATTTCTTACCTATGAAGAAGACGGACAGCATGGAAAAACTCGCCAGCGTGTACGTGAAGGAGATCGTCTGTAGACATGGAGTGCCGTTATCGATCATTTCGGATCGCGATAGTAGATTTACGTCGGAATTTTGGAAATCGCTTCAACGTGCGATGGGCACTGAATTGAGTTTAAGCACGGCTTATCACCCGGAAACTGACGGCCAGAGTGAACGAACTATTCAAACGATGGAGGACATGCTCCGAGCATGCGTGATTGATTTTGGAGGAAGTTGGGAACGCCACTTGCCTCTGGTGGAATTTTCGTACAATAATAGTTATCATGCGAGTATCAAGGCAGCACCGTTCGAAGCATTGTATGGAAGGAAGTGTAGATCGCCTGTGTGTTGGAATGAAGTAGGGGAAAGTCAATTGACTGGACCCGAAATGGTTTTAGAAACGACAGAGAAGATCGTGCAGATCAAGAACCGACTACTTGCTGCGAGAAGCCGACAGAAGAGTTATGCCGATAACCGAAGGAAACCGTTGGAGTTTGAAATTGGAGATATGGTTATGCTCAAGGTATCGCCGTGGAAGGGTGTAATTCGTTTTGGGAAGAAAGGTAAGTTGAGTCCGAGGTATATTGGACCGTTTAAGATAGTTGAACGAATTGGACCAGTAGCGTACAAGTTAGAATTGCCGACCGAGCTTAGTGCTATTCACGACACGTTTCACGTATCGAACCTGAAGAAGAGTTTGGCGGATAAGGAATTGGTGATTCCTTTGGACGAGATTCAACAAGACGACAAAATGCACTTTGTGGAAGAACCCGTGGAAATTATGGACCGGGAGGTCAAGCGGTTGAAGCGTAGTAGGATTCCTATTGTGAAGGTCCGATGGAATTCTAAGCGTGGACCGGAATACACTTGGGAACGTGAGGACTTTTTCAAGGAAAGGTATCCTCATCTGTTCCAGTAGAACGAAATATGAGTACAAGAAGAGGCGAGCGCCGGGACGTCGCTCTCTTTAAGGAGGGGTGGATGTGACACCCTAGAATCGAGGTCATTAACGTTACCCTAAATTACGCTAATTTTTGAAATTTTAATAAATTTTAATTTCTATATTTACAAGTATTTTGGTTAAAGCCGATGTTCGAGGTTATAATTTTTACGATTGACGTTTTAAGAAGGACGATGACGATTACGATCCCGAGGGATGCCCAATTTTATATAATTATTGACGATTTATCGAAAATGTAATTTTTCGAGAATTTTATTTACGGTTCGTGTTAAGTTGAGTCGGGTGAGTTTTATAGCCTTCCGAGTACATTTAAAGTATCCCAAAAATATTTTGGAGTGTTCGGGATGATTTCCGACTCCCGTAAAATTTTCAAAATTGACAAATGAGTCGAACCCGCAAAGTTTTGAGGACGTTTTCAACTTAAGGCCAAAAGAAACCAAATATTGCAAATAGGTCCCTCCCAATCCACCAAAAAGGCTCAAAATTGACACAAACACAAACACATAGAAAATTTTCACCAAAAATAATCAAACACTCCCTCTCTTTGCTCCCATAGCCGACGGTTACCCCCAAAACACCAAGAAATCCATCAAAAACTTTTTTCACTTGATTTTCATAAAAATTAAGGTTAGACCACATCTAATTTGGTCATTCCCTACATTTCTATGTGCTTAAATCCCACATGCACTAACATAAATTTTCCAAAAATTTTCATGATGATCCAAATTCGTTTTTGAGGCTAAATGTTGTAATGCATGTTTAATTTATGTGTTATGGATGCATAAAACACCAAGAAAACCCACCAAAATCAATTTGGTTGTGGTGATTGGGTCACCCAAACCCCACGGCACAAGGGGTGTTTGGGGAGCCATGGTGGTTGTTGAAATTTGAGCTTATCCTAGTGTTTGGTTATGTGTTTAATGATGTTATACATAGGTTTAGGTGATTGCATGTTTGATTTCTTTGATTTTTGATTTTGAGATTGGTTGATCAATAGGGGTAGGACTGAATTATTGTGTTTGGGATATGTTTAGGAGGCTTAGGATGATGCCTAGAGGTGGTTAGAAGGCTTGGAATCGAGTCTAAGCGTGATTTTGGAGTAGCCAATTTTAGGCAGAAACTTTATGGTATTTCATAAAAATGATTTTGTCTACAGGTCTTGAAAACTAAATGTAGTTGTAGAGGGTCTTTTTGTCTTTAATTTGGTATAAGGTAGAGCCCGTGACTCAAAACGAGCTAAAAGTTATGAGGTTTTAAAGATCGAGTACCGGGAGACGAGGACTTTCGTAATCTGAATTTATGTAAAGTTTTAGTCAAATCCCGAGGGTCACAAGCATGAATTGGTAAATGGTCAAGGGTCAAAATTTGGTCCCAAACCTGTATAAATGAGTCTATATGTTGACTTAGGTGTCAAAGAAGTCAAAGGTACTTTTCATATAGGTCAAAGAGGTCAAAATTGGTCGAAGTGCAATTTCAGCCCGTAAAATGTAGTCGTAGAAAAGCGTTGCGTAACGGGTCGTAAAAGTAAAAACTTTTATTGGGCTTAAAAACATGTCATCTACAGGTCTTATAGGATTTTTGAGAATTTTGTCAAATTTTATAAGTGTGGTTAAACATGGTAAAACAGCCCGTACTTTAGTCAAGTACCGGCGAGAATGAGTAAAAATGGACAACGTAGGTAATGAGAACGAATGGTATAAAATGAGTGATACTTGTTATTTTGTTTTTGGCGTGAGTTATACTTGTCCTAAGTGACTAGTATATATGTATTTTATACAGTACCGTAAGTATTTAAAATGATATTACTCATTACGCGTTATTTGTGATAGGTGTTGAATTACCCGGGCATCCGTAACATCGTCAGTGATCATTCCTCGAACTACCGACTACTTAATATCTAAGGTGTGAATTTATATCCTCGCTTATATTTATTTCAAATTGTTTTACCCGCGAGGGAAATGCATGCTAGTTTTTAAAAGGAACGTATATCATGAATGATTGTTAGACCCGAAAGTTGCCTTAGAAATTGTGTTGAGTACCAAAGTTGCAAAAGTCCCTAAAATCATGAACTATTAACTATTGTCCTGCCCTCGAGTAGGGGGAAATAGCCGCTTATGCAATTTGTAGTACTACGGGGTTAACGACCCAATGCTAGCCGAGAAGCTGTACTTTTAGTAAGTTCTGTGGTAGATTATTTTATATGAGAAATAAGGTATAATTGCAACTGATGCCTTTAGAAGGGGCACTGGTTTCATCTGAATCACGCCGGTATTTATTACGCGGGTGATTGAGTTAACGGATTAGTGTCATGAGCTTAAACACAATTGTCAGTATCCTGATTATAGTTTGTTTGATCGACAAGACTATAAATGATCACGAATGGTTTTTATTATATATACGTTCAAATGGATTGTAAAACCTATGAATTCCACTCAACGTTTTCGTTGACCAAAATTTTGGCATGTGTTTCAGGTAACCGCTGAAGTGTAGGATGGAGCATGCATGGGATGGACGTTGTGTGTATGGCTTGGAGTCCGCTTGTTTTTCCTCCTTTTCTACCTAAACAATTTTTAAGTTTAATGTCATGTTGTTGTAAACTGAAATTCTTAGGTTGAGATTCATGGGGACCGAAAACGCTAAACTCTGTGTACCAAATTGGGGTTGGAAAAACCGTGGACACGTATCATCTAAAAATTTTAAATTCAAGTTTTAAGTGACGTCTTTTTAGCGTCGTTTGATATATCTTGTGTGCAATGAATACTGTGTAGCACCCATTGTTGTAGTTCCGCTGCGCATAGCAATTGTGGGGGTGTTACATTAAGTATGCAAACCTCATGGATGTACATCCACACCCACGAATTTTGAGCATATGTATTAGCAAGAACAAGTACAAGCTTCCTTAAACAACCCTGCTAAGAATCAACAAAGTTAGAAGCACAATTATCAAAACAGAAATATGAAAACTTCTTGATTAATGCAACTCTTGTCCTCCACACTTGATTATCCGCAAGTTATAAGCTTCACCACACCTTGATAACACAATATCAGGATGCTATGATCAGCCCTATAGCCCAAGAATTCCAAGATAGACCAAAAACTTAGCAAAATATCAAGAAAATGAGGAAAATATACAAACTTTTGCACACTCCTCTTTTGAAAACAGGTTTTTGATTCAAGAATAAGGAACAAAGAACAATAATAAACAGATTATAACAATGGCACTTGGTCTTTCTTCAACAAACTTAACACAATTTCATTAATCAGAAAAATGGATTTACAAGTTTGTGAACAAGGAAAAACCAAAAGAAGTTGAAATGTAAAGCCTAAATGCCTTTATATAGGCTACAAATGTTCTATAAATGCAAAGGAAAACGTAAAACCCTAATTCTTGAAGTCCCTATTTTGCCCTTACAGGTTTGAATTTTCTTGAGTACATGTGAGTTCTTCTTGGACGTTTGTGAAGTAGCAAGCATGTGAAGTTGATCAAAGGCTCAAAAGATGCTTAAGTTTGAAGCAAGAAGCTTGGTCGTTGGATGGCTGGCAACTTTTGTCATTTTCTCCCATCTTGTGTGGGGCTGTTGGTTGGTGGGGTGTCAAGTTTATGAGTTAGGTTGTGTTTATTAGCACCCTAATCACTATTCTGGAAAAGTTTATGGATTAATTCATGGTAATTAAGGAATACCCAAACGTGTTCATCATGTGAATAGTGGCGGTTTTGATCTGATTTTGTTTTTAAACTTGTGTTAGGCGCCAATTTAAATAAACTAATCCCAGATTAGTTTAAGTTGTTGTGAGTGGATTGATGAGGTGGATGAATGGTGGAAGGGGATTGGTGGATTTTGGTGAGTGGGTCACGTGTCACCCCCTCACTGGATAAGGTATCTTTGATGTCTGTCATGTTTAGCCCCCTCTATTTCTTTTCCTTGTCATTTCAGATTAAAAAGCTATCAACGCCCATTTCCTTCATAACAACTTTTCATTTTTCACACTTTTGCCCCAAAAAGTTTTGTAAAATGATTTTAGGGGTATTTCTTGCCAATTTGTGATTTTTGAAGGACTGATTTCGTATTTTATTCAAGGATAATGGTCTAAACTTGTATGATTGACATTTTGGAGGACTGAAATTGCCAATTCATGTTTGATGAGGGACCATTTTTGCCAAATCTTCAAAGTCAAGGGTCCTTTTGGTAATTTTGATATTTTCAAAGGACCAGTCTTGTAATTCTTGTAACTTAGAGTCCTTCTTTGTATGTTTGACTTTGAGGATGATAATACATTTTAGTTTTGTTGAAGGACTAAAATTGTCAATTCTTCAAAGTGGAGGGTCCTTTTGGTAATTTTGACAAACTTTAGGGACCAAACTTGTAATTATAAAGATACAAGGGTATAAAGTGTCAATTTTTCCATATTGGAGGAGCCTTCTTCATAATTCTTCAAGTCTTCAAGGGTTTTCTTTGGAAAATTCTTCATTAGGGCTTGGTTCAGTGTGCGGCTTCGTTACCCGTGTTCGTTTTTGCATGATTCTTGTGATCTTTTATCATTTTCCCAATATCCGTACCTAAAATACACAAGCAACAAACACAAGCATATATATGGGTATTTTGATGATATTTAATGCATTTTAAGCCCTTTTTGGACGATGAGACTATGCGTAAAAGCAGTCTCATCACTTATAAATAAGTTATAAGCCTAAGTTTAGAACTTATGAGATTTAAAAAGCTAAAAAGAAAAACTAATCCCAAAATAATAAATCTTAACTTATTTGGAAAAAGTTATGAAAAACTAATCCCAAAATAATAAGCTAGATTATAATTAAAAATAAAAAGAAAGGAAGAATGAGAATTAAACTAAAGAGATTATTAATAAGCTAATAGATCTAAACTAAATTTTTTTTTGTTTTTATAAAAGTATTTAAATTTTTAAGTTAAAACTAATAGATCTAAACAACTAATATATATAAACTAAAAGTAATTAATTAAAAAAACTAGCTTATTAATAAGTAGTAAGCCTAAGCTTAAAACTTATGTGATTCAAAAAGCTTGAAAGCTAAATGAATAAATCACCCACAATCAGCTAGATCTATAAAAATAAGCCCACAATAAGCTTGAAATAAGATGACTTATTTCAAACTTATATATAAATCTTAACTTATTTGGAAAAAGTTATGAAAAACTAATCCCAAAATAATAAGCTAGATTATTAAGAAAAGATAAAGAAAGGTAGAATAAGAATAAGCTCAGAGAAGAAGCTAAAACTTGAATTTTATTAAAAGTGAAAAAGCTTAATGAATAAGCTAGTACAAGATTTGAAAGAGAGAAAAATACAAAAACTATGTGTAAACTACTATAATGAAAAACTTGATAAAAGAAAAACTGGTGAAAAATAAGGGGAGAGGGGGACTTTATATAGAGCCAACATTGGGGGTATTTAAGTCATTTAGAAGCTAATTTTTGTTTGGAGACTAAACATATGGGAGCACATGTCTTCACCTTCTTATCATAAGCCTGACACACGCCCAGCTTGTGTTGACATGCGCCATATGCCACGTGTCATCCTCTGATAGGTCTGAAAAGCTGAGTCAACTGCCACCTCGTCATTCTCTGCCACCTTTGTCATTCTCTTCCACCTCGTACCAGCACTAATGTACTAGATCCCATAAAAATTCATAGAAAATAAACCGTGAGGAGATACGACGCAAGGTCAGGACCGTTGGCTTCGCAATTTTGTGCTCTTCAATGTGGTTTATTAGTGGATGACTTGGGAGATTGGAAAAAATGGTCCTTGTTGTAAAATCTTTATCAAATCTTCATCTTTAGCCCTCCAAACTTCATTCTTTTGGCACTTTTGGTCCTTTGACTTTATCTTTGACCTTTTTCTTCGATAAATGTTCGTGAAATCCCGTGTTTTCTTTCCTTTTGATCTTTTGTACCTATTTTCACAACAAAAACACAAACCACGCATAATTCTGACATTTACGATATCAATTACACGTTTTGGTCTCGTTTTAATCGTTTTAAGTGGTAAAAGGGTTAGTGTTTACACACTTATTAAATCCCCTACACTTGACCATTGCAATGCCCTCATGCAATGCATAGCTTCAAAGCACGATTTTACATTTTTCATCATAAATAACCCATCTCGGCCTTTATTAAATACTAGACACTAAGGAAACTAAAAAGATAGAAAATTGCAAAATTTTTAAAGGAGGAATAAGTAAAGAAATCTAAGACTTACATAGGGGTTTTGGTTGTCATGAATATTTATCACCCTCAAGTTTCACGTTCCCCACACCAAGATTATAAACGAGATCATTGTTATTATAAGTTAGCAAACTAACACAAACTCATGTGACCCAATTATTCACTTAGACTCCCTTATTCCTAGGTGTATCTCTTATATTTTATGATTCTCTTAAAAGATCACGAGGATGCATTGTTTGACTTATTTCGATAGTTTATTTAGGCTGAAAATAAAGTGGGACGATTTAATCAATAGTTAGCTAAAGGACAAAATCTTTTAAAACTGCTTCTCGGGACCTCTTAAAGTTCATATCTTGGCATAACTCGCTTCACGATTTGAGACCTTTCTCGGACCGATATTTGGCAGCGACTTCATACTTTGAATCTTGAGAGACATTCTTGAAATTATGGTCTTCTCTTCATAATAGGGATTTCTTCACTTGAAGTTTTTAAGAGATTCTTCATACTTGAACCACGACTTCTTCATTTTTCTCCAATCTCTATTTTGGATTTTGATATACAACGATCCGCCTCCTTTTAGGACTTGGATCTATTTATCCTCATACCTTGTTAGGGTCTTTTTGGATATATTTCTCCATGATCTTTACGGGAGTATTTGCTTTTTGTCGTGTGTCTCGATCCTTCATATTGATTTTTGATAAATGATTTTTCACATCACTTTGGATCTTTAGCAACAAAATGTAGCCCTCATGCCTTGTTAGGGCCTTTTCGGACTCGCCAATCTTCGCATCCCGCTTCAATAAGTTATGCCTTGGCTATGAACTCTAATTAATACCGAGCAACTTTTAAACGATCTTGGGCTAGAAGCTAAGTAAATTTTCAAATCGTACGACCTTATTTATTGCAAATATATTTATTAACAAGCGATGGGAGGAAAAGCTTATAATCAACTCACATAAATTCATGAAAGAATACCAAACTTATAATTGACTCTATCATCTCTTGTTCTCCATAATTTAAAATCTCAAGGAATGAGACTCGTGGATGCTTAGCCTATTAAATCAAGGTTTTGGTTTTCAAGTCATCTATAGGATCTTGCAACTTCTTAGACTTTTTCAAGTTTAGACTTCGCATTTTAAAGGTCCCTTGATAACCGACTTTCTAGGATCAATTATAGGAACTTGCGAAAAGTTCTTGTTCTTAACCCCTAAGAGTTAAGACTTTCGCGTTTTAAAGTTCCCTATATAAAAGCCTAGCAAAACTTGACTTAAACACGTTAATGATACTAGCTAGAATAAACTTGGATAAGTAAACTCGGGTTGAGTCAAAAGATTCATGACTTTGAAAAATTAAAACCACTTTATTCAAAATTTATTCTAGCAAAGAAAGTAAATAACGATAGCAAAGGAAAATACTACTATACAACTAGGCCAAAATAGATTAAAAATTTTGAAAAATGTTGAAATCAAATTTTCCGGTTAAAGTGAGGACAAATTAATGGAAAATCCCATTTACTACTTCGATAGAAGTCTCCCCTACACTTAATATAAACATTGTCCTCAATGTTTAAGCATGTGGGAGTAAACTCCCCTACACTTATGACATTGTGCACGTTGTTTAAATCTTGCTAAGGAAGAGACAACTAAAGTGATTACATTTATTCAACTTATTTATATACATGTATGAATCACAATAGTTTTGATAGAACCGGGTACACGGGAACACGGGATCACGGGTCGCGTCAAAAACACCAAAATTGGATCATTAAAGCACATGTCCCTGCACAACATCACAAAACACAACCTACTTGGCTCCCCCTACACTTATTGGTGGAAATGGGTGAAGGTGAAAAAGGGTGGAAAGGGTGGAAAAGGTAAAACTCTAACCTAGTTATATGATGCTTGATTATTTATCACGAGTCTCTAGCTCGACTCGATTTCCCGAATATCATCATTCAAATGGGAAAAATCATGGAAAAACCAAGATTTCCAAGGGAGGAAAATCTCTCCATGATAAAGGGTGAAACATAGTCATATAAGAAATACCCCAAGAAAAATCCACCCGGGCCAAACACATAATTTCCATCACGAAAGGAATTAAACCCCGAGGTGGTAAAATCACACAAAGCAAAGAAAAGTGGGGTACCCTTAGTCAAAAGTCTCTCATAAGGAAGGGTAAGGTGATTTGGCAATGAAAGTAAAAGAGTCTCTATTCCGGGATCAAACACCGGTTCCTTAACGAGAAAATAACAAGAGGTGTTGACATTAAAGCTCAAAATGTCATCATAATCCAAAGTGGGAAAGTCGTCCTCTTCCAAACTTGATGTGAAAACATAAGTATCATCGTAGTCATAGGAAAACTCTTCCTCGTGAGGGAAATATGTATTTAGAAAGATATTTAAATCCTCCTCAAATGGAATATTATCTAAAGTAGGAATGATCTCTAAGAGTGGAGGATCCTCCTCAAAAGTCATGACTTCTAAAATTAGGGTATAAAAGTCAAAAGGAGTCTCCATAATGGAAGAATCACTCATAGAGATATGGGGTACATTAAGGTCACAAGGTGGGTCATCAAAAATAATGAGATCACTTAAAGAAGTGTCATCATCGTAATCATCAAATATTGGTGGATCAAAAGTGGGTGGGTCAAATGGTGGGTCATCTAAACCGAAGATAGTGTGATCACTTAAAGAAGTGTCATCACTATAAGTATCATAAATAGGAGTTTCAAAAATTTGAGGCTCTAAGGGAAGGGATGAAGTTATCACAAAATCATTTTGATTAGACTTTTTAATTCCAAAAGGATTAATAAAAATCTATTCATTGTCATAATTAAGAACATCACTCATATTGATCGACTCTTTTCCATTTTATTTAGTTGTGATTTTTCCCATTTTAAAAACTTGTTGTTCATCCCTAACCCTAAGAATTAACTCCCCTTCGGCCACATCAACTAAGGCTTTTCCAGGTCGTAAGGATGGTCTACCAAGTATTAACGGAATACGAGGATCCATCTCATAGTCGACAACGACAAAGTCCACGGGAAAAGTGAATGTACCAACTCGAACAAAAACGTCTTCAGCAATACCAACGGGGTATGCGAGAGTTCTATTAGCTAATTCGAGAGTCATGCGAGTCGGTACAAGGTCAGGTAATGATAATTGTTTCCATACCGAGAGTGGCATAAGATTGATGCTAGCGTCAAGATCCGCTAAAGCCATACAATCATCAATTTGAGGAAACGAGCAAGGTAACACGAATCGTCCGGGATCTCCTAGCTTTTCGGGAAGCTCTTTGAGAAGAATCGCGGAACAATTCTCATTTAAACGAGTATTAACGAGCTCTACCATTTTTTCCTTCTTATTGAGCAAATCTTTGAACATTTTCACAAATTTAGGCATTTGAGCAAGTGCTTCAATAAGGCTAATGTTAACATTCACTTGGGAAATCATTTTCAAAAAGTTGGAAACGTGAACGTCATCTTTGGTAAGCAATTTAGCCTTGTCCAACCTAGAGGGATAAGGGATATTGGGCTTTGAAGTTAAAGGTTGAGAAGGATAAGGACTCGCTTCTTGAAAAACCTTAGGGTTAGGCTCATTAGGCAATGGAGAACTAGTATTAGGAGTGGTAGTGGGAGGAATCACCTAAGGGGGAGTAGGATTACTCATTATGACCTCCGGGCCTTGTCTCTCCTTTATGGGCGAAGAGATGGAAGGTCCCACTAAAGTGGCTCCACTTCGAGTAGTGATAGCACTCACATTAGCACGAGGGTTTGAAGGTCTACGTGATTAATGGCCTATTCTATATCATGGATTTGGTGGATTAGGTTGGTTGATTTAGATGATAATCATAAGGAAATGAAGGAAAGAGATGAAGGATTAGAGAGAGAAAGGAGAGAAAAGGGGAAAATGTAGAGAGAGAAAGTGAAAGATGAAATATGATTAATTGTAAAATGGAATCAACAACCCCTCCTAACATGCTAGGAGGGGATATATATAGCCCACCCTACATGTGGGCTATATGGACTATACAATAATTAAATAGATCACGAGCCCATTACATAATTATCGTTGGAGCGACCGATCCTTCATAAATACGTAAAAACGTATTTCTAACAATCTCCCCCTAAGGGAGGTCGCTCTAAGAAACAAAGTTCTAAATAATCTATAACTCGTGATCTATGCTAACTAAGATGTGACCGAGACTTTATTGGGAAAAACGTATTTCCAACAATCTCCCCCTAAGGGAGGTCACATCTTTTTACAAAATCTTAAACCTAGCATCTATGCTTGAGTCTTCGATCTTGTTCTTGTGAATATGCTTGATGTGATCTTTGACTTTAGTCTTGAGCATGTTTCCTTGCCTTGACCTTGTGCATTCTTCACTTGTGATATTTGCCTCTTTGTGACTTCATGTTCCACATACTTATACTTTTAAATTCTTGAAAGCTTCAGAGTTTGATACAGCGGAAGACTTGACCTTCAGGCTTTCTTGAATTTGTTGAAGTACTAATTGTATGTAGTATAAGCATGTGGTGACGACTTCTTCTGGATTATACACCGCAATGCCACCTTCTTGTTACGCTGCATAAGACAGTTAGCAACAAAACAATATACACGGATGAAATGGCCTTGAACATTTCATTCTAATTCGGTAGCATTTCACCTCCGGTCGGTGAAGACCGTTGGACGATATTAAATATCGTACTTGTGGCAGGTAGTTTCAATAAAGAACCTCCTTGACAAGATTTCGCGGGTAAACCCGTTCTCTTTACTCGACCGTCCAAAGCTGACTGCGAACGTAAAGAGTGGATCATTTGGATAATATTATCCGCATGATTTGAAGCCGTCAATTCATGTTCCTGGAACAAGTGAAGTTCAATTAAGAACCGCACCATCGTTGCTTTCCAGTTGTCACTAGCTTGATTCATATAGAATCTTGCAAGTTACCTACCAAGTGTTGTTTGATGTTAACACTAGAAGGATTTCCACTCGTCACTGTGATCAATAAAGAGTCACTCTGAGTGTTCTGGCAAGATCATATGATAATGCGTAGAGGCCTGGAACGTGTTTAAATTCATTTAAGAATTAAACCACTGTTGCTTTCCAGTTATCACAAGTTTGATTCATAAAGAACCGCACAAGTCACCTACCATGAGCTTTTTGATATTCGCTCAAGAAGGATTTCCATCTTCATTGTAAATACTTTCGTATTACTCGGATGTTCAGGCAAGATCATGAAGATTTTGCGTAGGACTCTTAAGATCTTTCTTACTTTTCACAGTGTGTGAAGAAGCAAGGAATAATGAAAGTGTGTCCTAATGAGATATTTGATGATCTCAAATGGCTCTAGACTCGATCGTGCATTTTGGATTTTTAGTGATCGGAGGCTGGAGAGGAGTGCCACCTTTTCAATACCAGTCTATTCGGAGTGAATAAACCAATAGATAACGTGTTGATCTCAGTGTGATTAAAACAAATACCTTTTGAGAGATATTTGAGTTAGCTGGGAAGGGTTGTGCATTGCATCACTGGGTCCATGACGTCTTTCTTCAATATCGAGAATCATTAGCAAAAATGACCTCAATAGCATATGTATTGTCCCGGTTTCTGCCTAAAGTTGTAAGGAGGGCTTCTTTCTTTACACCCTTTATCTTTACAATTCTTTTTCATTCTTCAACCCCTTCAATGCTTACCAATACGTCATCACTAGCACCTTGTTGTGATTGTTCCAGTGCTAACTTAAGTACTTGGTCGGCATTCAGCTACGTTCACAATCTTTCTCCATCTTTCCTAAGGACTACTATTTCTAGCTATGGAATGTCCTTGGGAAGATTCCTCCGGTTCTAGAGAAATCATTGGACTTTAACCTATCCTACCATCCTTATGTCACCACAATCGTCACCGTCGTGAATAGAGATGTTTTTGGGTAAGTGTATGTCACCATGAAATCCACTTTGAAGTGCAAATCCATTTTGCTCCCCCTTAACATATGCTACGATATTCGAAAACATTTCGCACATGTCGGGATGAAGCTAGCACGTTAAGTCAAACCATTTATGATTGATCATATCCCATATTAAATCACATTTTCTCCCCCATATTAAAAATATTAACCCAATCGATGTTTTTAATATCAATTGATTTAATAGCATTTTAAGAAAATTTGGGAAGAAAAATGCAAGTCCAATTATCTTCATGAATTACACAAGCTCCCCTTCAAATTAATGAGGGTGTGCTGAAACGTAAATTAAATACCTTTTAAACACAAGTGTAAGGTATTTATCACGTGCAAAGATCATATATGATAATGAATTCACAAGATTAGCAATGTACGAGGTTGGACCTGAATGATGGAGAACATCATATGAGAGATTCACATGGTTCTTGTTCACGAATGTTGGTCTCCTCGTCACGTTCCCGAGAAAATTAATTCTCGTTGTTGAGTCAAAGCTTTCCGGTGAAATGCTTGACTTGATTATGAAAAGCGGGTTGCTATCTGAAATAATAGCAAGCCATATGGAGCATGTTTTAAATCTTTTAAACTTCTGCTCGAACTTTATTTACAACCCCGTGTCATTATTGAATGACATTTCTAGGTTCGTAAATATTATCGATTCCAGAAGACATGCTCGTTTTATCAAAACATTTTTGAACACACAATTTTAAAAGATTTAGAAAAACCTTTTGAGAAATTCTCGAAAAATTGTGTTCAAAGTTTTGAAAAACAATTACTTGAGCTTAAGATTTGGAATATCTTAGGAAGCTCAAGTCCGAGAAGTTGTAAACTTCTCGTTGTTAAGGATAAGTTTATCATCGGCGATAAAATTTCCTTTTATCTGAAGAACGAGTCCTAAGCTGACATTTACTTAGAAGTCGTGTTCATGAGCTTGAAAACTTTGACTGTTTTAACGGAAAGCTCATGACCGAGAAAGGTTAATTTCTCGTTACGAGGAAAAGTTCTCTTATTTAAAAGATACACTTTCCTTTCTGAGCTTAAAACTTCGAATGTTTTAATACAAGCTCATGACCGAGAAAGGTGAATTTCTCGTTAAGAGGATAAGTTATCATAAATGATAAACTTTCCTTTATTTTAAGTTCGAGTTACAGTCTGACATTTAACTGTAAGTCATATACACGAGCTTAAAACCTTTGAATGGTTTTAATGTAAGCTCGTGTCCGAGAAAATTTAATTTCTCGTTGTAAGGATAAGTTTATCATCGGCGATAAACTTTCCTTTATTTGAAGAACGGGTTACCATCTGATATTTAATGATAAACCATTTACACGAGCTTAAAACCTTTGAATGGTTTTAGGGTAAGCTCGTGTCCAAGAAAACTTAATTTCTTGTTAAGAGGGTAAGTTATCGTTGTGTGGATAAACTTCCCTGTCTCTGAAGTCCGGGTCATCGTCTGTCATTTAACGAGGAGCCATAATGCATGAGCTTAAAAACTTGGAATGTTTTTGATATAAGCTCATGCCCGAGAAAAATGAATTTCTCGTTTTTAGGATAAGTCATCATTGGGATGAACTTTCCTGTCTTTGGAGATCGAGTTACAGTCTGTTATGTGACTGTAAGTCCTTGTTTGCAGCTTAACCATGAATCCCCTGAGACATTTGTTTCTCTGGTATCTGCTTCTTCAGCAACCAAACTCTAAGAGTGTCCTTAGTTGAACGGTACACAACGATTGGACCGCTTCGTTCTTTTGGAACATCAACTTTGGTACCTGCAATCTCATTAGGAATTTGCATGCTTTGACGTGGGTTAGCAATATCAATTATAGAAGCACATGGGGGTTCACAGTTGGCTTTACTTGTTTCAGAGGCGACCTGAGTAGATGATTCACTAGTCTTGGCTGGCAAACGTTTCCTTTTATAGAAAACCTTAAGTTTAGGCGTAAGTGAAGTATCATCTTTATCAGTTTCCTCCCTAGTAGACTTAGTAGAATCGGAGACTATCCTAGTTAAAGGGCACTCGTTTCCTACAAGAGTGAAAGTTCTACCAGTGGGGCGCCACATTTTACCAACGGGTTTGATTTTAGCAACCCACTGGGATTGAAGTCTAGCACGGGAGTTCACCTCATTAAGCAATTTTTTGATACAGGAATCATGATTTGCCGTAAAGACACATTTTCTACATGTTTTACAAGTAGCATATTTAATGTCCGAGTAAGATCTAGAATCCCTAGATGATTGATTGATGCTCCTAGGATTGGACATGCTACGGTTAGCAGTGTTGGGTAAACTAGAAGGCATCTGACTAGGTTTGAAATTCCTATCTCTTACATGTGTCTTTTGCTTAGCTTCCCTAAGATCAGATTCATGGCAAACGTCATTTGAACTAGTTCTAGACGTGGTCTTGGTATTTTTAGGGAAACTAGAGGCAATCATATGATTTGGTCTTGCTAAAGCTGGAGTGATCACATTGGGCCTAGTTGCTGGAGTGACTGGTCTAATAAGATGAACCAAATCAACTTGGGAGGCAAACCGCGGTCTCGAGGATTGTGGTCGCTCGGATCTAAATGCAGTAGGTTGTCTGACAATCGGTTGTCTGACGAACTGATTTGTAGGCGGTTTCCCCAAGATTGATGGTTTTTCAAGCTTAGTGTCCACACTAGGTCCTTTACTTTTCCTTAACTCGTTTTTCAACGCAGCTATAGCAAAAACCTTTTCCTGTACTTGGGCTTTTAACGTTTCATTTTCTTTGAGCACGTTATCTTGGGATGCCAACTTAGATTCAAGCAGTTGAATTTGTTTCAAAAGATTATCCTTTTCAGCTTTAGAATCTAGAACAGTTTGATCCAATTTTCTTTCAAGAACAACGTTTGACTTTTCAAGTTTTTCAAAGTATGTTTCAAATTTGTCCGTTTTCTTAGAAAATTCAAGTTTGGCATCCTCAAGATCTTTTGATTGTCGAGCTACGATCGTTTCGAGCTCTTTAATCTTGGAATCAGAAGCAGTCAATGAAGCAGTTATAGGATAATTATCATGAAGTTTAGCATTCTGAATAATCTCTCCCCCATTATGACTTACATCGGATGAATCAGAAGTGGTATTGCTATCACTCGTTTCCATCCCATGTTTGTCATAATTAGGTTCAGAATTCTCAATATGCGGCATATCATCAGCATGTACATCATAAACAACATCACATTGTACCATGTTTGCAGGCTCTGCGTCATAAATGGGTAAGGTGTCATCAAGAGAAATCTCGTGAACATTCCCTGACGTGCCACTGGCATCATGTTGTCCTCCTGATTCGGTGCTCTTGCCATCGTTAGGCTCCAAGTTGTCAACCGTATGACCATTATCCTCTTGCATCTGCGTCATTGATTCTTGCACTCCATTATCATACACTTGCTGAAGTTGTGATCTTTGATATATCGAAGACGAGACCGATGACATGAGTTTCAAAATCGTATCACGGAAAACTCGAAGCTCGGTATGTGTATCTTGAAGAAACGATTGGCAAATCATTGAACTTTCAGGCTTGATGATATTAAATTGGAGGAAAGGCGTGAGGTGTGTCACAAGAGCCTTATATGCAAGTACCGATGCAGAGTGATTAAAGTTTCCATGGTTGAGTTGCTCGGCGAGTTGGGTCAAAGCAGTAAAAATGGAGTCGATGAATATATGACGATCTTGTCCAAAGATTGTCACAAATTCACTCCCTCCTTGAAGGTGTGAAAGAGTGACTAGATGATATTGAAGCATTTGAAATGAATTTATACCACTTTCTTTAGCTTTGTCGTGCATTCGATGCAAGTCTCCCTTTTTAAGTGTCGAATTTAACGAGTCCATTGAAAATCGAGGAAATTCGATTTGACTCAAAAGATGTTGTCGGCTCAAACGATTATGAATTAAACCCGATCAAAAATCTGTAGTCGCTAAAAATAAAACCCGTCATGTTGACTCGTCACTTTGTCTTCAAATCCGGCCACAATAACGTTTAACCCGATAAATGTTTTTCACGTTAAACTTGGAAAATACCCGCTTCGACACGATTTGCCAAAAATTACTAAACAAAATGCTAAAAATATAAAAGTGACAAAATAAAAATATAAAAGGGACAAAAATACAAAAAAATAAAATGTGATATTTTTAAAATAAAATGTAATATTTTAAAATAAAAAAGGATTAATTTAACTAAAAATAAAAAATAAATAAACTTTTTAAAAATTAACTTTAAGAAAACTTAATCTAAAAATAGAAAAAGGAAAGAATAACAAAAAATCTGATATTTTTGGAATCTGATATAATTTAAAAAATCGTTTTCTGATATAAAAGATGAAACGTGTAACACAAAGAAACAGATATTAAAAATCTTCCCTTGTTTTCTCCGTCAACCAAAAAACACGTGGCCCAATAAGGTTGCTTTCACCGCCCCACTTGTTCGCTTTGTTATATCCGCCCAAGAAAATAACAGTCAAATCTAATCTCTCTTCTCTCACTCAATCGTCTTCTCTCTCTCCTCACAAGTTACCAACACAAAGCTCTCTTCTCTCTCAATCTAAACACCTCCTATTCTGCTCAACTGAATCCCAGACACAGATCAAAAGGTCATTAGAACCCTTAAACCTATTATCCAAAACGAAAACACCCTTGTTTTCAATGATCAAAACAATTTTATGGCTTTAAGATCAATTAAATATTGGTCTCGGGTAAGATTTTCTTTTAATTTTATGTTGAGTCCCTCTTCTTCTGTAGCGTCTTTCTTTGTGTCGAGAGGGTGAGGGTTTTCGATGGTTGTGTTGTTCTGGGTTGAGTCGAGTCAAGATCTTTGGTGAGGGTGAGGGTGTTATGTAGTCTGTGTTGTGAGGGTCGAGAGGGTGTCTTGAAATACGAGAGTGTTTGAGATTCGAGACGAAAGTGTGATGTTTTTGTTTTGTGTTTCAGTGATTTGTTTGAATCTGGATTCGAGTCTGTGTGAGTAGGTCGAGTTGTGTGAGTGTCAGTGAGTCGAAGGGTGTGGATTTGTTTAGAGTCGGTTCGAGAGTTGTTTGTGGGTCTTATCGAGGGTCTGTGAGGTTGTTTGTGAGAATGGGTGTCCGAGAGTGTGAGATGGAGGGATGTCGGTTGGTGATGGTGTTGTGTTTGTGTCGGAGAGGTGTGAGACGAGGGTGTATTGGGTCTGTTTAGGTTAAGGGTCGAGGGTGTGTGAGTGGTGGTGTTGGTGTCGAGTCAAAAGGAGAGAGTCGAGTGGGTGTCGGTGAGGGAGAAAATGAGAGGGTTTGGATGGATAGGTTGTTGTGAAGTCTGTGAGTTAAGATTTGTGGGTGAGTCGTTTTTGAATGATTCGAGTCTTAGGTGTGTCTGAATGATTCGAGTCTGTGAGTGAAGGGTAAACAATGAGAGTCGAGTGGTTTGGTCGATGTGGGTCTGAGTCGAAAGGTTTTGAGTGGTTCGAGAGTCAGTCGAGTTATTTTTGATTCAAAGTGGGAGTCTGTTTCGAGGGAATGAGTCTTTTTGAAAGACGATGATTTGCCCGTTTATTTTGAATATGGTTGCTTCATTCGGAAGAGTTCCGAATCGGAACTATTTCTTGATCCGGAAGTTCTTGGTTCGGAAGTTCTTGATCCGGAACTTCTTGATCCGGAACTTTTGGCTTGATCCGGAAGTTCTTGGTTCGGAAGTTCTTGCTCCGGAACTTTTTGATCCGGAACTTCTTGGTCCGGAAGTTCTTTCACCCGGAACTTTTTTAGGTTTGATTCGGAACTTAGAGATTTTGATTCGGAACTTTTCTATTCAGAAATTTTCAGATCGCCCGGAACAGGACAACAATTGACAGACTGAAACTTGAGATCAAAAACCTTGATTATGAAGGACTGTTGGACAACTGGACAACTGGACAAAAACTGAGACCCAATAGATTAAAAAAAAAAAATACTAATTATAAAAATATTGATTAAAAAACTATATAAACTGTATAAAAAATAGATGCTGGTTAAAGTAATAAGTGATAAAAAAATAATAACTGGTAAAATAGATTAAAAAAATAAAAATAAGAAAATAATAATAAAAAAATTGATTCAAACAAAAAAAAAAAAATAGTCAAAATAGAAGGATTTAAACAAAAAAAAAATACAAAATTAAAAAAAAGAGAAAAACACAAACTTTTATAAAAAATACCAACTTTTTATAAAAAAGACAAACTTTTTAAGATTTTATAAAGAAATTTTTGATTTTTATATAAAAAGTTGTGATTTTTATCTAAAAAGTAAAAAAATTTGAAGATTTGATATGATTTAACATATAAAAACACAAACTTTTTATAAAAAATACAAACTTTTTATGATTTAAGCATGATTAAATCAAAACCCACCAAAATCAAAAAGAAATAAAACAAGAATAAACCAAACTAACCATGGCTCTTGATACCTATTGAAGGTCTACGTGATTAATGGCCTATTCTATATCATGGATTTGGTGGATTAGGTTGGTTGATTTAGATGATAATTATAAGGAAATGAAGGAAAGAGATGAAGGATTAGAGAGAGAAAGGAGAGAAAAGGGGAAAATGTAGAGAGAGAAAGTGAAAGATGAAATATGATTAATTGTAAAATGGAATCAACAACCCCTTCTAACATGCTAGGAGGGGATATATATAGCCCACCCTACATGTGGGCTATATGGACTATACAATAATTAAATAGATCACGAGCCCATTACATAATTATCGTTGGAGCGACCGATCCTTCATAAATACGTAAAAACGTATTTCTAACAGGGTTAGTCTCAGTATTAGAAGGTAAGGCTCCTTGGGGTCTAAGGGCTTGCAACATTTGCATGAAATTCCTATCGGTGGACTCTTGCATTTGTTTCATAGTTCTCTCATGTTCGGTCAATTTTTGGAGAACCAAGTCTATTTGAGGATTAGTAACATTCCCTTGATTAAACCCTTGATTACCTTGATAATGAAACCCTTGATTTTGAAAACCTTGGTTTTGAAATTGATTAGGATTTTGAAAGCCTTGATTTTGAAAACCTTGGTTATTAAAGCCTTGATTTTGAGTATTAAACCCTTGGTTTTGCCCTTGAAAATTCTCTTGATTTTGGTTAAAACCTCTTGCATTTGAATTCCCTTGAAAATTACCCATTTGATGACCTTGGTTCCTATTTTGGTATTGGGTATTTTGGGCGGGTGGGGGTGGTCTTTGTGGAGCTACAAAACCCGGGGGAGCCAAATAGTTAGTACTCTTATAAGACAAATGGTTAACATCAACGTTGAACTAAAAATTTAAATCTAGATGCAACAAAAATAACTATAATTAAAAATAAATCTAAATGCGATATTAATCTAAATGTAAGCAAGTAAAGCAAATAAAAGTCACGAAATATGAAATCACAAAGATAAACTTAAAAATAAGCATAAAGCTTCAACCTTTTAAGCTTATTAATCTTTTTAGATGATAATGCTACAAGCTTTATATACTAATAAGCTTAATAATCACAAAAAGGTGTAAACTTTTTACTAATTATAAGCTTATCTAAATGAAATCTAACTTTAAAAACATTTAAACTATTTTTTAACACAATAATAATAACTAAAACTAATTAAACCGGTTTTTTTTATGAAAAATATAACTTTTATTAAAAACAATTTAAAACTATAACGATCTAATTAATAAAAGTAAAGCGATAAAGCTAGAAAAATAAAAAGGAGAACTTTAGTACCCGTGGTCCGTAGAAAACGCTCTAAAACAAACAACATCAACAACGTCAACAAAATACGGCCCGTAAAGTACACGACCAACCAATATCAAACTAAAACTAAGCGTAACCCGACCCGTGAAGTACACGGCCAACCAAATCAATCTCTAACCAAATTAATCAACCATATCAAGCTTGAACCAAATTAATCAACTATAAGCTCTTCTTCAAAAAAATGATAGATCGATACACCGAGATCAAAGAAAACACAAAAGGTTAGGATAATAAGCAATAATTATTATATGATAAAGAGATTTAGTTAAAACTAATAGATCTAAACAACTAATAGATATAAACTAAAAGTAATTAATTAAAAAACTAGCTTATAAATAAGTTGTAAGCCTAAGTTTAGAACTTATGAAATTTAAAAAGCTAAAAAGAAAAACTAATCCCAAAATAATAAATCTTAACTTATTTGGAAAAAGTTTAAAAAACTAATCCCAAAATAATAAGCTAGATTATAATTAAAAATAAAAAGAAAGGAAGAATGAGAATTAAACTAAAGAGATTATTAATAAGCTAATAGATCTAAACTAATTTTTTTGTTTTTATAAAAGTATTTAAATTTTTAAGCAAAAACTAATAGATCTAAACAACTAATATATATAAACTAAAAGTAATAAATTAAAAAACTAGCTTATAAATAAGTTGTATGCCTAAGTTTAGAACTTATGAGATTTAAAAAGCTAAAAAGAAAAACTAATCCCAAAATAATAAATATTAACTTATTTGGAAAAAGTTATGAAAAACTAATCCCAAAATAATAAGTTAGATTATAATTAAAAATAAAAAGAAAGGAAGAATGAGAATTAAACTAAAGAGATTATTAATAAGCTAATAGATCTAAACTAAATTTTTTTTTGTTTTTATAAAAGTATTTAAATTTTTAAGCTAAAACTAATAGATCTAAACAACTAATATATATAAACTAAAAGTAATTAATTAAAAAAAATATCTTATTAATAAGTAGTAAGTCTAAGCTTAAAACTTATGTGATTCAAAAAGCTTGAAAGCTAAATGAACAAATCACCCACAATAAGCTAGATCTATAAAATAGCTCCCAATAAGCTTGAAATAAGATGACTTATTTCAAACTTATATATAAATTTTAACTTATTTGGAAAAAGTTATGAAAAACTACTCCCAAAATAATAAGCTAGATTATTAAGAAAAGATAAAGAAAGGTAGAATGAGAATAAGCTAAGAGAATAAGCTAAAACTTGAATTTTATTAAAAGTGAAAAATCTTAATGAATAAGCTAGTACAAGATTTGAAAGAGAAAAATACAGAAACTATGTGTAAACTACTATAATGAAAAACTTGATGAAAGAAAAACTAGTGAAAAATAAGGGGAGAGGGGGACTTTATATAGAGCCAACATTGGGGGTATTTAAGTCATTTACTAGCTAATTTTTGCATGGAGGCTAAGCATATGGGAGCACATGTCTTCACCTTCTTATCATAATCCTGACACACGCCCAGCTTGTGTTGACGTGCGCCATATGCCACGTGTCATCCTCTGATTGGTTTGAAAAGCTGAGTCAACTGCCACCTCGTCATTCTCTGCCACCTCTGTCATTCTATGCCCCCTCGTACCAGCAATAATGCACTAGATCCCATAAAAAATTCACAGTTAAGCGTGCTTGGGAGAGAGTAGTACTAGCCTGGGTGACCCGCTCGGAAGTCCAACACTAAAAAATTCATAGAAAATATACCGTGAGGAGATACGACGCAAGGTCAGGACCGTTGGCTTCGTAATTTTGTGCTCTTCAATTTGGTTTATTAGTGGATGACTTGGGAGATTGGAAAAATGGTCCTTGTTGTAAAATCTTTATCAAATCTTCGTCTTTAGCCCTCCAAACTTCATTCTTTTGGCACTTTTGGTCCTTTGACTTTATCTTTGACCTTTTTCTTCGATAAATGTCCGTGAAATCCCGTGTTTTCATTCCTTTTGATATTTTGTACCTATTTTCACAACAAAAACACAAACCACGCATAATTCCGACATTTACGATATTAATTACACGTTTTGGTCTCGTTTTCATTGTTTTAAGTGGTAAAAGGATAAGTGTTTACACACTTATTAATAACCAATAAGTTCCAATGGAGAATCCTTTGGATACCATAATCCCAAGGTGGGATAGCACCTAAGGTATCTAAAGATCCTTTTGACAGCATGAAGATGACACTCTTTGGGAGTCACCTAATGGCGTGCACATGCACACACAGCAAACATGATGTCAGGTCTAGAAGCTGTAAGATACATCAATGATCCAATCATTGATCTATAATGCCTGACATACACCTCTTTTCCATCTCCAGTCTTTCCCCAAGGGTGTTTCCTATCCATGGATGTGCTAGCCCGTTTTTCATGTGGAGAAAAACCAAACTTCTTCAAGATCTCTGCTACATACTTGTCTTGAGAGATAAAGATACCATCTTCTTTCTGTTGTACTTGTAAACCTAGAAAGAAGTTCATCTCCCCCATTGCACTCATCTTGAATTTGTCTGTCATGATCTTGGAAAATTCTTCACTCATCTTTGGACTTGATGAACCAAAGATGATATCATCCACATAGACCTGAACAAGTAGAAAGTCCTTACCAGTCTTCTTGGTAAATAAAGTCTGGTCTATGTTGCCCCTCTTAAATCCATTTTCCACCAGATAGGTGGACAATGTTCCATACCATGCTCTTGGGGCTTGATGAAGTCCATACATTGCTTTCTTCACCCTATACACTTTGTATGGATGTTCTGAATCTTCAAAACC
Source organism: Glebionis coronaria (assembly GCA_025667525.1). Lineage (NCBI taxonomy): Eukaryota > Viridiplantae > Streptophyta > Magnoliopsida > Asterales > Asteraceae > Glebionis > Glebionis coronaria. The sequence continues at coordinate 227,629,153 of CM046881.1, forward strand.
AGGAGGCTGCATTACATAAACCTCCTATGCAATTTTGCCATAAAGAAAGGCACTCTTCACATCCATTTGATAAACTATGAAGCCCATGAAAGAAGCATAGGCTAGGAAAATCCTTATTGCTTCAATCCTTGCAATAGGTGCAAAAACCTCTTCATAGTATATTACCTTTTCTTGTGTATAGCCTTGAGAAACTAAACGTGCCTTGTTTCTTACCACAATTCCTCTTTCATCTTTCTTGTTTCTAAGAACCCAACGTGTCCCAATAGGTCTTACATATCTTCGACAATCCACTAACTCCCAAACATCTTGAATAGCAAACTGGTGAAGCTCATCCTGCATTGCTTCCACCCAACTTGGTTCTTTGAGAGCATCAAAAATCTTATTGGGTTCCTGTTGTGACAGAAACAAACAAACAAACATGCTTGTACAAGAGGGTATCAACCTTCTTGTGGATATTGGCAATAAAACCTCCTTGATTCTGATGAGACCTTCTTGTTTGAACAGGAGACAACACATCACCAATGATTCGAGAAGGAGGATGATTTTTTATAGTAGTTGTAAGTGTTCCTCCTTCAATGAGTATGTTGTCTTCAATATCAGTCTCCATGTTGTCAATATCATCTTCATATCCTCCTCCATCATCGCTAAAACGAACCTCTTCATGAACTATGGAAGGTTCACCTTGTTCAAAAGTATTGGAAGAGAATAAATGGTCAAATTGGTTGTCAGCGTTTGAGCTATCAACGCCTGAATTTGGCCTGTCAGCGTCGGATTTACCTTTATCAGCGCTTGAAGATTCATGCATGTTTTCATCAACTGGCTTTTCTTATGGACCATCTTTCTCCTTATCAGCAGCAGCAGCTTGTGCAAATCCACCAGTCCATATAGGAATGGTAACATACTCAAGTATGTGGTCTGATTTGACTGCATGTGATCCTTCTACCATGTCAACTTGTTTACCTGCAATTTCAACAATAGGTTCTTCCACAAAATTTGAATCCTTTTTCACAATGTCTGGATTAGTAACAGGCATATAATTCAAGGTTCTAGATAAAGGCTCTAGATCAAAGAACCAGTTTGGTCCACTCCCAGGATCACTAGGTTTACTCTCTAAAAACTTAACATGTACCTTTTCAAGTATACGTTTTTCTTTCTTATTGTAAACCCTATATCCTTTGCTCTGCACTGAATAACCCATAAAGTAGCCTTCATCACCTTTAGCACCGAACTTTCCTAAGTCATCACTAGCATCCAATATCACTACATGACATCAAAGGGTTTAAGAAAACCAATATTAGGTTTCCTATTCCAAAATAGCTCATAAGGTGTCTTATTATGGATTTTGTTGACCAATGCTCTATTCTGAACATAGCAGGCTGTATTCAAAGCCTCAGCCCAAAAAGCAATGGGAAAGTGAGCATCAGCCAACATTGTCCTAGCTGCTTCTATGAGTGTTCTATTCTTCCTTTCAGCCACCCCATTCTGTAGTGGGGTTCTAGCTATGCTAAATTCCCTAGTAATCCCTTTATTGACACATAAGGCATCTAACAATTGGTTTCTAAACTCACCACCATTATCACTTCTAAGTATTTTAACCTCATTCCCAGTTTTCTTTTCAATTTGGGTAATAAAGTTAATCAAAACTGTGGCAGTTTCACTTTTTAAAGCCAAAAAGAAAGTCCAAGTAAATCTAGAAAAATCATCAGTTATGACTAAATAATAGGATTTACCATTCAAAGTCTCTATATTAGTTGGGCCAAATAAGTCCATATGTAGCAAGTGGAGTGGTTTAGAACTAGAGTGCACAAGTTTAGACTTAAATGAGACTTTGTGCTATTTGCCTTTAAGACATGCAACACAAGAATGATCATTGTGGAAAGCCTCTTCAGGCAAACCATCAACTAAACCATGTCTCACGAGTCTATTGATGTTCTTAAAGTTTATGTGCCTTAACCTTCTGTGCCATATATTACTTTCATCTACTGAAGCTTTAGCATATAGACATGACAAATTGTTGTTCATCCTATTTCCATTAAGATTAACATTATAGATGTCCTTATGCCTAGGTGTTCTATAGTCAATAAAATTCACATCAGGCATTTTAAAGTCTTGCTTAACACCAAGCATTCAGTATCAGTGAAAAGAACCTTATGCTTATTGTCACAAACTTGTGACACACTAAAAAATTATAATCAAGTTCTTTTACCAGAAATACGTTTTCAAAACACAAATTATTGGTGATAAGAGTTCCTTTGCCAGAAATTGTGCCATATCATCCTCCAAAGTACACTTGGTCACCATCTTTAATGGGGGTAAAGTTAGTCAAATAATCTTCCTTCCCCTCCATGTGCCTAGAGCATCCACCATCCCAATATCCATAATCATTTACCTGCTTTTGAATGCCCTACACATAAAGAAAACAAATTAGTTTTCTTTGGGAACCCAAGCCTAAGCAGACTTGGATTCATTTGGTTGTTCAACAAGAACATATTTAGTCCTTATAACAACCCCTTGTTCATCCCTTTGAGGATTGAACACCCAGTTGACCCCAATTGGTTTAGTTATGACCTTTGAAATATAATGAAATCTGTTACAAGTCATAGAACTCCCATTAGAATTAGGGTTTTGGCCTTGTTTGGGTCTCCATGTTAAACTAGATGAAGCTTTAGACCCCTTTCCCTTAGGCTGCAAGTACTTGTTATTACCTGGTTTAACAACATTGGAAACATTCCTGTCAGCGTTAAATTTATTCTTGTCAGCGTTGAATTCTCACTTATCAGCGCCAAAATTAGGGTTTGCTACAGGAACCCATTGTCTGTTAGACCATGTATTGGTCTTTTGAAAGGGCCTTTGTCCATGAGTATTAGTCCCTCTAGTAAAGAATGGAGCTGGTCTAGTAACTTGTAGACTTGATTGGACAAAAGGTCTGGGTTTGACCATGGTTGACTTATTGTCAGAGTTGACTTTTGAAGCACTGACACATTTATAAGCCAAATGAGAAAAACTCCCATATATATATAACAAGCTTTTCTAGACATAACCTTAGGTCTAGATTGAAAGAACCATGTCCCATTAACACTAGCTTGACTTTGTTGTGACCTAGGTTTTCTATACATTTCAGCATACTTGACACTAGATTTTCTATTAACATATGAGCCGAGGTCAACAGGTTTTCCAGTAGAAGGGTTGGTCACAGTTATGGGTGTACACTCAAGTGGACTCTCACTAAGCATTCCACCTTTAACAAACAGTGTAGGGTTGGCTTTCTTCCATTGTTCCAAGTCAGTTACTTTTTTCTTATACTCCTCTACTGGAGTAAGAACTCTTGGTGGAGGAATAAATTCCTTTTCTTGGAGTTCTGGTATACCAGTCCAAGACAAATCCTTTCTCAGGACACCATGAAAGTTTCCAGCAGGTGGTGGAACATTAACATACTCTTTTAGCCCAATCCCATACATATCCCTAGAATCTCTTTGCTCACTTACACATTTTTCTAGGGTTTGAGAGGCTTTATCAAAATTTTGTATTTTAAGCCCTACTTTCTCTTTATCTTTAATGGCCTTATCTAACTTAAGTTGGATAACTCCTTTGGATCTCTCCAGTATGTCCCTAAGTTCAACACTAACTTTGAGGTCATGAGACAAAACATTAATTTGATCTTTTAGGTCAAATTCCATTTTCTTATATTCTTCTACACTCTTTTCAGTTTGAACAAGTGTCATTTGATAATTAGATAGCTTTCATTTTTCATCAAAAACATCTGATTTTAACTTTAAAATTTATTTGTTAAGTTTTTTAGTGTTTAAACAACAGCCTTTACTACAGAAAGCATCATCATATAACTCATTATCTGATGAAGTCGAAGAATGTGCCATGAGAGCAAAGTGAACATGCTCGTCTTCTTCATTTTCCATAATCAAGGCCTTGTTCTCTTCCACATCCTTTGCCAAAAAGCTCCAGTCCCATCCAACACCATCAATGTGTTTCATGGCAACCATAGCCTTTGTGTGTTCAACCTTGATGATTTGGCTTGAAGGCTTTCCAGCATCAGATCTTCTTGGAGATCTGCATTCCCTCATAAAGTGACCCATCCTATGGCAATTGTAACACTCAACCTTGGATTTATCAAACCCAGTAGTGTGTTTAGAATTGAAGGTCATCTTCTTTCTGAATCTCCTATTCCATCTGTTGGCCCTTATGCTTGTAAGTGTCATATTCCATTTAATATCCATCTCTTCCAAAATCTCCTCACTGATTTGCTCAAGGTCCTCATATGTAATCACTGAACCATTGGGCAATGCAGCAATGTATGCACACACTGTGTCTAGATCAATACCAGCAGGTTTAATCCTTGGTGAGTCAACATTGTATGTGTCAGCGTCTGAATGAGAAGCGCTGACAAAGGTTGATCCACCGCTGACACAAGGTGATCCAGTAATAGGATGCACATATGATTCTCTCTTATCAACTTGAGCATCACTATGTGAGATGAAAGCCATGTTTCCAGATGTAGATTTGCTTCTATGATCCAACATGATTTCATTCTCTACAATCTTTAGCTTATTGTAGACGTCATCAAAAGTAGAACTCTTGTGGGCATTAGTAGCAATGATAGATCTAGCTTTAAATATTCCATGCATCACCAAGACTTTTAAGGAAAGTAGTAATGATATCAGCATCATATTACACTGTTCCCATAAAGGACAATTTGCTAGTGATGTCTAGAAGCCTGCTTCTTACCTCACTTAGCTTCTCATTGGGAAGAGCCTTGAACACAACATACTCATGCAAAAGTTGCTTCTTTTTTTCTAGGGCAGTATCATCATTACCACCATAGTTGACTTGAAGAGCTTCCCACAGTTCTTTGGCAGACTCAAAACCTCTATACTGGTTGATTGGTTGGACCCAAAGAGAGTTTGAGAATGCTTAAAGTTTTCATGTCATTCCTTTTCTTTGCAATATCCTCAGTTGAGACAGCTCTCCCATCCGTAGGTATTTCTTTTCGATCCTCTTCAGTTGAACCCTCAACTGATCTTAAAGCAATAGCAGCAGCAATCTTAGCATCTTTATCGAATGTGCTTCCATATTCAATAATTTCCCAGAGAGTGTGATCATGAATTTGAAGGTATTGTTCAAAATTGAACTTCCATAGCTCAAAGTTGTCAGGGTCTAGCATGGGGTTTTTTAGGTTGTGACTTGATGAGGAGGAGGTCATATCTGGAGTAGACATCTTGTCTGGTTTTTAGGGTTTTGGTGTTTTTAGGGTTTACTTTTCTTCAAGATCAAAGTTCCTCAACAAGCTCTGATACCACTTGTTGATCCTAAACATAGATCGATTAGCTTTGTGTTAACGAGATTAAATCAAGTTAAACACTTAGAGAAACTTTGTTGTATGAACAATCCAAGTGTTATGCGGAATTAACACTTGAATAAAGAACAAGCAAAACAAGTAAAACAAACTTTCACTTTCGATTGATGAAACAAACTTGATTACAATGAAAGTCAAAACTCAATAAATAATATATAAACTATAAACCCTACGACCACTACTAGAAAATCGAGCATCAGCAACGAACGTTTTCATCGCTATTCCGTCTCTAAATCCCTACAATGACGGAATACTAACGAATAAATTCCGTCGCAAAAAAGGGCCTCGCAAATTTTTTGTAACAAAGTTAGCGACAAAAAGTGTCTGAGTTCAGCGACGGATTTTTGGTCTCTAACCCCTCACTAGTTACTTAAATGAAATTCGGTTCGACGACAGGTTGGCGACAAATTTTGTGTCTCTAAGAGTACCAACAAAGGAGTCGCTAATCCCCTCTAATAATCGGACAACCATTTTGTCGTTAGCACGTCGCTACTAAAGACGAATATATTTATCGTTAATCCGCCACTAAAAGTTGTCTCAAAACCATGACTAACTATTTGTTGCATAAACCCACAGGATTGCATTTCATATTCGAGTAGTAAAATAAATGTTGCCAATCAGCCTATAAAATTATACAATTTATTTGCCATTTGTTCAAGACGCATACAAACAAATACGACACCGGTAATAGTAAGAAATCCATATCCAAATAAAATAACAAACATATTCAAATTATATAACAAGCATATTCCAAAGAAAACTAACAACTTATCTTCGAGAACATACAAGGAAATGGAAACCAAAGAATCTCTCTTACATAAAAGTTAAGAGGACCTAAAAAGATTTAAAGTTGTTCATAAAGTGTAATGGTTGATCTTCAAGATGTAATTGCATTTGCATGACCTTGCTTTGTTTTTGTTTGATGGGTAAAACGTCTCGTGATACCAGAATCAACAAGCATAGCTTGAATTTCTGCACGCATTTCATCCTTGGGTTGTTCGCCCATTTCATCTTATAGCTCTTCGCGCATTTTTTCCTTGAGATCGACTTTTATTTCTTCCTTCAATTCTTGGTTTAACTCTCCACGAACGCTATCAAGATAGTTCTGGAAGATACCAAATTCAAATATTAGTTTTATGAAATATAGGTTTATGGTGATAAAAAACATCAATCCTATTCCAAAAAGAAAACAAATATATATGGACAAAGCAATACCACATAGACCGCGAAAAGTGCTACTGAAAATTCAGATATAGTAACAAGTCTCTTATAACTAATATGAACCAAGTGATAACAAATCATTACCTCCATTTAAGAGATGCATGAGATCGCTTTTAAATAATCAGTTGCATTGAGCTACTCAATCAAAAATTTCTTACTGCCGATCTAATCATATATGAGGTTCCAACACCTCAAAAACATCCTTATGTGTTGCATTCTAACACAACAAGCACATAAGTAGTTTTATTGAACAACAAGCACATAAGTAGTTATATTAAAGCCTTCCATGTAGCCAAAGAGAGGTAGAAGAGTTCCCAACTATGTTAAAAGAGTTTATATATAGGAAAAAAGACCCGGAACTATAGGAAAACGATGCCCATTGGTTTTCAATATTTTTTGGTTATACAAGTGCGTAAACGTTCACGGATTTTCAATATTTCATCGCTAGCTAGTGTTGAACATGGCTTCTAAGTTCTAACCTAGAATGTAATAAAGTAAGGTATGTGATACTTCTAGCAGTAAAAAGTAAGTATTGAGAAACTTGAAGCTGTTTGTATATAACAAAAGGAACACACCTGGACATCTTTTGACCCCGAGGATGGAGCACGAGTACATCTTATAGTACTTGGTATACTAGTCATCGTGTATTGTAAATCTGACATGGAACCCCACCCAAACACTCCACCTTTCGTCGTATCATCTCCTGAAAATCGTTTCCATAGGTCATCATCATAGATGGGAATGGGATGGTTAGCAGGATCAGACCCATATATATCAAACAGGGCACCATTATATGCAGCCGCAAGAATGAATATGGATGTAAGAATCATATCCAACTATCCAAGTAGAACATATGAAGTCACTTCATCAATAAGAGAGTGATTACAACCATTTTATTCACTTAAAAAAGAGGTATTTTGGACACTGAAAAGAACGTGGTGGATTACCAGTCGTCAAAGCACTTCTCTAGCAAGGCGTTCAAGTAAGGCTCTTGGAGGAAGTTCTGCAACACAGTATGATAATAAATATAAAAATCGCATTTCCTATACTTGACCACAAAAGAGATTTCTTGAAAGATGTAAAGTACTTACCAGCAATACACAGGTCTAAATCAGCATCATCTGCCGTTTGTAAATCAGATGAAACCCTTGGAAACCGACACACACCAACACGTCTTGACAAGTCACGCTTGCTAACATCATGTAACGAGAAACGTCGCACAACCTTAATTGCATCTCCAACAATGTACACTTTGAATAGAATACCTCCTAAAAACTACAAAACTAGTCGCCATTATTACTACGTTACCATAAACATGATTTTAAAATACCCAACATTTTTATTGTGAGTCAACATATAACTCCGTATGCGTAAATGAAAATCAGGCAATAAGAAAGCGAGAGTTTTTACAAGGGTATAGTAGTCAATACATTTGCAATTGATGATTATTAAGAGTCTAAATTTATTTTTCATGAATAGATTTACGAAAATGGGTAAATATGACAAATACAATGTTAAGGTTGGGTATATATGACTATATAATATTTAGTTGGGAAGATGTCATTTAAATGTTTAAATTGGGTATATATGGAATTAACCCAAAATAAAAAACACAACATGATGTTATTGAGTAAAAATATTTCAAAAATGATATTTGTGCCTATCAAGGGTGCCTAAAGATAGGCCTAACCACCAGACTAATCAAGTGTCAAAATCAATGGCTATAAGGAAATAGAAAATAATAAACAGTGGGCCCCTGCATTTCACCAATAAATCGGAGACACATGGCATTAGGCCTGTTTTTAGACACAAAGTTAGGCCTCTCTATCACTTCTCAAAATATTTAACAAATAAAAAATGTCTCTCTATCTACTAAAAATCACATTAATATATGAAAGAGTGGAAATGTACCCGCGCGTTGCGGCGGGCTGATTTTTAGGCGACTTATGTATTTTTTTAACTAAAGCTTTTTAATTAGTACGTATATCATATCAGAAATTCTTACAATAGTCAATATGAGCTAAATAGTTACATATGAGTATATTTATAAGAACTTGCTGCAACTTTAGCTAATACAAATAGGACTCCATGTACCAGGCTGTAATAAGACTTAAAATTTCATTAAAAATTGAGTATTCATATTATCCTTTTCATCTCCATTAAAAAGTACTAAAAAGCATGTAATCATTTTCATCACCGTTAAAAAGTACAAAAAAGCTAATTAGATACTTATAAGTGACACCATCAACTTAGCAATTTATGTAGTGCAAGTTCATCTTTGATATTCTTCATAACATGTTAGAACCTCACTAACATATGCTTATGAAACAGCTTGCATGATTGTTCCTTTTTTTAAATGTTGTTATGAATAAGTTATTATACCAGGCTTGAGTCATTTGACTTAACTCTTTTTCTAAGTCATTTGAAAAAAAAATTCCAAGTCGTTTGACCAGCTTATTTTAGCTTTCGAAAACACATATTGACCCATTCATAACTCATAAGTACGTACCTTGTTATCCTCCGTGTGATGCCATCCTCTGTGTGAATCCAATGCACTCACCACGTGCGTGATGCTGCCATGCCAGCGATCTTCAAGTAAGAGCTTCACGTATTCCGGATAGATTTGATATGTACGTAACACAACACAGTCCACCCATACAGCAGGTATGGTATTTTAGGCGAGCATATTTAGGGTTGTCTTTTGTACTCTTCATACCAGAACAGTGCACCACAGTGGTCACAGCTTTGGTCAAATCTTCCAATGTACGTATAACTAGAAGGTGGACCTGCAATACCAACAGAAGTTAGGGTACGTTTGGTATATAACTATCGGAATCAAGGAATCACAATGATTATCATTGTAATTGTTTGGTTACTAAGATGGGAATCAATCTATCATTTGATACCCATAGTTTCATAGTTGGGTGAATAGGCTCCTTTTCTAATTCATTTTAGTGGAGGGTGTTACTGTTTCCTTTTGTTTTTTGATTTTGCAAGACATCATGATATATATATATATATTTTCTCCCGTTGTTATATATAAATGGTTGTGCTATTCATTGGTCAAAATTATGAAGTCATATGAGGATGAAGCTTGTGGGTATTATAGTTCCTCCAGTAATATTGTGTAGTAGATTATGTTAAGTTTTTGGTTAAATGTGTTTTTATAAATTTATTGCTAATATATTTTATAACTAGTTTGCAAATAAAATTTATTGGAAAATTTATTAATTTTTTGAATTTCTGTAATAATGTATAAAGTATTGAAACAACGAATTATATATCTAATTGTAAACCAAACAATGTTTATGGAATAATCATACCGATTTACATTCCATGACACTATCAAATTCATACCGATAGTGATTCTATTAAACGAACCAAACGCACCCTTAGTAAACTTGGGTTTCATATATTGTTATTGGTAATTAACAACATTATTAATAGTCACCTGTGCACACCGTTGCCTGGGTAGACAGACCTGGTTGCTGCATTCTGATCGGTTTGCAGTGGAGCAGTGGCTAGCAATGAGTCAATGACAATCAAACATATGAGATGCAGAAAACAAAAGGTAACATGACAAGGGTACACAACTGAATAGACAAATTACAAAGAAATTAACATACATGTGGTACGGGTACTGACTGTGTGATAACTGATAACTAAAAGAGGAGTTTGTGACGTTATTCAAAGTGCTTTCCAGATGTGGGTCCGTTGATAACACGGTTGTGTTGACTACGCAAGCATGACTTTAAAACCTTAGGCATGCTTATATTAAGTTTTGGACAATAGTTGACCTCCTTAATAGAGTTTTCATTAACATTATAACCGGAATCACGATGGATATCATGACACTTAAGAGTACCATGACCGTCAATGTTGAGTACCGGTTTACTCCAACTCCTACTACAGACCTCAGGAACCAAATCATTTGTGTTCGGGTACATTAAAGGTTTAGAAATAGCTACATAACAGTTAATTATCCCATGTAAATTCATAAAATACATCAGAATTAATTATCTTATTATGTTTAAGTAACTATTACAAGTTCATATAGTAATATAGTATAATCTTGCCGAAACACTATTTTTCATATAGTGTTTGACTTCAGAAGTCATATTATCAAAAAGAGATAAGAAGGATAAATATACAATACTTTTGCAAATTCTTAGTAATAGTCAAATCAACCATATAACTCAATTCTTATCTTAACCTTATCCTATATCTAATTGAATGAACCCTAGATAACAACATAAAATTGAAAAGTAAGAATTATCTAATGCATAATGATGGGTGTTGACTGAATACCATAATGATGGGTCTCTTGCAATGCTCACTGTGGACTTCTCAAATGCATTTAACCTTGTGGATAGATCAACACTACTTCATGAAGTTAGGGTGAGGTGTCCTTCTATTTCTTTGTGGATAAATTTCTTATATGGTCAAGCAGCTAGCGAGGTTGTATATAGGAGACACACATATTTGGTCTGCCACGGGAGTGCAGCAAGGCGACCCATTGGGACCTCTTCTTTTTGCTCTTGTCTTGCACCCGCTTGTACATAAGATCAGAGACAGTTGCAAGCTTCTTCTTCATGCTTGGTATCTTGATGATGGAACCATTATTGGAGATTCAGAAGAGGTATCCAAGGTGTTAGACATTATAAAGACGACTGGTCCAGGTTTGGGTCTTGAACTTAACATCAAGAAAACAGAGATTTTTTGGCCCTCTTGTAATGGTACGAAGCTTCGGGAGGGTTTATTTCCGGTTGATATTCGTAGGCCGTCTTTGGGTGTGAAGCTTCTTGGGGGAGCTGTTAGTAGAGATGCAGATTTTATTAGTGGGTTGGCTATGAAGAGAGCCGTAAATGCTGTTGACTTGATGGGTCTTCTTCCACAACTTCATGACCCGCAAAGTGAGCTCCTTTTGCTTCGTTCATGTATGGCTATTGCTAAACTTTATTTTGGTTTAAGGACATGTCAACCTATACACATGGAGGAGGCGGCTTTGTTTTTTGACAAAGGGTTGCGTGGTTCAATCGAAAATATAGTGGTTTGTGGAGGACCTTTTTTTGGTGACTTGCAGTGGAGACTTGCTTCTTTACCCATTCGTCTTGGTGGGTTGGGCTTGTACTCAGCAAAAGTGGTCTCCTCCTATGCTTTTGTGGCCTCGAGGGCCCAATCTTGGGTGCTACAAGACCACATCTTACGTGACAGTGGTATATGTGGTATGGACGATGATTACGTTTCTGCTTTGGCTTGTCTTCGTGATACGATTCCAAGCTTTGATTTTAGCGTTTTCGCTAATAAGGACACCGCCCCATCTAAAGCCCAAGAAACATTGGCGAGTGCCTTTTTTAGTGAGATGGTCAAGGATATGGAAGCCCACTTTGACATGACGGTTAGACAGAAAGCAGTTTTCGAGTGTCTTCGCGCACCACATGCCCAAGATTTCCTACAAGCTATCCCCATAGACGGGCTCGGTCAACATATGTCGCCGGTGGAATACCGCACTATCCTTAAGTATCGCCTTATGATTCCATTATTTCCGGTTGATGCTATATGCCCTATTTGTCGCAAGGCATGTTTGGATTCTTTTGGGGAACATGCGGTTCATTGTAAAGAACTTCCGGGCTTCAAGTATCGACATGATTTTGTTAGGGACGTTCTTTACGACATATGTAGGCGTGCTGGGATCTCCGCCAAAAAAGAGGCACCTGTGAATTTCTTGACCGACCCGTCAGATGGAAGATCCACACTGAGACCCGCTGATATTTTGGTTTTTGGATGGGTTGGAGGTAAACATGCGTGCGTTGATTTGACAGGTGTTTCTCCTCTCGTAGGGCTAGGCAGTCGAGATTTTACAGCGGGTCAGGCTGCTATAAAAGCCGCCTCGTGCAAAGTGACTAAACACGAGAAAGCATGTGTTGAAAATCAACATGTGTTTATTCCTTTCGCGTTTGATACATTTGGTTTCCTTGCACCTGAGGCGGTGGAGCTACTTACGAGAATACAACGTGTTATGAATAGTAATGTTTTGACTCCTAAATCCACAAACATTGTATTTAATAGACTTGGTTTTGCTATACAAAAAGGGCTAGCGGCGCAGCTTGTTGCCCGTTTGCCTTCTCCTAATATGTAAATTATAATTATTAATAAAAAATCTTAATATTATAATCATGCAATCAAACTCAATGAATCAAGCATCTTAACATTAAAAAAAGTAAATTAAATCTAATATACCACAAAGTATGATCTAAAATAGTGAATGGTATACTTGGCGCAACTGCTTCCATGAACATCTATTGCATCTGATAAACCTTTGACTCCTGCTCCACGATCACCACATATCTAGGGGCGCCAAATAATTTTAGACATTGGCGCTAATATTTTTTACAAGTCAATAACCGTGAGCGTGGATAGGAGGAATGTTGATCTACCATGACTTTGGAGTACATCTTAAAAGTTAAATAATTAAGTAATATACTATACTTTTAGATTTAAGTTCTTTTGGATACCAAAGTTTTCTAAGATACAAGGGGACTCATCCCCACCATCCATCTCCATCTCATCCGATGGCTGAGATTAAATCCCCCAATTTATACTGCAGGGGTATTTTCGTCTTTTTACTTCTAGATATATATATACACTTTAACAAACTCGTTTCATTCTTCCTTCTTCTTCCCCGATTAAACTGGTACTTTCTCTCTCTATGTTTCTCTCTCTAGATATACCGTTTGTTAATATTGCTTATTAATAAGCTTATTAGTAAGCTTATAAATAAGCAATTCGCATCTATTAATAAGCTTATTAATAGATCGGATTATTAAATACGCTTATTTATAAGCTTATTAACTATCCGATTGATTAATAAGCTTATTAATCGTTCGGATTGATTAATAAGCTTATAAATAAGCGTATTTAATCGAGCGGATTGATTAATAAGCTTATTAATCAGCTTATTAATCGATCGGGACGATTAAATACGCTTATTTATAAGCTTATTTTATGTGTCTGGTCTATTTTTATTGATATTGTTTATAAGCTTATTTGATAAGCGTTGATTCTTTTAGGTTTTAGATAAGCTTTTTATGAGTTGTTGTTTTTTCGATTTTTCATAGGTTTTAATGATGGATTCGAGTGATTCTAGTGGTCGTAGTAATGTTGTTGATCCTTCTACGTTGGTTGATTTGACTAACGATCAGTCTAGTGTCGATCAAGGTTTGGATTTGCCATCCGAAACTGTTCTTCATAGTCTTGCGGATGAGATTTCTGCGTATGAACAAGACGGTGAAGAAGCGGAAGCTGTTAAGAGTAAGTTTTCTAGTTTTTGTTGAGCTTAGTGCATGTTGCCAGTGTATCATATATGATAGGAACCTATCATATATGATGTTTGTATTTTTATATAGATATGATAGCCATGTAACATACACTATCATATATGATACATGTCTATCATATATGATGTTTACATGATATGTGTTGAATTTTTCTAGTATTTTGTAATCATATATGATAGTATATGTTTATTTTTGTAGAGTTGAATGTTGTGCGGACTCCTGAGTCGTATATCACTCATTCCAACTTTGATACTCCTGGGGATACTGTTTACTACATTCCGAAAGTGCCTGCCGAGTTTTTACTTGTTAAAGGGAACGAGTACGATTCAGTTGAGCATTGCATTGCTGCTTACAAGAAGTATGCCGTTAAAGCTGGTTTTGTTGTTAGGAAATCGTGTCAGAAAAGATGGAGGAGCGGGATTGTGAAGCAAAAGTATTTGGTTTGCAACAGGAAGGGTTCCCCGAAGGATATATATGTATACACCCTAGATTTGGAGAATGGTTATAACCAATTGGGCATTCAAATGTGCATATCACCGGTTGTAAAGCTCGTGCTGTGTTTGACTTGATCCCTGGTACGACGAAGTTCAAGTTGAGTGTATTTGATACTATCCACAACCACGAGCTTGAACGTGAGGAGTACAAGCATCTGTCAAATAATCAGAGGCAGTTAACATACGCGGAGCAGGTGTTTATTGTCAAGGCTGCGAGTGTGAATATCGGTGCTACAAGAGCTCGTCACCTTCTGACCGGGATCAAGGGTTCTTATCTGCTCGTTCACGGCACTACTGTTGACTTTAAGAACTTCTTCCGTAGCGTCAACTGTTACATCGGGGACTATGACGCGCAGATGTTGATAAACAAGATGGAGAAGAGGAAGGAGTACGTTGCTGATTTTTCGTTTGATTATTTGGTTAACAAGGCTGAGCTTATTGGCTTATTCTGGGCTGATGAAGTGTCCAAGTACAACTACAAGGAGTTCTGTGATGTTGTCTCTTTTGATGTCACGTTTAAGACAAACAAGTACAAAACGGTATTTGTTCCTTTTACGGCGATTGACAACCATAGGAAGTGTGTTACGGTTGCTGCTGGTTTGCTCAAGTTTGAGACTACGGAATCGTATGTTTGGTTACTTAAAGCCTTCATCAAAGCGTTTGGGAAAGCACCTAGCATAGTAGTGACCGATCAAGATAAGGCGATGAGGAATGCCATTGAAGCCGAGTTTGTTGGTACAAAGCATAGGCTGTGCATGTGGCATATCACGCAGAAGCTTCCAGCGAAGGTACTTTTTTTTAAGACTAGTATCATATATGATGAAGTAGCATCATATATGATATTTTGTTAGTATCATATATGTTGAAGTAGTATCATATATGATGTGAGAACAGAATTTTTACTCATATCATTTGGTTTTTGTATGTCTTTGCAGATATGTGAGAAAATATACAATGATCGTGTTTTTAAAGAGAAGTTAAACAAGATTATTTGGAACATGTACATTGGTCCCGAGGAGTTTGACACCAGATGGGGTGATCTGATGACAGAGTATGATTTGGTGGGACACAAGTGGCTGACGAAGATGTATGATATGCGTTCAACTTGGATCCCTACTTATTTTTCTGACTCGCCGTTGTGTGGACTGATGAGGACTACGTCTAGATCAGAGAGCGAGAATTCTTTCTTCTCCCACTTTACCAATTCTAGCTCGACGCTTATGAACTTTATGAATTGCTTTGAGACGGCGATGGAAAAGCAAAGGAGTGTTCAAGAGAGAATGGATCATAATACAATGGATACTGTTCCGAAGTTAAGGACTTTTCTCAAGATTGAGAAGCATGCTGCAATGGTTTACACTCGTACCTTGTTTGAGTTGGTTCAGAAAGAGATTTTGTTGGATTATGGTATTGTCAGATAGATACTAAGAATGTGCTCGAGGGTTCTGAGGTTTCTGTTATTAGAGTTAGGCATTTTGTTTATGAAGAGCCTGGTAAGAAGAACAAGAAAAAGGTGAATGATAAGGTTACTGATAAGGTTAAAGTTGGCGAGTCTTCTAATAATGTGAAAGATAAGGAAAATGACAATGATAAAGAGAAGGAGAAGGAAGATGATGAGGTTGACATGTTTACTAGATAAGATGGGTTGTACAAGGCATGTGAGTTTTTTGTTGATGTAATATTTTTTTTTTAACATATCATATTTGATAAGCACATGTATCATATATGATATTCACTTCTTTTTTTTTGGTTTTTTTTCCCAGGTCTTGCGCAACTTAGAGGATGGTTCAGTTATTTGTACATGCCAATTGTTTATGAGGGTTGGGATATTGTGCAGGCATATTTTCTGCGTGTTCAAGAATGCCAATATCGAGATGATTCCTCAGCAATACATTCTTAAGCGTTGGACCAAGAACCTTATCCCGGCTGCGTTGAGGAACAAGAGGAACAGGTATGGGGAGAAGAATGTTGTATTGGAGAATTATTCGTGCGAGGCGACATCTATTGTTGATCATTGTGTGCATTTGTTGAGCAAAGACGAGCCTAGGTTGGGTGCTTTTGTTGAAAAGTTGAAGCAGCTGAAGAAAGATGTTGAAGCGGATTGTCCAAATCCTCCATCTAAGAAGAAGGTAGACTGTTTGGAGCAGCTCGTTGGTGTTTCTCATCCGTTTGTACGTTTGGTTGATAATCCAGATGTTGGAACCCCTAGAGGACGTCCTGGGCGTCAAAAGCTGCGTATTAAAGGTGGTAGAGAGATAGCTATTGAGAAAGGCAAGAAGAACAAGATTACATGTTCGGTGTGCGGGGGTACTGATCATAACAAGAGGACTTGCACCGGTAAGCGATTGGAGGAAGTCGTTGTCGAGGATCCAGCTTTTGCAGATGCAAGTACGAGTGGATGAGCTTGGATAGAAGAAAAGTTTTTGTTTTAGGAATTTTTTCCCGTTTTATTTTACTGTTTGCAGTTTCTGAACATGTCATTTTATGATGTATGATGCTATTTTGTCTTGATTACTTTGATTCATGAGAAGTTGTTTTTGATACTATCTTTTTTTGGATAATCATATGTCAATGAGTCATGAGAAGTTGTGTTTAATCCCTTTTTTTCTTTAGTTTGTTTGCTTTTGTCAGTTTTTTAAGTTTTTTTTGGAGTATCATATATGATAGTGATGTATCATATATGTTAAGTTGTCAACACAACATATATGATACGTATGTATCATATATGTTAAGCTGTGTTCAATCCTTTAGTTTTTTCTAGTTTGCTTTTGTCAGTTTACAAGTTTTTTTTGGACTATCAGATATGATAGTAATGTATCATATATGTTAAGTTGTCAACACAACATATATGATACATCAGTATCATATATGATAGTTTTTAAGATGCTAATGTTACTTCTTTCAAGAATTTTGTTTCCATAGCAAGTGTGTTTTTACAAGTTTTTTTTTGGACTATCATATATGAAACTAATGTTTCATACATGATAGTTTTGTTTTTAATGGTTTACATGTTTTACAATATCCTTCTGTTCTCTAGAAATTTAATTCAAGAACAATACACATGAAACAAAATATTCATTTTTCATTTCATAATAGAAAATTCGACGGGTTACAAGTTAAAACAAGTTGTATCCACAAAATGCGGTACATCCTACTTTACCGCCAACAACTTGTCTTCCCTACGATTCTATCCAAATGTTTTCCAATGGTACGTCAGGTGTAGGCGACATGACTCGGGGGTAGTCGGACTAATGGATTCCTATTAAACGACCCACGATCTACGACCAGTTGACCCCAAGCTTAGAGCAACCCATCATGGGTTCTCTTTCATGCCGCGTACTCCTTTTCCGATTGGATAAGTCATCTAACTGCTTCTAATCTAAATCAGTTCACTAATCTCTTTGCCTAGCCTAATGTTCCAGTGGGTTAAGCGTTAAAGCTTATCAAGGTAGGCGACATGACTCGGGGGTAGTCGGACTAATGGATGCCTATTAACCGATCCATGATCTACGACTAGTTGACCCCAAGTTTGGAGCAACCCACCATGGGTTCTCCTGCATGTCGCGTACCCCTTTCCAGAGGATAGGCTAAGCAAAGCGGAAGTCTTAAACAAAAATCTAAGTTATTACAGACCAGATTAAAAATTAATGTCTTAAACTGTATTGTCTTTTTGTCTTTCCTTCTTCAGATGGCGCTCTTGGCCACATCTCTGTCTTGTTCCTCCTTTCTTGCTTTGATTGCCTCTTTGATGACCTTTGTCTTGTATGGTTGCATCTGGTATGTTCTTGCAAATTCATAGGCTTCATCTGTTACCTGCTGCCTCTTGGTGTTCTTCTCGTGTGATAATATCTTTGCAGCTATCCTGAACCTCAGCTTCAGTATTTCCTTTCGTTGCTCATCTGAATCACTCGGGAAGTCCAAAACCCAACCTTTTGCACTTTCGCCCTCATAATGCTCCATGTGCATCATCACAAACACCCCACAATCGATGTCGTTGTACATTGTTCCCCACTTTGGTCGAATGATTGTATGCTTCCTGAGTTTTTTTGTCATTTTGTGCTGCACACTCTCCATATACATCATAAACATTTTCATCTGCAAAAAAAAGCCCCAAGCTTGCCATATTCTTTGGTGTGTGATTTTTTTAGATGCTTTTTGAAATGCACAGATGTTCATGTTTTTTTTAGTTTATTTATGTATTTAGTGACTTACCAGTAGGTCACAGTACGTTTGGTACTTGCTTTCATATGTGCTGGCGACTTTCGAGTTGTCGATGATTGACACGGCGCCGTTGACGAGGTTAAAGACCACCAAGTAGTAGTGCTGGTGAGATATGACCGGGAAGAACACCTGCAGAGTTTTTATAAGTTATATTTTTTTGAATCTATTGTAAAATTTAATATCAAATATGTTCTAATCCTACTGCATTTGATTGCATGTCACTCATCATATATGATAAGTTTTTATCATATATGATAAGTTTTTATCATATATGTTTTACTTCTTTTATCATATATGTTAGTCAAGTGTTTACCAGATTTATTGTAAACTGTAACTGTAATATCATATATGTTCTAATACTATATGTTTTACTTTTTTTTATCATATATGTTAGTCAAGTGTTTACCAGATTTACATTCTTCAACTTCAGCAAGTCCTCATCTTCTCCCATGGAGGTTCTCATGTTCTCTTCAAACTTTTGAAACTGCTTCTGGACGTCATACTGTCCGTTTGCCAGTTTCCAATGAAACATGTTCGCTGTCTGTATTGCATAATCAATAATACATTTTTTGTTTTAGTTTGTGGATATAATTTTGTTATAAAAAACACATATGATGTAAGATGTACTTACAATCATAGTTGACATGAAGTACTGTTTCTTCTTTTTTCCTCCTGTGCGAGTGTGTTCTTCAAAGTTCAGTACATTTGAGTATGTGTCAATGACATGTGCATCTACCTTTAAGCCCGGAGCCATTGTCTGCATGTTGTCCCTCATGCAAGCATAATTATTGTCCGCCGACTCTAATATGGATTCCCTGCAAACATAGTTCAATTACTTACTTTTATCATATATATATGATCCTACTTGAATGATAATTAGTTTGTTAGTGTTTTAGCTTTTACTTACAGGTTGTTATTAAGCATTGAGAACAAACTCCCTCCTATCATCAACTCTGCTACAGTGAGCTTCCCCTGTGCTGGTGCTTTCTTGTTTATGTAGTTAGAAAGGATCAAGCGGGATGGCCTCTTTTGTTCTTTTGCAGCATCATCTTCTTCTACCATCATCACTATCTGCTTAGGTGTTGTTTCAGGCGTTTTTGTGATTTGGCTGAAAGATGGTGTTGATTTGAGAGACTTTGGTTGCCTCGTTCCTCTGGTTTTCCTTTTCGCCATCGCTTCTTCCTCAAGCTTCTTTTTTTCACTTTCAATTGCAGCTTGGCGTTCCAACTCCATGCAATACCTGTCCAGGTATTCATCAAACTCTGGGTCGTTTTCAAACTCCCCGGACAATGGCTCGTCTGTAAAAACAGTCTTATGAACCTCTGCCAACATCGCTGCTTCTTTAGCTGACTTTGGATGGTGAACCAACCCAGCTTCGGTGACCAGTTCCTCTTTTTCAGTTTCCTTTTCTTTATCTTTTGCCTTTTGAGCTTTTTGAGCAGATTCCTCATCCTCAGTTTGTATACTTTCAAGAGTAACCGGCTGTTTTACTGAAGCAGCAACATCTTCTGTTTTCCCATCGTCCGTGGAGGTTTGCTCCCAATCCATGAAATCCACATCAAGGTCATCGTCCTTGTTTCTTTTGAATACCATCTGGTATTCCTTGCATAGACCAATTAATGTTTCATCATTTTCTAACTTTTTAAGTCCTTCTCCAAGTGTTTCAGCAAGCACTCTTCTTGCCTCATATATCTCTCCAAATCGATCAATACTTTTTTCAACAAACTCCTGCATAGAAAAATGTATGTTGCAAGTGTATTAGTATCTTTTGTATATGATACTTTATATATGATAGTTCATACTATCATATATGATAGTATGTACTATCATATATGATAGTATGTACTATCATATATGATAGTTCATACTATCATATATGTCATAGTTTTTTGTTTTACCTCTAATGTTTGTGGTTTCCTGTCTTTAATTGGTTCCAGGTAGAATTCGTTGTTTTTGTACACATCAATCCCCATGTGGACATCTTCTTCCTTGTACTCATCTTGATGTTCTAGGTTCCCCAAACATTGAATCTTCATTTCTTCTTGTATTCTCAACTTCATCAACCGACCATTCCAGCTTCTTATTGCTGGTCTTCGCCGCATCACGGCTACTCCTGGGAAGTAAGTTGAGTCCAAGTAAAGCATCTATGAAAAGAACAAGTTTGTTTTGGTTAAAGAGAACGAAAACATATAAAGTAATTTTTAAATTAAAAAATACAGTTGGTTTTACTTACACACAAGAAAGTAGCAGGTCCGTTGTACCATCGTTTCACAGCTTGGTCGTTCCACTTGCTTTTACTTTTCTTGAGGCTTTCTAGTATATAGGACGACCAGTCTATCTCATTAATGTTTTGTTTCTCTGTGACCTTCTTCAAAATCTTCAAAAGGACTTTCCCACCAGAGTCTAAGTTGCACATCGTGCCACCAAAGAGCATAAGGAAGTTCATTATGAAGGTGAAGTCTGCTGTATTGGTCGACTGGATCCTTTTTGCAATTGTTGTTGCGCTTGGTTTTAATGCCGTATTGAGCCTTCCATTCTTCGATGAAAGCATCATCGTCTTCCCTTTCTGGCAGTTCATTAAGAGATATTGTCCCCATCGGGACCCCAAGCATTTGTTGCACCCTTTCTCTTGTTATTTTGATGGATCCTTTGGGGAGTCTCAGTTCCATGCTTTGTGGATGGAACTTCTCGACAACATGGTACAGAAGGTGTGAAGACAGCTCGTCTATGGGAAACTCAATGTACCTCTCAAAACCAATTTGTTTTAAAACTTTCTTTCTCTCATCTGACAGTCCTGAGGTTGCTTCGAACAACGATTTAGGTGAGCATCTGGTCAAGGCAGTAGGGTATACCTTTGTCTGCTTCTTTTTTGTTGGACCTCTACCCTTCTTCTTTTTATCCAAAACCATCGCGTAGTCGTCTTCTTCTTCTTCAGTTTCATATTTTTTTAACTTGTTGCCTTTAGAAGGTGAAGGTTTGACAACTAGCATCTTTGATGTGCCAACCATCTGCTCATTCTCCTCGTCATCGTCTGTTTCGATTTTCTCATCCATCTGGTCATCTTCTTCTCCTTCGCTTGATTCTTCCTGCGAAGTTGTTTCTTTTTTCCCAGTTGTTTTTTTGCCCCCACTGTATGTATGCTTCTGTCTTTTTGTCCCTTTATGTGGACGTTTTGCTTCTTGCTTTTGTTCCAACTTCCTTTTTCCGGCTTTTTTATCCTTCTTTACCACTTCAGGAAAGCTTGCTGTTTTGCAAAATAGAATGAAACGTGTTAGTATTATACAATCAACATAAATGATACATAAATATTTTCTTATGCTATATCGTATTTGATAAAATTATCATTAATTGTTACCTTTTTTTGTTTTTGAAGGGTTGATGAACTTGATTTTTGTTATTTTCTTCAAAACATCTTTGATCCTCTTTTCTTTCACAGGTTCCTCTTCATCCTGGTCTTCATCATCATCTTCGCTACTTTCACCCTCATTATTGTCATCGTCTTCCTCCTCGTCTTTGTCATCTCCATCGTCTTCCTCCTCGTCTGCGTCATCTCCATCTTCTTCCCCCTCGTCATTGCCCTTTGGCTCTTCTTCGTTTTCCTCATCCTTGTTACCTTCTTCTGTCTCGGTTTGTTCAGACTCGGCTTCTTCATCTACATATTCTTCCCCGCTGCTAATTCTCTCGTCTTCTGAAACATCATCTTCTTCCGTACCACTTTCTTCTACATTTTTTACAAAGCAAAGAGATGTTCAGTATTGTATGTTTGTTCCTAATGAATTAATATGATATGTAGTATATTTTTCTTACCTTATGTCGTCTCTTTTGGCTTTTCAGCTTTCTTTGTTTTCAAATTCGTTTTTCCTTTGCCCTTTGTTTCAACAACTTTTTCCTTGGTCTTTGTTTGATTGACAGCTTCAGTGACACCTTTGCCCTTCTCTTTGCTTTGTCTTGCTCTTTCACGCGCTGCAGCTTTTTCTTTCATTATTTTTATAGTAACTGCTGATAAAAAAAAACTTATCAGATATGATACTTATTTTTACTTTTCTGTATATTTTTTTGCTTTTTTTTACCTAAGCTTCTTTTAGGTTGTTCTTCTGTCTCGTCATCCTTGTTTTTTGTATGCTGTTCATCTACAATAAAAGCGCAAAGTTAGACAAAATTACATCTGTTTAAAGCTTTATATGTTGCATAACTTATGAAATATGATGAATTATATATGATAAGGTTCTATCAAATATGATGTCTCATTTTTTAACTATCAAATATATGTTCTAATCCTTCTGCTTTTGATTTTATTTTCACTCATCACATATGATAAGGTTTTATCATATATGATAAGGTTTTATCATATATGTTTTATCAGTCTAGGAAACCATTTTTGCTCAACCGAGATGTTTATATTCACATACAAGCAATATTTAAATCCAAAACTCGCTTAAAACTATCAAATGATGCAAGCAATATGATATCATATATGTTCTAATCCTTCTGCTTTTGATTTTATTTTCACTCATCATATATGATAAGGTTTCATCATATATGATAAGGTTTTATCATATATGTTTTATCAGTCTAGGAAACCATTTTTGCTCAACCGAGATGCTTATATTCACATACAAGCAATATTTAAACCCAAAACTCGCTTAAAACTATCAAATGATGCAAGCAATATGATATCATATATGTTCTAATCCTTCTGCTTTTGATTTTATTTTCACTCATCATATATGATAAGGTTTCATCATATATGATAAGGTTTTATCATATATGTTTTATCAGTCTAGGAAACCATTTTTGCTCAACCGAGATGCTTATATTCACATGCAAGCAATATTTAAACCCAAAACTCGCTTAAAACTATCAAATGATGCAAGCAATATAATATCATATATGTTCTAATCCTAGTGCTTTTTATTGTATTTTCACTCATCATATATGATAAGGTTTTATCATATATGTTATACTTTTTTTTATCATATATGTTCTATCAGTTTAGGAAACTATTTTTTCTCAACTTTTTTAAATCCCATTCTGTTCATTTTTTTAACCAACCGAGATGCTTATATTCACATGCAATCTATTTTTAAACACAAAACTCGCTTAAAAGTATCAAATGATGTTTATTTTCATAGATCTACTATATTCATCATACATTTAGTTAAACAGCATAGAAGAATCATTGATATAGCTTAAAAGTATAAAAAACAGAGAAAAAGCTCAGAAAAAGCTTAGAAAAAGCTTAAAAAGCATTTAAAAAACTTAAAAAGCATAGTAAAAGGATGGATCTGTGATTTTATACCTTTTTGCCTTGTTTTTATCGTCGTTTTATCTGGTTTTTTGGAAGATGGCTCGTTTTTCGGCTTCCCTTTCATCGTTGTTGATTATTTGATCGGATGATGTGTTTTGAAGGTGAAATCGTTGATGGAGATGGTGGGTTTTGTTTGTGTGTGTTTTCACTGTATGTTTTTTGTGTGTGTGTGATTTTAGATGAAATGAAAAATGACGGTTGAATGCAGCGAAAAGAGGGGGTTAGGGTTTGGGCGGGGTTGTGATATTACGTAACTACCCCTCCGCTTTTTTTTTTGTTTAAACGTGGATCGTTGATTAAAATGGATGAGTGGCCCAGATTTGTCCCCTTGTATCCAAAGGATACAAGGTATCTTAAATAACCGGACTCATACTTTTATAGTTTTATTAATAGTACTACTTTTCATTCTTCACTTTATGTTTTTATTATTATTCGACGTGTACTCGCACATAGTAACGATATGTTAGTTGATTCAATGATTGACCCGCTAAGCTGATGATTTGATCGGGTTGATTTGATAATCAAACCTACGACCACGTGATTTGATCGATTAATCCGATGATTGAACTTGTGATCCGATAACTCGATCAGGTTGACCACTTTACTCGAACCTGTAACATGTGGTTTTATATTAAAGTATCATTAATTACTTTAAATATCTCTTTTTTTTATAAAATTTTCTTTTTTATAGAATTGAAAATTCATATGATTGTTATACATCTTTTAATTTTTATTGTTATTATTATAATTATTGATGTTTTTATTTTTTTACTATAATTATCACTTTATTATAATAACTTAATTTGTAGAAAGTTAGTGGAAAGCCGGGATATAATTTAAGTTCACATCCCTTTAGTTATAGCTAAACTAATCATATTAAAAATATGAGCAGCAACACGTGATCTAATTTCTTAAGTCATAGATTATTTTCAGATCTGGTTCAGTAGGGACACAACATCTTTCTCAAGTTCCTAAAAGAAATAATAAAGAACTTTCGGATCCGGTTCAGTTGAGACACAACATTATTCTCAAATTCCCCCAAAAGAAGAGATACAATTTGTCACACTAATAGGACATTTTCATAAGTAATCTATGAGATAGAATTTGTCACAATAATAAGATTTCCGGGTATATAGGATGTTCAAAAAAAATAACTAACTTGTAATTGTACATATATTAAACGAATTGTCAAGTTGACCATAATCAACTTATTAAGTTACTTACTAACATATAATACGACTGTCTCGTTAATTAGTTTAACTTGAAGTTTTGTCTCGTTAAGTTTTTCTACGTTTATCAAGTTTTTTTCCAACACAACTAAATACGAAACAATATGTATTAAGTAGTTTAACTTGAAGTTTTGCTTAAACATGAGCATTATAATAGCCGACACAAGTAAAACAGTAGATGAAATAAGCTATTTTGAGAGTATTGAACCCAACTTGTTATTAGGTCGACGTAAGCTCCACTCGAGCTCTAGTTAAACAAGCTCAACCCGAGCTTAAATTTTAACTCAAAACTTAATGTGTTTTTACCTAAATATTAACTTAAACCTTCATCGACTTAGATGGGCTATTTCGGAAAATACGGTTGGATCAGTTGAAAAACTCATTCGTATTTGGAGACAAAGGTGATAGTTCAATACTCACTTCTGCAAAAAGGTCGGAGGTCGATCCGGTGGAAGTCTCTTTTTTCTGGGTACCATTGAGTTTAGGTCGACTAGTATAATATATATTAAGTTACTATCTTTAAATAGCATAGCTAAACATATGTTTACTTTCATTGGGAACTAACTTTATGTCGAGTTGGATAGGGCTCAAACTCGATTTTAAGGCATTAGTAAATAACTCGACCTTGGTTTCTATTCAGAACGGGATCCCGAATTTTGCTTTAAGGCATTATGTATAACTTGACCTTGATGAAGTATTATGTTGATATGTGACAACCCAATCGCTAAAAACTATATTTTTCACAAGTATCGCTTGTAAAGTTGAAGATTTAAATTATTAGACTAGACGAACTACCCACACAAGGCGAAAGTGTATATAATGGCAAATAATTATACACACGAACTTGCGGTTTTGGTGTGACCCTTAATGTAACACTTAATTTTCAATTTATAGTCGTTGCAAAAATATATATAGAACGAAAAATGATAAAAGTTTGAGGATTTGAGGATCAATCAGTATTTAAACTATTAAGATTAAAAATTCGAGGATTAAACAATATTTGAACTATTGAAATGGACATAACATGGCATAGTTCTAGCCCAAAAGAATATTGTAGTGGTATTAATCAATTATGTACAATATTAACAAAATGAAAGTACGTGTGTGTGTTCATACGTGTGTGTCGTCCTTACCAAAGAAATATGTCATTGATTAAAGACAGGCTAATTCTCGGTTGTTACTACATCGATGTTCGTAAATAATCTATCACTAAATTATTATAGCGAAGTTACTTTATCAGGGTAATCTTTTACCAAAAAATATTATTATACCAATGTCCATCTCTGATCCGCAGCTAAGTAAAAAACTCAGTGACACAATCGCGACAAATTAAAAAATCCATCGATATGTCGTCATAATTCTGTCAATAATAGTTGCAACTCTAGTTCGTCGCTAAATCCATCTCAATATGATCACAATTAGCGATAAAAATGCGATAGATGCGTAATTTGTCTCTAATTTTGCAACTAATTTGTCATTACTTTGTCGCTAATTAATTAAAGATATTTTTGTAGTTAACTTGTCGCTAATCTGTCAATGTTAACCATTTCTTTGTGACGGATCAATTCGGTCGCTATTTTTCGTCGATGTTGTTCAATATCTAGTAGCGACCTCCTTTTATATCACAAGGAGTCGTGTACAATGGATAACCTATCAACTATTTTAGAAAAACATAAATATAGAAAATACAATATTTGAGTATATCTTTTCTTCAAATAATAAACGTGTTGACTAAGTTTTTCTGTCAGTGCTTGGACTTCTTCTTATCAGCGCTTGGATATCTCTTGTCAATGCTCGATCTGTCAGCGCTTGATTTCTTCCTATCAGCGTCTAAATAACTCTTGTCAGCGTCTAAGTGTCTTGGCTCATTTTATTCCCAACAGAGTCATTGTCTAAGGGGGGAAAATGTCAAATCGTCTTCTTCATCAAAATGGTCTTCAAAAGTCTTTCAGAAAATTAATCGGTTAAATGCTTAATGTTGGATCATCTTTCGTATGTGCTTTGTGATTTTTTCATGATTTTCGTGATATATGTGTGTCGGATATGCCTTAATTGCTTAGTATTTATGATGAGTAGTTAACGATCGTTAAGGTTCGTATGTTTAAGTTTTTAAACTAAGTAAAAAGAAATTAAGGATAAACTTGGAGGGGGTAATTGTAAAATTGGTCAAAATTTTGACTTTGGTCAAACACTACCCTGGTTTCTTTCTTTCTCGTCACAACACAAACACACATACCCAGTTTTTGTTTCTTACAACTGCCGCCATTGCTAAAACTTCCACACCCTCGCTGTTTTAATCAAGATCTAGGATCGTATCTATCAATAAGGTATTAGTCATTCATGATTATTCTATGTTTATCTATTGCGATTGTTATTACATATGTGCCCTAGGTCTCGATCAACCAGAATTAGGGTGTAAGATTGCTCATTAATGAATTGATTAGTGGGTTTTGATTGGAAAAGCATTAGGATCATATGGGTATACCTAGATCACCTTAAAACACAATGAATTGGCTTTAAGATTATCCCTAATTGCGTTTGACTGATAAACAGTGTATACCAAAGGTTTATCCAAAACTGACTTTTCTACGGTTTTCTACGAAAGTTAACGTTTCTACGAAAATGTCTTTTTTCGAAAGATTGGCTTTTTCTACGAAACTGATTTCCTACGAGAGTGGGTTTTTTCTAAAAAGTGGGTTTTCTACGAAAGATAGTTTTTCTCTACGAAAGTTTGTTTTTTTCTATGAAAATTGATTTTTTCTACGAAAGATTGGTTTTCCTCCGAAACTGTTTTTCTACGAAAGTAATTTTTTCTTCGAAAGATAATTTCCTCCAAAAGCTGTTTCTTCTGAAAGCTGCTTCATACTAAAGTTTCGTTTCCCCCGAAAGTGTTTTCTACAAAAGTTGATTTCTGCGAATGTTGATTTCTGCGAAAGTTGCATTCTGCGAAAGTTGATTTCTACGAAAGTTGATTTCTACGAAAGTTGATTTCTACGTAAGTTTTCTACGAAAGTTTTCTACGGAAGTTTTCTACGAAAGTTTTCTATGAAAGTTTTCTACGAAAGTTATTTTCTGCGAAAGTTACTTTCTGTGAAAGTTGATTGTTCTGTGAAAGATGCTTTCTGCGAAAGATGGTTTACTCCAAAAGTATATTTTTCCTTCAAAAGTTAATTTTTCCTCCAAGAGTTAATTTTCATCCGAAAGTTAATTTTCATCCGAAAGTTAATTTTCATCCGAAAGTGGTATTTTATCCAAAAATAGGTTTTCATACGAAACTAAAGTTTATCATAAAGTGATTGTCTTATCAGAAAGTGATTGTCTTATCAGAAAGTGTATGATATTATATGATATGTTTGTTATGCTTAGAGGTATATGTTTTATTATAGTTTTGTGTGTATCAACTGTGTATCTTCTATTTTAAGCAGTAAACATGTCACAACAAGTTCAAGCTGATCAGACAACTGTCACCGATGACAAGCCTCTCAAGTTTATACCAAACAATTTTAGGCTAAAGGAAGACACCACTTCAGCTCAATATGCATACAAAGTAGCTACAGAAATTCTTGATCGTACACCAATCAGGAAGGCATTAAGGGCTACAACTTCGGTTCCAACTGTCTACATGCATGAATTTTGGGCATCGAAGAAAAGGATATCAGACAACAAGATTGCATTCACAATTAACAAAAAGGAAAAGACTCTCACTACTCCTCACTTTCGTCGTATATTTGGATTGTCGACTCTACCTCAAGGTCAAAAGTTTGCAGACAACCCTGACAAGAACGCACTCATTCAGATGTATCGTTCTCTTGGATATGATGACCCTGAATTACGGATTGTGTCTCAATCCAACACCGCTAGGTTGGGACAACCCTGAAAAGCAATCTTCGGGACACTCATTCGATGTCTTACCGCTAAAACCAGTGGATATGATTCTCTGCAATTTCCACAAGCCTGCATCTTTTGGGGAATCTACAAAGGTAAGAATGTGAATTATGCGCATTTACTATGGGAGGAGTTTCACTATCAACTATTCCACAACACAACAAGGAAGAAGGCTGGGTACTTTCAATTCCCACGATTCATCAAGCTCATCATTCATTACTTCATGCTAGAAGACAACTCAATTGATAAGCGTCAAGGGAGCTCTCACCACACACCAGATGACGATGATACCATCGATATAAGACAAGACAGACAACAAGGTATATATACAGGTATCCCAGCTCAAGTTCCTGATCACATGTTGAATGATGCAATCAAGGCAAGTGATGCATACAAGCAATTGTTGGAAGAAATGGAAAACCAAAAGAACAAAGTTGAGTCTAGAGAGTTTTCTTTACCAAAACCCAAAGGCAAACGTAAACAAAGTGAACCATCAGAAGAAACAGGTTCACCTAAGCCCAAAAGAAAGAAAGTGTTGCTAAGTCTAGTGGGAAGCAGATGATGCTTGAAGATGAAGATGAAGATATAAATGAAGAAGAAATTATTCGCAAAAATGAAAGACGCAATATAAAGAAAGCTGTCATGCAAAGTAAGAAAGACACGGGGGGTAGCGGTTCTGGTGTGAAGGCAAAGGAAACCATACTACCTACTGATATTGATGAATTTGGGAAGCCTGATGAATACATACCTATTCTTGAGAAATCTGCCCAAGTTAATGACGATGTCGACTATCATGACGAACAACAAGCTCATGATGGATTTAAGAGTATGGATATTGTCGGGTCTGCTGAGACGACAACATTTGTAAACAATGAACATCTCGTTACAAATGTTGATCCTAACAAAGACACAAGCACTTTCGTGATGGTTCTAGTTACTACAGTGACCCCACCTGCATCAACTCAGCCTCCCTTAACTCTACCAACTCAAACTCTCTCAGCTTTAGTGTCAAGCACTACTATGACCATTGCTCCTACACAATAATCACCGGTAGCACCAGTATCTTTGATTCCGTCTTTACTGACATTGTTCATGCTACAAGTGGAACAACACATAAAAGCTCAAGAAGAAGAGATGGTTCGAGTCAAAGAGGAGTTAGCTCATCGACAACAAAGTGAAGAATCTACAAGAAAAGCTCAAGAAGACGCAATTGCTAAATTCAAAGAAGAGTTAGAACTATCCCGAAAAGCACATGCATAAGAACTAGCACATGTTAAAGCAGCTGAAGTCGCCAAAAAATGAAGCAACGTTCACTCGTCTTCGAGAACTAAAAAACAGGTACCGAGATGAGAAAGAGATTCTTGCCAAAGCTAACAAATCATTTGTTGGCTGACTTGATGAAAAGGTTAAAGAATCCATCAGCACATCATTTCCTGCTCTGCGTGACGAGATGAAACAAATTGCTGCAAGCAATTTCATGATCAAGTCTTCTGACACTCATCAGTCAGATTTTCTTATTGCTCAAAGGCTCACTGATTTCAAGTTGAAGAAGCTCTTACATGCTCGTATGATTCAAGTCGAGTCCTACAACCAAACCAAAGCTCAAAAGATCCTTCACAATGCTCTTAAAAAGGCTATGGATGAAGATACTGAGATATTCAAGAAACATGGTTCTGTAGTTCCTTACAATATCTTAAATGAAGAGAAAGAGGAAGACGAATCCGAGAACGATGATGATGATGATGACGATGGTGATGACGAAGAAGGTAGTGATGACGAAGGAGGGAGTGATGACAAAGGAGGTAGTGATGACGAAGGAGGTAGTAATGACGAAGGCGGTAGTGATAAAAAAATAATGGTGATGGTAAAGGCGAAAATGTTGATGAACAAGAAGGGGACGGTGATAAAGAGAAAAAGGATGGAGATAAGGAAGACAAGTCTGATAAAGACAAGTCAGATGATGATACTGCCATGGAGGATGATGCTACCAAAGGTGACAAATCTCACAAGGATGATGTTACCAAAGATAAATCAACTCCAACAGCCAAGACACCTCCACCCCGACAAGGCAAACGCACCAAGAAGTTTCATGATGTAGATGCTAATACAGCTTCATCATCTACTCCAGCCACAACCACTCCTACAACCACATTTGTCCCTGTCACATCTGCCCCAGTTATCGTTGCTTCAGTTACCACACCTTTAGTGCAACAACAACTGACAAAACCCGATCAACCTGTACCGAATTTTTCAGTATCTGATCAAGCCCAAGACATACCAGAAACTGAAGCTGTACCTGCTATTGATGTTCCTGTATCTACTCAAGTTCCTGATGTTCCAAAGTCAAGTGAACCAGCATGGGTGGATACACTCGAAGAAGATGAAAATGCACCTACACAAACTTGGGTTACAAACGCTGCTGCACTTCGTCCACTGACAAAGGCTGATGAAGCTGAATTCTCCCAATTCCTCAGCAATCCTATAGATTTTTCAAGATACTTGGAGTATACCTATGGGTCTAACATAACCCAAGCAATGGTTGTGCGAGGACTTAAAGATCCCTCTCTTCTTGCTAAATCGAAGATCAGCAGAATGGAATACGAGTACACCGCTAATGAGCTTCTGAAAGCGATGAGAACTACTCAAAGAGAAGGTCTTCATGCACCTAAAAAAACCTCCTCTCCCGACAGCTGCAGATGATGATCAAATCACACTCAAATTCTTTGTCCGCAATGATCTCGAATACTTGGTCAAGGGAGCAAACAAGTATGCGACCTCATTAACATTGCTAAAAGATGCAAATTGGGATTCGATACCTTGGATAGAATAAAAAGTCAATCGTCTCTGGGTACCGCAAGTATATTCTGAATATGATCGCTATGCCGAATTGGGTGCTTCACATTGGGACGAGCGTGTGCGACGCGCCTACAATTATGCATGTCTGCACAACTCAGGTCCTCAAGTCTTTTCTCTCTTCTGAATCAGAAGCATCCAAGGAGTTAAGATTGAACCCAAAATTGGCTATCACCACTTGACGGAGATCAGAATCAAAAGAGATGATGATAAAATCTACACTATCTAGGAAGGAGATTTTCCACTTCTTCGTCTTGAAGATATTGAAGACATGCTGCTTCTAATAACTCACAACACGCTAAGACATTTGAACTCTAAAGAAATCATTGCCTTGAATTCAGCTCTTAGAATGTACACACGTCAAATTGTCATCAAGAAAAGAGTTGAAGATCTGCAACTTGGCGTAGAAAGTTACGAAAGGAAGCTAAATATTTCAAAACCACGTACTCAAGTGTTGCCGAGGCATACGGGCAAATCTCCATACACCAGAACCACTGACCCGATTCACGGCATTTTCTACTTGAATGGCCGTGCACTGATGAAGTTCATGAGAATTCCAGAGATCAACAAACTCAGTGACGGGACTCTCAAACATATCCGGGAAAAGTTGGTGCATCTCAACGATAACAAGACTCTCCCAGAAGTTACTATAGACTGGCACCCGAGTTTTCGGCAGAGTGCCAACTACGTGATCAAGAAAATTGATGAAAAGCTAAGGGAAAGACGTCTTATGAGAAGTCTAGAAGGATTCGTCGGTGGTAGACCATATGGAGCGCACTACAAGCTAATGGAACGATCCATTTAAAATGGGTCATACTATCTCAGGTCAACTCCATATTTTACTTGTGAATATGTAAATACTGTGAATATTGTGCTTTTGTGGCTTGCTGTAGTGTGAAAGTATGATAATTTTTCAAGAATTTCTCACGAGATTCTAAATCTTTCAAAATATATCATACTCAAGCACTACAACTAACCCTCATTAACTTGGGGGGGGAGCATTGATATGTTCTATGGCCAACAACTGATTTCATTTTGTTACCCAAAGACCGGTTAATCCATTAATATCCAAAATATTGATGGTTAACATTTTGGATATGGGGAGAAAATGGGATTAAGGTGACTTGTAAACATATGTGGCTAAAAATAAAAAGAACTTAATGAAAAATCCAACTTGATATGTGCTATGCATATGTTAAGGGGGAGCATTTTGTTATAAAAAACATTGAAGGTACAAAACACTCTTGATATTTATATCACAAGTACCTCAGTGATTTTAAAGAATTTTCATAAAGACGAATACTTACCCAAAACACACTTAACTCACGACGGATGTGGTGACAAAAGGGTGGTAGGATTAGGTGTTAGTACAATGATTCTTCTAGAACAGGAGGAATCTTCCCAAGGACAATTCCATAGTTAGAAAATAGAAGTCCTTAGGAAAGATGGAGAATGGATTGTAAACGTAGCTGAATGCCGACCAAGTACTGATGCTAGCACTAAACAATCACAACAAGGTGCTAGTGATGATGTATTGGTAAGCATTCAAGGGGTTGAAGAATGAAAAAGAAATGTAAAGATAAAGGGTGTAAAGAAAGAAGCCCTCCTTACAACTTAGGCAGAGACCGGGTCAACTCATCTCGAAGACAAAGTATCATGGACCCAGTGATGCGATGCACAACCCCTCCCAGTTAACTCAAATATCTCTCAAAAGATATTTGTTTTAGTGACACGGAGTTCAACACGTTATCTATCGGTTTATTCACTCCGAATAAATTGACATTGAAAAGGTGGCAATCCTCTCCAGCCTTCGATCACCAAAACAAAATGCACTATTGAGTCAAGAGCCACGAGATCATCAAAAGTCTCATTAGGACACAATTTTAAAAATAAGAAAGATTTTTTATGAGTCCTACGCAATATTCTTGTAATATTGCCAGAACATCTGAGTGATACGAAAGTATTACAATGAAGATGGAAATCCTGCTTGAGCCAACATCAAACAAGCTCATGGTAGGTGACATGTGCGGTTTTTTAAGAACTAATCTTGTGATAAATGGAAAGAAACGATGGTTTGACTCTTAATTGAGATTAAACTTGTTCCAGGGCCTCTAAGCAAAATCCAAGTGATCTTGCCAGAACACTCAGAGTGACACTCTTTAGTGTTCACAATGAAGAGTGGAAATCCTTCCAGTGTCAACATCAAACAGCACTGCGGTAGGTAACAAGCAAGATTCTATTAGAATCAAGTTAGTGACAACTAGAAAGCAACGATGGTGAAAATCTTAATTGAAATTCACTTGTTCCAGGTTCATGAATTGGCGGCTTCAATCATAAGGATATCTATTATCCAAGAGATTCACTATTTATGTTCGCAGTCAGCTTTAGACGGCGAATAAAGAGAACGGGTTTACCCGCGAAATCTTGTCAAGGAGATCTTTAATTAGAGCTACCTGTCATAAGTACGATATTTATTATCGTCCAACGGTATTCACCGACCGGAGGTAAAATGCTACCGAATTAGAATATAATGTCAAAGCCATTTTATTCATGTCTTATTATGTTGCTGCATTTGAAGACGGTGGCGTTACGGGATACCAGATGAAGTCGTCCTCACATACTTAATCCTTCTGCATCAAATATTTCAGCAAAATTCAAGAAAGTCTGACCTAAAAGTCTTCCGCTATATTAGCTCTGAGACTTTCAAGAATTCAATAAAGGATAGGTAAGTGGGACATGAAGTTACAAAAAGGCAAACATCACAAGAAGGCAAAGACTACACGTGAAGATGATCTCAAGTTACAAGACAAGTCAAAGCCAATAGGACATGTTGCAAGCCAAAGCTCAAAGATTATTAAAACATATTCACAAGCCGAAAAAAAAGAAGAAAAGAGAAACAACTACGAGCTCAAGAACGAAGACTTAGTATAGTATCCTAGGTTTAGAACTTTGTAATTTGGAGTGATCTCCCTTAGGGGGAGATTGTTGGAAATATGTTTCTAACGTATATTAGAAGTATCGGTCACTCCAACAATATTATTAAACATTGTAAGCTCGTAGTTAGAAAGTTAATACATTTACATTATCAACCTAGCCCATGGGCTTGTCCATGGTTTAGAAGGCCCAACTTCACTAAGGACTTGGGTATATAAGCCCTCTCCTTTGATGGAGAGGGTGTTGGTTGTTCATTTGATTATTCAATACACATAGTTTTTCTCTCATCTTTCTCTCTCTAGTTTCTCTCTCTAGAAACAACAACCCTCTTGATAGGATCATAGATTATCATATTTCTACAGCTTGTTTCTGCGTATCAATTTAGTGACGATTGATTAAGGGTTTGCCATTCAAGTATTAATATATTTATTTTGTGAGTTTTAATTATTGAACCTCGAAACTTTTTGGCGTTCCGCCAACGTTTCAATGTCGACGAGGGTTTTTACTTGACTTACATTCCTTCATTCCTCAATGGATTCACTAATCAAGACCTTTGATTATTGGATAAGTTTTTTGTGGATTAATTTCTACGTAATACACTGAAAATCCAAAAAAATAAAAAATAATTAAAAACCAATTTTTTTTTAAAACGAAAAACCCCAAAAAGAATCTTCTTTCTACCCTCATTCTCTACGTTGGTGCATGCGCACTCGATCGAAGGACTATACGAATTCTAGCGACGTTTCGAATCGACGCAATCGAAATCGAAGGAATCGATGACGAAGACGAAATTTAGAAACGCATATTCCTAATATCGTTGTCCAAACCGTAGACGAGATGGCCGAGAATCGTACGATGATGGAGTTTCTCCAAGCACCCACCGAGGGTTATGGAGATGCGATCGTAATTCCCGCAATCGAAGCGGAGAATTTTGAAATTAAGAGCGGCATGCTATCTTTGATTCAAGCGACAAAATTTAGAGGTCGTGAATAATCCTCACGATCACATTCGGAATTTTGATCGTCTTTTGGCCACGAGCAAGTTTATAAACATTGACTCTGATGTCGTTAAGCTTATGCTTTTTTCGTACTCGCTCGATGGTGCCGCCAAGGATTGGTACGAGAAAGAGCCAGGGAGGACCTCGTTTCCAAATTCGTTAATTATTTCTTTCAGCCGTCTAAGACCACGTTTTTCAAAAACGAGATCACGAGGTTCGAACAAAATATGAATGAATCATTTAGAGACGCGTGGGATCGTTTTAAGGAATTGCTTAGGCAATGTCCTCAACATGGATTTTCCGAGTTACACCAAATCGATACTTTTTATAATGGTCTTAACTTTCAAGAGCAAGATTCGTTAAATTCCGCCGCCGGTGTCAATTTTTTGTGTAAAACTCTGAAAGACGCTTTAATGATTATCGAAAATCGATCTAACGTTCAACTCCGTAGCACGCAGAGTGTTGCCAATGTCTATAATATTAGTAATTCTAATCGTGATATTCAGAGGGTTGACACGAAAGTCGATAAGTTGACGAATGTGTTTACGTCGTTTCTCATTGAGATGCAAAAGAAAGACGCTCCCGCTACGGTGAAAGCGGTTGAGTTTTCATGTACGTTGTTTGGTGGACCTCATAATTACTACGAGTGTGCGACTATGGATGGCCAAACATCGAGTGTAAACGCGTTAAATGGAAATTTTCAAAATCAAAATCAAAATAACGCGGGTCCATCACAACAAAGAAATTATAACAACAATCAAGGCAATAATTATAATCGTGGAAACAATTTTCAAAATCAACAAGGAAATCGAGGTGATTATAATCAAGGTCGGAATTTAAATTAGCAAAATCGAGATTTTAATAACAATCAAAACTCGATTTTTTCAAAAAACGCTAATCAAGGAAACAATTTTCAAGCGGTAATCAAAGGAATTTTCAAAGAAATAATCAAAACCAAGGGAACTTTAATTGTAATCAATAGAGTTCGTCAAACGAGTTTCAAGATTATATGAAAAAGAATGAGGCTAATATGAGACGATTAGAGGGACAAATTGCTACTTTGAAAAACGAATTTTCCAATACGTTGAAATGTCAAAATACTAAAATTGAACAAGGACAAATTGACATTAAAAAGATGTTTTCAGCTATAATGAACAAGCAATCGAGTTCATCTTCGAGTACGTTACCTAGTGACACCGTATGTAACACCCCATTTTGATAAATGGAATGTCACGCGTGATTATGGTGTGTCATCAAAGCATACAAGGATAAATGTATAAAACATCAAATGACCATAAGGAAATACCAGAAACAAACATCGGTATCCCAAAAGTAGAACTCATCACACACAAACATAAGTACTGTAAATGAAAAGGACTAAACAATGTCCATAGAAATGAGTATCAAAAGTATGAAGAAATGCATAAAGTAATGAAGGCTAGGAAGCTTCCAATCCATATGCACATATGCTTAAAGTCTACGAGCGTCCTTGAGTACCTGCCGTTTTGGGAACATGAAAGGAAAAACGGCTGAGCATAACGCTCAGTGCACGGATATACAAGTAAATCATGAATAATATAAGCATATAAACATAAAGCAGCGGAAAATACTAAGTCCCGGATAACCTGGTATATCTTAGTAAAACTGGTTTTATAGTTTGAAAATCCTTATGTTTATCTCATAAAAATTGTTTAACATGTTTACCATTTAGCCAATATAGGTCATGAAATATCAACGTATATGAATACTTGGAGGGGTGACCTCGTCATGCATATTAGAGGGACTGCCTCTAATTTAATATAAGTTTTGGATAGGAGGGATCAGCTCCTTGTGAAGGATGCAAGGCACACACCACATTCACCTAAATAATCTACTGAAAACATGTAACCTAGGATGCACCCATACGCCCCACATGATAATAATAATAATATGGCCAAAATCTGAAGGGACGCCACGAGCTATCACTCCGCCGTGGTGAAGTCATAACACTGGTGCCTCCAGTGTTATGGTTCTGGTACCTCCATAACTAGGTGAAACTGGTCATGCATGTATATGGCTTTAGGTATCTAATTAAACATAAGCAATCAAAACATATAAAACATATACTGGGGAAAACAGTTGGCTTCATACGGGGAATTCTAATAAGGAAGAATGTCCATACTGAAAGGACGGAGAATCCGTACCTTGTGTCCAGGTGAACGAAGAAGACGAACGGAAGAGAGTCCTACTTCGATATCACTAATGCTACATAAACAATATACGTGTATAAGTATCTGATTACTGACTACGTAACTGGTTTATATCATGTCTTAGCTTGTTTAATATGTTCATGTCTTGTTTTACTGATTTTAGCTTTATACTGCGTTTATCATGTATTCTGTCTATTCTAATTAAGTATTACTTGTATTTCTTGTATTATTATACTTGTTGTGTAATAATAAGTAACTTTCTAAAAATATCAGGTTTCCTAAAATAGAAAGTTTCCAAAAATAGAAAGTTTCCAAAAATAGATTGTTTCCAAAAATAGAAAGTTTCCAAAAATTAGAAAGTTTCCATAAATAGATTAGATGTCTTAATTAAATATGTTTCAAAAAATAGAAAGTTTCCATAAATAGATATAAGCTGGACTATTAAGCTAATAATATATAAGCTTAAGTTTTATTGATTAATATTCTAAGTCATGTGATATATAGTATAGTTTATTAATTATTACATGTAAATTAAATAAACTATAGGTTATAAGATTTAATTAAATATAACATGATTTAATTAAATAAAAGGTAATAATACCTAGGTTAAAACATGTATTAATATTTATTATTAATATAACTTAAGTCATGAAAATTAATTAATTATAAGTCATCTTTTAATAATTAATTATTTTCTTAGTCTAAATTAACTAATAAAAATACTTAGGTTAAAATCATGTATAATTATTAATAATAAAATAACCTAAGTCATGCCCAAATTAGATTAATTACATAGCATGTTAAATTAATTTAATTAATCTTGTAATTATTTAACTTGTAAAAATAAATAATTAATCTTGGAAATAACCCGTGAACCGAACCCGTGTTTTAAAACTAAACATATCATGAACCGGACCCGTTTAACCCTTGAACCGGCCTACAACCCTTAACCATGGCAAACCACCACCGGCCTAAACCGGTGGTGCATGTGGTGTTCCAACCGAGACCCCCTAAACCACCCAGGATAACCCCGACATGCGTCAGGGTCCCTTGGTCCTCTCGGCCAAACCACAAAACCAAACCGAGACCTTGTGGTCTCGGTTGGTGGTGATCACACGACCACCGAGAGCCTTGCTCTCGGTTTGCACCCTAGCCGAACCAGACACCCCCTTAAACCATGCATTTTTAATACCCACTTGATTAGATCTACATGTTTATTAACTTGTTTCAATAACCCCATGTTTTCATGTTCTTAGATCTAATAAATAATTAAAAAGAAAAGGTTTAAGAGAATTACCTATTCGTGGATCAAAAAGAATGTTGGGAATAAATTGTAGCCAAAACACTTGGACACTGACAAGAGCAATTTGGACGTTGATAAGAAGAAATCAAGTGTTGACAGGACAAGCGTTGAAAGGAAGAAGTCAAGCGTTGATAAGAAGAAGTCAAGCACTGATAGAAGACTTAGTCTACACGTTTTATGTTTCTAGTATGTTTCTAGTAAAGATATGTTCGACAATGTATTTCTTATGTTTATCTTTACCAAAAATAGCTGATACGTAGACTCTTGTACAAGGTTCCTTATTCTATAAAAGGAGGCCTTTAGGTTTTAGTTTAATATACGTTTTACACTTTCATTGTACGCAAGTTCGATTTATCAATCAAAGTGAAAGTTTGGTTTATCTTGTTTGTGTGTTCTTGTTTGAGTATTAATTCCGCATAATACTTGAATTATTTCATATACAACAAAGTTTCTCTACGCGTTTAACTTGATTTAATCTCGTTTACACAAGCTAAATCGATCTAAGTTTGGGATCAACAAGTGGTATCAGAGCTTGTTGAGAAACTTTGATCTAAAGAACACAAAAAACCCTAAATCGCCAAAAACCCTAATTTTCAAGAAACCCTAAAACTAAAACACCATGTCTACTCCAGAGTTAACCTCCTCCTCCTCAACCCCTAACATCAAGATTCCCATGCTAGACCCAGACAACTTTGAGCTGTGTAAGTTTAACTTTGAGCAGTATCTTCAAATCCATGACCACACCCTATGGGAAATTATTGAATATGGAAACACATTCAATAAGGCTGCCAAGATTGCAGCTGCTATCTTGGTAAGATCAACTCCAGGCTCTACTGAAGAGGATCGAAAAGAAAAACCTGAAGATGGAAGATTTGTCGCAGCTGAGGACGTTGCAAAGAGGAGGAACTACATGAAAACCCTAAGCATCCTCAAACTCTCTTTGGGACAAGCCAATCAGCACAAATATAGAGGTTATGATTCTGCAAAAGATCTTTGGGCAGCCCTTGAAGTTGCTTATGGCGGTAATGCTGATACTGTACAAGAGAAAAAGAAGCAACTCTTTCAAGAGTATGATGTGTTCAAAGCTCAACCCAATGAAAGCTAAGTGGAGTGAGAAGCAGACTTCTTGACATTACAAGCAAGTTGTCATTCATGGGAACAGTGCATGATGATGTTGATATCATCACCACTTTCCTTAAAAGTCTTCGTGATGCATGGAAGATTGAAGCAAGGTCTATGATTGCCAATAATACTCACAAAAGTTCCACTTTTTATGATGTTTACAATAAACTGAGGCTTATAGAGAATGAAATCCTTTTGGATCAAGGAAGTAAGTCTACCAATGGAAATATGGCCTTCTTCTCACATAGTGAAGGTCAATTTGATCAAAGGGAGTCATACATGCACCCCGTTACTGGATCACCTTGTGTCAACGCTGGATCAAGCTTTGTCAGCGCCTCACATTCAGACGTTGACACATATAATGTTGACTCACCAAGAGTTAAGCCTGCTGGTCTTGATCTAGATACTGTGTGTGCATACATTGCTTCATTGCCCAATGGTTCAGTGATTACATATGAGGACCTTGAGAAAAT
Source organism: Glebionis coronaria (assembly GCA_025667525.1). Classification (NCBI taxonomy): domain Eukaryota; kingdom Viridiplantae; phylum Streptophyta; class Magnoliopsida; order Asterales; family Asteraceae; genus Glebionis; species Glebionis coronaria. The sequence continues at coordinate 227,670,087 of CM046881.1, forward strand.
TAGTGATGAGCATTTGGAGGAGATGGACATTAAGTGGAATATGGCTCTTGCAAGCATAAGAACAAATAGATGGAATCGAAGATTTAAGAAGAAGATGACTTTTAATGCTAAGGACACTAGTGGATTTGATAAATCCAAGGTTGAGTGTTATAATTGTCATAGAATGGGACACTTTATGAGAGCATGCAGATCTCCAAGAAGATCTGATGCTGGAAAACCCTCAAGCCAAATCATTAAGGTTCAGGATCCCAAAGCTAAGGTTGCTATGCAAGACATTGATGGTGTTGGCTGGGATTGGAGCTATTTGGCCAAGGATGAGGAAGAGAACAAAGCTTTGGTTGCAGAAAAGGAAGAAGAGGAGCATGTTCACTATGCTCTCATGGCACACTCTTCATCTTCATCAGACAATGAGGTATATGATGATGCATTCTGTAGTAAGGGTTGTCGTCTAAATACTGAAAAGCTTAACAAAGAAGTCTTAAAATTAACAACAGATGTCATTAATGAAAGATGCAAGTTATCTAATTATCAACTTACTCTTACTCAATCTAAAAAGACTGTGGCTGAATATAAGAAAATGGAATTTGACCTAAAAGATCAAATCAATATTTTAACTCATGATTTGAATGCTAGTGTTGAGGTTAGAAACATTTTGGAAAGAGCCAATGGTGCTTTACAAGCTAAGTTAGATGAGGCTATCAAAAACAAAGATAATGTAGATCTTAAAATCTAGAGATTTGATAAAGCTTCACAAACCCTAGAAAAATGTGTTAGTGAAAAAAGAGATTCTAGGGATATGACTAGGATTAGGATGAAAGAGTATGCTGGTGTTCCACCACCTGCTGGGAACTTTTATGGTGTCCTTAGAAAGGATTTGTCTTGGACTGGTATACAAGAACTCCAAGAAGAGGAATTTATTCCTCCACCAAGAGTTCTTACCCCAGTAGAGGAATACAAGCAGAAGTTGACTGATTTGGACCAATGAAAGAAACCAACCTCTACTTTGTTTGTTAAGGGTGGTATGCTTAGTGACAGCCCAAATGAGTCTACACCCATAAAAGTGACCAATCCTACTACTGGTAAGACTGTTGACCTTGGCTTAAACGTTGATAGAAAACCTAGTATTAAATATGTAGAAATGTATAGAAAACCTAGGTCACCAAAAAGTCAAATTAGTGATAATGGGATAGGTTTCTTTTCTTCTAGACCTAGAGCTATGTCTAAAAAAGCCTGTTATACTTGTGGAAGTTTTTCACATTTAGCTTATAAGTGTGTCAACGCTGATAAAAAGTCAAACATTGTCAAACCCAAACCTTTTGTCCAGCAAAGTCCACAAGTTGTTAGACCAGCCCCATTCTTTACTAAAGGGTCTAATACTTATGGACAAAGACCTTTTTAGAAGACCAATACATGGTCTAACAGACAATGGGTTCCTGTAGCAAACCCTAGGTTCAACGCTGACAAGGGTAATTTTAGAGTTGACAAGAACAAATTAAACGCTGACATGAACGTTGCTAGACCAAGTAAGTATTTGCAACCAAAGGGAAAGGGGTCTAAAGCTTCTTCTAGTTTGACATGGAGACCTAAACAAGACCAAAACCCTAATTCAGATGGGATTTCTATGACCTGTAACAGATTTCATTATATTTCAAAGGTCATAACTAAACCAATTGGGGTTAACTGAGTGTTTAATCCAAAAAGGGATGAACAAGGGGTTGTCATAAGGACTAAGTCTGTTCTTGTTGAACAACCAAATGAATCCAAGTCTGCTCAGGCTTGGGTTCCCAAAGAAAACTAATTTGTTTTCTTTATGTGCAGGTCATTCAAAAGCAGGTTAATGATTATGGCTATTGGGATAGTGGATGCTCTAGGCACATGACGGGGAAGGAAGATTATCTGACAAACTTTATCCCCATTAAAGATGGTGACAAAGTGTACTTTGGAGGAGGATATGGGATTATCACTGGCAAAGGCACTCTTCTCACCAACAATTTGCGTTTTGAGAACGTGTTTCTGGTAAAAGAATGACTATAATCTGTTTAGTGTATCACAGGTGTGTGATAACAAAAATAAGGTTCTTTTCACTGATACTGAATGCTTGGTGTTAAGCAAAGATTTTAAAATACCAGATGAGAAATTCATTGATTATAGAACACCTAGGCATAAGGACATTTATAATGTGAATCTTAATGGAATTAGGATGAATAATAATTTGTCATGTCTATATGCTAAGGCTTCAGTTGATGAGAGTAATCTTTGGCACAGAAGATTAGGTCACATTAATTTTAAGAATATAAATAGACTTGTGTGACATGGTTTAGTTGATGGTTTTCCTGAGAAGGCCTTCCACAATGACCATTCTTGTGTTGCATGCCTTAAAGGCAAACAACAAAAAGTCTCCTTTAAGTCTAAACATGTGCATTCTAGTTCTAAACCACTTCACTTACTACATATGGACTTTTTTGGTCCAACTAATATAGAAAGCTTAAATGGTAAATCCTATTGTTTTGTCATCACTGATAATTTTTCTAGATTTACTTGGACTTTATTTTTAGCTTTGAAAAGTGACACTGCTGATACTTTGATTAACTTTATTACCCAAATAGAAAAGAAGTCTGGTAATGACGTTAAGATGCTTAAAAGTGATAATGGTGGTGAGTTTAGAAATAAGTTGTTAGATGACTTTTGTGCCAAGAAAGGGATTACTAGACAGTTTAGTGTAGCTAGAACCCCACAACAAAATGGGGTAGCTGAGAGAAAGAATAGAACACTCATAGAAGCAGCTAGGACTATGTTGGCTGATGCTCACTTTCACATTGCTTTTTGGGCTGAGGTTGTGAATACAGCTTGTTATGTTCAGAATAAGGCATTAGTCAACAAGATCCATAACAAAACACCTTATGAGATATTTTGGGGCAGGAAACCTAATACTGGTTTTCTTAAACCTTTTGGATGTCATGTAGTTATTTTGGACACTAGTGATGCCTTAAGTAAGTTTAGTGCTAAAGGTGATGAAGGCTACTTTATGGGTTATTCTGTGCAGAGTAGAGGATATAGAGTTTACATTAAGAAAGAAAAATGTATACTTGAAAAGGTACATGTTAGGTTTTTAGAAAGTAAACCTATTGATCCTAAGAGTGGTCCAAATTGGTTATTTGACTTGGAACCTATTTCTAGAACATTGAATTATATGCCTGTTACTAATCCAGACATTGTGAAGGTAACTTCAAATGTTGTGGAAGAACCAGTTGTTGAAATTTCAGGTAAACAGGTTGATAAAGAGGTTGGATCACAAGCAAACAAATCAGCACCCATACTTGAGTATGTTACCATTCCTATATGGACAGATGCATTTGCTGCTGCTGGAAAGGAAAATGGTGGTCTACAAGTATCACCAGTTGAAAACATGCATGATTCTTCAAACGCTGACAAAGGAAAATCCGGCGTTGAGAAGACAAATTCAGGCGTTGATGGCTCAAACGTTGACAACTCTTACTCAGGCGTTGACAACTCTTTTGACCATTTATTCTCTTCCAATAATTTTGAACAAGGTGAACCTTCAAACAGAAATGGAGAGGTTCATTAAGATGATGATGGAAGAGCATTTAAAGAAGATATTGGCAATGTGGATAGTGAAATTGATGATAACACAATCATTGAAGGAAGAGTACTTACATCTACCATGAAGAATCATCCTTCTTCTTTGATCATAGGTGATGTGATGACTCCTGTGCAAACTAGAAGATCTCATCAGACTCATGGAGGATTTATTGCCAATATTTACAAGAAGGTTGATACCCCTCTTGTTCAAGCATGTTTGTTTGCCTTTTTTCTGTCACAACAAGAACCCAAGAAGATTTTTGATGCTCTCAAAGAACCAAGTTGGGTGGAAGCAATGCAAGATGAGCTTCACTAATTCGATATTCAGGATGTTTGGGAGTTAGTTGATTGTCCTAGACATGTCAGACCTATTGGGACAAGATGGGTTCTTAGAAACAAAAAGGATGAGAGAGGCATTGTGGTTAGAAACAAGGCACGTTTAGTTGCTCAAGGATATACACAAGAGGAAGGGATAGACTATGAGGAGGTCTTTGCACCTGTTGCAAGGATTGAGGTAATAAGAATTTTTCTAGCCTATGCTTCCTGCATGGGATTTACAATCTATCAAATGGATGTGAAGAGTGCTTTTCTTTATGGCACAATTGTAGAGGAGGTTTATGTAATGCAGCCTCCTGGTTTTGAAGATTCAGAACATCCAGACAAGGTGTATAGAGTGAAGAAAGCTATGTATGGACTTCATCAAGCCCCAAGAGCATGGTATAGCACATTGTCCACCTATCTGGTGGAAAATGGATTCAAACGGGGCACCATAGACCAGACCTTGTTTACAAAGAAGACTGGTAAGGATTTCTTACTTGTACAGGTCTATGTGGATGATATCATCTTTGGCTCTTCTAGTCCAAAGATGAGTGAAGACTTTTCCAAACTTATGACACACAAGTTCAAGATGAGTGCAATGGGGGATATGAACTTCTTTCTAAGGTTACAAGTACAGTAGAAAGAAGATGGTATCTTCATCTCTCAAGATAAATATGTGGCAGAAATCTTGAAGAAGTTTGGCTTTTCTCCATATGAGAAACGGGCTAGCACACCCATGGATAGGGAACACCCTTGGGGAAAAGTTGGAGATGGAAAAGAACTGGATGTCAGGCATTATAGGTCAATGATTGGTTCATTGATGTATCTCACAGCCTCAAGACCTGACATTATGTTTGTTGTGTGTGCATGTGCACGCCATCAAGTGACTCCCAAAGAGTGTCATCTTCATTCTGTCAAGAGGATTTTTAGGTACCTTAGGTGTTATCCAGACTTGGGATTATGGTATCCAAAAGATTCTCCATTAGAGCTTATTGCATATTTAGACAGTGATTATCGTGGTGACAAGTTTGATAGAAAATCCACAACTGGTGGATGCCAATTTCTTGGGAGTAGGTTGATATCTTGGCAATGCAAGAAACAAACAGTGGTGGCCAATTCTACAACAGAAGCAGAGTATGTTGCTGTAGCTGCTTGTTGTGGACAAGTCTTATGGATTCAGAACCAGCTGTTGGATTATGGGTATAATTTCATGCATACCAAGATTTTTGTAGACAATAATAGTACTTTATGCATTATTAAAAATCCTGTACATCACTCTAAAACAAAACATATAGAAATTAGACATCATTTTATAAGATATTGTTTTGAAAAAGGTTTAATACAACCAGATAGGGTTGACACAGAAGAAAATGTGTCTGATTTATTAACTAAACCTTTTGATACTGGAAGATTTCAATACTTGGTAACAAGTATTGGAATGATCAATCTTACTTAATATGTATTTTGGGAACTTATTGTCAAAGTATGTATAGGATATGCATTTTTTATTGGTCTTTGTACAAAATTAGATTTTCCACTTTATTTGTCTAACGCTGACAAAGGTTATTTTAAAGCTGGCAAGTGTTAAATTGACGTTGTCAGCAACATGTTAGTTTTGTGGTTTTTGATCTAATTATGCATGCGTTGTCAGCATTGTACAAATGGATACAGAGTTGCTTATGGATTCTTGGAGCATTATTGAAGCATGTTTCAGTTTATGGATGATGGTTGGAATATTTATATTCCTCTCTTGACATAAATTTTTATTACATGCATTTTATATGGCAACTTATGTATTATAGTTTAAGGGGAGGTTTTAGGAAACCTTTAAGACTTTTTGGGTATTCATATAATACTCTTATCACAATTCTAGATTGTGTCCACTGGTGAGTATGAATTAGTTTACTAACTCATGAGGCACTATAGCATGCAAAGTTGATATACTATGCACGCTGCCAAGACTTTTTGGCCTAGAATTGGATGTGGTCTGTTGGGAGACTTGGGTATGATTTTTATTGGGCTTACCAGGGAAGTTACAAAGGATTTTATGAGATAACTTCACTGTTAAGAACTTTGGTTAGCAAGGGACACTTGAGGACTGTTATGTCTATCTTGCTTAAGCAAGTGTGCATGATTGGACAGTTCTTGCCACCCTATAGTAATTTTTAGTTTATAGGTTATCTTCACTAGGATAATCACTTTGTTAAGGTCCTTTTTCATTTTTATTATTTCTATTTTTGGACGTTGACAGATTTATTTCCAAACGTTGTTAGGACCTATTTAGACGTTAACATGGCTTTTTCCAACGTTGACAAGAATATAGCCGTTGAGCGTTGATAGGTTATTTTTGACCATTGACACTCATTGGGTCCTACCCAGTTGTTATTTTTGGCGAAAATTTGGGCCGTAATTTTGGGAGTTGGCAACTTTTTATTAATGCACAAGATAAGTTATTTTCTTTTCAAGATTTTCATCATTATATTTTGAAAATAACTGCCTAATTTTTGACTAATCACATGTGCCTACCTCTCCTATATATTTGGCTCATTATTTTAAAACAGTGTAACTGCTTATTCTTGTCTAACTAAAATTTCACACATATTCATCTTTCATAATCTTTCAAACAGCTTTCTATATCCATGGCGCCTACATTTAAACCGAGTGATTTGGTATTGTGATTCAGAAGTCAGCATAACATGGTTGCCTATTTGGAGGCTGATGATGCTCTGTTTCCTCAATATACTCAGATGGTGGCATATTTAAATGCATCCCCAATACGGTATGCACTTTCTCATGCTCCTCTTATCCCTGTCACTCATATTAAGCAGTTTTGGAATACTGTCACTTCCTCAACGATTAATAATGTGACTACATTGACTGCTACAGTCCATGGGCGTTCATGGGTGGTTACTGAAGCCTTGGTTCGCCAGGCTTTGCATCTTAATGATGCAGATGGTATAACCACCCTACCCATTGGTGAGCTAGAACAAATCCTTCAAGCTTTAGGTTATCCTTTCCCTGAAGAGGGATCTTTAAATAAATATTCAAAACATGAATTTCCCCCAGCTTGGAAGTACTTAATACATGTCATACTTCAATGTTTGAGTCCCAAATGTACTGCACATAATGAAATTAACAGATCCATTGGTAGTGCCATTGTGTGTATTGCTACAGGGCAAAAATATAATTTTTCTAAAATGATTTTTGATGGCATGTGTAAAAACAAGGGTAGCAAGATGACTCTGGCTTACCCAAGATTTTTGCAAATGATTTTTGATGAACAAAGTTATTGCACCAGGGATCCTGATGATTTTTATAAGATCCCTGAGCAAAAGAAAGTAATTTTGGAAAGATGAATTCACCCCCTCACAGAGACTTACCTCTTACCCAAGCCATGCTTGCTGTTATTGAAGCAGCACAACCTCAACCTGACCTACAACCACAACTTAACCCATTACCTGAACCATCACCTTTACCTCAACGTATGGAACTTGACCAAGATTCCTTCAACGCTGACACGTTAAACGTTGGCGTTGACACTTCAAATCCAAACGTTGACACCTTTTTACAACACACTCAAACACCCCTTAACCTCCAAACTGTCACCCAATCCACATCATCTTCCTCACCCCCAGACTTTAGGATGGAAAAACACCAAAGGACCATTGGAGTGTTCTCCTCTGGTGGTCCTAGCCATGTTGCAGAGAGAACCACCACCACAAGTGTGGTTGGTGACATGGGTGGGGCTAGGACTATTGGTACTGGCTTAGAAGCAGGCCAAGCCAGTCCTAACATCATTAAGACCCCATCCATGCCCCATGACTCTATTTTGGGAGGTCAAATACCCATTCTAGAGGAGGGCAGATTGGAACCCTATACATTGTTGGAATTGACGGATGTCTGCATTAGCTTACAAAAGCAAAATGCAGACCTTGTACATACTGTATCTACCCAAGGCCTTGAACTCAAGTAATTGAGGGAGAGGATTGTTGTTTTGGAAGCTGCTGAGGCTAGGAGAAGGCAGACACGGGTCCTTTCTTCAGGGGAGGATTCTTACAAAGGGGAGGAAGCTGCTACTGAGCCAGTTAATTTAAGTGATAAAGGCTCAAATGAAGGAGAATCTTTGGGTATAGCTGAAGCTCTAACAGATTTGAAGAGGCAACCAGGTTTTGATGTTTCATTGGTTACCCCTACAAATTTGAATTTATCTTTTACTAAGATGATAGAGCAGTTCACAAGAAGCGTTGACAAGAGTAAGGTGCGTTGACAAGCAGATTTTTGACGCTGACAAGCCAAGCGCTGATGGAAGTAAGTTAGGCGTTGACACACAGGTTTTGGACGTTGATAGACCTTCAGGTATGGTTGATGTATTCCAGTCATCAGCTATCATCAAGGAAGTATCTTCACAAGTACCATCATCATCTTTACCCATCATTGATACATTAGATAGGGGTAAAGGAATTATAGTAGAAACAGTGGTTCCCAATGATACAACTCAAGTAAAATTTGATTCAATGTTGGCTGCACAACTTGAGAAAGAAGATAGGGTAAAGGAAACTGCTACTGAGAGTAAGAAAAGCAGTGATGATGAGAGTACAGATTCAAGTGTTATAATTATTGAAGAACCAGAAAGACTTGAATATGGTGATGTGTTGGCAAGGGAAAAACTTGCAGAGTTGAAGATGAAGGTGGATTATGATATGCCTGAAGTTGCCCAGATGTACCTTGCATGGGAGAATAAGATCATGGAGAATCCAGATATGTCTTTATCATATCAGATTTGGGGATTGGAGATTCTTCTCAGGATTCAAAGGGATTGTCAGGTAATCCTAAAGTATAAGGCCAGCAAAGTTTTTTCACAATCTAAGAGGGATAGAAGGGAGCTTTATTATATGTTGCTTAGATGTCATCAAGGGGGTTGGACTTTTCAGAAGTTGCAGGGATTGTCCTTTGATGAATTGGAGTATAAAGCTTATCCTATTTGGGCAAGAGTGCAAGAGATGAACACTATCATACTTCTTTCAGATGAAGCAAAGGAAGAGCTTGCAGAAGAGATGCAGATTCAACAGGCTTTAATTGTACCAAGACCTAAGAAGAAGGGAGTTCCACTTGAGTTCCCGGAAAATATGGATAGATTAAATCCTAGTGAAGCTATTATTAGAAGGAGAATTAAGTTATCATCCTTAGAAGTTTCACATATGGTGGAAGTATTACCTCATGATTCTAGAAACCCTATAGTTAGCTATAAAGAAGATGCAAGTTGATTCTGGATGATTGGCAGATTTGGGAAAGAGGTACATACTTTTACTACTCTTATGTCTTTGTTTGCAAGCTTGGATAGGGAAGACTTAGCAGATATTTGGAGGTTACTGCAGGCAAGTATGAGAATGAAGCACCTACTTCAATCAATGGAATAAAGATTTGGTCAACATTAAGAAGGATGTGTGCACCAGATGAAGAAGATCCTGTTTGGAAGGATCTTGATGAGGATATCAGTGGACTTCAATGGCGTCTATATTCAGCAGATGGTGTGTATCATTTGAGTACTATAAAGTTTTCTGAGTATCTTCTTGTGGATGTTGAGTATCCTATGTCCAAAGAAGTTTTTAAGAAAATGATGACAACATGGCTGGAGATAGACTACTTAAGTGACGTGGCCAAAGATTTGATTAGATATATATATTTCCAATTTGATAAGATTTGTAAGAATCCTCCTAGTTCTTAGTTTTTATTCAGAAACTTGATTACTAGAGTAGATATCAAGTTTAGGGGAGGATTGTTGGGAATAAAATGTAGCTAAAACACTTGGACGCTGACAAAAGTAATTTGGACGTTGATAAGAAGAAATCAAGCGTTGACAGGACAAGCATTGACAGGAAGAAGTCAAGCGTTGATAAGAGGAAGTCAAGCACTGATAGAAGACTTAGTCTACACGTTTTATGTTTCTAGTAAAGATATGTTCGACAATGTATTTCTTATGTTTATCTTTACCAAAAATAGCTGATACGTAGACTCTTGTACAAGGTTCCTTATTCTATAAAAGGAGGCCTTTAGGTTTTAGTTTAATATACGTTTTACACTTTCATTGTACGCAAGTTCGATTTATCAATCAAAGTGAAACTTTGGTTTATCTTGTTTGTGTGTTCTTGTTTGAGTATTAATTCCGCATAATACTTGAATTGTTTCATATACAACAAAGTTTCTCTACGTGTTTAACTTGATTTAATCTCGTTTACACAAGCTAAATCGATCTATGTTTGGGATCAACAAAGAAAACTAACACGAACGATCTTGCAATAAATTGGATTAACCAATATTAACAAACACCTCTTTGTGGTGGTGTTATGGGCGGCGGCTACAAGAAAGAAGGAGGAGGAGGAGGGTTTTGATTTTTAATCTTTCTGTATTATGAAATCTCCCTTCCTTCTTTAATCCTTTTTAGTTAAATTTTAAAGTGGGCTGGGCCCACTCCTTGTGTATGCCGCGTGTAAAGGGGACCTACATGGGGAACCCGTTGATTTTCCAGTGTTCTATATTTACGTTTTAATGTGTCGTGTTTACGTGATTTAATTCTTGTTCGTTCGTGTCGTAATTTATATTTATACGTACTCATAATAAATATACGTAAATACATAATATTAAGCTCGTGATTATTTACGTTCATGCTTTAATGTTCGTATGTTCGTGATTATAACTATTGTTGAAATAGTTATCGTTCATTAATACGTATTAAATAGTTATCGTGTAATAACACGTACGTAATACTTGTAAATTCCTATCATGAAACGTAAACGTGCTAAATAAGGAAAGTTCTAATCATGTACGTACGATCATAAGGTTACTATTCATGGTAAAGCATGCGGGTTTTACACCATACCAAATCCAAAGGAACACGTTAAAGCCGCCTCGTCTCATGGAAAAAGTTGTGTGATTACCCCAAACCTGGATGGTTTCAAAGTTGTTCCTTCTTCTCAACCCTCGACTTCTAAAACGCCTTCATGTTCTAAAGTCAAGGGAATGAACATGGTGACAAAAAAAAGAGTGCACACCCTCGTGTACCTCAAATTCCATCCACGGTTCAAAAAGAGAGCTTTATCGACCTTACAAAAGTAACCCTTGAGGAAGCTTGTGCTTCGATCCTTCTTAAAAACCTAAAAGTCATATGCCAAGGAAGGAAGAGGATCCGGGCCAATTTCTACTACCTTGTGATTATTCCGAGATTGGGGGATGTTTAGCCCTTCCCGATTTAGGGCTAGCATCAATCTCATGCCTCATTCGATTTGGAAATTGATGAAATTGCCAAGCCTTACCCCCACGAACATGACAATCGAGCTAGCAAATTGTACACCATTAAAACCAATTGGAATAGTCGAGGATGTTTATGTTAAAATTGGAAAGTTTATTTTTCCTACGGACTTCGTCATTTCTGATTATGAGTGTTAATATTTGTCTTTTTAGTTCGTTTTTCTCGACTCAATCCGAATTGATATAACAATTTTAAGGTTGACTTGATTGTTTTTGGTGTATAATAGGGTAATTGGTATTTAAGCTACTTTGACAATTTTGACAACTGAAACTCCTAGAAATATAAAATAATGTCTATACTTCTACATATACGTACTACGCTAAAAAACACATTACAATTACGCCAATTAAATGCACAAAAATATAAAACGAAGAATACAATTTTATACTACAGATGTAAATGAAAAATTCAAAATACAAAATAAAACCAAATCTACTTTGTAAAGTCTGAATTTGTAAATCTGTATTTGATTTTATTCTATTAATAAACCCTTGTACAAGATTTAGAGTAAAGCCCAATTGTATCTTCACATAGGCCTAAAATTTGACTAAATAAATAAAAACGTATCAATTAGACTGACAATTACGAATTGGAAGTAAAATATCCACCTACGAATCTACTTGTCTACATACCTTTTTATAGCATATTAAAATCCATATTAAACTAACATATTACCTTTTACTCCTATTTGACTAAGTGTATTAAAATAGATGTTAACTTGACTTCAAGAGTAATAATGCACTATTCTGCAATCAAGATTGGACTAAAGCTCTAAACCAAACACTCCTGTTCAGAAAATAAAAAAAACGTAATCACACCTAATAGACAGAATCAAAATCTCAGAAGAGCAACTTCTATCAAGCTTAATACTTTTGTGTTACTAACTAGGCTCAATATTAACCCAAATGTAAACTCTGAATTGACCATACTTACTACTTCATGAGTGCCTAAACTATCTATCTAGATCAACTAACTCAAATGCAAAAGCTTAACTAACAAGCCTAAATTTTAATGAACCTAAAACATATCCTATGGTACAAGTAATGAACTGATCTCAATCACTGCTATATAAAAAAAACTCAACAAAGCAGAATGCTATGAATTCAAACGCGGGCTATAACTGATAACAAATAGCAATTAACAAGCATGTATCAGCAAATCGCAGTCAGAATTAATAAACCACAATACTACAGCTAGCAGACTTAACATTTGCAGAATAGCTAAATGAAATGTGACCTCGACATCCAGGCCTGCCCGTTCAAGTAGAAGGTCAGCGCTGTGATGCCTTGTAGCAAACACACCACCACCAAATGCTGAACTGGAATCCGAAAACAGTAAATCCAAAACCTGCAAATCTGATAACCTGCAAAACTGAAATAAAGCAAAGAAAAACTTGACAAGATCTTTCGATTCTGAAACCTACATATACTTGAACAAAAATGTATCCTCTTGCAAAACTGACTACTGAACGAGATCAAGTATCTGACTTACTCGAACCTACATAAACGCCATAAGACACTACCAAACATCTTAAATCAAGTATCTGACTTAATTCTAACAATGAAACTAGAGTAAAAATCTGAACGAACTGTGTTCCGTATAAGCATCCTCTGAGCTTACCAAACTCAAATCTTTACTAACTAACTGAAATACTCTAATGAACTTTTGACAAACAGTAACTAACTCTTATCAAATCTGAATTCAACTGGATAAAAAAAACGATTTCTTAAAGCTAACTTTACCCTTACCTTGAACTCAAGATAACTATTTCAACTCATTACTGAAAACTATCAAATCTGTGTGAACAGTAACTCAAAATCAAATCAGTAACATGAACTAATGATATCACGTGACCGTATATCAAAAAGCTGTGTATCTCCAAATTTCCTGTTTACGTGAACTGTAATTCTAACAGGATTTGTAGGAAGAAAAAGATTAAGCTTGATAAGAGGAAAAGAAAAGTAAAAGAAAACTCTAAACTTTCATTAATGGTGGAAAACGGTTACAAATGCTAACTGAGAATTTAATTAACATCTACATCTATAACAAACTCAGTAACTAACTAAAATGAAAGCATGAGAGAGATTATCTATTCTACTCCTAGAACTACACCTAATCTAACCGTCTGAAATAAAGGTCTTCTCCTTGTATTTTTAGGCGTTTGAGAGGAGAAGTGACGTGTTTCTTCCAATCAGGAGATGCCACGTGTAAAATACGAGGATAAGGTGACTCGTTCTTCATTCTTGATTTGGGGCTTTCTTCGTCTTTCTTCCTTGATCAAATTAATTAGTATCTTCTTGTAGAGGAGAAGGAGATGAGCATTTTTGTAGTTATAATCTTCACTTGATTCTTCTTGTATCGTCCTTGAATAGGACTTGAAGTTTTGTGGTGGAGAAGAGATGAAGCCGACGGTTTTATTTCTTTCTCTCTCTTCTTTGGAGAAGAAAAGATGAAACGTGTTTGGTTTTGTTGTGAGTTATGACTGTGAGTTGGTCAATCTGACCAAGTAAATAAAAGTCAAGCCTTTCTTTTCTTTCCAAATTTCCTTTTAGTCCCTCCATTTCAATCTTTCATCAAATGTAATATAAACTTTTAAGCACATTTCTTTTCATCCTTCGTCTTTGTAGAAATCGTAACTTAAGCCCTCGATCTCGGTAAATAATAGCAAGTAAGGTCCTTGAAAGCTTCTTTCGTCATTTTCTTTGTCTTTTCATCAAATAAGTCCTTGAAAACGCGTCTTTGCTCAAAACTGTATCTTCTTACCTGAAAACACATGAAACGCAAATACACGCGTAATTCTGATATTTTAAAGTTAAATATTATGTATTTGACAGTGTTTTGAGTGGTTTTTGGATCATTATTGATGAGTGTTTTCACACTTATCAACTCCCCTCCACTTGACCATTGCCATGACCTCATGCAATGCAACATTTTGAAGCACCAAGTTACACTTTTCTCATAATCAACCCACCTTAGCCATTTTATGATTTAATAAACTAAACTATACTACATGATGAATGGTTTTGAATATTTACAATGCAATGCAAAGAAAACAATTCTATTTATATATGTTTGAATTTATAAATGGTTTTGATGGAAATAACTCATAAAGAAATCAATGACTTAGATTAGGGCTTTGGTACCATGGACACTTATCACCCTCAAGTTTCACTTTCCTCATACCAAGCTTAAAAATGGGATCATTGTATTCACAAGTAAAAAGTGCATCAACTTATTCATAACAATTAAATGTGGAACCGGTTATTATTTGAGCAAATTGCTTGAAGGAAAATTTGTCATTATTTGAAGTGTGACATATAAGAAATGTAAAATCCAAAAATAAGGAAGCACGGTTTTAATCCTAAGTAATCCTCTCATCCATTACTTGAAAAACCGCTCATAATTAATATAAGTCCGTTTCAAGAGTAATAAGTCATTCGCCTTATGTGTAAAATCCTCATGTCATGTTTTCATAAGTAGCTACACACTCGCTAAGGAAAGAAAAATAAAACTCACGCAATAATTTACATCCGCCATCTTTTTGAGACTTTGGATCTTCAACCCCACAACCCGTCAAGGTAATATTGGATTGGAGCAATTTATTGAATCCCCGCAACCCGTCAAGGTAATATTGGAACTCAATAGTCACTATAATTAACACCACACAGTCCCTCTTGGGAGTCTTGTATATATATTTTTTTTCTTTTCTTTTCTTTTTCTTTTTTTCTTCTAGCCACTCATTTTTTTGTAAGCCGCTCTTATTTTTCTTTATTCCTCACAAAGAAAGTAGAAAAGAATAAAAGGAAAAACACCCGCTAAATATTGAGCATGACATAAGTCTAGTACACATAAAACGTTCTAACTTAGAATCTTAAGACGTACTTATATCAACCATGAATGATTAGACAAAAATGCATAAGAGATTACAAACCGATTAAAACCGTTCTTGATTATTTATTAACATATATACATGCGAAGAAAATAGAGGTAAAGAAGAGAAAGGTTTAGCCACAAGTAATTATCATGAAGTTTATCTAGCCCTTTTATACTTGCTTCAACTCCATCATTTCCCATTCTCCACAAATTTAAAATCTCAAATAATGAGATTGGTGGATGCTTAGACTAATAGACCAATGAAGGACTACATGGTTAAGGATACTAGCTAGAGAATGCTTAGATAAACAAACTCGGTTTGAGTCAAAATATCCATGGCGGGCCTAATATGTCAAAGAAGTCTAAAATGAAAAATAAAGAAGAAATATATACAATGCAAATGTGTTATGCAAATGAAAAATGATTGATGCAAAAATTATGTATGCATATTTTTGGTGGCCAAAGTAGATCAAAAATTTGAAAAGCGTTGAAAAATAATTTCCAAATTATCATGACGGTCAATGAAAAAGGTCTAGGTAAGGTCACTTCGATAGAAGACCCCCCTACACTTGAGATAAACATTGTCCTCAATGTTTAAGAGTATTTGAGTAAACTCCCCTACACTTATGACATTGATAACTTTGCTTAACTCGAGTTAAGGAAGAGACAACTAAAGGGTATTCATTTTAAGCACAATTGTTTTGAATATCACAATAGCAAAAACTAATCAAAGTGAACCAGATACACGGGCCTCCTCCATAAGCTCCAAGCATGAAATGTGAGAGAGCAACCCTTGAAACAAACACCAAAAGACGAAGAAAGGCACCCCTCCACTTCAACTCTACTATAACATCCTTTTAATTAAACCTAACCTATTGAAAATCTACTCTAAGTTTTCTAACCTAGTTATTCATTGCTTGAGTTTTTTTTAACCCTAAGTCGCTAGCTCAACTCGGCCCCAAATTAGGTTGTCCTTGGGGAAACCATCATGGAGAATAAAGGATATCACTTTGAAGCACATCTCACATGATACACTCAAACTTAGCACGTTGCCATTTACTATAAGATTTACAATATCCGCCTCAATAAATGGAACGGTCCAACGTGTCTCAAGTTTATCCAACATACGAAATCTCTCATATAGGAAGCACCCCAGGATCAAATACATAGTTTCCATCTCTACATTCGAACAACTCCAAAATAGGTAGCATCACCAAAGTAAGCTCATACAAGAAGTCCATATCAATCGAAATCACACTCTTAAGTGGACTAAATGAAAACCAAGGTGTCTCAAATTTATGTATCCCGGGATCAAAAACCTTTCCCTTCATGGGAAAATAAGAAGATGAGCTCATATAACCATATAAGATTCCCCCTTAGTGATCAAAGCATCATGAGAATATGAAGGTGTAGGTATCAAAACATTCATAACTATTATGTCCATGTTAGGCTCATCATCATCATCAAAAGGTGGGTAATCTTCCATAGAAGGCATAGCGAAAGGAGGATCAAAATTAATAGTGTCTTGTGGAGGAGGTGTAGGCTCAATGTTCCCAAAAAGCAATGTAGTAATAAGACGAACCTCCTCTTCCAAATTAGAAACACTATCGTTGACCTCTATATCAAATTGTGCAAGAGTATCCTCTATGGTGGCATCAATCTCCATAAAAGTGTCCATATCAAAGGTTTTGAGTTCTAAAGGTGCCTTAGATGAAAAAGTATCAATCTCTAAGAGGAAAGGATCTTCATCAATAACCAACTTCAAGGGTGGGAGGTTGGGAACATAAGGCTCAAAAGGAGGTGTATTAATGAGAGAATCACTTAAAGGGATGATATGATCATGAATATCAATAGGTGTATCCTCAAAAACCAGTGAAGGATGATCAATCAAGGGTTCTTCTTCTATAGACTCATTATTAGGTTCTTCACACTCCTCAAAAAGTGGGTTATCAAAACATGTCTCAAAAAGAGGATTTGAATGTATCACAAAATCACTAAGAGGAATAGGTGAAGGAGTCATAGAAGAAATAGAGTCATCATCATCAGAAGTAAAAGACTCATTACTATCATAAGGATCATCAAAGGTTTCATCACAAGAATCATAAGATGGTAGAGGAGAATGATCCACTTTTCCTATAGGAGCAAACTCTTCATCCAAATTAGGAATGTTATCCTGACAAGACAAATCATCGGATGATATAGCATAAGACGCGTCACTAGAATCACAATCATCATCCTCCATTTGTGGAAAGTCTTTCACAAACTCTTCCTCAATCTCATTATCCCTTTCTTTAAACAATTCATCAAGATCAAAGTCACCAAAATCACTAGTAATAGCATGAAGGTCAATATGTGATAAAATCTCAATGTGATCATGAGGAGAAGAGGTATCAACACAAAGCTCATCACATGGTTCATTGGAAACACACTCAAGCTCTCTTTGGATTGGGATAAGGTTCTCAACACTAGAAAAGGTTAATTCATCCAAATCGGTGTTTGTATTAGTGCTAAGAGGCTCGTCCCCCATGGTGAAAGAGTCGGTGGGTTCCACGTGAGGTAAAGGTGATGAAGGTGTGTCATCATTAAGTGTCATACAAATCGAAGGTCCCTCGTCATCTTCATCTAAGCTTTGTTTAAGCAAACGAGCACGATTAGCAAAAAATTGTTCTTCTTCTTCCTTTTTATCAATCTTAAAGAGTAAATCGTCTAACTTTTCCTTGAGAAAACGAGAGGAATTGGTCACTGATTCTCTATATGTATCACCAATTTGCTGATTATAAAACACCTTGTTCCTTACATCATCCTCAAGAGACTCGATATCCTCCCTTAACCACCGAGACTCTAGTTTCATCTCCTCGAGGCTCATCTTTTCCATACGTATGAAAAGCGTTAAAATATATTCATGGTGTCTTCCTTGTTGCTCGAGTTCAACCGCAAGCTCATTGAGATCACTAAGTCTACAATCGAAACCATAATGGGGTTCTGTTTTTCCACAAAACTCGCATATGTAAGTCGAAGAAGGGGGTGGAGGTGGATTTCCATAATTAGGTGAATTATAGGTTTGAAAAGAGTCTTGATGATGAAAGTTCTCATGATTGTAACCTTGTAAATTCCCTTCATTTTGAAAACCCTTATAATGTGAAAATCCTTGGTTTTGAAAAGTTCCTTGATTAAAGCCTTGAAAATGATCATTATTTTGAAAACTTTCATTGTTTGAAAAATCTTGGTTATGAAAGGTTTCTTGATTATAGCCTTGAAAATTATCATCATTTTGAAACCCTCATAAGTGGAAAATCCTTAGTTTTGGTATGGCTCATTAAAGGTTTGATCATGAAATGATGGTGAAGGTTGTGATGAAAAACCGGAATATCCCATATAGTCATTACAAGTATAGTCCATTTGAAGGTTAGGTTGAAAATTAGGGTTCTCGGTTCCATTGTAAGCATATCCCTCCCCATAATAGCCATTATTTTGATCACATAAATAAGTATCGTGTGGACCTCCACAAGTCGAACAAGTCGAATAATTAACGTTGGCGGATCGTTGTTGCAAAATCTCCAACATGGAACGAGTATCCATGTTTAACTAGGTGGCCGAATGTATATACAAGTATAATGACGTTTAAAAGCTTCCTCGGGGAAGGAAGTAATACACCAAAGGTGGTATGTTTACACGTGTGCGAGTACACGTGTAAGTAAACACGAGGAATGAGGGAGTAGCCCTCGGTCGACTTTTGAGAGAGAAGAGATTATCTCCCTCGAGGTTCGATATGAAATATCCACAAGAAAGTATAATATATATAATTACTACTTGGGTGCAAGACCCCCAATAAAGCCTTCCTTCTTAGAATACGCACTAGTGAACGGGGGGTTAGGTGGCGCGAAGCACTTAAGTACCTATTGACCCTTAGATGGCATTTTATAGCACATCGCCTTTCTATTCACTTTGTAGTTTGTATTCTTCGAATTATTGCCTATTGGAAGTATTTATCTATTCTTGCTTAATTAAATTTTATCGATACGCGTGTCAAGGACCGGAACGCCCCCTAACACAGTGTATTGCCTCGGCAATACTTATGGAAGATATGTGTATTGGTTGTTCTTATACGTATACGTATTTACATATAATAATATAGAGAAAATATTTTTGTATTTATTTGATTTTTTTTAAGAAAAATACTATATGTACGTAAAAACGATGAAAACCGATATAATATATATTTTTGGGTGTAATCTTTTAGGAAAAAGATTACTTTTTGGATTTTTTATTTTTTTGGTTCAATTCTTTAGGAAAAGAATTGATTTTGTGGTTTTTTATTTTTTATATTTTTATAATTTTGATTTTTTTTATCTTTTTTATTTATAATACGTAAAATAACGTTCACAAAGTGAATGGATCCCAAAATCCAATCGTCTCACTTGAAATCGTTAATCTTCACGAAAAGAACCGGCAGCGGCGCCATTTAATATTTGTCTTTTTAGTTCGTTTTTCTCGACTCAATCCGAATTGATATAACAATTTTAAGCTTGACTTGATTGTTTTTGGTGTATAATAGGGTAATTGGTATTTAAGCTACTTTGACAATTTTGACAACTGAAACTCCTAGAAATATAAAATAATGTCTATACTTCTACATATACGTACTACGCTAAAAAGCACATTACAATTACGCCAATTAAATGCACAAAAATATAAAACGAAGAATACAATTTTATACTACAAATGTAAATGAAAATTTCAAAATACAAAATAAAACCAAATCTACTTTGCAAAGTCTGAATTTGTAAATCTGTATTTGATTTTATTCTATTAATAAACCCTTGTACAAGATTTAGAGTAAAGCCCAATTGTATCTTCACATAGGCCCAAAATTTGACTAAAGAAATAAAAAAAAGTATCAATTAGACTGACAATTACGAATTGGAAGTAAAATATTCACCTACGAATCTACTTGTCTACATACCTTTTTATAGCATATTAAAATCCATATTAAACTAACATATTACCTTTTACCCCTATTTGACTAAGTGTATTAAAATAGATGTTAACTTGACTTCAAGAGTAATAATGCACTATTCTGCAATCAAGATTGGACTAAAGCTCTAAACCAAACACTCCTATTCAGAAAATAAAAAAACGTAATCACACCTAATAGACATAATCAAAATCTCAGAAGAGCAACTTCTATCAAGCTTAATACTTTTGTGTTACTAACTAGGCTCAATATTAACCCAAATGTAAACTCTGAATTGACCATACTTACTACTTCATGAGTGCCTAAACTATCTATCTAGATCAACTAACTCAAATGCAAAAGCTGAACTAACAAGCCTAAATTTTAATGAACCTAAAACATATCGTAAGGTACAAGTAATGAACTGATCTCAATCACTGCTATATAAAAAAAAACTCAACAAAGCAGAATGCTATGAATTCAAACGCGAGCTATAACAGATAACAAATAGCAATTAACAAGCATGTATCAGCAAATCGCAGTCAGAATTAATAAACCACAATACTACAGTTAGCAGACTTAACATTTGCAGAATAGCTAAATGAAATGTGACCTCGACATCCAGGCCTGCCCGTTGAAGTAGAAGGTCAGCGCTGTGCTGCCTTGTAGCAAACACACCACCACCAAATGCTGAACTTGAATCCGAAAACAGTATATCCAAAACCTGCAAATCTGATAACCTGCAAAACTGAAATAAAGCAAAGAAAAACTTGACAAGATCTTTTGATTTCGAAACCTACATATACTTGAACAAAAATGTATCCTCTTGCAAAACTGACTACTGAACGAGATCAAGTATCTGACTTACTCGAACCTACATAAACGCCATAAGACACTACCAAACATCTGAAATCAGGTATCTGACTTAATTCTAACAATGAAACTAGAGTAAAAATCTGAACGAACTATGTTCCGTACAAGCATCCTTTGAGCTTACCAAACTCAAATCTTTACTAACTAACTGAAATACTCTAATGAACTTTTGACAAACAGTAACTAACTCTTATCAAATCTGAATTCAACTGGTTAACAAACGATTTCTTAAAGCTAACTTTACCCTTACCTTGAACTCAAGATAACTATTTCAACTCATTACTGAAAACTATCAAATCTGTGTGAACAGTAACTCAAAATCAAATCAGTAACATGAACTAATGATATCACGTGACCGTATATCAAAAAGCTGTGTATCTCCAAATTTCCTGTTTACGTGAACAGTAATTCTAACAGGATTTGTAGGAAGAAAAAGATTAAGCTTGATAAGAGGAAAAGAAAAGTAAAAGAAAACTCTAAACTTTCATTAATGGTGGAAAACGGTTACAAATGCTAACTGAAACTTTAACTAACATCTACATCTATAACAAACTCAGTAACTAACTAAAATGAAAGCATGAGAGAGATTATCTATTCTACTCCTAGAACTACACCTAATCTAACCGTCTGAAATGAAGGTCTTCTCCTTGTATTTATAGGCGTTTGAGAGGAGAAGTGACGTGTTTCTTCCAATCAGGAGATGCCACGTGTAAAATACGAGGATAAGGTGACTCGTTCTTCATTCTTGATTTGGGGCTTTCTTCGTCTTTCTTCCTTGATCAAATTAATTAGTATCTTCTTGTAGAGGAGAAGGAGATGAGCATTTTGTAGTTATAATCTTCACTTGATTCTTCTTGTATCGTCCTTGAATGGGACTTGAAGTTTTGCGATGGAGAAGAGATGAAGTCGACGGTTTTATTTCTTTCTCTCTCTTCTTTGGAGAAGAAAAGATGAAACGTGTTTGGTTTTGTTGTGAGTTATGACCGTGAGTTGGTCAATCTGACCAAGTAAATAAAAGTTAAACCTTTCTTTTCTTTCCAAATTTCCTTTTAGTCCCTCCATTTCAATCTTTCATCAAATGTAATATTAACTTTTAAGCACATTTATTTTCATCCTTCGTCTTTGTAGAAATCGCAACTTAAGCCCTCGATCTCGGTAAATAATAGCAAGTAAGGTCCTTGAAAGCTTCTTTCGTCATTTTCTTTGTCTTTTCATCAAATAAGTCCTTGAAAACGCGTCTTTGCTCAAAAATGTATCTTCTTACCTGAAAACACATGAAACGCAAATACACGCGTAATTCTGATATTTTAAAGTTAAATATTATGTATTTGACAGTGTTTTGAGTGGTTTTTGGATCATTATTGATGAGTGTTTTCACACTTATCAAGTGTGACCCTAAATGTCCCATTATTTTAGGTCGACCCTTTTAATCGACGGCTTGAGCCGTAATCAACGTTCAAGGTGGGAAATTAACTGTGAAATTTGGGGAGGATGAAATGAACTTTTTCACGAGTAGATCCCAAGTTTCAAATGATCAAAGCAAAACTGAAGTTTCCAAAAATGATTTCAAATGTTAACTTTAGCAGAAAATATGAGGCTTGATACATGTTTTGAAAGAATTAAAAAGAACCGTTTTAGAGATGAAGATTTTAATGATCATGAATATGTTTACTTAACTGAAAAAGGTTTAAGCAAATATATAAATCAAAAATCATTTTGGGATGTATTCGGCAAAATAAGGGAACAAACAATTCCGAAGGGAGACGTTAGTGCCATCATGACAATGACTAAAATGGACTCGTTTTGATCACCTTCGAAGAACCACGTCTTTGAGGCATCGAATTCTAATTCCATTGAAGTGCCTCCATTTCCTAGCCCAATATCCATTGAGGCAAAAGGTTTTATCGATATCGATCCGCTCATCATTGAAGAGTCACCTAAGCATAGTCAATTGACTTGTAAGACCATGGTTGTGAGTGCTCACATCGACTCTTTCTTTGATGATGATGATGATGGCGATTTTGCCGAAATTGATCACATACTCAAAAATCTACAAGCTATTTTCGATTCTCCCAAAAAGAATTCTTCGTGTGGTGAGTATGATGATTTTCAATTCGAGCCCGAGATTGAGGAAATTATTGAACGAGATCTTGCTCTTTTGCCTCCACTTCCACCTACAAGTGAGGTAGATTTTTCCAATATCAAGGCCAAACTTGATGATTTGGAACGTCTCATTCATAATGACGAACCAACTCACGTGACCCAAAATTCCATTCTTAAAGAGTTACTTAATCAACACTCCTCAAATGAGAATGACGTTTACCACATTCGTGAGGATCTAACTTATCAATGATCCCCACCAAAGAATGATGGTTTTGTGCTTGATCATGATCTCTTCGAGAGAGTTTCTAAAATCATTAATAAGGGGAACGACAAACCTTGGTTTGACGAGCCTATCTACGATGAAGAAATCGATGAGATTGACGTTCATGAGGATGACGAATATGTTGACCCCAAGGGGGCGGTGTTCTTTATTGAACATCGTTTTGAGAATTTATATAATCCACCAACCCCAACCGCGAATTAAATGTGAGAATTCTTAGCATCACTAATATTGACTTTGAAACGCCAAATATTTTCGACACAATTCAAACGGGTTTTCATAAAGAGTTAAACAAGATGAAAAAGGAAACGATTTTAAATTTTATTTAAATGATTTTCTTACTTTAACTCCGTCATCACCACGTTGTTTGAGTACTAAGAGCTCCTCTACTCCTTTTGACGATGCTTCGTGTGGATCTAGTGTGGGGGAAGCCCCTTATGTTCCCTCACATTTCTCCACCGAGGACGAGATTTTCGATCTCGGAATTGCTTGTAAAAGGAAATCTCGGTCTTTAACCGATGCAATAAATGGATAATCTATCTATTTGATTGGTGTGAGTCTACCTCGAGTAGCTAATAAGTTTGACCTACCCATTGTCCCACCCTTTTATTTCTTCTCATCTATTTTCTTCTACCCATTGGGGTTCAAGTTGGATTGGCGTTGTTTCGTCTTTCATCCGAAAACGAAGACGCTTTCTTTGACCCAGGTATACTTTTATCGGATTTTAAGTACTACACGTACTTTTGAGAATTTTTTATCATGTAATCCCTATCAAAAATGACCAAATCATGATAATCCCTAAATGATCACATTTATGGGGATTCAAGTCGAGCTTTTGACTCGGTTATCAAAAACAAGGTGCCTCGTGGGGGATTCTCATGCTTATCCTTGTAAATTTTATTGATTTCTAATAGTGTAATGCGGAGACTTGTGCTCTTCTAACCTTTGTTTCGTGGTTGTTTGTGATTGTGATTTATTAGGTTCATCGTCATCATTGAAGCCTCTCGTGTTCGTTTTACGTATCACTCGAGCTTTGATCATTGCCTTTGAAGATTCCGATATCCGATTATATCCTTTTATGTTCTAACGATTATCTTTTATCATAATTCATAAACGGTTATAGATTATTCGTTTTACCCTTTCCATGCTCGAGATTAAGCATTCGAATTTTCGTCTCTAGTATGGGGGTGTTTCATCCTTAGACTCGAAACATTGAGGACAATGTTTAGTTTTAGTATGGAGGTGAATAGATACCACCTTGCTTACGTCATCACGCAATCTAATTTTCATCTTTTTGTTATGTTTTGTTGCAAAATAAGGCTAAAAGTGGCCAAATTTTAAATTTTTTCTCGTTTTTCAAAAGTGTTCAAGATACAAATGTAGGTTTTCCGATGGTGAGAATAAGAGTAATTTTTTACTTGACCGTGCGTGTTGAGCACTTAGCTTGATTCCTTAACTATATTAGGCTAAGTCTCATTAAAATGAGGACGAGAAATGAAAGAGTTAATTATAAGTTACTATGCTAAACATAGAGTATTTGTATTCTTTCAAAAACTCATGTGTCCTAATTATTTGCTTATTCTCCCCACGCTTTTATATAAATTTTGTTAATAAATAGGTTTTTTTGTGGTTTAGTCTTAATTGTTGGTTTCTAATTGATTCTCGTAGCTTCCATGTAATTAAATTGGGAAAACATTAAGGCATCGACAACATCACGGTTTTGAAGGATTGGCACCTGAATAATCAAAGGCTTCCCCAATAATAATTTGAAGTTCCTCTTCACCTAAATCAAGCAAAAAATTTGAAGCTCATAAGGCCGAAAAGTCTATGCAAAATTGAAGTGAATGTCTTAAATCTTGAAGCCTTAAAGATCCAAAATTCGCCTTATCGTGAGGATATACGTTAAGTCATACTAAACACCTCATGACGAGGTTAAATAAAAGACAAGGGCAAGACCGAAGTCATAATTAAAGCTCCATGGCGGAGTTGAATAAAAGATGGAGGTAAACCATGATAATCAAAGCTACCGATGATGAGGTGGGTAATAAAATTTTTGGTAATAAGTCTCATGTTTAAAACCGTTGTAAAACCATATTTATCGATCCTTTTTGTTGACTTAATTTTTTGACATCGTTTTCTATTAGGAAAGATTATTAATTCGATGATGTTGATTACACCGTTAAGGCTCTATTTTTGGACCTAATCTCTATTCACGCATAAGTATAAAATGTATCCTCATGATCATTAAGAAAAAACTAAAATATAAGAGATACATCTTAGGAATAAGGGACTTTAAGTACGTGATTAGATCATATGAGTAGTGTTAGCATTACTAACTTATAATGACAATGATCTTGTTTCACGCTTAACATATAATTGGGTGAAAATTGAGGAAGCCAGAATTATTTCTAACGAAGCATTCACGTTTTCTTATTCTATGATCCTAAACGTCCAATTTTGCGATGAAAACAATGCATTATGTCTAAAACGCACGTAGTAGTTAATTTAAATTTACGTTTCAATAAATGTCATATAAAAGTAATTTTGGAAGTGCTATGATACTTAGTTCTAGCATTGTGTGAGAGCACGACAATGGTTTAGTATGGGGGAGTGATGAGACTGCATTTATACATAGTCTCATCGTCCAAATCGGGCTTAAAATGGTTAAAAATTGTCATAAAATGCCATAAAATATGCTTGTGTTTGTTCATTGTGTATTTTAGGTACGGATATCGTGAACTCAACAAAAGATAATAAGAATCAAGCAAAAACAAACACGGGAAACGAAGCCGCACAAAAAACCGGACCCGAACAATGAATTTTCCAAAAAGACCCTTGAAGATTTTAAGAATGTCAAGTTTGGTCCCTCAACTTTTGAAGATTGACACTTTATACCCCTTAACTATCCAAAAATACAAATTAGGTCCCTAAAGTTTTAAGACTTTACAAGATCAACCCTTAAAGTTTGAAGAATATACAACATTGGTCCTCCCTTTTAAGTTTGTTAACTTAAGGACTATGTTTGAAATTGGCGGAGGACGAACTGTGTAATAAACATGGACTAACGGTGAAAAGGACATGGACTAATCATGCAAAGTTGTTAAATGAGTAATATTAGGTGAGGAGCCATTAGTGAAAAAACCCAAAACATGTTTAAACCAATTGCCCATCACACCCGAATATAACCCACCAGTGACCCAAGAATATCCCATCATCACACCTATCCTAACCCATAAGCCCATCCCATATACCCGGTCCAAAAGCTAGACGAGTCATCCCAACTTACCATTTTTAAACAATACTAATCTAATCCCTTCCCGGTTAACATAAACCCATCCCCAAATCATAATCCATGTAGCAACAATGAACCCTAATCCCTATTCTTATCATCTACCCAAATTACACTCCACCTCACTCCAGATCCTAAATTAACCTCACACCAAACCAAACCACACCCTTAGCTTGAATGCCATCTCACCATGGTCCCCTCAACAAGGTTCCCCTGACCCATAGTTCTACTCCAAGATAAGATTGTCAGAATCAATCAACGTCCAAGGCTCAATGTTTCTTCCCAAAGCTACAATGAAGGGTCAAGATCAATCAAGGACAGCTGCATATCACATGTATCCATTTTGACCAACTGCAAGCAGCGAATCAAACAAGCATATTCGTTTGAAGATCCAAGGACAGATTGGGAAGTTTAACATTAGGGGTTTTCAGCTTTTTTATTCTAGAAATTTATGTATTCATGTATAAGAAGGGTGCATGTACCCTTTCTTAGTTTTTGTTCCAAAAATTATGTAAACACTTTCTTATGAATATTTAGAGTGTTTGATTGGCCTTGCATAATTCTTGTGTTCCATTTACTTTCAAGTGTTTTAAATTTCGTCTCATTTTATTTCTACAAATCTATTTTTAGTTTCATTCAAAGTGTTTTTCAAAGATATTTTGTTAACAATTTTGAAGATCTAAGTTTTTATGGCAGTTGTTTAGGTTGGATTGACACCGAAACCTATACAAGGGTTATAGAATCTTGTTTATTTTTCTGTTTAGTTACCTATCTCACTTGAAAAATTACTTTTCCAAGTTTTTTGTTAGATAAAACTAGTTAAGTATTCTTATTTGTACTAACTGTTATAGAAGCTATAAGCCTCTCGTTTGACAAACAAGAAGCTTTATATAACAAGTCTCTGCTTGTCTTTGTTTGTGTTTAAACAGGTCTCAAAAGTTCACATCACTCTCCATTTATTGCTTGGTTTTGGGGGCTGTTGTAGCCCTATCAGCAAAGACACTTTTCTTTTCTCTTTCATCTAAGCTCATCATAAGCCCTCCTTCATCATAGAAAGCTAAGTTTAAGAAGCTTTTGGTGTATCTTGGGATTGAACAAAGTCCAAGTTGGTAACCCTTTTCTCCTTCAGTAATATTATTTTTTTGGGAGATTTATAATTGAGTGTTGTTTAGTCCAAAGTTTTGTGTTAAATTTGTGTTGATTTATTGATTTGAACAGGTTAGGTTAGATTTAAGTGCATTTGGTTGTGTTTTGTTAAATTTTTCTTTGCTAAATCCTGATTTTGTCTAGTTAAGGAAGTGTTTGAATTTGTTGTAAGAACACTGTGGTGACAGCAGTTGTGGTGCAATTTTAGCTCAAACACACTCCTTAGGATTAGTAATATTTGTTTTTGGTAGTCTTTTAGATTTTTAAAGTTGCAAGTTAAAAATGTTTTCTTGATAAAACTGCATAAACATTAGTAGGCTTAATTGTTGGAAATACGTTTTACGTATTAGAAAGGATCGATCACTCCAACAATAGTCTAAGTAGTAGCTCGTAGTTTAGTTAGCATAATATTAAACAAACAAGGCCAAGCCAAGCCTACAACTTGTGTAGGCCGGCGACCCATTGTAAGCCCAAGCCCATCTCATGGGCTTGGGTATATAAACCCTCTCATTAGTTGGAGAGGGTGTTGGTTCACATAACTTTACACATAGTAAAAGGTGTAATTATTTATTTCTCTCTCAAGTGTGTGTGTTCTTACCATCTCTCTATCTCTTTCTCTCTCTAAACATAAGCAAGATTTACAATATCCTACAAATGGTATCAAGAACCATGGGATGATTGTATGGTTTATGTGTTTATGTTCTTGATTGTCGTGCCTATTTTGATCTAAATCATTCGAACCAATTTTTTTTTTGTGTTTTTATGGTTTTTTCTTGATACAAATCTTCTACATAATTGTGGTAGAGATTTGGTATATTTACTTTTGCTAAAAACACAAAATTTTGGGTATTTTGATCATTTTTTGGCTTAAAATCTCGAATTGGTTAAGTTTTGTCCGAGAAAAGTGGGAATTTGTTCACTGTGGTACTATCCCGACAGAATCCATCGGAAAAGGGTTTATATATTCCGAAAGAATCCATCGGAAAAGGGTTTATATATTCCGACACATATTCTGATAATTATTCCGATAGGTGTTAGCTATTATTTCGATACATATTCCGATAGTGATATTCCGACAGGGTATTCCGATAGTGATATTCCGATGGTGATATTCCGACAGGGGTATTCCGATAGTGATATTCCGATAGTGATATTCCGACAGGGTATTCCGATAGTGATATTCCGATAGTGATATTCCGATAGTGATATTCCGACAGGTATTCCGATCCATATTTCGGCGGGTATTCCGATCCATATTCCGACAGTCATTCCGATCAATATTCCGATAGAGTGACAAGTATTTCAAGATTTTTCAAAAAGGTGTTTTTGAAATTTTTAATCATGAGTTTTTGTTCGTCTTGGAATTTTTGGTTCATCGAGAACATACTTTAGGGGATTTCAACATTATTTCTCGTCTTCTACACACAACAACAAACACATTTACTCTTTCTCATTGTTCGATCAATTTTTGTAAATCTTAACTTATCAAAATGGAGTACATATCTCTTACGGATAAGTCCATCCTCTCGGGTACGGATAATCGCCCACCAATGTTGGAGAAAACCATGTACGAGGATTGGGCTTCCCGAATGTAACTTTATATGTTGAACAAAGAGAATGGACATCTCATTTGGGCATAGGTGCTCAATGGACCATTGGTATATGGTACTGTGACGGAAGGTGCTGTTACTCGTCCTCTCACAACGGGTGAGTTAACTCGAGATGCCAAGATTCAAGACAAGTGTGACAAACAAGCAACAAACATCATTCTCCAAGCCCTTCCTCTAGATGTCTACAAACTTGTGAGTAAATATAAAGTTGCCAAAGAGTTATGGGATAGAATTCGTGTTCTGATGCAAGGCACCTCGTCAACTAAACAAGAACGAGAGTGTAAGCAATATGATATGTTTGATAAGTTCGCCTATGTCCCCGGGGAGACTCTCAATGATTACTATTTGAGATTCACTCTTTTGATGAATGAGCTTAACATCTATGGCCTGGAAATTCCTACGTTTCAATTAAATACCAAGTATTTGAACACTCTCCCTTCTGAATGGAGCAAGTACATGACGGCTGTTAAATTGGCTAAGGATTTGCCTCAAACCAATGTGGAGCAACTTCAAGCTTTTCTTCAACAACACGAATGCCAAGTGATAGAGGATCGGTTGTCTACACTTCAAGTTCATGATCCACTTGCCATGTATGCTTCTCAACAAATGACCCCCCAACAAAACATGGGTTACACTTATCAACAACAATCATACTTGCAACAGCCACCACAACACACATATCAGCAACCACAACAACCATCTTATCAACCACTAATGATGCCACAACAAGGATTTCCACAAAGTTTTCTTCAACAGCCTTATCCACAGCAACCAACACATCAGGCATCACCATCACAAGCCATCACTTCACCAATGGGCTATACTCCTCAACAAGGATATTTTCCAATTGAAGCACCACCAGCACAAGCCTTCAACTCCAATGAACTTCCACCAATTCAAGCACCAGTCTTTACTCCAAATGATACACCTACTGATTTCTTAAACCATCTCACTGCCTACTTGTCAAAACTTGTTGCAACTAGAGTTTATCCACCAATGAACAATCACTCCACACTTCTTCAAATCCTCGACAACAAGCCACTATTCAAGATGGTCAAGTAACGGTGCAAACCATTCAGGGAAGGCAAAATTTATATGGATCTCTTACAAGGACCGTGAACGCTCAAGATGTGACTTCTCAAGCTAGTGGAAATTGAAGCTCTATTGGTCCACAAAAGGTTGTGACTTGCTACAATTGTAGAGGAAAAGGTCATATGGCGAGGGAATGCACTCAGCCAAAAAGGATAAGGGATGCAACATGGTTTCGTGAGAAGATGTATTTGGTCGATGCTCAATCTAAAGGAAAGATCTTGGATTCAGAGGAATTAGCATTTCTTGCAGACCCATGGGCAGCAGATAATGAAGGCATTGCAGTCGTCTCTACTTCTAATGCAGCATATCAAGCAGATGATCTTTACGCATATGAATCGGATTATGATGACATTCACTCAGCCCAATCTGCTCTCCTTGCTAATCTCTCTCACTACGGTTCTGATGTCGTCAGTGAGATACCAACCACATCTAATAATGTTCATGATAATCCACATCATGTTGAGCATGAAAATGACAACCTCGAACAGCATTCAGGAACTAGTAACTCGAATGATGTGGTATCCAATCCAACACATTTGAGTGAACCTCAACCAAATGCTACGACGGGTATGGAATCTTATGGTCAACGTGATATGGTAATGGTGCCTAAACATATTATTAATAAAATGAATGTGGCTGTTCGACAAACCGTAGAAATGAATGCCAACCTAACCGTTGAGCTTGCGTTGTATAAGTAAAAGGTCAAAACTTTTGAAATGG
Organism: Glebionis coronaria; assembly: GCA_025667525.1. Lineage (NCBI taxonomy): Eukaryota > Viridiplantae > Streptophyta > Magnoliopsida > Asterales > Asteraceae > Glebionis > Glebionis coronaria. The sequence continues at coordinate 227,701,251 of CM046881.1, forward strand.
TCCCTCAAGCAGAAAAAATAAATTATTCTGAATTTGACCAATTTCGTTTTGAAAATATCGAACACTTAAAAGAAATAGAATCATTAAAAGCTAATATTTCTAATGAATTAAAAGAAAAAGAGTCAGTTGTCAATGATTTTCAGAAACTTAAAATGGATTTCGAAACTCTCGAGTCTAAAAAGTTTCAATCGGAAATTAATGCTACCAAACTTCTTAAATTCAAAGAACAACAACTTTTAAAACAATACGCTTCCACAAAAAAAGGTTCATCTTTTAACTAAATCGTTTAAAGAACTCGAACTTAAGCGTCTTCAAGATTTACCACCTAATCCTGGTTATGCAAAACAAGCTCAGGAATATATTCCTTGTCTTTATGATGTGACCCTAATTGGCAAATCGAAAGAAGCACCTTATGTTCGTAGTACTGAGGAGACAATGTCACTTGCGGAAGAAACTCGAACTAAAATGCTTTCAAAATTCCATAAGATTGATTATGATAAGCATAATAAAAATCAAATTTATAAAAAGACCCGTATTCGCTTACAAAAGGAATTAGCTCAATTATCAGCTTTTGTGCCCCAAAGTTTGTCAAAGGAAAACCTTCCTAGTACGTCTCCTACACTTTTCAAAAAGGATTTAACTAAGTTAATTCCACCGGTAAGTAAGGTGTCAGATAACTTAAATGCGGCGCACCAACACTTTGCTGATTTTGACAAGGTCATTACGGAACGTATGACGGCTACGACCATAACGGAAGGTGAATGGAATTTTGAGCACACTAGAGCTGCGTTTCGAGAAGAAATTGTTCCGTTTGTAAACAATGTTAAAGCTTGTCTTAGCAATATTGATCAAGATTTGCTTTTGGAAATAGAAGAAGTTAGACGCGTTTTCAATGAAATGGACGATGCTTATGTAAACAGTTTACTTGAAATAGAACGAATTTCACGCCAAAATGATCAGCTTCTGAAGCAAGTGATGTCTCATGATATTGTTTCCGTCTGTGTGAATAAAAGTGTTGATAATGATTCTATTGTGCATAATGTTGAATCTGTGGATAATGTGGTAGATAGTACTTGTCACAAATCTGACGCTGAATTTTTAAAGCTTAAATATTCTTATTCTTCTCTTTCAAAACGTTTTGATAAGATTCAAAAACATTGTATTTCGATTGAATGTACACAACAATTTCTTCAAGAGCTTTTTGAAACGTCATTCAAAGGTGTTAATATAGATGATTCAAATTTTCAAAAGAATTTTCGATTGAATTTACAATCAAAACAGCGTCAGCCAAGTGACAAGGTTACTAAATCGTTGTTGATATAAATAGAGAAATCTAAGGATATTAAGTGTGTGAACGTACTTGAGGCCGATGATAATATTAAACTTGATCTAGATAATCGAGTTTCCAAGATTTTGTCCAAAGTTGATAACTTAAAACAGAAAAATACACAACTCTTCGATTCAGTAAAGCCCGCATATGCTAATACCACTGCATAGAATCAATCATTGATTGAACGATTGAATCGAAAGTCGGTGGAAATATCCGATTTGAGGGAACAAATTGGTGATAAAAATTTGGCTTTGACTGAATTAAAGGAAACACTTCGTACCCTAAAAGGTAAGAATGTTGTGGATAACACAGCCACTGTCTCAGCATCGTCCTCTAGTGCAATCAAAAGGAACCTCATTGCTGTCACACCACTTAACAAGGGACCTAGGACTAAACCATCTCAAACATTGGTCACTAAAGATAAGGCAAAATCAAAACCAGCCTCTAATATTCTCATGTTGCCTTCTATAGGAGTAAGCACCATTACTAAGGCTCAAAGATCTAAGCTTTAAAGAAACAAGAAGAAGAATAGGATCTTGCCCCCATCTAGTAGTCAAGTGAAGAAGAAAGTAGAAGCCCACCCTAGGAATGTTATTTCTGTTTTGAATAAAAAGAATCATGTAGCTAAACCTAAAGGCTCTGCGGTTGTGCAGCGTTCTAAGCCTAATGTGAATTCTAATTTGAAATGTTGGAATTGCAATGAATGTATGTTTTCTAGTCGTCATGATTCTTGCCTTATTGACCATGTGAATGAGATGAATGCCCAGAAAAATAGATTAGAATGGAAACCAACTGGGAAAGTGTTAAACTAAGTTGGTTGGATGTGGCGCCCCACTGGTAGAACTTTCACTATAGTAGGAAATGCGTGCCCTTTAACTAGGATCACTCCCACTAAAGCGAAGAAAGCGTGCCCTTTAATTAGGAGTACCAAGGCTACCAAAATATAAGCGTGTCCTTTAACTAGGAACACCAACACTACTGTAGGACCCAAGTGCCCTCTAAATAGGTCTACTCCCACTTTAGTGCCCGCTAATACTCCAAAACCTCAGAAAGTTGGAACAATAAAACCTGTTAGTGGTAAAAATCACATTCGAAAATGCAGGAAATCTAAGGATAACACAAATGTTAGCAATTCTGATAATATTATATCTGTATCTATTAACAATCCGGAAACAATAGATTCAAATGCATTGTCTACTGTTGTTGATGAAAACAGGTGGTCCAAATTGTTCTCTGATATTTGGACTTTGGTTGCTCCAAGCATATGACCGGAGATCGCTCTCAACTCAAAAATTTTGTTAGCAAGTTTCTTGGTACGGTTCAATTTGGAAATGATCATATTGCAAAGATAATGGTTACGGTGAATATCATATTGGGAATGTTATAATTACAAGAGTGTATTATGTGGAAGGTCTCGGTCATAACTTATTTTCTGTGGGACAATTGTGTGATGTAAACCTAGAAGTTGCTTTTCGAGAGCATACCTGCTTCATTCGTAATTTAGAAGGGGTTGATTTATTGAAAGGTACTCGAGGGAACAACTTGTACACTTTGTCTCTACAAGATATGATGGCCGCTTCTCCCGTATGTCTTCTCTCCAAAGCATCGAAGACTAAGTCATGGTTATGGCATCGCCGGTTATCTCATCTTAACTTTGACGCTATTAATCATTTGGCGAAAAAAGAACTTGTTCGTGGTCTTTCAAAACTTACATTTCACAAGGACCATTTGTGTTCCGCGTGTACAATGGGGAAAAGCACTAAGAAATCATACAAGCCCAAGACTGAAGACATAAACCAAGAGAAACTTTATTTATTGCATATGGATCTTTGTGGGCCAATGCGTGTTGAAGTTCTTAGTGGTAAAAAGTACATCCTCGTCATTGTTGATGATTACTCTCTCTTTACATGGGTGAAATTTCTTACAACAAAAAATGAGGCACCTAAATTCATCATCAGATTTCTCAAGATGATTCAAGTGCATCTTAACACTACTGTCCGACGCATTTGTACAGATAATGGAACTGAATTTGTGAATCAAATCTTGCGTAATTATTATGAAGAAGTTGGCATATCTCATGAAACATCCGTTGCTCTCACTCCACAACAAAACGGTGTCGTTGAAAGGAGAAATCGCACACTTATGGAAGCTGCTCGAACGATGTTAATTTACGCAAAGGCTCCATTATTTTTATGGGCAGAAGTAGTATCAACAGCAGTTTTCACCCAAAAATGGTCACTAATTCGTAAACGCCATGGTAAAACACCTTATGAGCTTCTATATGGGAAAGTATCAGATTTATCATATCTTCATGTATTTGGTTCTCTTTGCTATCCACATAATGATGGTGACAATTTTGGAAAACTTTAACCCACGGCTGATATTGGTATTTTCATTGGTTATGCACCCACAAAGAAGGCATACCAAATATACAATCGTAATTCTTGTAAGCTCCTCGAAACTATGAATGTTGATTTTGATGAGCTGACAGCAATGGCTTTTGAGCAAAGCAGCTCTGAACCCGCACTTCATGAAATGGGACCTAGTAACATTAGCTCTGGTCTTGTCCCAAAAAACCCCACTTCATCATCATTTACACCACCTTCTAGGAATGAATGGGATACGTTGTTTCAACCGTTCTTGGATGAATTCTTTACTCCTCCAAGTATTGTTGCACCAGAACCTGAAGTAATAGCTCCGGTTACCGAAGTTGACCCTCTAGCAACCGAAGCACTATCAGATACGTCTACACCTACAATTGGTCAAGATATACCTTCAACGAGTAATTCTCAACCTACACCCGAATCAACTACCCATGTCATGCCTATTGATGATGAAAAGGATGATGATGATCACGATTTGGAATTCGCTCAAATACGTGAACTTCCATTCTTTGGTGTAACAATTCCCGACTTTAATCAAGTCGGGTCGTCCACCTCAGATGAAGCTCCTACTACGGTCTACTCCAATCCACGGATTCGTGAACATGACAGCAAGTGGACAAAGGATCATCCTATAGACTCTATTATTGGTGACCCTAATCATCCGGTATCCACACGAGTCAGTTACAAGAAAGTGCAATGTTTTGTCATTTTGATGCTTTTCTCAGTGAAGTTGAACCTAAGACGTGGCAACAAGCATTTACCCAATCTTGTTGGATAGAAACGATGCAAGAAGAACTTAATAAACTTGTATGTCTTGAAGTATGGGAACTTGTCCCATACCCAAATCAAGTGTAGTTACTCACTTTGAAATGGGTTTACAAGGTGAAACTCGACGAGTTAGGTGGAATATTGAAGAACAAAGCTCGTCTAGTAGCTCGTGGATACAAGCAATTATTGGGCATCGACTTTATGGAATCCTTTGCACCTGTTGCCCGTTTGGAAGCTATTAGACTATTCCTCGCTTATGCAGCCCACATGAATATGATCGTCTATTAGATGGATGTGAAGACGACATTTCTAAATGGTGAAATCAAGGAAGAGGTCTATGTTCAACAGCCGGATGGTTTTATAAATTCTACATATCCTAATCATGTGTATAAGCTTAAGAAGGCTCTCTATGGGTTGAAGCAAGCTCCACGCGTATGGTATGATCTATTGTCACAATTCCTCATTACGCAAGGTGTGATAACCCAAAACCGAGGTCATTTCTTAATCTTATTTTACGATTATTTTTGAAATTTTTGGATGCGTTTGAACAATATTTATTTTTGGAGGTTTAAGTTTAAACCGACGTTGGAAGGTTTATCTTTTTTATTTAATAAGTATAAGGAGTATTAGCAAGCGTGATGTCGATGGATGCCAAATATTTTACGTCTTATTGTCGGTTGTTCGATGTTTGTCATTTTTGAAGTTTTCTTTTAAATGACGTGTTAAGTCGAGTCGGGAGTCGATATTATTATATTTGAGGTACGTTTTAAATTTTTAAAAGTATCTTTATGAAACCCGAGCCCCATAAATATTTTCAAAATTGACTAATAGTTATTTTCTGCTTTTTAGCTAACTATTTTCATTTTGATCCATAACTATTGCAAAATTACAACATTGGTCCCACAACCACTATATATAAACTTAATTTTTTTAAACAGACACACATCCACTAACAAAATTTTTCTCTCTCTCTCTCTTATTTTTTCTCATCTTGCCGTGACCCCCTACACACCCAAAACACCCACTTTGATCAATTTTTACTCCATTTCTACCATGATCTAAGCAAAAACAACACAAGACCCATCTCTAATTTTGTAAGGAGATCATTTTGGTATAAAATTTATGTACATGCAAGAAGTTTTATTTTTTTTCAAGTTGGTAGGTGAGAATTATGCTCATGCATGTTGTTTTTAGGATAGTCAAAGATGTTCTTGCTGAAAGTTTTGTTAAAAACTTGATTTTGATTTGAAGGTTTTGTATTTGATGATGATTCTAATGTTATCGTTTATATATGTTAGTGTTAGGGTTATGGGATGATCATATCTATGATTGGTTTTGGCTAAAAATATGATTTTATACAAGTTTTTGAAAGGTATTTTACAACAGTAGGTAAACTGTATTTTTGGGAATTTTATGTTGTGATAATAGTTTAACTAATAGCCTAGGGTTTTAGAGCATTCGATTAGCTTCGATTTGATATAAGGTAGAGCTTCTAGCTCCAAACGAGCGCGAAGTTATGATGTTCTGATTATTCGTGTACCAGGAGACGAGTATCGGCACTACATATAGTTGTTGTCGATATTTGGATCGAATCTCGGGGACTATAAATTGAAGTTTTGAAATGAGTCACATAATGATAATGAAGTGTAAACCCTATAGGGTGAGTTTATTTTAAAACCCAAGTGTCGGTTTAGTAAATGGAGTCGTTTAAAGAAGTTAAAACGGTTGTATGAATTATCATCGTAAATCTGTCCGGATTTTGTAGTTTCAAGATGAGTCGGGTAAAGGACTTTAAAAGTAATTTCATTTGATAAACTTGTTGGAGGAATTTCTATATATATTAAGTTAGTTTCTCGAGTCGTTTCATAAACGTTTGACAAGTCTAAAAGGGGTAAATAAGCTAGTACATGTAGTATGTGCCGACGGATTTTGTTAAAAGTGTAGAATGGTAAAGTAAATATATAGAAGAGTGTAATAGAGTTATTAGTATCGTTTTCTCTCGAGTTTTTCATGATTTTATGAGTTTGAGTTTGACATTGTTATGTCTGATTTATTTCTTGAGTCATTATTAATGAACGCGCCTTATTTGATAGGTAGCGGTTCTCGTGTTTGAAAGGCATCCTCTATCATCGACGATCATCTCGCTAGGTCTCTTATACTAAGGTGAGTCTGTAGCCTCGCTTTTCATGCTAGCTACTAAATGTTTTATTACCCACGAGGGGATACATGCTATTTGAAAATAAATGAACACAAGTCATGAGTAATTGTTGGACCCCGAATGTTGCCTGTGTTGTTTAAATTGTATTGAGTACCTTGTTGCTAAAGACCCTAAATTCATGAGCCGTTAACTATATTCTGACTTGATGTTGTGAGTCGGGAATAGCCGCTTATTCTAATGATAGTACTATTGGGTTGACCACCCTATCTGAGACCAGGGCATTACGTTGAGTAACCTCTGGGAAGGATAATTTACGGGAATAAGAATGTGGTATTCTAGCAACTGATACCCTAGAGGGACAATGGTTTTATTCTAGTCATGCCTGCATTTGGCGTGGGTGACTATTTGGTTAAGGGGTCGGTGTCATGAGCTTAAATACAATGTTTTGCCTTGAATATAGATTGTGTGTACGACAATTCTATAAATGATTATGATTGATTTTCTTCTTGTGTTCAAATGTGATTTGATAAACCTATAGACTCGCTCAACATTATTATTGACTCGTTTTAGCATGTGTTTTAGGTAATAGGAAGTGATGGAAGATGGAGCTTTGCTGTGGAGGTTGTGGTTTGGCTTTTGGAAGAATGTTGGTCTAAAAACTATTTCTATCCTTTTACTGTTGAACAATTTGTTATATGTTTGTGTATTGTACTAAACTTGTTGGTTGTTGGTCGAGATCCATGTGGACTAAACGCTTTACTTTGGTGTCGTTTTAGTACAATATGGGATGAAATTATGTTTTAGACCTATTATGAAAATCTTGTTTATATTTATGTGTAAATGTCTCTCTTTTGAGTCGTTCAATATACCTTGTGTGATGATGCTTGTGTCTAGCACCCAATTGTGTATTTCCGCTGCGCAATGTAAATTGGGGGTGTTAGAGATTGGTAATCAGAGCTACAAGTTATAGAGAAGTAGGTCGATTTTGAAAATTTTCCTAAACTATAACGTTGGTGTCGAAAGTATTTATTCTTCAAAAGCACACAACTCCTATGCAACGCTCCGGTAAGATCACTTTTAGTTTTATTTTGTATTATAGATGTATCCCTCATAACTGAAATGATTTCCCGAGTATTTATTAAGTAAATACTACGATATTGTATTAGAATTATTGAAAGTACGCTTAGTGCTTGTTAGTATCATATTTTTTTGCGAGCATTGCATAAGCATCATTTGCATTGTGTTGCATAGCAATGATTGCGTATAACATTTGCAATAGTATTGCATACTAATTTTTGTTTTGTTAACGATGACCTTAAGTATCCTTGAACCCTTATAATTGTAGAAAATGGCTGGTTTACCTCGTGAGGATGGATGGATTGATATGAATAATGTATTGGACGGTGAGGAAGTAGATAACTTTGGTGCTAGTGACGATGAGGAGCCTTATGAGTATTTAGATGATGGAATTGCTTCTACTGCAGTTGGACAGACCGAGCCTGAAGTGATTCAAGGTAGTTATGTTTCAAGAGTTAATGTTGTTCTTCGACGCCTACTTGTGATGCTTATATGAGCAGTTTGCCTAGGATTGCATTTGCTAGGGCTGATGTTCATGTTGAGTCGAGTAGTGCTGCTAGTGCCCGATCTATTCGTGATGGCATATCTAAGGTTTATTATCCAGGTCCTAGGTCTTATGATGATATTTTCTGGTTTCTCAAGAAGTTTGATAGATCTTTATTTGAAAGGTATTTAATTGAAACCCGTGTGATTAGAAGGTTTGAGCAGAATAAGAAGAGGTTTGACAGGTTTGTTAACAGTGTGAAGAGATCAGAGTTTGTTAGAGCAAGGGAAATGGATGAAGTTGTTAGGTTAGGATCAATGGTGTTGAATTTGAGTGGGCAAATTGAAAGGTTACGTGAGGAGCAAGAAAGGAATGCAAGGTTGAATGCGTGGGGTTTGCCTATGAGATCTTTTCCTAGTCGAGGTGTATTGATTCGTGATGTGCCAAGTCAGGTTGAAGCTCAAGTGTTGGTGAAGCCAATTGAAGGAGGAAGTCGAAAGGGAAAGGGAAAAGTGGAGGAAGATTCTGAGGAAGATGATAGCAGCAGTGATGATGAGCCGATGTACAAGAAGCTGCGGGGATCAGATGTTTAGTTCTTTTATGTTGTTTTTATTAGCCTTGTTGTAATAGAACTTATGTAGACTGGTACTATAGTTTATGATGAAACTTAATGACTTTTAAGTTTGACGTGATGAAGGGTTGTAGTGACATTACTTGTCACAATTTTGTGGAAATTTTCCAATGCAATCCAAATTACCTTCATGACTTATGATTTGTCTTATTAGTTCTTTTGTGAATTGGTTAATGATTCATTATGGACTGTGTTGTTGGTGCATGTAGTATCCATGTTACATCTTGATAGATAAATCCTTCTTCTTATCTTGATATGAATACTTACTTGTTCTTTTTCTTCTGTGTCATCACAGGGAGGAAGAAGTTAGGAGGCATTGTTCTGACTTTACTAAATTGTTGTTTGGTTAGTTTCCTAAAACATGCCGCCTAAATTGACGACTGCTACTGTTAATACCACGATTGAGCAAGCTATTGCTAGAGCTCTAGAAGTTGAACGTGTTGTGAGGAACCAAGAGACTAAGAATAGGAATGCTGTTGGTCAGGTTGGAGGGAATGCTGCAAATCCAGTTGTAGGTAATGTTGATGAACCAGTGGGAGAAAATGCTATGGGACAAGTTGGAGGTAATACTACTGTTTAAAAGATTCAAAAGGAATGTTCTTCTGCTAGTTTCATGAAATGTGGACCTACCCAATTTCGTGGTACTGGTGGTGCTTTGGAATTAAGGAGGTAGATTGAAAAGATTGAAAGTACTTTTGAAATCAGTGGATGTTCAGAAGCTAGTAAGGTGAAATTTGTTGCAGCTACTTTTCAGGATGATGCATTAAGCTGGTGGAATAGTCAGGTAGCTACTGTGGGATTGGTTGAAGCTAATGCTAGAACATGGACTGTGACCAAGGGACTGCTAACTGCTAGGTTTTATCCTGAGGAAAAGTTAGGTCAGTTAGAGGATGAGTTGAGGCATTTAGTGCTGAGGAACAATGATATTGTAGCGTATACAAGGAGATTCTCTGATTTATGTTTGTTGTGTCCTGATACTTTTGCTGATGACCGTAAGAAGATGAAGTATTATATCAGAGGTTTATCTAGTAATATCAAGGGAGAGACTACTTCATCGAAACCCATGTCATTTGATGAAGCTGTTCAGATGGCTCATGCTTTAATAGATGTAAAGCTGCAGGATCGAAAGGATAGTATTGCTGAGGGGAATAAGAGAAAGTGGGAAGCTACACACTCAAACCAAGGGCAGAATCGTGGTGGTTATCGTAATAACAATAACCAAGGACCGAATAGGAATCAGCAATACAATTTGAGAAGGAATGATGGTGTTCGTGCTGCCACTGGAAATCAAGGTAACAAGGTGAATCCAAAGTGTGGTCGATGTAATCTGTATCATGTTGGAAATTGTCCACTTTCTTGCAACAAGTGTGGGAAGGTCGGACATAAGATGGCAGATTGTAGAAACAAGGGTGTGGCCACTGGAGCCAATATTGTTAAGGTAGTTAACCGTTCTGGATGTGGAGGCCGTGGACATAAGCAAGGGAACTGTCCGAGGGTTGGCATACGACAGGGAGGCAATGTTGTTGTTGTTGCTGCTGGGACTGCTGCTCCAGCCTATGTCGTGGTAGATGCTGACAAACCTCAAGGGCCAAATGTTGTGACTAGTACGTTCTTACTTGATGATTGTTATGCTAGTGTGTTATTTGATTCTGGATCTGATAGAATTTTTGTAGATGTTAGATACAGTCAGTTATTGGATAGAGAACCAGTGAGATTGACAACTAGTTATAAGGTGGAGTTAGCTGATGGTAAGGTTGTAAGCACTAGTTCTATACTGAAAGGTTGTTCTTTGAAGTTAGGTAATTATGTGTTTAATATTGATTTGATGCCTATAAAATTAGGATCTTTTGACGTGATTATTGGAATGGAATGGTTAGTTGGTAATGGTGCAGTGATTGTTTGTGGAGAAAGATTAGTTCAGATACCGCTAAGGAATAGGGTATTGATTGTGAAAGGTGATGAATGTACTTCTCGTTTGAGAGTTGTTTCTTGTTTGAAGATGATAAGGTATATAGAAGCAGGTTGTGATGTGTTTCTTGCACAGATAAGTAATGATGGTGTGAATGAAAGGAAATTGGAGGATGTGCCTGTGATTAGAGAGTATCCTAAGGTTTTCCCTGAAGATTTGCCAGGATTACCGCCGCATCGTGAATTGGAGTTTCATATTAATTTAGTGCCAGGAGCTGAACCAGTTGCTCGTGCACCGTATCGTTTAGCTCCATCTAAGATGAAAGAATTATCTGATCAATTGAAGGAATTGATGGATAAGGAATTGATGGGGTGTGATAGGTGTGTAAACACCCATCCTTTTACCACTTAATTCTGGCTAAAACGAGACCAAAACACGTATTTAATATCATTTGTTTGGAATTATGCGTGGTTTTGTGTTTATTGTGTTTCAGAGCCATCCGGATGATTATTAAAGAAAACATGGGATTGCACGGGATTTATCGAAGAAAAAGACTCAAGATAAAGTCTATTGTCCAAGAGATGCAAAAGATTTGAAGTCACTGGGCCTATTTGACGATTTATCGAAGAAAAGGACCAAAGATGGAAGATTTACATAAGTCGAAGAAACTCAAGTCTATTAAACGAAGAAATTAAAAGACGAGTTGAATTTAATCGACGACAAATCCCGAATCATAATCGAAAACGGAAACTTTTCTGAAAAGACGAAAAAGACAAGAAGAACGGGAGAAAGCCCACTCACCAACCAAAAGACAAGGCTATAAATAGCCCTCCCCTCACACATTTAGGCCAGTTTTTTTAGTTAGTTTTAGTTTTCTTCTCCCCTACTTTTCTCTTTTTCTGTTTCGTATCATCACCATCACCACTAGGGTGATTGGTAATTTTGATCTTTGTTCTTCCAATATTGTTATTTTAATCTTTGTTTGATCTTGTTAAAACATTAATCATTCAATACAAGTCTTGTTTAATCTTTCCATTTCATTTTGTTCATTATCATCTTTATCTTCAAGTTCTTAAGTTCTTATTTTTATTGAGTTTGATCTTCAAAAGTTGTTGGGATTTGTGTTTTTGTTGATGGGATTTATAGTTTATGGTTAGTAGATGCTTAGTGATTAGTTTATTTAAGTTTTTGGTTAAAAATTTGGTGATTTCTGGATTAAAACTGATTTTCCTTGTTCTTCGGGTAAGCTACTGTTCTTGAATCCCCAGACTTTCGAACGAAGCAAAAGTTCCGGATGAACAGTAAGTTCCGAATGAGTTTATTTCTAAAAAGTTCCGAATGCGTCTAGATGTTCCGAATGAGTAAAACTTCTGAATGAACCACAAAGTTCCGAACGAAGCAAAACTTCCGAATGAACAGTAAGTTCCGGATGAACCAAAAACTTCCGAATCAGTAGAAAGTTCCGAATGAAATGAAAAGTTCCGAATGAAGGTTTATTTTCCAAAAAACTTCCGAATCAGTCCAAACTTCCGAATGAACCACAAAGTTCCGGATGAACCAAGAACTTCCGAATGAGCAAAGTTCCGGATGAACCAAGAACTTCCGAATGAGCAAAGTTCCGGATGAACCAAAATCTTCCGAATGAATCATTAAGTTCCGCATGAGTAAAGTTCCGAATCAAGGGTAAAAGTTCCGAATCAATTTTCTTTTAGTGTTACTGTTTTTCTGTTTTACTGTTTCTTTACGTTAATTTCACAATTTATATTTTAACTGAAATTTTAACTTTGATTTCAATTTTAATTTTGATTTTAATTTCAATTCTAATTCACGTTTTTATTAATTGTCATTAAAGTAATTGTCTTTGATTTAAATTTCTATTTTAACATTAAGTAGATTAGAAAACCAAACCCTTTTATTTGATAACCAAGAACAATCATCCCAGTTAAGGCTGAGATCAATTCGAGAGGACTGTGAGAGAATTAGAACCCATGCAAAAATCAGTGTATCAAATGGCGCCGCTGCCGGCTCTTCTCGTTAAGATCAAAAGTTTTTTGTGAGAACTTGGATTTTGGGATCCGTTCCCCGTGAACGTTACTTTTTCATCAAAAAAATTTTCAAAAAATCCAAAAAAATATAAAATTTTCAAAAATACAAAAAAAAAATAAAAAAAACATAAAAACCAAAAATATTTTTGCTTTGTTTTTCTTTGTTCGTTCTTTTGCAGGTGTATGCGCACTCGATCCACGTCAAATCAAGAGCTCGAGCCTCTCGATCACTTAGACATGGCCGGTGTACCACCTCAAAACAATAATAACAACAACAACCCGCCTTTCAACAACATGAACAATAACAACAACAATGAGCCCCTTCCGTATAATCGCCCGATGATTGAACTGCTGCAAGCTCATGTCGATGGCAACACTGACCCAATTGTTATACCACCAATTGCCGCCAACAACTTTGAGCTAAAATCAGGCTTTATCTAGATGGTCTCCGCTCAACCATTCTTGGGACGAACCATTGATGATCCACACGACCACATCAAGAGATTCTTGCAACTCACCAACACGGTCAAATTCAATGGTGTTCCACAAGAGGTTATAAGGTTACAACTTTTTCCCTTTTCTTTAGAGGGACAAGCCCAGCATTGGCTTGCTAAGGAACCGCCACAGAGTATTCTCTCGTGGACGGATTTGGAAACAAAGTTTATCAATTACTTTTTTCCACCCTCTCGTACTACCGCTTTGCGGAATGAGATCATAAATTTTGAACAAAAGTACGATGAGTCGTTCAGTGAATCTTGGGATCGTTTTAAAGATCTTTTAAGAAAATGCCCACAACATGGTTTTACCAAAGTACATCAAATCAATACTTTTTACAATGGTTTAAGCATGAGTGACCAAGATTCACTGAACAGTGCCTCGGGGGGTAATCTATTGGCTAAGACTTCCAATGCTGCTTGGGACATCATTGAGAATAAATCTCGTGTGCAAACCAAGAGTGTTCGGACCAATGTCGCTAGTGCTAGCACAAGTGACAGCGACAAGCGATTGGACAAAATCACTACGCTTCTTGAATCGCTTGTCACCCACACCGTCAGCAACAACAACAGCAACAACGCTAAAAACGCTCAAGTGAACGCTGTCAGCCAACCTTGTGAGATATGCGGTGGTCCTCACTCTTACACAACTTGTACCGCCACCCAAGACTACCCTGCTGAGAATGTGAATGCGGCATATGGCACCTATCCTCAACCTGCTTATCAAGCTAGACCTCAAGGTGACCGTAACTTGCTTAGCTATCGATCCAACAACTATCTTTCACCACCTGGTTTCCCTCCTACCAACCCAAACCAACAACAAAACCTTAATCGCCCTCCTCAACAACAACAACAACCTCGACAACCATACATCCCTCCTCACAAGCAGCAACAACCGCCTCAACGTAACAATCAAGTCTACCAACAACCTACTTACCAACCACCTGCATACAATGCTCCTCCCAACCAAACCACCACTGCATTACACCAAGAGGTTGCAACCTACATGAGGACCAATGATGTGATTGTGGAAAATCTCCAACAGGAAGTGCGAAACTTGAAGGCAGACTTAGTAAAGCAAGGAAATGATTTAAGAGCCGACATGAGAAACACGTTGGATACCCAAACTAATGATCTGAGGAACATGATGGCTAGTTTCTTCAATGGTAATCAACCCTCTTCTTCGGGTACTCTTCCGAGTAACACCGTTGCGAATCCAAGAGGGGAGATGAAAGCAATCACCACTCGAAGTGGCAAAGGTACCAAGGAACCCGAGCTTCCTATACCTCTACTGGTGGTTGTGACTAAGGAGAACGAGTCACCTGCTCCTATTCCTCATCCTTCTCCTTCCCCAATTTCTCCACCTCTTCCTTCTACCCCTCCTCCACCCGTGGTTGTGAGTGATCCTATTCCCCTAAAGCCTTCCTCTTCTTCCAATATACCTTATCCTTCAAGGTTGAGGAAAGAGAAGCAAAAGAGCAAGGATGATATTCAGGTTTCGAACTTCCTTAAAATGTTCAAACAACTGAATTTCAATATCTCCTTCGCTGAGGCTCTCGCTCACATGCCCAAGTATGCAAAAATGTTTAAAGATCTTCTGAGCGACAAGGAAAAGCTCCTCGATATTGCCAACACCCAACTTAATGAGAATTGCTCTGCAGTACTCTTAAGGAAATTGCCAACCAAGCTTGGTGATCCGGGTCGTTTTCTAATCCCTTGCAATTTCCCGGGAGTAGAGAATTGCATGGCCCTAGCCGATCTAGGTGCCAGTATTAATCTCAAGCCTCTAACTGTTTGGAAGCAATTATCTCTCCCAGAGCTAGTCCCCACCAAAATGACTTTGGAATTAGCTAACCGTACGGTTGCTTATCCAGTGGGGATAGCTGAAGACGTCATTGTAGGAGTCGACAAATTCACCTTCCCTGCTGATTTTGTTGTCGTCGACTACGAGATGGACCCCCGTGTGCCACTAATTGTTGGACGTCCATTCTTGAGGACCGGTCGCACTCTTATTGATGTTGAAGCCGGTGAGCTTATCATGAGAGTGGGTGACGATAAAGTAGTCTTCAACATGGGAAAGTTGTCTAAACAGCCTTATTCATATGAGAGCGTTAATTGTATTGACGTTCTTGATGAGGCTTGTGAAGAACACTTTAATGATGCTTGCAAAAGTATTCCTACCTCTCTTCCCAATGTTGAGACCGTGTCCTCTATTGATTCATCGTTGTCTCTATTTGGAGATAGTGATTTATTTTGGAACAATCTTGAAGACACCATGGGAGATGTGGATTTAGCTACTAATGATTCTCCTATCGATGGGGATGAAGACATGAATTTCTTTGACAATCTTCTCACCGAAGACAATCCTTCGCCTCCATCTCCCACGGTCATTGCTATCGATACTCCAACTTCGAATACGCCTCCCGTCGAAAATCCTCCGGATTTAGAACTTAAGGAGTTGCCGCCCCATCTCGAGTATGTATTCCTTGAAGAAGAGAAGAAGTCGCCAGTCATCATTGCTAAGGATTTGAAGGATGAAGAGAAAGCCCGACTTTTCAACGTTTTGAAAGATCATAAGAAGGCTATTGCTTGGAAGATTTCTGATATTCGTGGAATTGATCCTCACTTCTGCACACACAAAATTCTCATGGAGGACGACTTTAAGCCCACAATTCAAAGCCAACGAAGGGTGAATCCAAAAATCCATGAAGTCATCAAAACAGAGGTTATCAAACTTCTTGATGCGGGTATGATTTACCCTATTTCAGATTCACCATGGGTTAGTCCAATCCATTGTATGCCCAAAAAGGGCGGAATAACCGTTGTTCCCAATGAACACAACGAGTTGATTTCCACTCGTCTCGTTACTGGGTGGAGAGTTTGTATAGACTACCGCAAACTCAATGATGCCACGAGAAAGGATCATTTCCCTCTACCTTTTATGGACCAAATGCTTGAACGATTAGCAGGTAATGAATATTACTACTTTCTTGATGGTTTCTCAAGTTATTTCCAAATACCCATCGATCCCCAAGATCAAGAGAAGACTACATTCACTTGTCCCTATGGCACATTTGCTTACAAAAGAATGCCTTTTGGCTTATGTAATGCGCCAGGGACTTTCCAAAGGTGCATGTTAGCTATCTTCCATGACATGGTTGAACAAACCATGGAAGTCTTCATGGATGATTTCTCGGTCTTCGGGGATTCCTTCTCTTCTTGCCTTGCCAATTTGGAATGTATGCTAAAGAGGTGCGAAGACACTCGCCTAGTTCTGAATTGGGAAAAATGCCATTTTATGGTAAAAGAAGGCATCATACTGGGACACAAGATTTCCAAAGCCGGTCTTGAAGTAGACCGTGCTAAAGTCGATGTTATCGCAAAGTTGCCTCCACCGTCAACCGTGAAGGGTGTGAGAAGTTTCCTGGGTCATGCGGGCTTCTACCGTCGATTCATCAAAGATTTTTCTCAAATCGCTCGCCCGATGACCCACCTCTTGGAAAAAGATACTCCTTTTATCTTCTCCAAAGAGTGTCTTGAAGCCTTCAACTCGCTTAAGGATAAGCTAACTAAGGCACCCGTCTTGGTTACCCCTAATTGGGAGCTTCCCTTTGAGTTGATGTGCGATGCTAGTGATTTTGCTATTGGAGCGGTTCTGGGAAAAAGAGTGAACAAACACTTCCAACCAATCCATTACGCTAGCAAGACAATGACAGGGGCACAATTGCATTATACGACAACCAAAAAAGAGCTTTTAGTTGTTGTCTATGCTTTTGAAAAATTCCTCCCCTATCTTGTCCTTTCTACTACAATCGTGTATACCGATCATTCCGCGCTGAAGTACTTGTTGACAAAGCAAGATTCCAAACCAAGACTTCTTCGCTGGGTTTTGCTGCTCCAGGAATTTAAAATCGAAATTCGCGATAAAAAAGGAGCTGAAAACCTAGCCGCGGATCATCTTAGCCGACTTGAGGATCCTTACCAAGGGGATCATCCGAACAAAGAAATCAATGATTCTTTTCCCTTGGAGACCTTAATGTCTATAAACTCGAAGTCGAATGAAACCGCGTGGTTTGCGGACTTTGCAAACTACTTGGCGGGTGGAATTCTCAAGGAATGGTTGACGTCCCAACAAAAGAAAAAGTTCTTCACCGACATTAAGTCTTACTTTTGGGACGACCCTTACCTATTCAAACAATGTGCCGACCTGATTATCCGCCGATGTGTTGATGGACCGGCAGCGTCTGAAATCCTTGATGCTTGCCACAAAGGACCCACCGGTGGTCACTTTGGTCCCAACTACACCGCCAAAAAAGTGTTTGATTCGGGATTTTATTGGCCCTCCATATATCGTGACGCTCACGATATGGTTAAACGATGTGATGTTTGCCAAAAACAAGGCACGATCACACATAAAGACGAGATGCCTCAGAATTTCATTCAAGAGTGTGAAATTTTTGATGTTTGGGGTATCGACTTTATGGGGCCATTCCCTTCTTCTAAAGGAAACAAATACATCCTTGTAGCCGTTGACTACGTTTCAAAGTGGGTTGAAGCCAAAGCTTTACCCACTAATGATGCAAGGGTGGTTTGTAACTTTTTGAAAGCTCTTTTCGCTAGATTTGGTGTGCCTCGTGCCATTATCAGTGATCGTGGGACTCATTTCTGCAATGACCAATTCGCAAGAGTCATGGCTAAGTACGGTGTAAATCATCGTCTTTCCACAGCCTACCACCCACAAAGTAATGGCCAGGCTGAAATATCCAACCGAGGACTTAAGCGAATTATGGAAAGAACCGTGGGAGAGCAACGTGCCTCATGGGCTGATAAACTTGATGATGCTTTGTGGGCTTTCCGTACTGCTTATAAGACCCCGATCGGCTGTACGCCTTATCGTCTTGTGTACGGGAAAGCGTGCCACCTCCCTATTGAGTTGGAGCACAAGGCTTATTGGGCCTTGAAGTGGGCCAATTTTGATATTAACAAAGCCGGTGACCTACGCAAGATCCAACTCAATGAGCTCAATGAACTCCGTAATGAGGCTTATGAAAATTCTTTAATCTATAAGGAAAGGACTAAGCTCATTCACGACTCTAAGATTAAGAACCGAGAGTTCAATGTTGGAGACAAAGTCTTACTTTTTAACTCTCGGTTGAAAATCTTCTCGGGAAAGCTCAAATCTCGTTGGTCCGGCCCATTCACCATTGCCCAAATTTTTCCATATGGTACTCTCGAGCTCGCTCAACCTAATGGACCTAATTTTAAGGTGAATGGCCAACGAGTGAAGTTGTACTTTGGTGAGGACACCTCTCAGGAGGTGATTCCTTCCCTCACCACGTTCCCCATGAACTAATTTTGGGCCGAGTCAGGCTCGTGACTCGGTTATCAAAAACAAGCGCTCCTCGGGAGGCAGCCCGAGTATCTATCCTTTTATGTTTTAATCCCCTAAGTGTAGGGGGACTTCTATACGTGTTTGTCTTTGTGTAGTGTGATTACAGGGATAAGTGCACTCTTGGAATCTTTGAAGAACCGTGCTCCCGTGTTATCCGAAATCCGGTTCTATCTCTCAACTATCGTGATTCAATTTTATTCATACTCACATTTGAAATTGATCACTTTAGTCGTCTCTTCCTTAACTTGAGTTAACCAACGTGCACAATGTCATAAGTGTAGGGGAAACTTTTCCCACATGCTTAAACATTGAGGACAATGTTTATCTTAAGTGTAGGGGGGACTTCTATCGAAGTTTTAAGTGGACTTTTCCATGAAAATGCCTTCAATTAACCGGAAAATCATATTTTTCAACATTTTTCAAATTTTTTATTAACTTTGGCCATTTAGTTGTAATTTTTAAATTTTTATCGTTGCTTTCATATGTATATATCCCGCAATAAAGTCAAATTTTAATAAAGTGGTGTAGCTAGTTTAGAAGTCTTTGACATATTAGGCCCGTTGCGTTTATTTTGACTCAACCCGAATAGACTTATCCAAGTTTATTCTAGCTAGTATCCTTAACCATGTAGACCTTAATTGGTTTATTAGGCTAAGCATCCACGAGTCTCATTACTTGAGATTTTAAATTGTGGAGGACGAGAAATGATAGAGTCAATTATAAGTCGGTATTCTTGCACAAGCTCACTTGGTGTAATTATTTGCCTATTCTCCATCACTTGTTAATAATTTATCTGCAATAAGTAAGGTCGTACGATTTGAAAAGTTACTTAGCTTCTAGCCCAAGATCGTTTAAAAGTTGCTCGGTAATGATAAGAGTTCATAGCCAAGGCATAACTTATGAAGCGGGGCGCGAAGATTGGCGAGTCCAAAAAGGCCCTAACAAGGCATGAGGATTCAATTTTATTGCTGAAGATCCAAGTGATGTGAAAAGCATTATTCCTAAAATCAATATGAAGGATCAAGACTCACGACGAAAAGCAATCAACTCCCATAAAGATCATGGAGAAGTCTATCCGAAAAGACCCTAACAATGTATGAGGATAAATAGATCCAAGTCCGAAAAGGAGGCGGATCGTTGTATCTCAAAATCCCAATTAGAGATTGAAGAAATAATCATGAAGTCGTGGTCAACAAAGTTGGAGTACCCCTCAAAAGTCACCAAGTGAAAAACTCTATTATGATGAGAAGACCATTATCTCAAGAACGTCTCTCGAAGATATGAAGTATGAAGTACATGCCAAATATCGGCCCGAGAAAGGTCTCAAATCGTGAAACAAGTTATGCCAAGATATGAACTTTTTGATATCCCGAGAAGCAGTTTTAAGAGATTTTGTCCTTTAGCTAACTATTGATCAAATCGTCCTACTTTGCTTTCAGCCTAAATAAACTATCGAAATAAGTCCAAAAATGCATCTTCATGATCATTCTAAGACAAAAATAAAATATAAGAGATACACCTAGGAATAAGGGAGTTTAAGCATTTAATTAAGCCATGTGTGTAAGTGTTTGAATTGCTAACTTATAATAACAATGATCTCGTTTTTAAGCTTAGTTTGGGGAACGTGAAACTTGAGGGTGATAAATCTTCGCAGCACAAAAGCCCTAATGTAAGTCATTGATCTCTTTGCAAGTTATTTCCATGTAGCTATTTTCAAGTGAAAATGGTTTTCTATCCTTTTAAATTTTAATTTCTTTTAGTACTTTAATTTTTGTTTAGTAGTATTTAAATAAGGCCAAGGTTGATTAATTATGAGAAAAGTGTAAAATTGCTTTATCACTAAGCATTGCATGAGGGCATGGCAATGGTTAAGTGTAGGGGATTTGATAGGTGTGTAAACACCCATCCTTTTACCACTTAATTCTGGCTAAAACGAGACCAAAACACGTATTTAATATCATTTGTTTGGAATTATGCGTGGTTTTGTGTTTATTGTGTTTCAGAGCCATCCGGATGATTATTAAAGAAAACATGGGATTGCACGGGATTTATCGAAGAAAAAGACTCAAGATAAAGTCTATTGTCCAAGAGATGCAAAAGATTTGAAGTCACTGGGCCTATTTGACGATTTATCGAAGAAAAGGACCAAAGATGGAAGATTTACATAAGTCGAAGAAACTCAAGTCTATTAAACGAAGAAATTAAAAGACGAGTTGAATTTAATCGACGACAAATCCCGAATCAGAATCGAAAACGGAAACTTTTCTGAAAAGACGAAAAAGACAAGAAGAACGGGAGAAAGCCCACTCACCAACCAAAAGACAAGGCTATAAATAGCCCTCACCTCACACATTTAGGCCAGTTTTTTTAGTTAGTTTTAGTTTTCTTCTCCCCTACTTTTCTCTTTTTCTGTTTCGTATCATCACCATCACCACTAGGGTGATTGGTGATTTTGATCTTTGTTCTTCCAATCTTGTTATTTTAATCTTTGTTTGATCTTGTTAAAACATTAATCATTCAATACAAGTCTTGTTTAATCTTTCCATTTCATTTTGTTCATTATCATCTTTATCTTCAAGTTCTTAAGTTCTTATTTTTATTGAGTTTGATCTTCAAAAGTTGTTGGTATTTGTGTTTTTGTTGATGGGATTTATAGTTTATGGTTAGTAGATGCTTAGTGATTAGTTTATTTAAGTTTTTGGTTAAAAATTTGGTGATTTCTGGATTAAAACTGATTTTCCTTGTTCTTCGGGTAAGCTACTATTCTTGAATCCCCAGACTTCCGAACGAAGCAAAAGTTCCGGATGAACAGTAAGTTCTGAATGAGTTTATTTCTAAAAAGTTACGAACGAGTCTAGATGTTCCGAATGAGTAAAACTTCCGAATGAACCACAAAGTTCCGAACGAAGCAAAACTTCCGAATGAACAGTAAGTTCCGGATGAACCAAAAACTTCCGAATCAGTAGAAAGTTCCGAATGAAATGAAAAGTTCCGAATGAAGGTTTATTTTCCAAAAACTTCCGAATCAGTCCAAACTTCCGAATGAACCACAAAGTTCCGGATGAACCAAGAGCTTCCGAATGAGCAAAGTTCCGGATGAACCAAGAACTTCCGAATGAGCAAAGTTCCGGATGAACCAAAATCTTCCGAATGAATCATTAAGTTCCGCATGAGTAAAGTTCCGAATCAAGGGTAAAAGTTCCGAATCAATTTTCTTTTAGTGTTACTGTTTTTCTGTTTTACTGTTTCTTTACGTTAATTTCACAATTTATATTTTAACTGAAATTTTAACTTTGATTTCAATTTTAATTTTGATCTTAATTTCAATTCTAATTCACGTTTTTATTAATTGTCATTAAAGTAATTGTCTTTGATTTAAATTTCTATTTTAACATTAAGTAGATTAGAAAACCAAACCCTTTTATTTGATAACCAAGAACAATCATCCCACTTAAGGCTGAGATCAATTCGAGAGGACTGTGAGAGAATTAGAACCCATGCAAAAATAAGTGTATCAGGGTGCTCCTGTTTTGTTTGTTAGGAAGAAAGATGGTTCTTTTAGAATGTGTATTGATTATCGAGAGCTTAACAAATTGATTGTCAAGAATCGGTATCCATTACCGAGGATTGATGATTTGTTTGATCATTTGCAAGGATCAAGTGTATACTCTAAGATCGATTTGAGGTCTGGGTATCATCAATTGAGAGTTAGGGAAGAAGATATTCCTATAACAGCTTTCCGTACTCGATATGGAAATTTTGAATTTCAAGTGATGCCTTTTGGGTTAACGAATGCGCCTGCTGTATTCATGGATCTGATGAATCGTGTATGCAAGCCGTATTTGGATGAGTTTATTATCGTATTCATTGACGATATTCTAATTTACTCCAAGAGTGAAGAAGAACATGAGAAGCATTTGAGAACAATTTTCGAATTGTTGAAGAAAGAGAAGTTGTATGCGAAGTTCTCTAAGTGTGGATTTTGGTTGAAATCAGTGTAACTTCTGGGGCACGTGATTGATAATGAAGGTGTTCGTGTGGATCCTGCTAAGATTAAGGCAATCAAGGATTGGTCAGTACCAACGACGCCGACTGAAGTTCGCCAATTTCTTGGTCTAGCTGGTTATTATAGAAGGTTTATCGAGAAGTTTTCACTAATTGCTAAACCGTTGACCAAGCTTACGGAAAAGAATCGAGTGTTTGAATGGGGACTGGAAGAGGAATCTGTATTTAGTACGTTGAAGGATAAGTTGTATTCTGCGCCGATATTGTCTTTGCCAGTAGGATCTGAGGATTTTGTAGTGTATTGTGACGCGTCTCATAAAGGATTTAGAGTTGTGTTGATGCAAAGGGAGAAAATAATAGCATATGCATCGAGACAATTGAGGAAGCATGAAGAGAATTACACTACTCATGATTTAGAACTTGGGGCTGTGATTTTTGCTTTGAAGCTATGGAGACACTACTTGTATGGAACCAAGTGTGTGGTTTTCACTGATCATAATAGTTTGCAATATATTTTGGATCAAAAGGAATTGAATATGAGGCAAAGTAGATGGTTTAAGTTGTTGAGTGATTATGACTGCGAGATTCGATACCATCCTGGTAAAGCGAATGTGGTAGCTGATGCATTTAGTAGAAAGGAAATAGAAAAGTCTATAAGAGTTAGAGCTTTGGCAATGATGGAAAGTATTGATTTGACAGAAGCAATATTGAAAGCCCAAGCTAATGGTTTGAAAGAAGAGAATATTGAGACACAAAATTTGGGTAGAATGTTGAAACCATTGTTTGAAATAAGGTCATATGGATTGAGATATTTTGAGAATTGGATTTGGTTACCATTGTGTCCGTTTCAGGAAGGTTCTTTAGGAGTGCGAGATTTGGTGATGAATGAATCTCATAAGTAGAAATATTCAATACATCCTGGATCGGACAAGATGTATCAAGATCTTAAGAAAGTTTATTGGTGGCCGAATATGAAGGCAAATATAGCATAGTATGTTAATAAGTGTTTAACTTGTGCGAAAGTGAAAGCTGAACATAAGAAACCGTCTGGATTATTAGTGCAACCTGAGATTCCTGAGTGGAAATGGGAGAAGATTACTATGGATTTTGTGACAGGTTTGCCAAGGACTGCAAGTGGTTATGATATGATATGGGTGATTGTAGATAATTGACTAAGTCTGCTCAGTTTTTGCCAATGAAGAAGACGGATAGTATGGAGAGGTTAACAACAGTGTACATAAAGGAGATTGTTTGTCGACATGGTGTGCCTTTGTCGATAATTTCTGATCGTGACAGTAGGTTTACTTCAGAATTTTGGAAATCTTTGCAGAAAGCGATGGGAACCGAGTTATGTTTGAGTACTATATATCATCCGGAAACTGATGGACAAAGTGAAAGAACGATTCAAACGTTAGAGGATATGCTTCGTGCGTGTGTGATTGACTTTGGAAATGGTTGGGATAAGCGTTTGCCATGGGTTGAATTTTCGTACAATAACAGTTATCATGCTAGTATTAAAGCCGCACCATTTGAAGCTTTGTATGGACGTAAGTGTAGATCTCCAGTGTGTTGGAGTGAAGTAGGAGAAAGTCAATTGACTGGACCTGAAATGATATTTGAGACGATTGAAAAGATTTTGCAAATTAAGAAGCGTTTGTTATCTGCCAGAAGTAGACAAAAGAGTTATGTTGATAACCGAAGGAAACCGTTGGAATTTGAAGTAGGAGACATGGTTATGTTGAAGGTATCTCCATGGAAAGGAGTGATTCGTTTTAGAAAAAGAGGAAAGTTGAGCCCGAGATATATTGGACCATTTAAGGTTATCCAAAGGATTGGATTGGTGGCTTATAAGTTAGAGTTGCCTGATGAACTTAAGGCTATTCATAATACATTTCATGTGTCTAATCTGAAGAAGTGTATAGCTAAAAGGGATGTGGTGATTCCATTGGAGGAAATTCAACTTGATGATAAGTTGCATTTTATAGAGGAACCTATAGAGATAATGGATAGGGAAGTTAAGAAATTGAAGCATAGTAGGATTCTGATTGTGAAGGTGAGATGGAACTCTAGACGTGGACCAGAGTTTACCTAGGAACGAGAGGATTTCTTTAAAGATAAGTATCCTCATTTGTTTACGAAGGATTAAGCGCCGCGGACGTCGCTTCTTTTAAGAAGGAGCGGATGTGATAACCCAAAACTGAGGTCATTACTTAATCTTATTTTACGATTATTTTTGAAATTTTTGGATGAGTTTGAACAATATTTATTTTTGGAGGTTTAAGTTTAAACCGATGTTGGAAGGTTTATATTTTTTATTTAATAAGTATAAGGAGTATTAGCAAGCGTGATGTTGATGGATGCCAAATATTTTACGTCTTATTGTCGGTTGTTCGATGTTTGTCATTTTTGAAGTTTTCTTTTAAATGACGTGTTAAGTCGAGTCGGGAGTCGATATTATTATATTTGAGGTACGTTTTAAATTTTTAAAATTATCTTTATGAAACCCGAGCCCCGTAAATATTTTTAAAATTGACTAATAGTTATTTTCCGCTTTTTAGCTAACTATTTTCATTTTGAGCCATAACTATTGAAAAATTGCAACATTGGTCCCTCAATCACTATATATAAACTTAATTTTTTTTAAACACACACACATCCACTAACAAAAAAATTCTCTCTCTCTTCTTTTTTCTCATCTTGTCGTGACCCCTACACACCCAAAGCACCCACTTTGATCAATTTTTACTCCATTTCTACCATGATCTAAGCAAAACCAACACAAGTCCCATCTCTAATTTTGTAAGGAGATCATTTTGGTATAAAATTTATGTACATGCAAGAAGTTTTATTTTTTTCAAGTTGGTAGGTGAGAATTATGCTCATGCATGTTGTTTTTGGGATAATCAAAGATGTTCTTGCTAAAAGTTTTGTTAAAAACTTGATTTTGATTTGAAGGTTTTGATTTTGATGATGATTCTAATGTTATAGTTTATATATGTTAGTGTTAGGGTTATGGGATGATCATATCTATGATTGGTTTTGTCTAAAAATATGATTTTATACAAGTTTTCGAAAGGTATTTTACAACAGTAGGTAAACTGTTTTTTTGGGAAATTTATGTTGTGATAATGGTTTAACTAATATCCTAGGGTGTAGAGCATTCGATTAGATTCTATTTGATATAAGGTATAGCTTCTAGCTCCAAACGAGCGCGAAATTATGATGTTTTGATTATTCGTGTACCGGGAGACGAGTATCGGCACTACATATAGTTATTGTCGATATTTGGATCGAATCTCGGGGACTATAAATTAAAGTTTTGAAATGATTCACATACTGATAATGAAGTGTAAACCCTAGAGGGTGAGTTTATTTTAAAACCCAAGTGTCGGTTTTGTAAATGGAGTCGTTTAAAGAAATTAAAACAGTTGTATGAATTATTAACGTAAATCTGTCCGGATTTTGTAGTTTGAAGATGAGTCGGGTAAAGGACTTTAAAAGTAATTTCATTTGATAAACTTGTTGGAGGACTTTCTATATATATTAAGTTAGTTTCTCGAGTCGTTTCATAAACGTTTGACAAGTATAAAAGGGGTAAATAAGCTAGTACATGTAGTATGTGCCGGCGGATTTTGTTAAAAGTGTAGAATGGTAAAGTAAATATATAGAAGAGTGTAATAGAGTTATTTGTATCATTTACTCTCGAGTTTATCGTGATTTTATGAGTTTGAGTTTGATATTGTTATGTCTGATTTATTTCTCGAGTCATTATTAATGAACACGCCTTATTTGATAGGTAGCGGTTCTCGTGTTTGAAAGGCATCCTCTATCATCGACGTTCATCTCTCTAGGTCTCTTATACTAAGGTGAGTCTGTAGCCTCGCTTTTCATGCTAGCTACTAAATGTTTTATTACCCGCGAGGGGGATACATGCTATTTGAAAATAAATGAACACAAGTCATGAGTAATTGCTCGACGCGAATGTTGCCTATGTTGTTTACATTGTATTGAGTACCTTATTGCTAAAGACCCTAAATTCATGAGCCGTTAACTATATTCTGACTTGATCTTGTGAGTCTGGAATAGCTGCTTATTCTAATGATAGTACTATTGGTTGACCATCCTATCTGAGACCAGGGTATTACGCTGAGTAACCTCTGGGAAGGATAATTTACGGGAATAAGAATGTGGTATTCTAGCAACTGATACCCTAGAGGGGTAATGGTTTTATTCTAGTCATGCCGGCTTTTGGCGTGGGTGACTATTTGGTTAAGGGGTCGGTTTCATGAGCTTAAATACAATGTTTTGCCTTGAATATAGATTGTGTGTACGACAATTCTATAAATGATTATGATTTATTTTCTTCTTGTGTTCAAATGTGATTTGATAAACCTATAGACTCACTCAACATTATTGTTGACTCGTTTTAGCATGTGTTTCAGGTAATAGGAAGTGATGGAAGATGGAGCTTTGCTGTGGAGGTTGTGGTTTGGCTTTTGGAAGAATGTTGGTCTAAAAACTATTTCTATCCTTTTGTTGTTAAACAATTTGTTATATGTTTGTGTACTGTACTAAACTTGTTGGTTGTTGGTCGAGATCCATGGGGACTAAAAGCTTTACTCTGGTGTCGTTTTAGTACAATATGGGATGAAATTATGTTTTAGACCTATTATGAAAATCTTGTTTATATTTATGTGTAAACGTCTCTCTTTTGAGTCGTTTAATATACCTTGTGTGATGATGCTTGTGTCTAGCACCCAATTGTGTATTTCCGTTGCGCAATATAAATTGGGGGTGTTAGACAAGGCTTTGCTAAAGGCAAGGTGGATCCCACACTGTTCATTCAGAAACGAGGTAAAGATATGATTATGGTACAAATATATGTTGATGATATTATATTTGCTGCCTCGACCCAAACCTTATCCGATGAGTTTGGGACACTCATGTCTTCCAAGTTTAAGATGTCAATGATGGGCAAGGTATCATTCTTTTTATATATGTATGTGTGCTCGGTATCAAACTCGGCCTACTGAGTTACACTTAGCAACGGTTAAACGGATCTTTCGGTATCTTAAAGGAACCATTAATCGGAGACTTTGGTATTCGAAGGACTCTTCAATTACACTAATGGCATATGCAGATGCGGATCACGCGGGTTGTCAAGATACACGGCGTAGCACAAGTGGAACTTTACAACTACTAGGAGATCGACTAATCAGTTGGGCATCGAAAAGGCAGAAAAGCGCTGCAATTTCAAGTACGGAAGCAGAATACATAGCTATGTCTGGTTGCTGTGCTCAAATTCTTTGCATGAGATCGCAATTAACCGACTATGGTCTAGGTTTCAACAAAATTCCGATGTACTGTGACAACAAAAGTGCAATTGCCTTATGCTGAAACAATGTTCAATTCTCCCGGTCGAAGCATATTGACATTCGCTACCACTTCATCAAGGAGCAAGTGGAAAATGGAGTGATCGAGATTTAATTTGTCCGATATGAGTATCAATTGGCGGATATTTTCACGAAGGCTTTAGATCGCGCTCGAATGGAATTTTTGGCCGACAAGCTAGGTTTGAGAACATTCTCGCCCGAGACTCTAAAGGAACTAGCAGATGAAGCGAAAGAATAGTGGTGGTAACTACTCTCCGTATCCTTGGTGGTCATCTGTATATATTATTTATATTTTTATCCACAAAAGCAAAATACAAAAATATAAAACCATATAAAAACCATAAAAATTGAAAAATTTCATAAAAATCCAAAAGAAATTTTACTTTATTTTTGAAAGGCATGTCTTTGGGTACGATAATAATTACGGCCTTAGAAATGTTGATTAATATTTACACGACGCCATAAATAGAGTTCGTACAAAATTTGTAAATATTTCATGAAACATGCCCATATGGCTTGTAGTTATTTCTGACTGCAACCCGTCTTTCATATTCAAGTCAAGTATTTCTTATAAAAGCTTTGCCTCTCAACGGGAATTAATTTTCTCGGGCATGGTTTACTTCATAACCATGTAAGGGATTGTGTTTACGTTATAATACAATCTAACACGGATATATGTACGCATCAGTGCATTTATTTGTTAAAACAAGAGAAATCTTGTTTTTATGAAAGTTATCATCTCTACAACCATAGCAATCTACAACTGGTATCTACATACTCGACGATGCGACTACTCAAATGGCGACTACAGCTCTTTCAATAGAACACGGGTCAACCATTGAGGGGGAGCAATTGTCAAGAATTCAGAATCTTTGATGCCGAACGTACCAAGTTCACAAATCGGTGTCAAGACAACAATACCAATCGTACATGTGGTGTCGAGAGATGAATTCAGACGTGACGAGGCGACCAACATTTTCCAATTTACTCTTATATGGTGAATATGTGACTGTTTTACAAATCGGTATCATATCTCATACATTGGTATCATGAAGATAAAATGGACTTGCATTTTTCTTCCCAAATTTTTTTTAAAATTTTTATTAAATTAATTGATATAAAAAATATCGATTGGGTTAATATTTTTAATATGGGGGAGAAAAATGTGATTTAATATGGGAAAAGATTAATAAAAAATGGTTTGACTTAACGTGATAGCTCATCCCGACATGTGTGAAATGTTTTCGAATATCGTGGCATATGTTAAGGGGAGAAAAATGGATTTGCTATACCAAAATGGATTTCATGGTGACATATACTTACCCTAAACCTATTTATTTCACGACAATGAAGATTGTGGTGACATAAGGATGGTAGGATAGGTTAAGTCCAATGATTCTTCCAAAACCGGAGGAATCTTCCCAAGGACATTCCATAGCTAGAAATAGTAGTCCTTAGGAAAGATGGAGAAAGATTGTGAATGTAGCTTAATGCCGACCAAGTACTTAAGTTGGCACTGGAACAATCACAACAAGGTTCTAGTTATGACGTATTGGTAAGCATTGAAGGGGTTGAAGAATGAAAAAGAATTGTAAAGATAAAGGGTGTAAAGAAAGAAGCCCTCCTTACAACCTTAGGCAGAAACTGGGTCAACACATACGCTATTGAGATTATTTTAATGATACTCGATATTGAAGATAGACATCATGGACCCAGTGATGTAATGCACAATCCATCCCAGCTAACTCAGATATCTCTCAAAAGGTATTTTTATTCACACGAAGACAATGCATTATCTATCGATTTATTCACTCTGAATATATTGATATTGAAAAGGTGGCACTCCTCTCCATCCTCTGATCACTAAAAATCCAAAATGCACGGTCGAGTCTAGAGCCATTTGATATCATCAAATATCTTATTAGGACACACTTACATATTTCCTTGCTTATTCACACTCTGTGAAAAGTAAGAAACATCTTAAGAGGCCTACGCAAAATCTTCATGATCTTGCCTGAACATCCGAGTAATACGAAAGTATTTACAATGAAGATGGAAATCTTCTTGATCGAATATCAAAAAGCTCATGGTAGGTGACTTGTGCGATTCTTTACGAATCAAACTTGTGATAACTAGAAAGCAACAGTTTTTTTAATTCTTAATTGAATTTAAACACGTTCCAGCCCTCTACGCAATATCTTAGTGATCTTGCCAAAACACTCAGAATGGCACCTTAGTGTTCACAGTGATGAGTGGAAATCCTTCTAGTGTTAACCTCAAACAGCACTTGGTAGGTAACTTGCAAGATTCAATATGAATCAAGCTCGTGACAACTGGAAAGCAACGATGGTGCGATTCTTTATTGAATCAAACTTGTTCCAGGAATCGGAATTGACGGCTTCAATCATACGGATAATTTGTCCAAATGGTTCACTCTTTATGTTCGCAGTCAGCTTTGGACTGTCGAGTAAAGAGAACGGGTTACCCGCGAAATCTTGTCAAGGAGGTTTTCAATTAAATCTACCTGTCACAAGTACGATATTTTATATCGTCCAACGGTCTTCACCGACGGGAGGTAAAATGCTACCGAATTAGAATGAAATGGTCAAAGCCATTTCGTTCGTGTCTACTTATGTTGCAGCATTTGAAGACGGTGGCGTTGCGGAATCCGAGAAGAAGTCGTCCCCGCATGCTTATACTTTATGCACTTAATACTTCATCTAATTCTAGAAAGCCTAAAAGTCAAGTCTTCCGCTGTATCAAAATCTGAAGCTTTCAAGAATTACGAAGGTATAAGTATGTGGGACATGAAGTCACGAAGAGGCGAAGATCACAAGTGAAGGATGCACAAGATCACGGCAAGAGATTAATGCTAAAGATTGAAATCAAAGATCACACCAACATGTTCACCAGAAAAGAAAAAGAAAAGAAAGACAAAGACTACGAGCTCAAGACAAGCATAGTATGCTAGGTTTATTTTATTATTGTAACTTGGGTAACGCCCTTGTTTGGAGTGACCTCCTTTAGGGGGAGATTGTTGGAAATACGTTTTACGTATTAGAAAGGATCGGTCACTCCAACAATAGTCTAAGTAGTAGCTCGTAGTTTAGTAATCATAATATTAAACAAACAAGGCCAAGCCAAACCTACAACTTGTGTAGGCCGACGACCCATTGTAAGCCCAAGCCCATCTCATGGGCTTGGGTATATAAACCCTCTCCTTAGTTGGAGAGGGTGTTGGTTTACATAACTTTACACATAGTAAAAGGTGTAATCCTTTATTTCTCTCTCAAGTGTGTGTGTTCTTACCATCTCTCTATCTCTTTCTCTCTCTAAACATAAACAAGATTTACAATATCCTACACTAATTAGATATTGTTTAAGTGTTTTTCTTGATTAATTCTTGTTGACAGTTGCTTAATAGGTTAGTTTTAAGGGTTGTATGCAGGTGCTTTTAAGTTTGGTTTGTTTGGGTGTAAGTTAAGTTAGTATTACACTCACTGTATTGCACAAAGAATCAGCAAGCACCCTTTTTCTGCCTGCCACTTAGATCAACAATTTAGACTTCATTTTTATGATTGTTAACTTGAAACTTGTTCCACACTTAGTTCATAGGGTATTCTTGGTGCAAATTAGCTGGTATTTAGTTTTGTTAGGCTTTTGGTAAGTTAAACCAATTTGTAGCCCACTGTTTTACTTGTAAACTTAGCAGACTTCATTTTTTGTTTGTTGTAGCACACCAACAGGTTTTTAGATGCTATTTTTAGTCTTTGGTTCTTGAAATTTGGGTCACTTGTTAGAATTAGGCTAGGTATAGGTTTTTATTA
Organism: Glebionis coronaria; assembly: GCA_025667525.1. Lineage (NCBI taxonomy): Eukaryota > Viridiplantae > Streptophyta > Magnoliopsida > Asterales > Asteraceae > Glebionis > Glebionis coronaria. Next base: position 227,733,148 of record CM046881.1, read on the forward strand.
GCTGGTTGTTGAAGTTTAGTAACTTTTGTGGCTTGAAATTGCATAGCAAACTCATTGATAAGACACAATTCACCACTAGACCTCCATTCTCTCAACAACTTGTCATTTTTGTGATTTTGGTAATTTGTAGTGTGTTTGGTATTGTATCTGGTGTTATTAGTGTGTGTCTTAACTCCTTACAACCAAACTGGTTGTGAGGGTGCCTTGTGAGCCCAACAACATCACAATCACCCAAACCGGGCTCTCTAAAACCCCCATTTCTCTTACTTTACAAGCAATAACTTGTTCTTCATTTTTGTATCATTCTATAGCTTTTTGATCACGAATCCGGGGTAATCTTGGATAAACAGCAAAGTAACAAAGTGTTTGGAGTGTGTTTGAGTGTTGGATTAGAAAGAAAATAATAATAAAAAAATTTGGGTTGCACAACCTCGAACCCTAGGGACTTAACTGTCCAAAGTGCAGAGCATTTAATATTTTAGGGGAATTTGTTTTTGCTTATTAAAAAGCAATTCGAGACTCATTAAGCGATTCACATCTTACTGGCTTATCGTTCTTTGTCTTTTTCATTTTTCTTGCGTTCAGTTAATAGTTTAGGATTTTTAGAAAAAGAAATTAATTTTTTCCATTTATTAATTACTTTCCTAGGATTATTGTTATTTTAAATTTGGTAAAGTCATTAAAAAATAGGAAAAAGTAATTTAATTTTTATAAAAATAGCTTTTAGTCTTAGATTAATATAAAATAGGTTTACAAAGTTTAAAATTTTAATTTTGGCTTTTCTTTAATTTTATTTATTTTTAGGTTTTTAATTAAACTTTAAAAACTAATAATAATTAATTAAAACATTTTTAAAAATTTTGGTTTTCATTTTTGTCTTAATTAGATTTTTTAGAACTTAAGTTATTTTTTGGTAATTTTTAGAGAACTTTTATTTTTGTCGTATTTTACGTTTTACGTTTTGAACGTCGTGGTGTAACTTTTAGTGTAACTCGTCTTTATTTTCCAATCTTTCTTCAATAAAAAACGTAACTAATCCAAACTTGATTTTTATAATTGGCACATAACACACACACCTCCGCCGAGAACGAACTTTCAATTGTCGAGTATTCGCGTTTTCCTAAACGTGATACTTAATACTTGCCGGTTATACTTGTTTTTCCTAAAACTTGTATAAAAACCCTACATCATGCACAACATAAATAAAACAAATAATTATAAACTTCACAATGCAATCCTACGGTCTCTCTAATCCATCGCTCCCTAATGCTCCTATCACCGCTAGGCAAACCAGAAAATGATGCTAAAACACGTCAACATAAAGTTGGTGAGAGTCATAGGTTTACGACACAAAACAGTTCCAAAAGTTGTGCTCAAATCATACCAAGAAAATTAGCATTATGGACAACAATCACTACCACATAAACATGAAAGCATTTAATTACATTCTAACATCTAACATCACAAATTGAGGACGTAACGCGCCTCACGATCCATAGGCCTTTCTTCGGTGGGTTTTACGAATGTTAATACGGCGTCCCCATGATGAGTTTTACGAACGTTAATTAGACATCCCCATCAAGAGTTTCCACGAATGCTATTTAACGTCCCCGCATAATGAAAAATCCAATACATACAACCTTATCATTAGCAAATCCCAAATGACATCATAATGCATGCAAGTCACATATAGCACATTGATGTCCATACATGTTTCAAACGAAAGCCACATCAAAATTTATCAAAATAGCATGCATCATTTCCATCCCAACTGGAATAAAATAATTAAAAGACTTTAGGACTATGAAACTCACCTTGTGATAGCAATCCAAATGTCCACGCGTGACCAATCAATATCTAATTACATACACACAAGACACGCATTAACATTGATTCAAGGACTCTATTCCTTCATCAATTTAATAATCCCTATGATGGATACCTCTAGTATCTATCCTATATCAGCTCCATGTCAACCCTATAAGTGTTTCTTATACTAATTACGCTCATAAACTAAACCATTCACTTTTTACTCAAAATAGTCCTGACTTTTAGTGTTCAAAAACGCACACAGATACCCCCTTAAACTCATAATCCACCTCTTTAAACAAAACCTCATACCGTTACACATCTCTGGAGTATCCCACAATTTTCCCAAAGCTTAATACTTATTTTAAACCCACAATATATATATATATATATATATATATATATATATATATATATATATATATATATATATATATATATATATATATATATATATATATATATATATATATATATATATATATATATATATATATGTATACTAGCTGTGTAACCCGCCCAACGGGCGGGTTTGTTTCATTAAACTTTTTTAAGCATACGTTTGTGTGTTAGTATTGTGTATTTGCAGTTGTGTGTGTTTTTTTCACGTTTTTTTTATGCTCTGGCTACCCAGAGGACTTGATTTGTTTCTTTTTTATACACATTTTTGTTTTTTATTAGTTTGTTTGTGTTCTTTTTGTTTTTGAGAATACGTTTTCATTTTTGTGTTACGTTTACGAAACGATTTACGAATCGAAGGATGTTTTTTGTAAAAATTGTCCGATTATTTGTAACCTTTATAATAAAATGACAATAACTTTTTAAAGTTATTAATTAGTTTTATAAAGTTAATATTACTTAACCGATACGGTTATGATTTTTTTTCTTTTCTAAGAGTACGTTTTTGTTTTAGTTTTTGTGTTTACAAATATGGTTTGGTTTTCCGCTTTTTTTAGCCCAGGCCACCTAGTGATCTTGTTTTGTTACTTTTATATACCCAGTGATCGTGTTGTCGTTTTTTGTTTGTGGTTGTGTTTATAGTGAGACACGTTTTTGTTAAAATAAAAGTAAAAGGAAACTAATCGGTGGTGTATTGGTTACATATGTTTGTAGTTTGACATGTTTTTGTTAAAAGAAAACTAATATTTTTTTGCTTTGGTTCACCAAACGGAATACAAATATCGGTTTGTCTTTTTCTTTGTTAAACATAAACTAACCTTTGATAGTGTAATGCCTTTTATACACCCAACAGATGTGTTTGGTGTCATGTTAATTTACGAATGTACATAAATCTACGTCGGGTATATTTATAAAAGTATGCTTGTGTATCAGTTATATATGTGTTGACAGTGGGAGTTGTTTTTGTTAAAAGAAAAATAAAAGATATTTTTTATATACTTTTATGCATTAGGCCACCCAGCAGATGTGTTTTATCTCATGTGAATCTTTGTACAAATTTCAATTTTGTATTTTGTTAAATACTAAACAAAGAGAATGAAAATTTTCTTGTGAAAGTTTGTATTGATTCGTAAGTCATCAAAGGTACGGTATCATTAACGAATCTGAATATAAAGATTGTATTGATTTTTTTTTGGTAAAGGGGAATGGAGTCCCCGGTAAAATAAAGATCGTATTGATTCGCATTGATGTAAATGCAAATTCAATACAATAACATTACTAAGTATTATTAGGCACAATCATTTACTCGAGTAGTTTTTATGTGTGTTTGTAGCCAATGCTTTTGAAACCCGGTTTTTGAATTGACCAGGTCGATTCATCGGGTCTTGGTCGAATCGGGTTAACCCAATTTTCTAAAAAATATAATTTTTTTATATTTATAATAATTAGCAAAAAACATATATAAAAACCATAAAAACTTTCGTATATCAAATATATAATTTGTTTATCAGCCAATTTAATATGAAAAATAGAATTCCAATGTAAATACGTGAAATTTACTTTTGTAAAAAAACAAAAAAATCAAACACGGCCGGGTCTTGAGAACCGGGTTGACCCGGGTCACCTCAAACCCAGCGGGTCTAGCCAGGTTTCGAAAATGTGAAACTCGAGTCAAAATGATCCGTTTTTTTTACCGAAACTGGGTCAACCGGTTGATCCGGTTGGGTCAACCCGGGTTTGAAAACGTTGTTTGTAGTTAAAATAATTGTTTACTGACAAACTTTTAAGAATAAAAAAGATAGGATAAATAAAGTGAAGTTTAAGTCGAGATAAGTTGACCCGAGCAATTACTTTACGTATCATATAAACTTAGCACAAAAAGCATATATAATGATATGATTATGTCACACTCATAAGAATACATGATTACAAACCACCTGTAAATTGATATTAATGGATGACCACTATAAATATATATCTAATAACACGGGCCACTTATAAGCAAATGCGTCGAATTCGCCATTCTCAGATACACATTACTTGATCAAGGATGCATATTTAATTTTGTTCCATTACCAAGGTCATTCGACATGACTTATCTCTACGACTCTACATGTACTATGTGCGTGAAGGAAGAAAATAAATTATCTACACAACTAAAATTGTTGTGTTGTTTTCAGTTATCATTTGTATGGGTGTTTTGTGCAGCCGAAGAGTATGAAAGAAGTTGGGAACAAAATGAGGAGTTGGGTTTAAACGATATGGATACATTTGCGGCTGATGCTACCAGATAAGCATCAAAGAAAAAGAGATGATATATTACCTTATACTCGGTTTTCATATTTTTTATTCCACTTCTTAAGCAAAACCAAAACCAAAAACATCCTAATCTTCATATTATAATCAATAACAGGACACCTTGGTTGTTAATTTTCACATTGTTACAAAAGGGCAAGTACGTAGTACAAATGGTAAAAAGGAAAAAAAATGTGTACTCATCGAATACTTTTCAATTGTATTACCTCTTTCATTGAATCCCAAGTAATGTCCCAGGCAAGCATGAAGCATATACATGTTGCATAGTGATACTTGGTGTAGTACAAGACATAAGCAGGGTTATCCAAACATACATAGTATGATACTTGCTGTAGTACAAGACATAAGCAAGGTGAATTACCATTTCTTTCTTATGCATGAGTTCCACAAATGCATCATGTTCTTCTCATATTCAGTAACATCTAAAAGGTCATCAAGCATATAAAGTATTATCAAAAGTAAATGTATTTATTTATTATTCGTAATTTGATAATCAATTGGTAAGGTAAAGACTAAAAAAGAACATACTCTTTGGTCTTAAAGATCAGCAACGTCATCATCAAATTCATCTTCACTGTCTTCTTTAGCCATCACTTTCTCCCATGTCATTGGTTAAAAGAGTATATGTAGGAAAAACAGATTCAGATTCAGGTACGGAATGCTGAATTGTATAGTTATTTATTGCCAATAAAGAGATACAAAAACCATAGCTTAAAAGTGCACAATGCCAAAAACCAAGAGTAAATTGTAACCTGATCTCTGTGAGTGAAAAAGTTTCACGTTTGCAGCAAGGCATGGCTGAAAAAAAAGAGAATGATTAGTTAGATACATTTTACAGCTGTCGACAGAGCAGAAAGCGGACAAAGAAAGAAAATACTTTCTTTGTTCGGATCGTTCAATTGATAACTTTTGTGTTTTTGTAAATTCTAGGAGTGCGGGTGGTGTAAGGTTGCTTCAAGGTATAGGTTGGGCAGCAGATTCTGGTTCAGCAAGTATCACACCATCAGCATCCGAAACGCTTGATGTATTAGGACTCTCTATATCATGTTCTACATGCTCAGAAATTGCTGAAATTCATACGAATGTATAAATTAATATTTTACATTTAGAAATTAGCATAAACGTTGGTAGTGGCAAGTGAATTCGTATCAACTATCTTGCCTCTTAAGTCAACGGGAGCTGCACATATATTTGAAACTGGTGCAAGCTGACTCACATGATTTTCATTTTCATTTTGATCCTCTGGTTGTCTACTTCGCAAGGGCTTATGGCTGTCAAATATGAAATACATCCATTTAAGCAAAGTATTTTATTGAAAGTTAACACATCAATAGAAACAATGCCACGCAGGTAAGGCAAAAGCAGATAAAAGAGAGCAGAGTACAATCATCATAGCACCTTGCTTGATCATTTTCAGTGCAATTCCTGTGAACAACAGTATACTTTAGCCTTTGATCCAACTTTCTGAAAAGAACCACATATATTAGATGCAATTGTATGCTTATCATATTATTAAACTGGAAAATGCTATTGTACAACTAACAACCGACATGCTTACTTTCAATGTTTGACTTCTAGGTTTGTAACTGTATAAGCATTTGGTTAATGGGTCAATCAAGTGAATCGCAAACACTTTGTTCCGCTTTATAAATGGTAATGTGCTATAAATGGATTTTAATTTTTTATAAATGGTAATCGCAAATACTTTGTTCCACTTTACCTACTTGACACCATAGACACCTCGAGTAATCGGCCGCCTAGGCCAAATTATATAGCACTGCCATATCAAACAGTCAACATTATGCAAGCTAAGTGTTTAAATTCTAATTGTTGTGTGTTAATAATCAACCTACGTTGGCAGTAGAATGAAGAATAGGCTGAGTAACAAATAAAAACATGTAAGAATACATATTTCATCCAAACACTCAAAACTTCTAATGTACTTGAAAATAGAAGGATACTTAAATAAGAAATCCATAACATTCTCAAGTCGCTTAAGTTAGATTTAGGCTTATGATAATCCATCAGCTTTGAGTAATCAGATTCATACCATTTTTGACACAAAAGATTATCAAATGGTACCATAGTCAAATCCATTATTCTCCTCTGATTATCAAATCTGAATACCAAAAACATTAGATCACAAATAATAGGGGTGATTTGAGCTGCCAAAAACATCATACATAATACCAAAAACATCAGATCACAAATAAGTATTGTGATATCTTTTGTGATCATTTACGTAACAGGCGTGAGTTGAGCTGCCAAAAACATCATATGTTATAGTATCAATTCTGAATACCAAGTTTATACCAACTTCTATACCTAATTCACATAAATATCCACAGTGGTCACTTTTTTCCCTTATATAATCAGAAGTATTTAATTTTTATTCCTATTAATTATTAGTAACTAAATTTCGTATGACTAAAATAGTAAAGAGACTGACCATACCTTGACTTCAATTGCAACAAACGCATCAAGAAAACTTTGTGAAAAAATAATTTCTTCCATTCGACATATCCTCGTGTATTTATCTATCTTATATGTTCGATAGATCCGAGCTCCTATATTGCTATTGTGTAGTGTTGCAGGAAATGCCTTCATTACCATTTAGGTGGTCACCATATTTGCGTGTTAGTTCAGCAAGTGCAACATGGCGGTCATCACCATCTGTTTTTGTCATATGATTCTTGTTGTATGCTTTAAACTTAACATTAAAAAGATAAAAATGTCACGTCAAAAGATGACAAGATGCTTACCGAAAGTAAAAAAGAAACGGGCATAGTCTCGATCCAACAATAAAAAAACGTCACCTCTTGATCCAGTGGCTGCATCAAAGTTATCAGGCCTGTGATAATACCAAATATGTTCATGTCTCTCGTGTCATCATCAAAGTTATCAGGCCTTTGATAATACTCTTTGGATCAGGTTAATAAGCAACAAAGCTGTAAGAGGAATACTAATGACCACAAATACATTAATGTCTCATGGTATTTTGAAAACATTAAAAGTCATTCTCATTCTTGTATCGATTGGTTAAAGTTATATATTCTGAGACATCATTGGGGTAAGCTCTGCGGCATACCTGATGGCCTAACTTGTGACTGGCTGAAGTTATATATTCTGAGCCATACCTAAGGGTCCAACTTGTGACTGGTAGATTAGGTGATTGGTTGAAGTTACTCTGAAGCATACCTGCGAGCAAAGATGCATCATGTATAAAACCAATTAAAAGAATTAAAAAAAATCATGTAGACTTTATCATCTTTGAATCTCATTGAAACTTTTCTGTGAGCTCCCAATAAGATACGTTATTCAGGATCGTGGACCAAGTAACTCTGGGTACATTTTAGCATTGTCTATTAGAATAAAACTACAAAAACACACAAAAGTCAATAGAATGAGCACATTGTGCACAAGTCACTATTTTATTGTATTTGCATCAAATATATAGGTTTTTTGCAACCCAATAACTGGTATACAAAAGCAAGCATATATAACTTCAGCCAGAATGTAAACGACATCTACTTTGCCTGCAATAAAAAACAAACATATACATGTACATAATCTGAAAAAACTACAAAACATATGTACAAAACATATCGACCATCATCATCCAAAGCAGATGACCTGGGAATGTTCGAGGCAAGTCCTGCATATATACAATTGATATTATAGAATTCTATTTAAGCAAAGGAATCCACCAATCATTAAGCATAATATCAGTTTACTTTTGAATTGGAAGCTATATTAAATATATAGGTTTTCAAGGGCCGACATTGCCTCAAAGAAACTCTCATTATCTGATTCAGCCATGAAGAATAAAGCTTCAGGGACTGGGTCTGATAATCAAATGGAAGAGCCTAATCAAAATAGTGAACACAAGGTCAACTGATCCTGCGCGTGGTGCAAGTCGATCTGTGAGTTATATATGAGTTTTGGAGAGCATAACAGGTGTATTACCTCATATTGAATGGATTAATATGTTACTGCCGCATCTCCATAGAATTGCAGATGTATATGTCTGCACCCTGCAATTAATATTTCAACTATTAAATATGTGAGTAATCAGAAATCTTTCAGCCTATAAGTTGGTTCTAGAAACGTTTTTTTGGAGGGTCACACATCAGGGATAAATCTTATTATGAACAAAAGGTTGACTTCAGAATTAACAAAAATAGCACCAATGAATCCAGTGAGAATTAGTAACTTATAATTCCTGCAAAAAACTACAAAGAAAAAAAAGATTACATAACTACATGTATCACTTTCTAACATGTGAATAAATACCTGAGATCATGATCATGATGGCGATTTAGGATTTTATTTTTTGAATCCGAGTGCTTTTGATCGAGATAGTGAATGTGGTCGATACAATTAATATTAGGGTTTAGAATCGTTGATGATGAAAATGTTTTGATTGATTCCGATTGTTGATGAAAAGCCTCTCGTTAGTTTCTTTTATTGATGATGGATTCCGATTGTTTTGATTGGTTACCCAACGCATTATTTTTGGTAAAAGTTTTATTCGGATATCTCGGACGAAAATAGAATAGTAAATTTGTAGCCAATGTTAAAATGCCACATAGGATATGACATGGCACCATTTTATTTTCCTATGTCAAACTTAGCCCCATATATTATATATATATATATATATATATATATATATATATATATATAGAGAGAGAGAGAGAGAGAGAGAGAGAGAGATTTTGGTTCAAATGAGAACTTTTAAAAATTGTAAAAATAAGAACCCAATTAAAGATTGACAAGTGTAATTTAATGGCTAGAAATGTTGAAAATTTAAATAGATATTGAAAAGGGTATTATAGGCATTTTAGAATCTAAACCCTACATTATCTTATCATATTCATAACAACCACACACATAATTCGCAGCCATCTTTCCTCACAAAAAGCTTGTCGGAAAATCATCCAACCATTTCCCACCTAATTTGATTAATACAACCACTATCCGACTAATCCGATTATTACTGCCACTAACAATCATACACGACAGCCTAAACGTCGGCGCCGTAAGATCTACTTGTCGCAGACATGCCAGATTTATTCATCGATGCTACCTTATTCCAAATACAGCGTATCAGGTACTACTTGTGTTGAAATCGTCAATTATTGTCACTGCCGTAAGGTATCACTCGTGTATCTATCTCTTTTTGATTTGTGGTTGCTTCATCCTACTATTTCTGGTGCATCGGATACATCATGGTATCTGATGCACACAACGACAATGTACCAGAGTTGATGGTGGTGGTAGTGTTGCTGCTGGTGTACCGAAGTACCGAAGTTGATGGTGGTGGGTTGATGGTATGCACCATCATATACCAGGTAGCTTGTGGGTATGGTGGTGCTCCGATGCTCAAAACGATGATGTAATGAAGTCTTGTATTGTTTGGGTCCAGGTGGCGCAATTGCTGAAACCCTATTCAAGCCACTTGAATCTACTCCTCACTATTGTCGCCGGAATTTTTGCCATGTCGTTGTTGTGCCACTTTTATCTTTGGTGCACCGGATAAATCTGGGTATGACTAAGTCACGATGTACAAGGTAGCAATGGTGGGTCGGTTTCACTGTTGTAGGAAGCATGTGATACACAGAAGAACTATGTTTCTAATTATTTGTTTTGACCAGCCTTTGCGGCATAAAAAATTACAGTATTTTGGTGTATTAAGTTCTAAAGTTAAGTACAACCACTTGTAGTATCAATTTTCTTTTAATGTATTATGTGTACTTTATACCACTGTATTAGTTGTGTCACTATCAATTGTATTATACTTTTTATTTTGTACCAATGTATCACTTGTATATCATACTACTTTTGTTCTACTTTACCATTTCGTAGCAGTTCCATGTTTATTTTGTACAACTTGTATCCATTGTAATATTACTAAAAAACTGTTTACACTGAATTAATAATAAAAAGTGATAACTGACATAAATAAAAATGTACTAAAATAACCTTGAAACTTTATTCAGCTATAATAAAATCATTCATTTAATGTCTTTCTAATCTAGCAAAAATTAGATGATCCAATGGTCAAGATTAGTTCTCATTTTATTAACTTTAAAAAATCTCTCACATTAACCTCCCTCTCACTCTCTCTCTCTCTCTCTCTCTCTCTCTCTCTCTCTCTCTCTCTCTATATATATATATATATATATATATATATATATATATATATATATATATATATATATATATATATATATATATATATATATATATATATATATATATGGATGGGATCTAGAGAAAACATAATCTCGGTAGAAAACATAGAAAACAAAAACCAATGACCTAAAATATCAAACTGATGCCCTAAACGAGATGCACTAAACGGATACCCTAAACGAAATTATTAGGGCATTTGTTTGATGTTTTTAGGGCATCAGTTTTGTTTTCTATGTTTTCTACCGAGATTATGGTTTTTTAATGATCTCATTCATATATATATATATATATATATATATATATATATATATATATATATATATATATATATATATAGAGAGAGAGAGAGAGAGAGAGAGAGAGAGTGGGGTTATTCTAAAAGAATATTTATAATAAAAAGGGTGAGGTGAAATCCTAGCCCTTGGATCAAAACCACCAAAATTAATTAAAAGTTAGGAAAAAAATGTCATTTTTATAAACTCTAAAACTTTAGGGTAACTTCTGTAAAAGTCTTTAAATTAAACCTACCCAGTAAAGCGATTAAAAACACATAATCAAACACACACACACACACACACATTATACATACTGAACCTGATCAAAAACACACACACAATCACGCAATAAAGATCAATCCATACTGAATCTCAATGTTTTAATCATATCCATTAGCAACGATTGATGATTGTGTCGTCGATGGTTTCGATGATCGGATACGCTAACGACGATCTGAAAAGAAATATCACTGATGGTCGTTGATTGCAACGGTGGTCGATGACGCAGTACGATATCAAACATGTAGAACTTTGTGTGTAAGTGTGTTTTTATTATAACTTTGTGTGAAAGTTGTATACGAAGTGTTTGATAAAATGTCTAAACTAGACTTTATAACTGTGAAGCACTTAATTCACAATGTGATACAGTAAGATATACAGTAATGGAGTAGATCGTAACTGCAATGCGGTAGAAACATACATGTGATGCAGTAGGATATAAATTAATGTAGTAGAACGTAACAGTAATGCAGTAAAAGCTGTTTGTAGTGTTTTTATAGTTTTTACTGAAACTTTATTTCTACTATATTATATTTATACTCCGGTGCATATGCTTGAGTAGGATAAAGTTGTATTTGAAGTTTTGTCGAAATTAAGTATTTGTATGTAATATATAAGTGATTTGGTAAAATTATAACTGTGATGGAGTAGGATTAACACTATGATTGAGTAAAATTAATATTATGATGGAGTAAAGCTAATAATATGCATGTGATTTGGTAAAATTATAACTGTAATGGAGTAGGATTATTTTTAATGTGAATATGCTTGAGTAGGATAAATTTGTGTTTGAGGTTTTGTCGAAATTAATTATTTGTATGTAATATAGAAGTGATTTGGTAAAATTATAACTGTGATGGAGTAGGATTAACATTATGATTGAGTAGAATTAATATTATGATGGAGTAAAACTAATACTATGCATGTGATTTGGTAAAATTAAGTATGTAATGTAGTAGGATTAATACTATGATGGAGTAGAATTAAAACTTTATTAGAGTACAACTAATACTATGCATGTGATTTGGTAAAAATAGAAATGTAATGGAGTAGGATTAATACTATGATGGAGTAGAATTAAAACTATGTTGGAGTACAACTAATACTATGAATATGATTTGGTAAAAATAGAAATGTAACGGAGTAGGATTATTTTTTAAGTGTTTTGTTAAAGAAAGTTGCATACAAAGTGTTTGACAAAATGACTCAACGCGAATTTCTTCCTGTAATTCACTAAATTTATATTCTGATGCAGTTGTTTTGAACTAAAATGTGTTACTTTAATGTATCAACTAGAATTTGTTTATGTAATGTCTCAACTAGAATTAAAAACTATAATGCACTAAAATGTGTGTGTGCTAAAAAATGAACTATGATGTAATAGGTTATTCTACTACATTGTAGTCTTTCATTCTATTGCATTATAGTTTTATTCTACTACATTGCAGATTCTATGTAATTAAGTAGGTTTTGTACGGTAATGCATTAGGTTTTATACTATAAAAATAGGTTCTCTACTACATTATTATACTATACCTAATGCATTACTGTACAAAACCTACTACAAACAGTACAAAACTACTACATTGAGTAATGAACTAGAACTTGAACTGAAATGCAGTAGGAGTATGTGTGGTGTACTAAAATGTGAACTGAATGTAGTAGGATTGTGTGTGATGTATTAGAACTGAAATGCAGTAGGTTTTATATTTATTGTTTTTAATGCATTACAACTTAATATTTACCATCTTATATTGTATGATAGTTTAGATTCTAATTTATCACATAATGTATTTTGGTATTCTCATGAATAAATGTTTGAACTGTTGTTACATAGGAAAAAAACACAGGTGACAAAGCAAGGTGCATTTAACAAGCCATAAATACTAGATTGTATCCTCTAATACCAAATGATACACTCCAATTCAAAAACGGTGCGGTACAAAGATGCATTGAACGCGTAACAAAGATTATTGGAGGATACTCGTGGATCATTTGAAAACAATGTTTAAATTTTATTAGATGTAACACTTTGGAATACTTAATGTCTACACAATATTGTACATTTTGATGATGACAGTTTTGTTCGTACTCATATTTTATATTCTACTATATTTTTGTCTTTAATGCTACTGCGTTTATGTCTTTCATTCTACTGCATTATAGTTATATTATGTTGCACTACACTAATATTCTACTGCATTGCAGTCATACATTAAGCATCACAATATATTTTGTTAATGTATTAAAGTTATAAAGTTAGTACATCTCAAATTAAAAAAGTTAATGTATTAAAATGTATCTTATAATGCATTACACTCAAAACTAGTACATCTCACTTAAAATTCTATTACCCGAATGAATAACAGTGAAAAAATAAAAGAAAAAAAGTAGAAAATACATCATTTTCGGTGTTGTAGATTCTTTTAAACGAGCTCTCTTTGGCAAATATTTTTTCTTTTCTTGGATTTCTTTGATGTTGGTAATAATTTGGTAAAGTCTTGTAATTGTGACACCCTTTCTCTCCACATATGAACAAGTCATTCTCTTCGATAGTCCTTCAGCTCTGGGTCTAAACCTTGAAAAGTATCTAGAACATTAAGTAGTAATAACGTTGTAATGCAGTAAAAATAACAGTGTAATGAAGTGTAAAAATAATTCTAATGCGGTAGAAATAACACTATAATGTAGCAGAAATAACACTATAATTTATCTTCTATTGAATTATAGTTTAAAAGGAAACAAGATGAAAAGCGATTATATAAAACTATAACTCAGTAGAACATAAGATATAATTCAGTAGAAGATAAACTAGAATTCAGTAGCAGGTAAACTTTAATTCAGTAGAAGATAAACTATAATTCGGTAGACCATAAACAATAATTTAGTAGAACATGAATTGTAATTCAGTAGAAGGTAAACTACAGTTCGGTAGAACATAAACTATAATTCAGTAGAACATAAACTATAATTCAATTGTGCTCCAACATAGTTTTAATTCTACTCCATTACACTTCTAATTTACCAAATCACATGCATAGTGTTAGTTTTACTCCATCATAATATGAATTCTACTCAATCTTAGTGTTAATCCTACTCCATCACAGTTATAATTTTACCAAATCACATGCATAGTATTAGTTTTACTCCATCATAATATGAATTCTACTCAATCATAGTGTTAATCCTACTCAATCAAAGTTATAATTTTACCAAATCACATGCATAGTATTAGTTTACTCCATCATAGTATGAATTCTACTCAATCATAGTGTTAATCCTACTCAATCACAGTTATAATTTTACCAAATCACATGCATAGTATTACTTTACTCCATTATAATATGAATTCTACTCAATCATAGTGTTAATCCTACTCAAGGCCACACCTCAGTTCCGTGGTAAGACCCACATGCATAGTATTAGTTTACTCCATCATAATATGAATTATACTCAATCATAGTGTTAATCCTACTCAATCACAGTTATAATTTTACCAAATCACATGCATAGTATTACTTTACTCCATTATAATATGAATTCTACTCAATCATAGTGTTAATCCTACTCAATCACAGTTATAATTTTACCAAACCACATGCATAGTATTAGTTTACTCCATCATAATATGAATTATACTCAATCATAGTATTAATCCTACTCAATCACAGTTATAGTTTTACCAAATCACATGCATAGTATTACTTTACTGCATCATAATATGAATTCTACTCAATCATAGTGTTAATCCTACTCAATCACAGTTATAGTTTTACCAACTCACATGCATAGTATTAGTTTACTCCATCATAATATGAATTCTACTCAATCATAATGTTAATCCTACTCAATCACAGTTATAATTTTACCAAATCACATGCATAGTATTAGTTTACTCCATCATAATATGAATTCTACTCAATCATAGTGTTAATGCTACTCAATCACAGTTATAGTTTTACCAAATCACATGCATAGTATTAGTTTACTCCATCATAATATGAATTCTACTCAATCATAGTGTTAATCCTACTCAATCACAGTTATAATTTTACCAAATCACATGCATAGTATTAGTTTACTCCATCATAATATGAATTCTACTCAATCATAGTGTTAATCCTACTCAATCACAGTTATAATTTTACCAAATCACATGCATAGTATTAGTTTACTCCATCATAATATGAATTCTACTCAATCATAGTGTTAATCCTACTCAATCACAGTTATAATTTTACCAAATCACATGCATAGTATTAGTTTACTCCATCATAATATGAATTCTACTCAATCATAGTGTTAATCCTACTCAATTACAGTATTAAATTTACCAAATCACATGCATAGTATTAGTTTACTCCATCATAATATGAATTCTACTCAATCGTAGTGTTAATCCTACTCAATCACAGTTATAATTTTACCAAATCACATGCATAAGTATTAGTTTACTCCATCATAATATGAATTCTACTCAATCATAGTGTTAATCCTACTCCATTACAGATCTAATTTTACCAAATCACATGAAAAATCAATCACTTTTACTTATTTCTAAACAAAATTCAAATACTAATATATCATAACTCATGCATATGAACATCAACAAAGATCAATGAGCATCATGGTTCAACTTCTACCAAATCACATGCATATAATCACTTTTATTCATTTATATAAAACAATAAACACCAATAAAACCTAACTCATGCATACGAACATCAACAAATATCCTACAACATCACAGTGCAATTTCTACCAAATCACATACATATTCAGTCACTTTTACTTAGTTTCGATAAAATAAAAAACACTAATAAATCATAACTCATTCATATGAACAATAGCAAATATCCTACCACATCATAGTGTAATTTCTACCATATCACAGGCATACTTTATCACTTTTACAAATAACTTTTACTGCATTACTGTTATGTTCTACTACATTACTTTATATCCTACAACATCATAAGTCAAATTCTACCAAATCACATGCATACTCATTCACTTTTATTCATTTTTTGACAAACAACAAACACTAAAAAACAACTTATGCATATGAACATCACCAAAAGACCCTAGAGCATCACAGTACAACTTCTACCAAATCACTTTTACCAAATCACAATACATCCTACAACATCATAAATCAAATTCTACCAATTTACATGGAGATATTACAACAAACACCTTGTGTGCATGTTTTATATACATTATCATTTGCCTTTTTTCTCAAACACACACTAAATCACCATATTAAATCAAATTACATTCGTATGAACAGTAGCAAAGATCCTACAACATAATAGTGCAATTTCTACCAAATGACAGGCATACTTTATCACTTTTACTCAATTTTAGAAACATGTCAAACACAATTATGGCCAAACTCATGCCTGTAAACATCAACATACATCCTACAACATCATAAATAAAATTCTACCAAATCACATTGTTAGCCCTATATTTTATATAGTCGAACAAGAATGTAATAGGTCATCTTAATCGTTAAAAGGTCTTGTATTGTAATAGGTTAGTCGGGAAAACCGGGCTTGGACTTTAAGCTAATATTGTCTAAGTTAGGGGCGTAAGCGCAAGACTAAGCCAAGCCCGGCCCAAGTCACAAACCCACGGCCCATGGAAAGCCCATTGGTTCGTGAGTATATAACCCTCTTTCACATGTGAAAGAGGGTGTTGGTTCATTTCATTAAACACATAGTTTTAGTGTAAACCTTCCACTTCTCTCTCTACTTTCTCTTTCTACTTTTCTTCTCTTTCTCTCTCTAAGAATCTTGTGTTAAGAATCTCGTTGTTCACACATCTAGGAATTCTAGACCCTTCTATGATGTGCACAATTCTGCCAACCCTAGGAACTCTAGAGCCTTCTCAGATGCTAAGCACTTTGTTTGCATGAAATGTAATAAATGTGTGTTTAATGCCATTCATGATGATTGTATCACTAAAGTCCTGAACAAGGTGAACCAAAAAGCTAGAGCACCTCAAAGACGGAACCCTAAAGGAAATAGGTTCTCTCCAACTAAGTCTTCTGCTGTACGTGAGAAACCTATGTCTCCTAGACCTTGTCTTAGGTGGATACCAACGGGTAGAACCTTCAAAACAATAGGTCTTAGGTGGGTTCCTACTGGAAAGATATTTCCTTCTAGCTCGACAAAGGTTCAAGGTGAACCCCCACATGGCTCTCATCAAGATATCGCTAACCCACATGCAAGCATACAAACTACTGATAAAAGTGCAGGTATTAAAATAAAGGTTCAACAAGAACACAAAGGTTTTCCATATTTATACCGTTCAACAAAAGACACTCTCAGAGTTTGGTTGCTGAAGAAGCAGATATCAGAGAAATACGTGTCTCAAGGGTTTCACAAGTAAGATTCAAGAAGGCTTATAGTCAAATTACAGACTGTAACCCGGGCTCACAAGACAGGAAAGTTCATCCCGAGTATGACTTATCCTCAAATCGAGAAATTCGATTTTTCTCTCATAATGACTTCTAGGCGCATCACAGCTTAGAACTCGGACCTCAACTAAAGAAAGTTTATCTTGACGATAACTTATCCTTTTCAATGAGAAATTCATATTTCTCGGTCATGAGCTTCTCAGAAAAACAATCAAAGTTTTTAAGTTCATGAAAAACGATTTCTAAGTAAATGTCATCTTAGAACTCGAACTTCAACTTAAGGAAAGTTTATCACGGATGATAACTTATCCTTCACAACGGGAAATTTATTTTTCTCGGTCATGAGCTAGTCACAAAACAATCAAAGTTTTGAGCTCATGAAAAACGGACCCGAAAGGGGAGTGTACGTTTAAGTGCGCTTTCCCTAATCAATAGAATAGAAGTCTTCTATCCTGATTATTTTAAAACCGTTGAACACAATTTTTCAAGAATTTCTCAAAAGGTTTTTCTAAATCTTTCAAAATTGTGTGTTCAACACTCCCTTCCTCATAAGTGGTTTTTATATCTCAAAATTGTCATATGTTATTTTGATCAATTTTTGAGGGGGAGCGTTTTAAAATCAAGCCTTTTAATGTTGTTGGGTACATCTCTAAAATTGTCATATTTTATGTATCCAACACATTCCGAAAATGATATGAAATTGTCAAATGTAATATATTATATCGGAAAAGGCATCTCAACTCCGTACCTCAACATATTTTGTGGTGTCGTTTTTCTAAAATTTTGTCAAATTTTGTCTCAAGACACACATATATTGTTGAGGGGGAGCGACCCGACTGAAAATGTTCCATGATTCATGCGTGCACACATGTTTCTCTCCCGTCGATTTTTCAGAAAATGTCATATTTTAATCAATTGGTATCTCTAATATTATATTTTTATATTAGAGATAGGGGGAGAAAATGTTATTAAAATGTAATATATCGCAACAAGTGATCTTAAAGACTCAAGTGCAACTCTTTCCTTCACATGCCAAACTATTTCGTATATCGATGCATGTGTGTAGGGGGAGCTTTTCGAAAAGATAAAACTTTCAAAGTGTTAAAAGTTTTGATTTTTATCAAGCACTTTGAATGGTTTTCAGTGGTTTTATGGTTACGATCTTTACCCAAAACAACCTACTATCCATGACGGAACGATGGAGTCAAAAGGTGGTTTAGGATAGGAAACTAAGTCCTATGATCCAACCAGAACCGGAGGGATCTACCCAAGGACATTCCATAGCTAGAAATAGTTGTCCTTAGGAAAGATGGAGTGAAATGAAGCTGAATGCGGACCAATTACTTAAGTTAGCACTAGAACAATCACAACAAGGTGCTAATGATGACGTATTGGTAAGCATTGAAGGAGTTGAATATTCTATGCAACTTAGGTAGAAACCGGGTTAACACATCTTTTGAAGACAAGTGTCATGGACCCAGTGATGCGATGCACAACCCTTCCCAGCCATTCGAGTTTCTCTTAAAAGAAACTTGTCTCATTGTCACGGAGATCAACACGTATCTATTGACTTTCTCACTCCGAGTCAGTTAATATTGAAAAGGTGGCAGTCTGCTCCAGCCTCCGATTACCAAAAATGCACGTATTGAGTCTAGAGCCAAACGAGATTTATCTATCATCTCATTAGGACACAATCGAGTCCTACGCATTATCCTTGTGATATTGCCAGAACATCTGAGTGATACGATTCACAATGAAGATGGAAATCCTGCTTGAGCCAGCATCAAACAAGCTCATGGTAGGTAACTTGTGCGATTCTACACGAATCAAACTTGTGAGAACTGGAAAGCAACTAAGTTTGGATTCTTGATTTATTCAAACTTGATTCCAGGTTTCTTCGCAAAATCCATGTGATCTTGCCAGAACATTCAGAGTGACACTCATTAGTGTTCACAGTGACGAATGGAAATCCTTCCAGTGTCAACATCAAACAGCACTGCGGTAGGTAACTCGCAAGATTCTCTATGAATCAAGCTTGTGACAAACTGGAAAGCAACAATGGTGCGATTCTTTTAGAATCAAACTTGTTCCAGGAATTCTGAATTGACGACTATAATCAGACGGATAATTTATCCTTATGATTCACTCTTTACGTTCGCAGTCTGCTTTGAGACGGTCGAGTAAAGAGAACTGGCTACTACCGCCGGGAAACCCTGTCAAGGAGGTTCTTAATCGAATCTACCTGATCACAGGTACGGTATTTAATACCGTTTAACGGTCTTCACCGACCGGAGGTAAAACGCTACCGAGTTAGGGTGAAATGTTCAAAGCCATTTCATCTGTGTCTATATATGTTGCTGCATATCAAGAAGGTGGCGTAGCTGTGCAACCGATGTCGATTCAGAAGTCACAAGAGCACAAGATGGCGATAATCAAGATACCTAAGGATGTAAGAATGTAATAGGTCATCTTAGTCACAAGGAGTACAGATGAAGATCTCAAGCACTCAAAGTCAAATGACAAAGGCTCAAGATAAAGATCACGAAAGCATGAAGGAACAAAGCTGTTACAAACAAGATCAAGACCAAGATACAAGACCAAAGCAGGAAGATCTCCTCTACAAGAATGTATTCACTCAACCATCTTATGCTTTTTAAGCATTTTAAGATGACCGATACATTAGGGGAGATTGTTAGCCCTATATTTATATAGTCGAACAAGAATGTAATAGGTCATCTTAGTCGTTAAAAGGTCTTGTATTGTAATAGGTTAGTCGGGAAAACCGGGCTTGGACTTTAAGCTAATATTGTATAAGTTAGGGGCGTAATCCCAAAACAAAGCCAAGCCCGGCCCAAGATGAAGCCCACAAAGGCCTTAGAGCCGTGGGGTATATAACCCTCTTTCACATGTGAAAGAGGGTGTTGGTTCATTTCATTAAACACATAGTTTTAGTGTAAACCTTCCACTTCTCTCTCTACTTTCTCTTTCTACTTTTCTTCTCTTTCTCTCTCTAAGAATCTTGTGTTATGGATTAATAGGGAACAACATTTGGTATCAAGAGCCTATAGTGGATAGGTGATTAAGGATTCGTGTGTGGTGTTCTTGATTTTTCGTGATTTTTTTTGGTCCATTTCTCACGTCCCATTTTTCTTTTTGTGTTTTTTATGGTCTTTTCTTGATACAAATCATCTACATACTAGTATTAGTGATTTGGGTATCTTGGTTTTGGCTAAAACACAAATCTTTTGGATCAAAAGTTGCGAAATTTCTTCTTGTTCTTCATTCCGAAATTCTAGCAGAAACTTCCATCGGAAAGTACAAATTGTACTTGGGCTTCCATCACAATAACCATCACCATCGGAAAGGGTTTTGGTTCTACATTGCGATACGTGGATTTCATTACTTATTCCGATCTGGACATTCCGATCGTACTTTGCGATCTGGGATTCCGACAGGTATAAGGAAGTTTTTTAAGTCGTTACTCTGTCCAAATTGTCTCAGCCACATTCCGATCTGACATTGCGACAGCATATTGCGATCTGAACATTCCGACAGAACATTCCGATCTGGACATTGCGACAGTGCATTGCGATAGGACATTCCGATCTGAACATTGCGATAGAACATTCCGATCTGAACATTCCGATGGACATTCCGATGGATATTTTGTTTGAGTAATTTTTAGACTTAGCCACTATCTAGACTAGTTTCGGAACATAGTTTACACGAAGATTTAAAAAAAAAAAAAAAAAAAAAAAAAGAGTTTTTTGGCGGGAAAACTCAAGAAAAAATTATTTTTTCCTAGACCATTTTTAGGCCGTTTAAGCTTCAATTTCAAATTTTGGCGAAGCGAAAAAT
Source organism: Glebionis coronaria (assembly GCA_025667525.1). Taxonomy (NCBI): domain Eukaryota; kingdom Viridiplantae; phylum Streptophyta; class Magnoliopsida; order Asterales; family Asteraceae; genus Glebionis; species Glebionis coronaria. The sequence goes on from CM046881.1 coordinate 227,754,706, forward strand.
TTTTCGACCAAAAATTCGAATTTTCGGACCAAAATTCAAATTTTTAGGCCAATTTTAGGTTTTATTTTTGTCAAAATTTTCACTTTTCAAATTTTTCCCTATTAGTTTTTGGCTATTTCTAACCCGATTTCAAAATTTAGTGATTCAAAATTTTTTCGGCTTACCGTTTTGTCGGACTGAGGAATTTATTGTCGGACTGAGAAAAAATCAGATTTTTCGGAATTTCAACCACAATCAAATCACAACACATCCACTAAGATCCGTAATCCATACACTTCATATCCTCTTCGAGACATCCGTTCAATGGACATCATCGTGGATTCAACACCAACAACGTCCATGACTGAGATGAATAAAGAGAAGATGCAGAATCCAAAGGTTCAGACAAACATTGAGACTCCAATCAGTAAACCTACTAACAAGGATTCTACAACCAAAACCGTTCATGCAATCAAATACAAGATGTCGAAAGCAAAAGAAAGATGCATGGAACACATAAAGTTGCTTCAGTCACACCTTCAGGTTCTTTCAAGAGAAGACCTAAAAGACACTCGTATTGAAATTGGATTCAAACGGGTATTCGTTCTACTATTTGGTCAAGATGTTGAGACATTCATCAAAACGATGCTATTTAATATGGACCATCTTCAACTTGAACTTAACGAAGATGATCTTCACGAGACTCTATCAATGGACATCCTTTTATCTCTCAACATTCAGTTCCAGCAATTCATTGACTCAAGTGGCTTATCCAACAACGATCGAGAGTTCACAAATACATACTTTACCAAATATACTCTCGTAGATCCTCAAACGTTTAAAGAGACACTTCGTCAACATTTGAGTACTCTAAAGAAGTCAATTGCTGATAGAATACGCCATCAAAGGCAATTTGAACGAAGGGTGAATCAAAGACTGACAGACAGCAACGTCGATAAAGATCAAGCATTGGATGCTTCATCGGTTGATACAGAGAGCAGCGCGACAGAATCAGAAACGCAGCATACCAGCACCAGCTCAGGAAATGATCAAACAACCAATGATGCGGATATCAGACCCATTTATGATGATCAGCCTATGGCTATGGTACATTTAAATGCTGAATACGATTTTCCTCAACATACTGAGCAATCTGAACCCATTCTTGACACGTATCTAGTGGAAACGGTTGATAGCAATACCACACGTGATTCATCAGATACGAGTACTAATGGAGGAGAGACTTCTCAGGATGTTGATTCTAAGATTCACGAGCTTGAAATTCTGTTAGCTCAGAAGACTAAAGATTTTGAGGATGCCAAACTCGATTTTTCAAAGAAAAATAACAAATTTGAAGCTTACTTTGAAAAACTTGAAAAAGCAAATGCTGTTCTTGAACAAAAATTGGATCGTAAGATTCAAGATTTTAACGTGGAAAAAGAACATTTTGTGAAACAAATAAATTTGTTAGAATCAAAGTTGGCTTCTCAAAATGCAAGTCCTTCGCCTGCTTCATTAACTGAATTATCTATGCAACCTATCGACATTGTAGATAGTAATGATGCGAATGCGGATAACGCCATATTTGATAATATGAACATTAAGTTAGAACAACGTGTCGCTCAATTACTTCTACAAAATGAGCATTTAAAGGCTCAGATTCAGGAAAAGGTTTTTGCATTGACAGCGGTGAAAAATGAATTAAGGAAACTAAAAGGAAATAGTGTGGATACTAAGTTAGCAAAACAGTCAGTCTTGGGGAAACCTCCTTCTCAACCAGTCAGAAATCGCTCAGTTGCTAGACAACCGAATGCGTTTAAATCTGAACGACTCAAAACGTCGAATCTGAGGTTTGCATCCCAAGTTGACGTGCGAAGCAATTTTCCTAAACAAGTCACTCCACAATCTAGACCCTCCTTCAGAAAATCCGCTTCTGCAAAGCCCGATCACATGAATGCTTCAACCAACTCTAGAAATAGCTCCAAGAACATGCCTAGGCGTAGTTCAAATGACGCGGGTCACAAATACTATCTAGAGGATGCTAAAAATAAGACACAAGCAAGAGATAGGACCAAACCACAACCTAGGAGCGTTGTTCACACATCTAAGAATTCTAGACCCTTCTATGATGTGCACAATTCTGCCAACCCTAGGAACTCTAGAGCCTTCTTAGATGTTAAGCACTTTGTTTGCACGAAATGTAATAAATGTGTGTTTAATGCCATTCATGATGATTGTATCACTAAAGTCCTGAACAAGGTGAACCAAAAAGCTAGAGCACCTCAAAGACGGAACCCTAAAGGAAATAGGTTTTCTCCAACTAAGTCTTCCGCTGTGCATGAGAAAACTATGTCTCCTCGACCTTGTCTTAGGTGGATACCAACGGGTAGAACCTTCAAAACAATAGGTCTTAGGTGGGTTCCTACAGGAAAGATATTTCCCTCTAGCACAAAAAAGGTTCAAGGTGAACCCCAACACGGTTCTCACAAAGATATCACTAACCCACAAGCAAGCATACAAACTACTGATAAAAGTGTAGGTATTAAAATAAAGGTTCAACAAGAACACAAAGGTTTTCCATATTCATACCGTTCAACAAAAGACACTCTCAGAGTTTGGTTGCTGAAGAAGCAGATATCAGAGAAATACATGTCTCAAGGGTTTCACAAGTAAGATTCAAGATGACTTACAGTCACATTTCAGGCTGTAACTCAAACGTCAAAGAAAGGGAACTTTATCTCTTCAACGATAAGTTACCCTCAAAACGAGAAATTCATATTTCTCGGTCACGAGCTTATATTAAAACTATTCAAAAGTTTTATGCTCGTGTACAAGGCTTATAGTCAAATTACAGACTATAACCCGGGCTCACAAGACAGGAAAGCTCATCCCGAGTATGACTTATCCTCAAAACGAGAAATTCAATTTTTCTCGGACACGAGCTTACATTAAAACTATTCGAAAGTTTTAAGCTCGTGTAAATGACTTCTAGGCGCATCACAGCTTAGAACTCGGACCTCAACTATGGAAAGTTTATCTTGGACGATAACTTATCCTTCTCAACGAGAAATTCATATTTCTCTGTCATGAGCTTCTCATAAAAACATTCAAAGTTTTTAAGTTCATGAAAACGATTTCTAAGTAAATGTCAGCTTAGAACTCGAACTTCAACTTAAGGAAAGTTGATCACGGATGATAACTTATCCTTCACACGGGAAATTTATTTTTCTCGGTCATGAGCTAGTCACAAAACAATCAAAGTTTTGAGCTCATGAAAAACGGACCCGAAAGGGGAATGTACGTTTCAGTGCGCTTTCCCTAAGCAATAGAAGAGAAGTCTTCTATCCTGATTATTTTAAAACCGTTGAACACAATTTTTCAAGAATTTCTCAAAAGGTTTTTCTAAATCTTTCAAAATTGTGTGTTCAACACTCCCTTCCTCATAAGTGGTTTTTATATCTCAAAATTGTCATATGTTATTTTGATCAATTTTTGAGGGGGAGCGTTTTAAAATCAAGCCTTTTAATGTTGTTGGGTACATCTCTAAAATTGTCATATTTTATGTATCCAACACATTCCGAAAATGATATGAAATTGTCAAATATAATATATTATATCGGAAAAGGCATCTCAACTCCGTACCTCAACATATTTTGTGGTGTCGTTTTTCTAAAAGTTTGTCAAATTTTGTCTCAAGACACACATATATTGTTGAGGGGGAGCGACCCGACTGAAAATGTTCCATGATTCATTCGTGCACACATGTTTCTCTCCCAATCGGTTTTCAGAAATTGTCATATTTTAATCAATTAGTATCTCTAATATGATGTTTTTATATTAGAGATAGGGGGAGAAAATGTTATTAAAATGTAATATATCGCAACAAGTGATCTTAAAGACTCAAGTGCAACTCTTTCCTTCACATGCCAAACTATTTCGTATATCGATGCATGTGTGTAGGGGGAGCTTTTCGAAAAGATAAAACTTTCAAAGTGTTAAAAGTTTTGATTTTTATCAAACACTTTGAATGGTTTTCAATGGTTTAATGGTTACGATCTATACCCAAAACAACCTACTATCCACGACGGAACGATGGAGTCAAAAGGTGGTTTAGGATAGGAAACTAAGTCCTATGATCCAACCAGAACCGGAGGGATCTACCCAAGGACATTCCTTAGCTAGAAATAGTTGTCCTTAGGAAAGATGGAGTGGAATGAAGCTGAATGCGGACCAATTACTTAAGTTAGCACTAGAACAATCACAACAAGGTGCTAATGATGACGTATTGGTAAGCATTGAAGGAGTTGAATATTCTATGCAACTTAGGTAGAAACCGGGTTAACACATCTTTTGAAGACAAGTGTCATGGACCCAGTGATGCGATGCACAACCCTTCCCCAGCCATTCGAGTTTCTCTCAAAAGAAACTTGTCTCATTGTCACGGAGATCAACACGTATCTATTGACTTTCTCACTCCGAGTCAGTTAATATTGAAAAGGTGGCAGTCTGCTCCAGCCTCCGATTACCAAAAATGAACTTATTGAGTCTAGAGCCAAACGAGATCAATTTATCATCTCATTAGGACACAATCGAGTCCTACACATTATCCTTGTGATATTGCCAGAACATCTGAGTGATACGATTCACAATGAAGATGGAAATCCTTCTTGAGCCAGCATCAAACAAGCTCATGGTAGGTAACTTGTGCGATTCTATACGAATCAAACTTGTGAGAACTGGAAAGCAACTAAGTTTGGATTCTTAATTGATTCAAACTTGATTCCAGGTTACTTCGCAAAATCCGTGTGATCTTGCCAGAACATTCAGAGTGACACTCATTAGTGTTCACAGTGACGAATGGAAATCCTTCCAGTGTCAACATCAAACATCACTGCGGTAGGTAACTCGCAAGATTCTCTATGAATCAAGCTTGTGACAAACTGGAAAGCAACAATGGTGCGATTCTTTTAGAATCAAACTTGTTCCAGGAAATCTGAATTGACGACTCTAATCAGACGGATAATTTATCCTTATGATTCACTCTTTACGTTCGCAGTCTGCTTTGAGACGGTCGAGTAAAGAGAACTGGCTACTACCGCCGGGAAACCCTGTCAAGGAGGTTCTTAATCGAATCTACCTGATCACAGGTACGGTATTTAATACCGTTTAACGGTCTTCACCGACCGGAGGTAAAACGCTACCGAGTTAGGGTGAAATGTCCAAAGCCATTTCATCCGTGTCTATATATGTTGCTGCATATCAAGAAGGTGGCGTAGCTGTGTAACCGATGTCGATTCAGAAGTCACAAGAGCACAAGATGGCGATAATCAAGATACCTAAGAATGTAAGAATGTAATAGGTCATCTTAGTCACAAGGAGTACAGATGAAGATCTCAAGCACTCAAAGTCAAATGACAAAGGCTCAAGATAAAGATCACGAAAGCATGAAGGAACAAAGTTGTTACAAACAAGATCAAGACCAAGATACAAGACCAAAGCAGGAAGATCTCCTCTACAAGAATGTATTCACTCAATCATCTTATGCAATTTAAGCATTTTTAAGATGACCGATACATTGGGGGAGATTGTTAGCCCTATATTTTATATACTCGAACAAGAATGTAATAGGTCATCTTAGTCGTTAAAAGGTCTTGTATTGTAATAGGTTAGTCGGGAAAACCGGGCTTGGACTTTAAGCTAATATTGTCTAAGTTAGGGGCGTAAGCCCAAGACTAAGCCAAGCCCGGCCCAAGTCACAAACCCACGGCCCATGGAAAGCCCATTGGTTCGTGGGTATATAACCCTCTTTCACATGTGAAAGAGGGTGTTGGTTCATTTCATTAAACACATAGTTTTAGTGTAAACCTTCCACTTCTCTCTCTACTTTCTCTTTCTACTTTTCTTCTCTTTCTCTCTCTAAGAATCTTGTGTTATGGATTAAATAGGAACAACACACATGCATACTCATTAACTTTTATTCATTTTTTGACAAACAACAAACACTAAAAAACAACTTATGCATATGAACATCACCAAAAGACCCTAGAGCATAACTGTACAACTTCTACCAAATCAATTTTACCAAATCACAATACATCCTACAACATCATAAATCAAATTCTACCAAATTCCATGTAGATATTACAACAAACACCTTGTGTGCATGTTTTATATACACTATCATTTGCCTTTTTTCTCAAACACACACTGAATCACCATATTAAATTAAATTACATGCGTATGAACAGTAGCAAAGATCCTACAACATAATAGTGCAATTTCTACCAAATCATAGACATACTTTATCACTTTTACTCAATTTCATAAACATATCAAACACAATTATAGCCTAACTCATGCCTGTGAACATCAACATACATCCTACAACTTCATAAATAAAATTCTACCAAATCACATGCATACTCATTCACTTTTATTCATTTTTTGACAAACAACAAACACTAAAAACAACTTATGCATATGAACATCACCAAAAGACCCTAGAGCATCACAGTACAACTTCTACCAAATCACTTTTACCAAATCACAATACATCCTACAACATCATAAATCAAATTCTACCAAATTACATGTAGACATTACAACAAACACCTTCTGTGCATGTTTTATATACACTTTCATTAGCCTTTTTTATCAAACACACACTGAATCACCATATTAAATCAACTAAAGGATGAACTAGTTTTAGGAAAAAAAAATACAAGATCAAGATCTTACTATGATTATTCGTAAAGGATGAACTATTTGTTGATGATGAAATCTAGTTAGTGGATGACGAACACTTATAATTCGTTGATGATGAACAATCAAGCGATATATCAAAAAATCGATCTATAGTATCGATGGAACTAGAGGATAATAAGGTCGATAGTGGTGGAGAGTAAGGTGGAGAAGATGGTGGTGACGGTGGTTACAGTTATGGTGGTATCGGCAGTTATGGTTATGGGGGTGACGGTGGTTGCAGTTATAGTGGTTAGAATTAGGGTGAATAATGACTGGTTATTGTTTACGAGAGAAAAAAAGAGTATTTTTAGATTTCAATAAAGTTTCTAAAACTGCCCCTAAAGTTTCTAAAATTACAAACATACACCATTTGTTTTTTTTAGAAAAAAGGGGTACACATGGCAGCCTGTGGTTCCACCTCATTTATTATATTATAAATATTGTTTTATTTTACCCCAACTATATATATATATATATATATATATACTAGCTTCAAGGCCCGCCCGATGGGCGGCTAGCTTCAAAAATTATTGTTTTTATATCAAATGTAGTAAACTGTTGGATACTTTAAAATCAAGGTAGCATGTAATTCTGGTATGAAATTATGTCGTATAACTTGTCCTTATGTTTTCTTACATGATGACATGAATGTTTGTGAGGTTAATCTTTTTTTACTGTGCATGTATCTTAACTACATTAATAATGTAATGTTTCCTTTTTGTAATAGTGCCACATGTTGTGATAACCGTGTTCAAACAGTATCAGGTGCCGTTTGGCCACAACTCTTTCGTAACCAATAAAAAAGACCCACAAAACTAAAAATCAACCGCTTTTACGTTCCTGAAACTCAAAAACATACATATATAAAAATCAACCGCATTTAGTTATAATTACCTTTTTATACATGATAAAACATGTTAAAGAGATACCACATCTATAAAAATAAACACAAAATGTGAAAAATATAGCAACTTACAGATTACAAAAAGTAATCTACACAAATAATGTAAGCAACTATCTGTAAATAAATCAATTTTATGACCATGTATATCTACAAAAAGAGGTTATGACTGCAGTCTGCAACACATACAATTTACTACTTGTTAAATGTATAATTATACCGCGAAACAAACAGGCCACCTCCTTCAGACAACCCGAGGAGCACATCAGGTTTCTTTCACCTGATTACGATAACCACAACTATCTTACACAGTTATATAAAGTATGATTTTTATGAATTGGTTTAACTTTCTAAAACTCGTTATTCTAGTACTAAAGTAATAAGAAATACCAAACAGCTAGCAGTTTCAGAGAGGAGTCCCCAAACATCTCCTATAAGCAGCTTGTAAAGCGCTCCAAAAAAAGGTCTCTAGCCTAAATAAGCCATCTAAAAATCTCATGTAAGTCATTCTAATAAGCACTACATAAAAACAATATAAGTATTTTAGATTACACTCCAAAAGATCCATATAAGTAGTTTTAGTTAGCACTCCAAAAGAACCCTATAAGTTGTTTAAATAAGCAATCCAAATAGCTTAAGTGCACATCTCGACGTAAGTCCATATCAAACTTTTTGACCTATCTAAAAACCATTTACTCGAATTAATATTGCACGAAGGAGTTGATATGAAATTGATATCCCAACGCGAGGTTCATTTTCTACTCCTAATTAGTGGTCCAAATAAACTAAGAGTGCTTTGAGATTGGTTATTAAAACTATTATGTTCCTCATTTCTTTCATTAGCAGTTTTGATAACATTAGCATATTACGGCTTAATTGCAATCACAATCAATATGTCAGAACTAACAAAAAATAAAACTAATCATAATCGACCTGCTTATGATTTGAAAGTCCATATCTTATTGCACAATAAAACATAATACAAAATGAAAAAATTCAAACTTCTAATCAAATAATTATACCTTTCAATCCGAGCATCCCACAAATCAGTTGAAAGAAGCTTCTATTGTACTCGACAGTCATCTCCATCCCAAAGATTCCAGTAACTCGATAGCATTGACATCAGCTCTTAATGTTTGAGTATAACACGGTTTACTGTAAATATCTTTTATCGTCTTAGATTCCTTCTAGAACATTATGCCCTCAACTACTCATAAATTTTAGACCCCATGAACCTGATGATAAGAAGTTTTTTATGTGCAATCCCAAACAACCCATTCTTCTATGTCCATCAATAAAGGCGTAGGAGAGGGAAGTAGCACTCTAGGTAAGGTTTCAATCCCAAACAACAACTAATCTAATAGTAATAAACAATTTTTAATGCAGTATCATAATAATAAACAGATTTTTAATATGAAATCCCAAACATACCAGATTTGAATAATGGGCAGTTCAGTTCCCTAATAATAAAATATGCATGTATGAGAGACTAAATAATGATGAACTCACATCTTGTCATTTGACAAATTTTGCTTGTGAAATTCAAGAGCTATTGTAACAGTTGTACATCACCATGACACTACTCGCCTTGCCCCAAACCTTTACTCATAAACGCAACCAAGTAAACATGTTAAGACTAAATATCATTGCAATGCCACACGGTTATGAAATACTTGTCCAACATAAATATAAGGCCAAACTCAAGAATTAAAGGTGACACATTTTACCATTTTACGAATTGACGGGTTGGTTGAGTTACTTTTACCTCTATATGTCAAACACGTAAAAGAATTTTGCTTAAGACTGATTGTGCCAATATTAGAAGCTTGCAAACATCAAAATTAGAAGCCTGACACAAACTTGATTTCAGAATCATGCAACTAATATGACCAAATGCAGATTATTGATTATTGCTTAGTGTATAAGAATATTGAGACATAAGATTTCACATTATGAATCCACAAAGCAACTTTTTTCAAATGCAAACAATCACATACCTTCATTTTTCCAATAGCCATTTCCAATCTTAGCTTAAACTCAAAATCTCGTAAATTTTTAAACAATAAGTGATCTTTGGTTAAAACAATTTATATCTTTATTTAAGCATTTAATCAAACACTAAGCATGCATATAATATTAAAACTTACATACCACTTTTCATGTTCATAAATTAAATTCATGATTTAGTATAATCAGGTATAATAAGTTTATGAAATAAAATTTCAATCCATAATCTCCAAAAAAAAATAAAAATTAATCAAACCTTGTCCTGCTTGCACAACAGCAATCTTGACTCATGATATAGTATAATCAGCAAACCCATTAACGGATTAATGAACCATCCGTAACATTTATCCAGCAAAGATTGAACAATCCATCTCATTTTTCGACAATTAGTTTGAAGGGTCGAACTGGATTTAGTAATGATATTAGTTTTGCTTTGAGTATTTTGTGATTTACAGATTCGATTAGTTTATTGGATATAAAAAAAATTGATTCTAGTTTTCCAATCGGATTCTAATGAGATAATCAATCGGACTGTAATTGCTTGATGAAGAAATTGGATTGCGTGATCAGTTTTAATGAAATAAGAGTAGGGGCGGATTTGTTTTTTGTTTGAGAAAATGTAAAATAAATGACAGGTTAGATGTTAAATTGCAGCCGTGGATTAAATTGATTTTACAGGTGTCATTATTTGGTAATTTTAGGCAGAGATTGGTTTTGCCAAAATCTTCCTTTATACATATTAAAGATATATATATATATATATATATATATATATATATATATATATATATGTATATATATATATATATATATATATATATATATATATATATATCTATATATATATATATATATATATATATATATATATATATATATATATATATATATATATGTATATATGTATATATATATATATATATATATATATATATATATATATATATATATATATATATATATATATATATATATATATATATATATATATATATATATATATATATATATATATATATATATATATATATATATATATATATATATATATATATATATATATATATATATATATATATATATATATATATATATATATATATATATATATATATATATATATATATATATATATATATATATATATATATATATATATATATATATATATATATATATATATATATATATATATATATATATATATATAT